>CM061063.1:31043819-31643819 GCA_030762895.1 Sophora flavescens
TTCTCAATCAATACTTTTTTTTTCATTCCTTAGTTAGAGCATTTCCATGTAAGTTCTTAGATTGAGTTCTTAGAGCTAAGAAGTTCTTATATAAAACTATCATTGGAGACTGAGGAGTTGAGATCTTCAATAAGAATCGAGTTCTCATGATTAAAAAAAATCCTTCCAACCAAAAGAGGAGAGAAAACAATAAGTTAAGAACCCGGGTTGATTTCTACCGTTAAAGTGAAAATTGTTGGAGGTTCTTAAAGTTAAGAACTCAAGTTGAGTTTTACCATTAAAATTAAGAACCCAGTTTTTGTTGAATGATCCGGTAAAAGAGAGTTAATAACGTAAGTTGGATTCTTGTATTCGAGATGCGGTTAGCATTTTCCATAAATAAACACCTTATTTTATACGAAAATGTTAGAGATAACTGAACAAGAGGAACAGAAGCAAAGGAAAGCAGCAATGATTCCCTATGTCCTCGAAAAAGTTACAAATTTACAGAATTACTACAGCAGTCTTAATTATTTGTCGTGATCCTTTTGCCATAAATGGTTGGTGGATAGGACGAGAGATACAAATGCTCATAAAATAAGACTGCTCTTTTTCCTTATTTATTTCTCCTTCCTTCTCTGTCCATTATTATTTCCCCACCTTGCTTCTTCAAACTAACCAAAAATGCAGTCTATGTTAAACCTCCGTGCAACTCATGGTGTTCCTCTCTGCCTTTCAGGGATCATAAACCCTCTTGCTCTTTCTAAAGAGTAATTAATTATTCCCTTATGAATCTCTGATCCCACTTGTTAATTTATATATCTTTCTCTTTCTCTTTCTCTATAATTAATTTATGAGAGAGTTTTTGTTTTTGGTGTAGGATGGCAGATCATGACCGCAGGAGAAAGGCCATGAAGAGGCAAAGATCACTAGCCAGAGAAGGTTTGCATGCAAATCAAGAAATGGGTACCCACACAAACTTTGAAAGACATAATTTTGTGGAGATCAGAGCTGATCAGGAAGATGGAGATCTGGGTGACATCCTGAATGATCTGTTTCTGTCCCTTAGTCATCTTGATTTCACAGCAAAAGCAGCTTAATTAGCCTCTTCACCAAAATTTATAGATTTTTATTATTATGTTGTAAGTGTTTATCTTCCCAGTTCCCTCTTTTTATTACCTATGTAGAATTGTTAATTGTTAATTAATTCCTGCTCCTATGAAGAATTATCCAGGTGTTATAAATAGTACATCACCAAAAGGTAATGTATGCAGGCTTCACTTTGACCTCAATACTGTCGACTGTAGTGTCAAATTCTCTAATTTGTCAAAATTTCTCCAGTGAGTGAGTCCTTCATAGGACTCAAACGGCTCAAATATGATGCAGGCACTTGCGTTAGCTATAGATTTGAAAGTCGGGCTCAAGCTACGCTCAATTTTATTTCAAACATGACTGATTCTAAAGAGCATATTGAGAAAATTAAAGTCGGGTAGGGATATTGGATAATACTCAAGATAGCTCCACTCAACATAATCCATCATTAAGTTAGTTAAGTTAGTTAGTTAAGTTAGTTATCAGAGGTCTAGTTAGTTAACTCCTGCATTGGTTAGTTAGTTGAAAACATAGCATAGTTGGCTAGTTAGTTGTAAAAGCAGTAGAAGTACAGCAGAGAACTTGTATAAGAGTTGATTCTTCAGCTATTGTTCAATCAAGTTTTCACATTCAATCACTTAACGAAGCGCTTTATGGTATCAGAGCTCTCTTCTAGAGAGCTCTGCTGCGCAACCACCTCCTTCTTCTCCCTCAACTATCTCCCATGGCTGAAGTGAATGAAAATGAAGAAGTGGCTCAAACAGAACCACCTCCAAGAATCAATCCAATACGTGATCCTTACTACCTGCACCCTGGAGAAAGCCCAGGAATGATTCTTGTTTCGCCTCCTTTGGATGGCACGGATTACAATTCTTGGAGCAAAGCCGCAAGAAGAGCTTTAGTGTCCAAGAACAAGTTCAAGTTTGTCAATGGAGCAATTCCAGAACCTGATATTGACGATCCGAAGTATGAAGCTTGGGAGATGTGCAACACAATGGTAATTTCTTGGATCACAAAATCTTTAAACCATGAAATTGCTCAAAGTGTTGTGGAACTTGAAAATGCTCAAGAAATTTGGGATGATTTGAAAAATAGGCTTTCCAAAGGAAACTACTTTAGAACTTCTGATTTGCTACAACTTGTACACTCGATGAAACAAGGAGACAGAACAATTTCATGCTATTTTACTGATTTCAAGACAGTATGGGACGAATTGGAGTCTTTTAGGCCAATTCCATCTTGTACTTGTGTTGTTAAATGCAGTTGTGATCTTGTTAAAAGTATCAAGAGACAACGAGAAATAGAGTATGTGATCTGCTTCCTAAAAGGACTCAGTGAGTCATATGGTGTTCTAAAAAGTCAGATTCTTGCAATGGAGCCCCTACCTCCCATGACAAAAGCATTTTCAATGGTGAAACAGCAAGAAGGACAAATTGATTCGGAATCCAAAATTCTGTTTAACAGTGCTGACTCCAATCAGAATTGAAAGAATCAAGGCAGAGGCAATGGTTATGCTGGAAGAGGGAGAGGAAAATCAAATGCAAGAGGATCAAATGGAAACTCAAACAAGGTTTGCACCTTTTGTGGAAAGAGTGGCCATACAATTGATACATGCTATTACAAGCATGGCTTTCCACCAAATTTCAAATTCAAGTTCAAGAATGCTGCAAATGTCAACAATGTTGCATCAGATGATATTGATTCGGATGAACTCTCCACCTCAGATGCTCAATTGGAATCTTTCTCTACTGCAGACCACAAAGAACCGAGTGTTACCATCAGTTCAAAACAGTATGCTCAACTTGCAGCCTTATTCTAGAAATCCACCACACAATCTCACAATGTAAATCATGTAAGCCAAGCCAGGGCAGGTGAGTCTTCTACTCACTTGGCTCCACAAATATCAGGTAATGCATCCTGGATATTAGACACAGGTGCTACAGACCATGTTACTTTCTCACTCTCCTATTTTACTTCTTACAAATGCATTAGACCAATCATTGTCAAGTTACCAAATGGTGCAAGCACAGTTGCACAACACTCAGGCACAATCATATTTTCTGAATACCTTTACCTACATGATGTCCTTTACATACCAGACTTCAAACACAACCTGATCTCTATCAATAAACTTGCCTCTTCTTTATCATGCAAACTAACTTTTGATCAATTTTCTTGCAAAATACAAGATACGAGTACCTTGAAGATGATTGGGCATGCTAGAGTTCAGAACCATTTGTACATCCTTGCTCAACCAAACAAGCCTCTCAAGTTTACCCCTTTCAATACTGTAAAATTTTCCAGCACTGTAATCAATACTGTAAATTCGAGTTCATTTGACCTTTGGCACTTTAGATTAGGTCATCCATCACACAATGTCTTACACAATGTATCAAGATACTTTCCATATGTACACTTTGATTCCAATAAAATTTGTGATTCTTGTCATCTTGCTAAGCAAGTTAAGCTTCCTTTTCCAAATAGCACAACCAAGTCTGCAAATGCCTTTGATCTTGTTCACATGGATATTTGGGGGCCATTAAGCATACCATCTATCCATGGTCAAAGATATTTCCTCACCATAGTTGATGACTTCACAAGACACACTTGGATCTTCTTAATGAAGCTGAAATCTGAAACATGCAACTTAATTCAGAATTTCACTTCCTTAGTTTCAACACAATTCAATCAAAAAATAAAAGCCATTAGAAGTGACAATGGTAAATAATTTCTGCTAAACCAATTTTATGCTAGTAATGGCATCATTCATCAAACCTCTTGTGTGGAAACTCCACAACAAAACTCAGTGGTAGAGAGAAAACACAGGCACATCCTCAATGTTGCCAGATCTCTCTTGTTTCAGTCAAATCTGCCTAAGTCCCTCTGGTGCTATGCTGTAAGTCATGCCATATTTCTAATAAATAGACTTCCCACACCGATTCTACAGAGCAAATATCCATTTGAAATGTTACATCACAAACCACCAACCTTACTAGATCTAAAGGTATTTGGAAGCTTGTGCTTTGCATCAACACTGACACAGAATCGCACCAAGTTGGATCCAAGAGCTAGAAAATGTGTCTTCCTTGGTTTCAAATCTGGAACCAAAGGCTATGTCTTGCTTGATCTACACACAAGAGAAATCTTTATTTCAAGGCATGTGATTTTTCATGAGCACATTTTCCCTTTTTCTTCACAACCCACTGCACAAAATGATATTTCCCAGATCCCTGGCAACAACACCTTTGATTTCCTCAATTTTGATGATATTACTTCTGATCCATCCACCCAGTCTCAAACCAACCAACCACATCAACACATCCAACCTCCATCTGAATCAACTGCAGAAAACAACCCTGATCAACTCAGTCCACACAATCCATCCTCTGTTCCCAACCTACCCTTTCCTGAACCTACAGCCATTGATCATGCAAACTCTAACATTCCCACACACAACCAACCCTTAAGAAGATCTACAAGGACCAAACACTCTCCTGCTTACCTACAAGACTTCCATTGCAATGTTCTGACCACTATGCATGCTCCATCATCCACAGGTACCAAATATCCTTTATCATCTGTCCTTTCATATAATTCTCTATCTCCTTCACACTTACACTTCACACTGTCTATCACTAACAACACTGAACCAAAGACATATAAACAAGCCATCCAATCCAACCACTGGATAGAGGCTATGCAGGCTAAGTTACTGGCTTTGGACCAAAACAACACCTAGTCTCTCACTGATCTACCAACAGGCAAGGTTCCCATTGGCTCTAAATGGGTCTATCGAATCAAGTACAGATCGGATGGCAGCATTGAAAGATACAAAGCCCGGTTAGTGGCTAAAGGGTATACACAAACAGAAGGATTGGACTATCTAGACACATTCACACCAGTAGCAAAGCTCAGTTCTGTCAGACTCATCTTGGCCCTTGCAACATCTCAAAACTGGTTATTAAATCAACTTGATGTCAATAATGCCTTCCTACATGGTGATCTAGATGAAGAAGTCTACATGTAGGTTCCCCAAGGTGTGCAATGCACCAAGCCAAACCAAGTATGCAAGCTCCACAAATCACTATACGGCCTCAAACAAGCCAGCAGGCAGTGGTTTGCTAAACTCTCAAGCTCCCTCCAAGCCTTGCAATACACTCAATCACAGCATGATCACTCCATGTTCTACAAGCACAATGGTTCCAATTTCACAGTGCTTCTTGCTTACGTTGATGACCTGATACTAGCTGGTAATGATGCCTCTGAAATTGCTTCTGTGAAACACTTTCTGGATGCCAAATTCAAGATAAAGGACCTCGGCACACTCAAATATTTTCTTGGCTTAGAGGTTGCTCGATCCAAAACAGGCATCACTCTATGCCAAAGGAAATACACACTCGACATCTTGTCAGACACTGGTCTCCTAGCATCGAAGCCAACTCCCACCCCAATGACTCGATAAACCAAATTGTCCAACTCAAAAACTGAACCTTATGCCAACCCTGCTGAATACAGAAAGTTGGTTGGCAGACTCCTATACTTGACCAACACAAGGCCTGATATTAGCTTTGCAGTCCAACAACTCAGTCAGTTCATGGCCTGTCCCACCTTGGATCACTATAAAGCAGCCACCAGAGTCCTAAGGTATCTCAAAGGCAACCCTGCTCAAGGCCTATTTTACCCATGCACCTCTCCTCTTCAATTAAAGGTCTTCAGTGACTCTGACTGGGCCACATGCTCTGACACAAGGCGCTCCATAACTGGCTATTGTGTCTTTCTGGGTGACTCACTCATATCATGGAAAACAAAGAAGCAAAGCACGGTCTCACGTTCTTCCTCAGAAGCTGAATACAGGGCCCTAGCTGCCACAGTCTGCGAAATTCAGTGGCTCACATACCTCCTTCAAGAGCTGTCCATTCCATACATCTCACCAGCTTCTCTATACTGTGATAGCCAGTCAGCTCCCCACATAGCTGCCAATTCTGTGTTCCATGAACGCACAAAACACATCGATATTGACTGCTACTTGGTCAGAGAAAAACTCCAAGCTAAATTGTTTCACCTATAACCAATCTCCACAAAAGAACAGTCGGCTGATATCTTGACCAAGGCATTGGATCCTTCCCCATTTCAGTACCTTCTCTCCAAGCTGGGAGTACTCAATATATACTCTCCAGCTTGTGGGGGGTATTGGATAATACTAAAGATAGCTCCACTCAACATAATCCATCATTAAGTTAGTTAAGTTAGTTAGTTAAGTTAGTTATCAGAGGTCTAGTTAGTTAGCTCCTGCATTGGTTAGTTAGTTGGAAACATAGCATGGTTGACTAGTTAGTTGTAAAAGCGGTAGAAGTACAGCAGAGAACTTGTATAAGAGCTGATTCTTCAACTATTATTCAATCAAGTTTTCACATTCAATCACTTAACGAAGCGTTTTAAGGGAAGAATATAAAAAGCAACATAGAAACGGTAATCTTGATCCCACTCTTTTTTTTGTGGGTGGGTGGGTGGGGGGGGGGATTCTTGATCCTATTCATTTTATTTCACGTTATCAAGCATATTTTATTTTCATCCTCTTACTATGACATTCAAGAGTAAATTATCATTGATTTTCGTCTTTGAAAAGTAGGGTTGACATTAGTTTGATCCCTGAAAAAAAGAATTTGACATTAATTAATTTAGTCCCTAAAATATCATCAATTTGGTTCTTGAAACATAGAAAGTACTTAATCCACTATAAATGTCACCTGAACATGCTGCATAGAGCTAAAGTGGCTTTCTTCTAATGTTAGTACTACCATTATGATTATTTTTTTTTTGAGAAACCATTATGATATTTAAAAGGTAGTTGACATCAACTTAAATCCTAGAACGTAAAAGGTAACACTCCAACTAAAATATGTTGTCGTGCCAAGCTAAACACAAAAATCAACAAACACTCCAACTCTTGCAAGCATAACTTTTAACTCTATAGTCAACGTCAAGCCATTGAGAGAGTCCATTGAGATTTGGGGGGCCGGGACTCAAGTTATGAAGAGGAGAATTTGATTTGGGGTTTTTGGTTCCATTAGGGGTTAGGTTTCAGAAGAAGATCTGGGAGACAAGAAGAGTAGGAATTTAACTTAGGGTTTCTAAAAGTAGAGACTAGAGAAGGGGGAACCAATTTTTGGAATTTAGTGGTTATGATTCCCGAACTTAATTATGTTAGCTATCTACCAAAGTTCCCATATATATATATGAAAATATAATTGAAAATATTAAATATCAAAATATTTACTTTCACTATAAGCTTGAACACTACAAGCTTAAAATATTACAAGATTTTATGATTTTACAAGAACTTACAAAGAAAAGCTGCTCTTAAACTTGCAAAAGATCACCAAATCACTACAAGATTACAAAAGCAAACAGATTAGTAAGTTCAGAGATAATTCCGAGATGTCTTCCAACTGAGTCTTGAAGCTCCTTATATAGGTGAGAAGAGCCTTCAGCTGAGAGACGGATTTCAAATTTTTCAAATCCGAAAAGCAAAGACTGTAGAACTTTTGACTTCTGAGCCTTGCTTTTACTATTGATCATTTTCTTTTGTCTGCCACGAAGATGCGTCGGCACAACGAGACAAACGACTTTTCTTTTCAAAAGTAGCACAACACATGGGTGGCTGCATTTGTGTCCAAAGGACGCTACTGTTGTTTTTCTGAGTGGTAATTTTGAAGTGGGGTCCTTGTCTGCCACCTACTTATCCCGAGGGAGATGCGACAAAACCCAATTTTAAATTTTAATAAAAAAATCCAATATCTGGATCATTATTTTCCAGATAAGGATTATATTCATAATCTTCTTCTTCAATAGCTGGATCTTCAGTTTCTTCATCAGAACCAACTGTAGATAAAGCTTCCAGCAGCATTTTCTTGAGCTCTGCCGGAGAAGATGCATCAACTTTTAAAGAGTAATGGCTAGCTGGCTGAGATTTTACTGAAGATGAACCAACTATTCCTTTTCCTTTTGATGATGGAGAGTTTGCCGGAGTGATGGACTGGGTAAGTCTCCTCTTTTGAAGTCCATGTTTCTTCCAAGTTTCAAACTTTCCAAGAACAATATCTTCATTGAATTTTCTCCACCAAGAAACAATCGCAATGGAGCAAATGTATTTTGGGAATGGCCCAGGTAAGTGCAAATGAAAGTCATAGCTAAATTTTAGTAACCATGAAATTCCAAATTGAGCACAGAAATGTAATAATTTTACATGAGCCGGAATTTTAGGTGTTAAGGTCTTGTACTCCAAATATTTCTCATAAAGAGCATTCGGGAGAATTTCTACAGATAATCCAACATCTCAAAACCACTCCATAAACCATGAAGGGTAAATGGACTGATTGCTGATGATGATGAAGTACCAAGAATGTTTTGGGTTGGGAAAACAAAGAAAGTAATCCCAAGCCTTTTTGTAATCCAAATAATTGTATATTGGAGGATCAAAGAACCTGGAAAATCTTTTGGGCTTAAGTGGGCTTTGACCCCAATCTGTGATGGTCAAAACCTTTAAAATCTTGCACTGGGAATAAGCCACAATTCCTGGTGCATTTTCATTTTCATTTTCATTAATTTCAACAGAACCGGAATCTATTAGCACATACTGGTAGAATTTTAAGGGTTTGTTTGTACCATGTGTATTGATCCATCCAAAACCCTTTTGAAACTATTGGGCTAATATATCCCATGGTTCATTTTTTGTTGGATCACCCATTTCGGGCTCCAAAAGTAATTGTTGACTACAGACAGATTTTGTTTTGTGATGTAGAGGTTCACGTTCAAGGACTTGAACGTTTTGTGGGTTAATTTGGGGTGTTTGTGGGGGTTTACCCAAAGGGGTAAATTTGTTTGATATTTCAATTGGGGTTTTTGTAGTGGGTTGGGCTGGTATTGGGGATTTTGCTATTTGAGATGCATTGGGTGCAAAGGAATCCAATGTTAAGGCTTTTGATTTTGTAGAGGAAGGGGATGCCCCACCCCTGGCTGACCCACCTCGGGCCCTGCTCGTCATATTATTTTGATGCCTGCAAAAATTCTGTGGTTAGATAATCAGGGATATAATTATTTTCTCCTTTTAGAAATTCAATTTCAAAATCAAAACAGCTTAAAAGACTTTGCCATCTGACAAAAATATGTTTCGAAACAAGATTTTTAACATCTTTTTCTAAAACATCTTTTGCTGCTTTACAATCAATTCTTAATAAAAACTTTTTATTAAACAAATCATCTTGAAATTTTGAAATACATAGTACTATAGATAAAATCTCTTTTTTAATAGTACTATATTTTTCTTGTGATGAGATCCAAAGACCAGAATGATATCGGACAATTTGCTCGACTTTTGACTCTGGAAGGATCTGTAGTAGGATACCACCATATCCTTTCTCCGAAGCATCTGTCTGGACTATTAGACTTGCTTCGGGATGAGGGATACCAAGACACGGAAGAGACTTGACATCCTTTTTAATATCAACCACTAGATTTGACAACTCATCAGACCAAGGTTTTAGATTCTTAGTCTTTCTAAGTCTAGAGTATAGGGGCTTACATTTTATTCTAATGTTAGGGATAAACTCAGACACATAATTTAGACAACCCAAAAATCTCTGTAACTGAGTTTTATCTTTAAGTTCATTTGGAAAATTGTCAGCAAAGGCAATGCTTCTGCTGATTGGAGTAATTGTCCCTTGAAATATTTCATGGTCCAAAAATCTCATTTTTGTTAAACACAATTTTGTTTTCTTGGCTGACAAAGCCATGCCATTTCTTTTTATGGTTTCTTTGAAAATATTTAAGTGTTTAAAATGTTGTTCCAAAGATTTGGAAAATATTAAAATATCATCAATGTATATTAAAGCAAACTCAGAATGAGGCTTTAATATTTCATCCATTATATTTTGAAATTCGGAAGGTGCATTTTTTAATCCTAAAGGCATTACATTCCATTCGTAATGGCCTAGAGGAACAGTAAAAGCAGTTTTATATTTATCTTCCTCTTTTAAGGCTATTTGATAATAACCTGATTTTAAATCAAATTTTGAAAAGATAACTGCATCGTGCAGTCTTTTGATAAGATCCTTTTTGTTATGAACAGGATAGCGAATCCACTGTAAAGCTTTGTTTAAAGGTTTATAATTTATAACCATTCTGGGTTCGCCACGTTCAATTTCAGAATTATTATTGACATAAAAGGCAGTGCAACTCCAAGGGGATTTGCTTGGTCTTATTAATTTTTTATTTAAAAGATCTTGGATATCTTTTTTACAAAATTCCAGAGTTTCACTATTCATTTGAATAGGTCGAGCTTTGGTTGGAATATTCTTTTCATCGAAGTCTTTTTCATAAGGTAAAGATACCGTATCAACTTTCCTATTCCAAAAAGCATTTGGAATAATTGAACAGACTTGTATTTCAAATTCTTTTTGCAAATTAATTATTTTTTCTTTCAAAACAGGGTCTTGAAGTTGTTTTTCAATTTTCGCATATAAAATTTCCTTTTGAAGAAAACCAATTTGATTTTGCTTTCCTTGTATTATTGACAAAAAATTTGTTTCTTCAAGATTATCACTTATATTGTTTAAATCTTTTGATTTAACAGGATTTAGAAATTCAAAAAGGATATCTTGATTATTTCTTTTAGTTGTAATTCCTTCATCATAAACTCCAAAAGGATATAACTGTGTTATAAGAGGAGTTCCTAAAATTATTTGTTCAGACATATTTTTTACAAGTAAAAAGGAGTTTTTAAAACAGACTTCATTGTTACAAATACTTGTTTCTTCTAATTTATATTTTACTTGCAATTTTTCATTATTTGCAGTATATAATTTTTGAATTGTTTTCTAATAATATTGGGTAGGAATAAAACCTTCTTGAATGCGCAATTAAGGTCTGCTCCTGAATCAATTAAAGCAATGAATGGTTTGTGAAACAAACTATTAATCTTTAAATTAACTTTCACATGTCATTTTTGCTGTAAAGTTTTGATTCTCATGAAAAAATTAGCTTCTTCTCCCTCATGTAAGCTTTCATGAAAACTTTGGGAAAAAGATGAAGCAGAAATAGTTCCTTTACCTTTCCCGGGGTGTTTTGAAAAATTTTGTTCCAAAATTTATATCTAAGTTTTAAATCAGAAATTTCAGATTTTAAAGTTTTAATTTCTTTATATAAAAAAGAAAGACTTAAATGTTCTTGAATAAAAGATGATTCTAGAGTATTATGAGGGTTCAGAATATCTTTTAAACTATAACCTTTAAACTCATTTTTCTCAACTTCTTGAGTTTCCAATTAGGGGTGGAAATAGGCCAGGCCAGGCCAGGCTTTGATTAAATAGGCCTGGCCTGCTTGAAAAATTAAAAGCCTAAGCCTGGCCTGTTACCTGTCAAAGGCTTTTTTTTAAGCCTGACCTGGCCTTTTTAAAAGCCTAGCCTAACCTGTTAGCCTTTTTAAGGTCCTATCTAATTTTATTAAAAGATACCCAATTGCTCTCTATTTATAGAATGATGGTCTGCTCCACATGTATAGTTTTAGCAATGTGGGACTAACTCCTATAACTCTCTATTTATCTAATGAACTAAAGGGAGATGCTACTGGTCGCGCTGTCGCCACGCGCCAAAAAGATCGAGCGTTTACAAAATAAATGTAGATAGGGAAGCGACAACTCGAGTATCGTCTCTCAAGGACTCTTAGGTGTTGTTATTATTAACAGAAAATCAAAAATTAGTTTTGGGGGTTTTGGATTGAGATAAAATAAAGAAAACAAAGCAATGAAAACAAGGCAGTTAAAAGAGATTAACAAATAAACTAAAGTCGATCAACCTACTGTTCTCGGTTTCCCACTATCATTGGTTCATGTAAATCCAAGCCCTAAGCAGATTCTAATCCCCTCCCGGTTGTAGCAACAATTTACAAGCGAAACCACTACTACAGATATATGTCCCTATTCTCGAATTAAGCAAACGGGGTTAAGCCCTCATGAACTAAGCGAACATGAATGAACACACGCGAATTAAGCAAACGCGATTATATATAGGAACATAACATCACCGAAACAAAACAACACAACACTATACATTCCTGAATTAAGCAAACAGAAACATATAGCATCGTATTGAAAAGAGAAAAGTAAGTGAAAACAGGAATTACAGAACCTCAAATGTAAATGGAAACCAATCCCAGTAGATTAATCTAGGAGACTAGTTCTCCATTACAAAAGGAAAACAAAACATATCTAAGAAAAGAAGACAAACTACTACTACTGCCTAAGAACTAGCCAAAACTGGCTAACTCACTCGCCAACAGCCTAGCCTCCCTTCAGTTCTGTCTAAAACGCTTAAATACAATTTCTGGATTTCGCTGGCTCGCGAGGCGAAGCACAACTAGCGACGCGAATCTTATGAACAGTCTGCAACCTTTGGTATTCTCGCGAGGCGAACACACCTTCGCAAGGCGAGAATCTGAAGAGTCTTCTTATTACGCCCGTTATGAACATCAGGGGCCAACCGTGATGCTTTCTGACTTCCAGGCTCGCGAGGCTAATGGATGCTCGCGAGGCGAACGCTTCAACTTCAAAACTGTCACAGTCGTGATCTTCAACACGGGTAAACCGTGATCGTCTCTGACTTTCTGGGCTTGGTGACTCGCGACGCGAGATATCCTTCGCGGGGCGAACCAGAATTATTTCTTTTTATTAACCTGAAAACAAGAAATAACAGTAACTATTTTATTTAATTCTAAATCAACTAAATTAGCTTAAAAACACTTTACAGACTCAAAATCTTACTTAAGGACAATCAAGTCTAAATTGAGTGAAAATGATATAAAATTAGCACAAAGCCATGGTCTTTACTAGTTATAAAACCAGTCAACCAGAGGCTCATCAAAATACCCCAAACTTAAACTTTGCTTGTCCCCAAGCAAACTAAAACTCAAAAACTTAAAAAGACTCAAGACCTGGCAAAACATGGCAAGCTTAAGGACTCAATTAACTTTCACACAAATTTCAAGCAATTTATCAAAACAATTTTTCCTTCAATGTTCCCCCCTTTACAAACAAAGCAACCCCCACATGCATTTATTCTAAACAGTTGAGAATTTCATCATTCAAACAATCATTAATCTAAGCAGGGGATCTAAGTTACACACAAAAGGGAGATCACCAAATCCAAACAACTGCCTTCCTCACAAGGGAAATTTGTGTTTCACCCAATCGCTCAGTTTGTGTCAGGTTATCAACAATTCACTCAATTTCACTTTTAAGAGCACTTCCCATAAACTTGATCTTCATCTCAAAATAGTTCCCACAGAAAAAGTGCAAGCAACATCAGAAGGTCTTTTATGGGTTGTAATGGGGCCTGGCTAAGGGTAGGATATACAAAGGTACTAGGCTGAGGACCCTAGGAACTAAGAGAGCATGAACATTATTTACACTTTGAAATTCCACTCAAGTTCCTTTTCTCATTTTTCATTATGCTTTGGGTGACTACAGCCTTTTTATTCAAACAGCCTTTTTGGCATTTTTGCACTTTTAAAAAAAAATTTCTCTTTTTTTTTTTTCAAACTTTTTATTTTTTTTCTTTTTCCCAATCCCAAACAACACATTACACCTTGTAGCCACCCCAAACTTAGTTTCTTGCACCCATTCTAAGATTCCATGCTCTCCTAATCCTAAGATCGGGTTAACATGGTTTTCCAGATTTTTGGGCTTATAACATTAGGTTATCAAGAATTAACAAGCTAATTAGGCTCAATGGGGCTTACTAGGGAACATGCATTAGGAAATTGGTTATTTTTAGGCTAAGTAGTTATTTACAAAGAAAATGCCTAAATCATTTGAAGCAAACACATAAACATGCAAACCAAAAAGAGATTCAAGCAAATTCGGGAAAGTGCAATCAAAAGTGATTTTCACACAGTTTAAAACATGTTGGAGGCTCAAAACCTCACCTGGACATTTTTGCAAATTGTTTGACTGAGATTCTATCCCTAGTGTGTGCTTCCTATCACCCCAAACTTATCATAAATCATGCCATCATAACAAAATCCCAAAGTTCAGTTTTCAATCATATGGGGATCATTTTTCTTTTCAAAATTTTTTTTCAAATCCTAGGGGGAAAACAGTCAACACTATCATGCAATCAATCTATGCAAAATCAATAAAATCCAATAAACTTGCCAATACTAGACTCAACACAACTCCTGAGCTTCTCAAATTATTCAGGAGCTTTATTAAAAACAAGACAGAAATAAAGCAAGGAAAAGAAAATTAAAAGAGCAGGGTTAAGAAAAACTCATTGGAGGGGCGGTTCCACCAGGATCCCATTGTCTGTGATACAGTGGCCACGGGATGCTCAAAGTGCGAAGTGATCCTCCTGGATCCCATGGCCTACAGCATAAAGCCCACGTGATAAACAAATGATGGAAGCTCATTCCATGGTCCCCTAACTTGCAGCCTTTATATGGAAGTGGGTGCTTGACAGTCATGGTAACTCCGCCAAGTGCGGCGAACTTCTCACTTCCTCTTGGGGCACAGTTGACCTCTTTTTCATCCTTGGCAATAAAATCCTCCCAATAGAAGTGGGGTTCAACCTCTTGAAATGGCCACAGTGACAAATCCAAAGGCTGGAACTCCATCACTGGTGGTTCCACAGTGGGAGGTGGCAAATAGGACACTGGTGTCTCCGATGCTGCTTCAACTTCTACAAGGTCTTCATCCACTGCACTAACAAAGTTATCACCTGCTAAACATGCAGAAATATCAGTACACACCACACAAAGGTTAGTGTTAGTAGAGTCAGTACATATATCACAATAAAATGAATCAGTAAAATTCTGAATGTCTGGAAATTCAGCAATTAGTTCATCCACCCCATCACTCTCAACACATGCATTTGATTTACTTGAATCATCTACTTCCAAAGGTTCTTCATCATCTTCAGGCACGGGGGAGCAGATGTCCTCCTGATCCTCCTGATCCTCATTTTCTTTGTTTCCTGAACAGAATAAAGCTGCATAACAGACGATACACAAAGCAGTGCCATCACAATAACAATCATCACATGAATTAGAATCAGGGGATTCAACACACAGTTCATCAGCATAACATTATCAAAATTATCATCAGAAATATTTTCAAGAATAACTTGTGACTCTGTATGTTCTTCAAGGGGTTGTGGAGTTAGCATTGCAGCCGAGTTGGCGACAATTTGATCAATTTGCATGGCCAACTTCTGAGATTCAGCTTCACTCCTCTGATATTCAAGATTACTCGCCTCCATCCTCTGTTGGAATTCAAGATTTTGTTGTGCCAACCGTTGATTATTCTCTTCCATCATCCGTTGAGTGTTCTCAGCCATTTGTTGTAGCATAGAAGCAATCTCATCCAAGGTGCTCTGTGAAGGTTCGGAAGGTGCAGAGGTGGTCACTTGGCTAGGATAGTATCTAAACAGGAAGGCTTCCTTCAAATCAAACCAGCTTGAGATGGAATTCTCATCAAGACAATACAACCAATCTCTTGCAGCACCTTCAAGCGAGAATTGGAAAGCTTCCATCTTGATGTGGTCTTCTGTTATTCCTGCAGGTCTCAGCATTATAGAACAAACAGCTTGGAATTCCCTCAGATGCTCCTGCGGATTCTCACCTGCAAGACCACTAAACCTTGGCAAACAGTATGATAAACCATAAAAATCAGGAAAATATATGCATGGTGGTTCATAATTAACATTAGGCATGTAACCATATATGTGATTATCCATGGGGGGTGCTAAAATTCACAACCAGACAAAACAGACAAAACTAATTTAGCAAAGAGAATTTTTTTTTTTCTGAATTATTTTCTGCTAATAACAACAAACAAGAGTCCCCGGCAACAGCGCCAATTTTTGGTCGCGCTGTCGCCACGCGCCAAAAAGATCGAGCGTTTACAAAATAAATGTAGATAGGGAAGCGACAACTCGAGTATCGTCTCTCAAGGACTCTTAGGTGTTGTTATTATTAACAGAAAATCAAAAGTTAGTTTTGGGGGTTTTGGATTGAGATAAAATAAAGAAAACAAAGCAATGAAAACAAGGCAGTTAAAAGAGATTAACAAATAAACTAAAGTCGATCAACCTAATGTTCTCGGTTTCCCACTATCATTGGTTCATGTAAATCCAATCCCTAAGCAGATTCTAATCCCCTCCCGGTTGTAGCAACAATTTACAAGCGAAACCACTACTACAGATATATGTCCCTATTCCCGAATTAAGCAAACGGGGTTAAGCCCTCATGAACTAAGCGAACATGAATGAACACACGCGAATTAAGCAAACGCGATTATATATAGGAA
Source organism: Sophora flavescens (assembly GCA_030762895.1). Taxonomy (NCBI): domain Eukaryota; kingdom Viridiplantae; phylum Streptophyta; class Magnoliopsida; order Fabales; family Fabaceae; genus Sophora; species Sophora flavescens. The sequence goes on from CM061063.1 coordinate 31,060,249, forward strand.
CATAACATCACCGAAACAAAACAACACAACACTATACATTCCTGAATTAAGCAAACAGAAACATATAGCATCGTATTGAAAAGAGAAAAGTAAGTGAAAACAGGAATTACAGAACCTCAAATGTAAATGGAAACCAATCCCAGTAGATTAATCTAGGAGACTAGTTCTCCATTACAAAAGGAAAACAAAACATATCTAAGAAAAGAAGACAAACTACTACTACTGCCTAAGAACTAGCCAAAACTGGCTAACTCACTCGCCAACAGCCTAGCCTCCCTTCAGTTCTGTCTAAAACGCTTAAATACAATTTCTGGATTTCGCTGGCTCGCGAGGCGAAGCACAACTAGCGACGCGAATCTTATGAAAAGTCTGCAACCTTTGGTATTCTCGCGAGGTGAACACACCTTCGCGAGGCGAGAATCTGAAGAGTCTTCTTATTACGCCCGTTATGAACATCAGGGGCCAACCGTGATGCTTTCTGACTTCCAGGCTCGCGAGGCTAATGGATGCTCGCGAGGTGAACGCTTCAACTTCAAAACTGCCACAGCCGTGATCTTCAACACGGGTAAACCGTGATCGTCTCTGACTTTCTGGGCTTGGTGACTCGCGACGCGAGATATCCTTCGCGGGGCGAACCAGAATTATTTCTTTTTATTAACCTGAAAACAAGAAATAACAGTAAGTATTTTATTTAATTCTAAATCAACTAAATTAGCTTAAAAACACTTTACAGACTCAAAATCTTACTTAAGGACAATCAAGTCTAAATTGAGTGAAAATGATATAAAATTAGCACAAAGCCATGATCTTTACTAGTTATAAAACCAGTCAACCAGAGGCTCATCACTACTGTAACATTATGACGTCGGTATGAAGAAGAAAGGTGTTGATGAGTTTCCTTTCTGCGTCCATCTGGTCAGTTGGGAAAAAGAAAATGTTTCAAGTGAGGCACTTGAAGCTGCTAGGATTGCTTGCAACAAATACATGGCGAAATTTGCTGGAAAGGATGCATTCCACTTGAGAGTCAGGGTACATCCATTCCATGTTCTTAGGATCAACAAGATGCTTTCATGTCTTGGAGCCACATTACTCTTCGATGCAAGATTGTGCTTGAATCAGTGAAGTAAATCACATCTTCATCTTCACAGATGTCCATGGCGTTGGTGAAGATGAATGGCTGACCTTCACTTTACCACACCGGGACGCCAAACCTCCTGTAGGTCCTACTACTTTTAGGCCAAGGTAGGCATCAGCAATATACAGATCTCCACTTTTCTTATCAAACATCAGTCCTAATGGCCTCCCACATACATGCTCCAACTTTGGTGCAAATGGGCGTACACAGTCCGTCCTGGAAAGTCATGCAGCTAAGTCATGGAGCAAACCAACATTTTATAAAGTCCCACATCTCTCAAAGTATACATGTGGAGCAAACCAACATTCTATAAAGTCCCACATCTCTCAAATTATACATGTGGAGCAAACCAACATTCTATAAATAAAGAGCAAATTGCATCTCTTTAAATTATATAAATCATATTATATATATATAATAAAAAATAATTTTATTTTTAATATTATTTATTTATTATTTATAAACAGGTCGGCCTATCAGGCTTCGTAGGCTTTTTCTGAAGCTCAAGCCTGGCCTATTTATCTAAAAAGGCTTTTGAAAAAGCCTTTACCTGACCTTTTTATTAAATAGGTCAGGCCAGGCTAGGCCATAAACAGGCCAGGCCATAGGCCCCTGTCGGGCGGCCTGGCCTACTTCCACCCTTATTTCCAATTCTTTATATTTGTCTAGCATAGCTAATTTAATTTGTGGATCCTCAACTCGACCAATTAAATCAAGGAGGACTCTGGCTTCTTTAGAGATAACATTAATTGTAAATTTACAATTACAATTATCTCATAAACAACCACAACTTAAACAGCCAGCATCAGAATCAGAAGATGTTTCTTGATTCTGATATATAACATCTGGATCGTCATCAGAAGATGATTCTATTGAGGATTCAGACTCATATAACAAAATTTTAGAAATTTGTTCTTTAATTTCTTCATCCATTTTAAGCTCTTTAATTTTCTGTTTAACCCTACAATCCCTAGCCATGTGTCCAACACGACCACATTTATAACAAGTAATGTTCTTTTTAAAATCCTTATTATAAGATTTTCTTTGGGGTTTTCTATAAGATTTATTTTGTTTTTCTATTGGTGCTTTTTTACTGTATTTTTTATAACTTTTAAATCTTTTAGGAAACTTTTGAGTATTAACTCTTCTTTGTTTAGAAGGAGGAGTTAATTTCTCATAACCAAATTATTCACAAAAATTTCCTAATTCTTTACTATTTGTTTTACTTTCAAATTTTGCTTGTCTATGCATTTTAATGTCTGTGCAAAATTGTAAACCAATTTTATTAATAATAGAAATTAACCTTCCATAGGTTAAATCTTCCAAAGGAGTGCCAGGGTACTCCAGTTTTAATTGAGTTCTAACTTTTGTAGCAAAGTTTTTGGGAAGACCAGATATAAATCTGTCTTTCCAATAAGCTTCTCTACAACCAGTTCTAGTATATATTTTTGTTAAAAAATTGTCTTTATACCATCGAAACTCACCAAGAGTTGGATAGTATAAATTATTTAATATCTCAAGAGATCTATTAGCGAAAGTATTTGTATCACCAACAAATGCTTGAGATATAGCAAATATTAAAGCTTCAACTTGTTGATTAATAGGATAGTCAACAGGTTGACCTTGATCATTATTTCTTGTTTCAATTTTTGTGAAATTTAATATAGTTTGCCTTTCACTTTCTCTTAAATTATTGTCCCACCAACCCTTTAGGCTACCGGTGAAACCTTGAATTAAAATTTTACATGTAGAAACAGCACTATTATTTCTTGCTCTATAGGCTGTAGCAGCCATAGACATTTCTTCCAATTTTCTCATGATTTGATGTTCTGAAAATCCATCAATATTCTACTCGACAATGCCTTCACCATTATACTGTGAAGCATTATCTAAACTATTATCTTCAAACTGAATATCAGGCAAAGTGGGCCTGTGATAATAGTTTCTTGAAGTGGGATATGATCGTGATGTGTTTTTAATTTGATTCACAACATCAATATCGGAATCTTGGAATTGTTTTTCTAATTCTAAAACATCTTCATTTTTTATTACATTTAATTTTGATGAAGATAATTTTAGTGAAGCTAATTGTTTATTAATTTCATCTAATAAATTATTATTAGATTCATTTCCAATTTTGATTTCTTTCATTTCAGAATCAGACAATTTATATGGAGTGATTAAAGGTTTATTTAATTTGTTTTTAATTTTCAAAGAGGATTCTTCTCTAACAGGTGTATCAAACTCATCAGATGTACTGGCAACTTGATACAACAGTTGATTTGTATAATTTAACTGATGTTGGATATTTTTAATATCATATCTTGTGGGGTTTTGAACCGCTAAAGTTTTGTCATCTTCTTTCATTGATTTGAAAGGAGATGCTGTAATTTCAATGTTGTCGACATTTGGAATTGTGATTTCTTCCAAAGGTGGAATCACTGAAATTACTTCTTTACCCTTAGTTGTTTTCCAAATTTTCTTTGCAGAATTAAGAGTTTTTAATTCTAAATTTTGAAAACAGTGATTTTCAAACCAATCAAAGTAGGGAACAGTGTCGTCCTCTACCTCCTCCAAATAAGACAAATAAGATTGTCTGTATTGTCTTATTTCAGGTTGTGAAAAGGAAGAAAAGAACCATTTTCGTTTTTCTTCATATTCAGGTTTTAAAAAATCTTTTTGAATTTTTTGTTTATCAACAATAAATTTTGTAAGAACGAAAATTTGATTTGGAGTTACAAATGCTTGATTTATTTCAGATAGAGTCGGAGACTCTCTCTGAACTTCATCTCTCTGAATATTAGGTTGAACATTTTGAGGTGTTTCAACCCTATATTCAGGTTGAGGTATAACAGGATGATCTCTCACTCCTGCTAATCTCAAAGAATGGAACGAATCCATTGATCTTCTAGAATTGTTTGAATTAGTTTGTCTTGATCCTTCAGGACAAGTCTTGAATGATCTAGTTGAATTGCTTCTATTAAAAGGAGCAAAACTAATTGAAACATTTCCTGAAGAATATTCAATGGGTATGCTCATTACAGAAGGTTCTAGCTCTTTTGGAGGCAGAATCTCTTGTAAATTCCATTCTAAATTTCTAGAGACTTCATTATGATTTAGTCTCCTTGGTGAAACAGCATTTGATTTATTTAAATTTACTTGCAAAAGCAAAGTATCTTCTTTGGAAGATATATTTAAAGCTTTTGGTGAAATATTTGTTTTCATGGCTTTATAATATATTTTATATATTACAGTCATTGGATAGGAATTAGGATTCCAAATTCCTTCCTTGATTTTAATATCCAATTTTATATTATGTTTATGTTTACCAAGACTTTCCAAAGACATGGTATAGTTTGGGAAATTATTAAAGAAAGTGGGACCATCGTGAAGATTGATCTCAATTATTGATAAAATCTGATCCTCGAACTTTGCAGGTCGAGTATCTCTTAGGCATACACACACAGGTGTATCTATGCCTAATCTATGTAAAGGTTTTATTGCAACTTGGATTAAACCAATATGCAAAAATTTATATTTTTGTTTATGTTCTTTCAACATAGAAAGATTCAAGAGATTTAAAGATTCTTGAGTCTTATCTACTTTGATGGTATATTCAGCAGTTTTAATGATAAAATCGGATTTGAATTTATCAAGTAATTTTGTCTTATATATTTCAGAAACATTTAATGGAGGAATACTCCAATTATTAAGTTTCTGTTCTATATCAGGCAAAATTATTTGTTGTTCATTTATCAAAGCAGAATTTTGATTTTCATTTTGAAAATTAGGTGAACTTGATTCACCTATTTCTTCTATTTTTTCTTTGACCTTTCGGGAAATCATCTTTAGAAGGCTAGACATAGTAAACCTAACCCTAAAGCTCTAGTACTTATGACAACGACTTGAATTTTAACCTTACCCACACCGGGACCACCAGGCTTACCAATGGTTTTACTACCTTGTTCGTCGGGATTTACGACCAGGAACACCCTTACAGGCTGACCAACGCTGCAAGAAGGGAAAACTCAAACACTGTATAAGTACCAGAACCCTAAGGCTTTGATACCAGAATGCCACTGTGGATCATTTCACAAAAGGATGTTAGATAAAACAGAGGAAAACAGGCGAAGAAGCAAAAATATCAGAGTATGAAAATATAATTGAAAATATTAAATATCAAATATTTACTTTCACTATAAGCTTGAACACTACAAGCTTAAAATATTACAAGATTTTATGATTTTACAAGAACTTACAAAGAAAAGCAAACAGATTAGTAACTTCAGAGATAATTCCGAGATGTCTTCCAACTGAGTCTTGAAGCTCCTTATATAGGTGAGAAGAGCCTTCAGCTGAGAGACGGATTTAATATTTTCCAAATCTTTGGAACAACATTTTAAACACTTAAATATTTTCAAAGAAACCATAAAAATAAATGGCATGGCTTTGTCAGCCAAGAAAACAAAATTGTGTTTAACAAAAATGAGATTTTTGGGCCATGAAATATTTCAAGGCACAATTACTCCAATCAGCAGAAGCATTGCCTTTGCTGACAATTTTCCAAATGAACTTAAAGATAAAACTCAGTTACAGAGATTTTTGGGTTGTCTAAATTATGTGTATGAGTTTATCCCTAACATTAGAATAAAATGTAAGCCCCTATACTCTAGACTTAGAAAGACTAAGAATCCTAAACCTTGGTCTGATGAGTAGTCAAATCTAGTGGCTGATATTAAAAAGGATGTCAAGTCTCTTCCGTGTCTTGGTATCCCTCATCCCGAAGCAAGTCTAATAGTCCAGACAGATGCTTCAGAGAAAGGATATGGTGGTATCCTACTGCAGATCCTTCCAGAGTCAAAAGTCGAGCAAATTGTCCGATATCATTCTGGTCCTTGGATCTCATCACAAGAAAAATATAGTACTATTAAAAAAGAGATTTTATCTATAGTACTATGTATTTCAAAATTTCAAGATGAATTGTTTAATAAAAAGTTTTTATTAAGAATTGATTGTAAAGCAGCAAAAGATGTTTTAGAAAAAGATGTTAAAAATCCTGTTTCGAAACATATTTTTGCCAGATGACAAAGTCTTTTAAGCTGTTTTGATTTTGAAATTGAATTTCTAAAAGGAGAAAATAATTATATCCCTGATTATCTAACCAGGGAATTTTTGCAGGCATCAAAATAATATGGCGAGCAGGGCCCGAGGTGGGTCAGCCAGGGGTGGGGCATCCCCTTCCTCTACAAAATCAAAAGCCTTGACATTGGATTCCTTTGCTCCCAGTGCATCTCAAATAGCAAAATCCCCAATACCAGCCCAACCCACTACAAAAACCCCAATTGAAATATCAAACAAATTTACCCCTTTGGGTAAACCCCCACAAACACCCCAAATTAACCCACAAAATGTTCAAGTCCTTGAACGTGAACCTCTACAGCACAAAACAAAATATGTCTGTAGTCAACAGTTACTTTTGGAGCCCGAAATGGGTGATCCAACAAAAAATGAACCATGGGATATATTAGCCCAATACTTTCAAAAGGGTTTTGGATGGATCAATACACATGGTACAGACAAACCCTTAAAATTCTACCAGTATGTGCTAATAGATTCTGGTTCTGTTGAAATTAATGAAAATGAAAATGAAAATGCACCAGGAATTGTGGCTTATTCCTAGTGCAAGATTTTAAAGGTTTTGACCATCACAGATTGGGGTCAAAGCCCACTTAAGCCCAAAAGATTTTCCAGGGTCTTTGATCCTCCAATATACAATTATTTGGATTACAAAAAGGCTTGGGATTACTTTCTTTGTGTTCCCAACCCAAAACATTCTTGGTACTTCATCATCAGCAGCAATCAGTCCATTTACCCTTCATGGTTTATGGAGTGGTTTTGGGAGGTTGGATTATCTGCAGAAATTCTCCCGAATGCTCTTTATGAGAAATATTTGGAGTACAAGACCTTAACACCTAAAATTCCGGCTCATGTAAAATTATTACATTTCTGTGCTCAATTTGGAATTTCATGGTTACTAAAATTTAGCTATGACTTTCATTTGCACTTACCTGAGCCATTCCCAAAATACATTTGATCCACTGCGATTGTTTCTTGGTGGAGAAAATTCAATGAAGATATTGTTCTTGGAAAGTTTGAAACTTGGAAGAAACATGGACTTCAAAAGAGGAGATTTCCCCAGTCCATCACTCCGGCAAACTCTCCATCATCAAAAGGAAAAGGAATAGTTGGTTCATCTTCAGTAAAATCTCAGCCAGCTAGCCCTTACTCTTTAAAAGTTGATGCATCTTCTCCGGCAGAGCTCAAGAAAATGCTGCTGGAAGCTTTATCTACAGTTGGTTCTGATGAAGAAACTGAAGATCCAGCTATTGAAGAAGAAGATTATGAATATAATCCTTCTCTGGAAAATAATGATCCAGATATTGGATTTTTTTATTAAAATTTAAAATTGGGTTTTGTCGCATCTCCCTCTGGATAAGTAGGTGGCAGACAAGGACCCCACTTCAAAAATACCACTCAGAAAAACAACGGTAGCATCCTTTGGACACAAATGCAGCCGCCCATGTGCTGTGCTACTTTTGAAAAGAAAAGTCGTTTGTCTCGTTATGCCGACGCATCTTCGTGGCAGACAAAAGAAAATGATCAACAATAAAAGCAAGGCTCAGAAGTCAAAAGTTCTACCGTCTTTGCTTTTCGGATTTGAAAAATTTGAAATCCGTCTCTCAGCTGAAGGCTCTTCTCTCCTATATAAGGAGCTTCAAGACTCAGTTGGAGGACATCTCGGAATTATCTCTGAACTTACTAATCTGTTTGCTTTTGTAATCTTGTAGTGATTTGGTGATCTTTTGCAAGTTTAAGAGCAGCTTTTCTTTGTAAGTTCTTGTAAAATCATAAAATCTTGTAATATTTTAAGCTTGTAGTGTTCAAGCTTATAGTGAAAGTAAATATTTTGATATTTAATATTTTCAATTATATTTTCATACTCTGATATTTTTGCTTCTTCACCTGTTTTCCTCTGTTTTATCTAACATCCTTTTGTGAAATGATCCATAGTGATATTCTGGTATATATATATATATATATATATATATATATATATATATATATATATATATATATATATATATATATATTTGCTAACACATTAATCCCATATTTTATTTACCCGTACTTATTTTTATTTGATAATGTGGCATGATGGAAATGCAATTAACTCGGATAACAGGAATAAAAGGTCACTACTATTTATACCTTGTAAATTACTATTTGCACCTTAATAGTTTTAATTTGAATTTTTTTCTTCCAAACATGCCCTTAAGTCTAATGAGTTTTTGCAAGTTTTTTCCATAACTAACTTCCGGAATTACTTTCCAGAATCTTTCGAAAAACAAAATCCGGATATTCGTTACATATTCGGAATTTAAAATCCGGATACCTATGTGATCTATCAGATTATATTTTTCGGAAATATAAAAATTATCACTCCCGAAAAGTATCGTCCGGAAGTCCGTTTTCTCAATTTGAGAGAGCACTTTCCTTCTTTCCTTCCTTCCTTCAATTAAGTGATTAACATTGTTATTGTTATATTATTATTGTATGTACTCGAGCGCTGCAGGCGAGGCGTATCTGTTTGTTTCAGTTTCACGCTCGCACACGTTCATGTCTCTTTGATTTGAACTTTTCAATTCTATGACGACATTCGCTTTTCTCTATTTCTACGTTTGAGTTTTCTACGCATTCCCTCATTCGTTATTTTCATCTGCCCATTCAACAACAACAAGAAGGTAATTAATTCGTGCAATTCTTTCTTCTCTTACCTCTTTTTTATTACTTTGTTAAGCAGAATTGAATATAAACAATCTCCCAACCATTGCAACTTTGATTCATACTTACCGAACCTCTCTACTGGGTCAGTTTGGATCAATTTCCATTATGGATTTTACTGGATAGGCTTTGGTTGGTTCGGATAGGCTTTACAGAAAACGAGACTTCCGGAAAGTACTTTCTGGAAGCATATTTTTTATACTTCTAAAAAAATGTATTCCGGTAGATATCAAAACACTCACAAATAGACTGAATTCCGTAGATATAATAAGTATCCGGATTTCGTTTTAAGTAAATTCGAAAGTTATGTTACGGGGAAAACTCATCGAGACTGAAGGATATTTTTAGGGGGGGAAAATTAAATTGAAGCTACAAAATGAAAATAGCAATTTACAAGATGTAAATAACATTGATGGGAATAAAATAAGGGAATTGGTCACGGTGCATGGCCCAGCTTGTGGAGCCCGAGCCCGGGGAAATATGTCTGTTAAGATACGGTACATAATTTTAAAAATGATTCAAATAAATCAAGCTTCCTTTCGTAGAAACTTGGGAGAACCCGTGCTCTTCAAATCTCATTCTAAAAACAATTATATAATTTATACAACATTTTTAAATATTAATATTGTATTTTATATTTATATTTTTTTATTTTATTATATCACCAAACAAAATAAATGGGCTCTATATGGTCACAATGTCAACTTTTTTATCTCACCTAAATATTCATCATCACTTTCTTATTACATCAGTTTGTTTACATCTAAATCTTAATCTACAATTTACTAATTGTTTTTTCAAAAGCAAAATTTGATAAAAATGATATGAAAATATCATGATTGAAAATAAAATGTTTGTGTTTTTATTTCATAATGTTAACTCCTTTTTTAATAGCGCGTGATATATATATATATATATATATATATATATATATATATATATATATATATATATATATATATATATTATGCATAAAGTGGGGAACGTGTTCTCTTACTCTTGTAAGATGCCCCCTACACATTTTCATTCATGTCCGAGACAATCATCTTAGAAGAGTGTTACAAACACAATCTCTTCCAAATGATTTCCTTCTATTGATTAAAATTCATATAAACACCAAGTTGGTTCGTCAACATGTTGGAACCATTAAAGTATCAAAAAATTATTATTTACATTTTTATTTCATTTTTTTATCACTTTTATAAATAAAACAAAGAAATGTAACAAAAAAATATAAAAAGAAATAAAACTAAGAAAAATAATTAAAACTTAAACCAAAACCAAAAGTTGTTTTCAGTTTCTCCGGTTGGGAAGATCCCTCAATGGCATATCCATCAAGATTAAATGTTAATGGCAGTGGTTTTGGCAACCAAGGCCAAGGCTGGTGTGAAGCTCTAAGCCAATGCTTTGGACTGTCCTCCAACTGAGGACTGAGTAGACTCCTCAATCACATACCAGCAAGGCTAATAAAATTTTCTCTAAACTGCATAGCACAAAGCAGAATGACAACAACCAAATCAGTAAATGAACTTTTACGAGCTGTACATTTCAGGCACCATCCTTCAATGCACCATATTTTGTACTTGGGGAAGCATTAGAATTTTTGTTTTCCAAGGGTAGCACAGAATAAAAGGCAAGAACCATCTAACACGACCTCTTTATTCTTCAAAAATACCAAGTCCGTCAAAACCTCATTGCAAGGCAAGTTTTCCATCCTGACCAAGAAGGCAGCAGCTTTTAGAGCATTATGGAAGGATTTGCTATCAAGGTTTATAACCAATCTATTCTGGTGTGGCAGAGAATGCAAGGAAGAGACATCTACAACCTTGCATCGCCATTCTTCCAGAATTATGCATCCATCAAAAGCATATTGCAAGGTCAATTATCAATATTGATCAAGAAACATTAACTTGTCCAGTAATTTGGGAGGATTCACTTTCAAGCCAAAATTTAACGAATCTGATCATCATGGTTCATTACTATGAGCTCAAAGATGAAGGATCCAGGTTAAAAATAGGAGAACCTCTGAAGCAGAAAATTGGATCCCTGCAAGAGATCCTCGACGTCAAGGTTTCAACCTTAAAGTCAACTAAATTCCTCACAAGGGTCAATGGCATTTGTATGTCTTACAAGGGAGATTATTGCATGTCATGTTCTGGACAGCTCCCAGGTATGTTCCCAGCTCAAACTCAAGTTTTTTCTGGATTCCAGGTTCTGACAATTCCACAGCTTATGAGTACTTCATGCCATATAGATCCAGGACTTTACCAAGAATTTCCAGGTGATGTTAAGGCTGGACCTGAAAAATATAGACATAGATGTTCCATTGTCATTTATCTCACTTCTGATAAATCAATTAGCCATTAGAAGAAAAGAATTTTTCTTATTGATATTTTATGTCAACACGATGGTATAATGCATTTAGGAATCGCATGTACTACATGAAAGTTATAGAACAATTGTTGGTCTCACACTTACACAGCCCTTGGTTAGGGTGTGCACCTGCTATGCATGTGATATCAAAAAACCATTATGAAACTTTGTACATAGAATGAAAAAACTCTTGGTTTACAGAATATAGAAACAATTAACTATAGTGATAGAAGAATGACTGTACCTGAATCAATTCTGCTCACTGAATTCCCATAGTCATCTTCAAGCACATAAAGAAGTTTTCTGTAAACATGCCCATCTACAAGGTCCTTCTCTTGCAATTCCTGCAACAACCTCATGGCCTCCTGAACTCTTCCTCGTCTACATATCTCGTCTAGTACAGTCCTATATGTAATAAAATCAGCTGACCTCTGCTTTTCAGTCATTTCCCACAGATAATTTACTGCTTCCTCAACCTCTCCACCAAGTGCCAAAGCATTGACAAGTGAATTGTAAGATTTACTACTTGGGATGAAGCCTTTGCTCTTCATTTCATGACATAATTCTTCAGCATTCTTTGTTCTGCCTTGGGCACACAACCCATGAATCAAGTAATCATAGGTAGAAGAGTTGGGCTGGCACTCATAAACCCCACCCATCTGATGGAATATCCTCAATGCATCATTAACATGAAGAGAAAGCACATAACCTTTTATCATACAATTTAATGAAAATATATCAGGTTCTATCCTATCATTGACCATTTGCTTGAACAAACATCTAACCGGCTCCATATACACGTAGTTTATATAGGTGTTGTGACCCCTACTCAAAAGTGCAGCAAAGAGAATGTTATAGGTTCTAATAGAAGGCCTGCAATTCAAATTTCTACTACTCTTCATGTGCTTAAATATATTGACAGCTCTATTCAACTTCCGGATCTCGGTGAAATAATATATGATGGTGTTGTACAGTGCTTCTGAACCAACAAAAGGAACTGCAAGCAGTTGGTTCACAATGTCATCCATTTCTTGGTACATTTTTGCAGCACCAAGCTTCTTTATTGTGACATGATAAGTGGACACGTCGTGGCGAAACCTAGGCTGCTGAGAAGCCCAGTGAAACAGTTCCATACAAACTAAAGGGTCATGATTCAGATTGATCACATTGCATAGTTCTTCTGGGGTGAACCTTGGGGGAAGTTGGGACTGCGCCAACTGAAATTGGGCTAGGTCTAGTGTAGGCTTGAGGGATTTCAATACCCTCTTACGAACCCTTCTCCTACAAGACCTCGAAGGAGCCTTAGTTGAATAACAATGAGAATTGAAGCCAAATAATTGAGTATAACAACTAGCAACGATTTGGAATAAAAAGGGGTTAACTTTCTGGGCATGATGAAAAAAACTCATCTTGTGTGAATTTAGCACAATGGGATCAGGAAAATTGGGGCAAATTGAGTTTCTGGAGCATGTATTTTCATTCAAGCTATTCCTCTTGAAGTAGCTGCGATATTTCAAGCAATTTCTACCAAAAAATTGCATCTTTAATTTGTTGTTGGTGCTAAACTAAGTGGGGGTTGCGTAGTGCTTACTTACATACAATATCGGAAGTTTTCGTCTTCTACGATGGCCTTGTGTCAGAACAATCAAAATCTTAATCTCGGCTAGTAGTTGATGAAAGTGTCCCTGACGCGCAGGCCACTCTAGATGCAGTGTGCCAGCGGCGGCGGTGGAGATAAGAGATCTACAGTTGAGGGACGGCCGCACTCCCCTTTCATTCATCATCTCATCTCATCTATGAGGCAGCGTTCGTATATGTAGGGCTGGACACATAATCCATACCGACCCGAGCCCGACATATCCGCAAGCAGGAACAAGGGAGCGGGTGGGTCGCCACGGGTCTCGGGTTGACGGTTTGAGGAAGGTAGAGTTGAAGCGGTTGACGGCGGTCGGGCTCGGACCCGGAAATTTCAGACCGTCGGCGACCGAGAATGGTGGAGGAGATGCAGAACTCCCAATACTCTTCCTTCTCTCTTGAGTCTTGACAGCAGAAGCGCGAGAACGAAGAACACGCGTCGCTGCCGGATCCAGAAGCACGAGAACAAGAACACAACGTCCTTCTGTTCTTTACTCTTCGATCCTCGTCTTCGTTCTTCAAGGCTTTAAACATATCAGAACCTCCATTGTTGTGGCGTGGAGCAAGGCTCAGAGGGGCTTTGAGGTGGACACTGTGAGAGAGAAATTTGGGAGTGAGTAAGGGAAGTTAGGATTTTTTGGTTATCATTTAGTTACTTCAAAAAATAATAAAAGAAAATGATTGGGCCAATAAAATATAATGGCCCAACCCGAGTGAGGTATTGATATTGTCGAAGAGAGAGATAGCAGTTGTGAGGCCCAACCTAAGTGATTTCTTTATTACAATTATATTTTTATTTATAAAATATTTGTAATAATATATAAAAATTATTACTCTATTATCTATTCGGCTGTTCCTTTATTCCACTTACCAATGACGTGACTACTCCTAATTTCTGATATTATTGTATTTCAGAGTGCTTTATGACTTTGAGTTTTGAAAATTGGAAGCAACTTTACTTTTCTCAGATCTTCCAAGTCCAACATCGAGAGTGTCTTCTTCTTCTTCTCGGTTTCGTTCCTGGGTCTACGGTAGTAAGAGATCTGTGGTACTTTAACAACACAACACTGAGCACTCTTCTTCTGATTTTCTCATTTTTTTGGGTTCGTTGTCTTTTTTTCTAAGTCTCTACTCTCTAGTCTTTGTTTCTGAACATTTCTCTTATTTGTTTCCAAACCCGACAACCTGTCCGTCACCCGCCCGTTACCCGAACAACCCGTATCCGATCAAACCGCCCACCTAAACGGGCGGAAATGGGCCACACAATAGTCCCTTCGGGCTGGTTCGGATTAGGCCGTTTGGGCCCGAATCCGACCGAACCCGCCCGTTGTCCAGCCCTACGTATATGTTATTTTTCAATAGAAAAAAGTTTAGGCGAGTTGAGTGTGGTGGACTTACCAGGTCAGAACAAACGATTCAAAAATATTTACAGATTACCCAAACGAATCCTCACATCAAAGGAGCAGTGAGATTCGAACTCAAGATCATACGACCGTTCATATATTTTAATGTATAAATTCATATGCAAGGGCTTGGAGTCATTAGCTTCATTTCATTTTTCCTATAAAATAAAAAGGTATGGAACATGATTGTAAAAGATAAGGTGTCAAAACAAAGACGGCTGTTTTCTTTGTTGGATGGGAGGCCCCTGTTGCATTCATCAAAATAAGGATAGCTATGGTCCAAAATAAGATGAATTTGATACATCTGAGTGTGTATTAAAAAAACATTAATCCAATTATGTATTTCAATAATTGCTTCTTTTTTTTTATCGGGAATTTCAATAATTGCTTGGGGTGCAATGACTAGAATGAATCCAAATCCAACTTTAGATGTCATGGCACTTAGGAGCTTTTTATATTTTTACTAATGTAGTTGTCCGTGCGACACGTACGTACATTCGTTAGATGATTATTTTTGTAATAGTTTATTATAAATAATTTCAACATGAACAATATTAAATGTATTATTTTTTGAATATAAAATAATACTATTGTGTACAACAGTTGAATTCGTATATTCGATAGTTAATGAAAAACATGCTACATGACAAATTTGTATGATGAAAATTTTAGTAGGTTTTATAAAAGCTTGACTTTTCATTACGGATATGAGTTCACGATATACAATATGTTAATATTTTATGTTTATTAAAAGAATACACATTTTCATGTTATTATATGTTATTGTATTAAATATTTATATAACACCAACAATAGAAGATACTTTGATGAAAAGAAAGCAATCATACTTTGATATTCGACACTATTTTAAATATGTATGATCATGTTATTTAGGATAAGTCACAATATTGGATTGTTATGTTTAATTTAAGTATCAGATTATTTATTCTTTTATTAATTTTTCGTTTATCGTAAGTTTTATTTTACATGAATTTTTATTTTGTTTTCCACAAGTTTTTATTAATCTGAGACAATGATTTTATTTTTTTATAAGAAAGTGACACATGCCACCCGTTTCTTCGTCCACAATAAAATCATGCTACAATTTAAATTTAAGAAAATGTCATAATATGAATAACACAATAATTAAAATAATTAATTAAATAATTATTTTTTTAAGAAAATGTCAGATGCCGTCAGTAACATGTGTCGCCCGTTTATTCGTCCACAAAAAATCAAGTTACCATTTGTTTTAAACAAATTATCTAATATTTAACCATTTTATATTTAAATCGTTAAATTCATCAAACATGAATCTGGAAATAAAAAAAAAGTAAAAAAAAGAAGTTAATATAATAAATAATAATGCAATAAGTAAAATAATAATCTAAATAATTTTTATTTTAAAAAATCCAGAGGCCAAATAAATAATATTTATTAAAAAAAATTAAATATAAAACATTTTTTAAAAAATCAGAAAAAATGTATATACAAATTCATTTTAAAAAATCCTATAAAAAAGTAAAAAAATAAAAAAATTAAATTTTAAAAAAATTAAATAAAAATATTTTTATTTTTTTGAAAAAAAAATTATCTTTTATAAAAAAAATTAAAAATTTTCAAAAAAAATAAACAAACTTTAAATAAAAATAATAATTTTTTAAATACAAAATTAAATTAAAAAAAAAAGGTGACACATGTCGCCATTTGAAAATCCCACAGTGAAAAATGAACCTCCTAATTAATATATTATAGATTCACATATCAAACACAATTTTCAATATCATTGGGATGAATACATAATTTATATTTTGATAGTTTTACTTTTAATCTACTATTTTATAGATAAAAGTAGTTAGATTAGTTGTGACATTACTAATGTTTGGTCACCAAAAACCTTTGTTTGGGGGCACAATAAAATATAACACATAAAAATCATCAAAACACTTTAGGGGAAAAAAATATGCATCATACACTAGCAAAACGTATATCATATTGATGTCATTGTAATCAATACACAAGCGTGTGTTTGGTGTGGCGGTAGAGAATCACATTTGGTATTAAAACCACATCAAAGATGGCACTTGCGCATTTTTTTTCAGCATCAACCGTGAAAGTTAAAGGAAGTAGCTTCCGTGTCACATCGAGCTCGAGGTGATTCCAAACACGGCATAAAAGAAAATTAAAATGCAGTGAAGTGATGATATCATAAGAAAAGAGTGAAGGCAAAAAAATAAAAATATCGAACACGCTCTAATTATGAGCCACGTGCCCTGTCACCTGTGTTTTGAGACTCACTGACACACTCTTTGAACTAACCAAAACACGCATACTAGTATATATTGATTTCTTGTGCATGTATAGAAATACCCCTACTAGAAATCAACATGCACGTTGTGTTGAGTTTATGGTTTCAAAGCACAGGGATTTTTTGCACGAGTCACTTAGTTGGAGGGGATTTCTTGAATTGTAGCCAACACTAAACTAACGAAGTGGAACTAAAATTCTGGTAGCTTTCTTATGAATAGCTGAACTGAAACAGACGTCAAGTCAAGCAATAGAAGAGTAAATGAAAACATAAACTCACATAGGCTATTTCATTGCATATCCATTTAACACGATGAAGTAATCTTTTGGAATTGGAAACCATTTAATATTTCACTTTCATTTGATTTCATATCCAGCCAGCTACCATGAACCTTCAGCACCTACTGTTGGATTCTTGAAAGCAGAGAACTCCCAGTATGTTTTTAATGAGAACGGCGGGAACACAGTAGCACCTTCTTCAGTCATTTTAACTATCTGAAAATTCAACACAACAGATCCACTTAATATGATATAGCAATTACCCCACTCAATTCAATTGAAAACTATAAGAATCCAACAACGTATGAAGGAAGAAAAGTCATTTAGGTCAGATCTAGGCATGATATACACATGATAGTAGAAAGGGTGCCATAAACCCTTCCTGCAATTCAGTACCTTTAACATTCCTACAGCATTTAAAATAACAAGCACTTGGCAGTTGTTGGCTGTCATAATGACCACCAAGACTCTACAGAAGGCAAAAGCAAAAGAATAATACTTTTGCAACTTGATGAGAAAGTAGAAACAAACTGATATATTAAACACTTCCTTGAAAGGCCTTTAAATAGGGAAATATCTGCGAAGCGGGAACTGACAAAAAACCATCTTGTTCTAGGTGTACTCATGCATCTTCCAGTTAGTTTTCTAAATAACTAATAATTGAATGCATTCCTTTTGTTTTATGAGGGTTAGGAGGTGCAAGCAGCCATGTGGACAATTAGGAAAGTTGGACTGTTGGAGAATCAAACCTCAGACATCAACATCACACCCTACTCTTTAAGACTTGGGTCAGTGCTAACTGAGCTACAAGCTCATTGGAAATACATTCTTTTTTTACAGTTCCATAATTGGGTAATAAGTATGCGTCCTGATATTACTCTTGAGCATCAAATTTAAGATCTCGCTTCGGTTCCCTTATGCATCAACCAATAGCCACGTTATTATACCAAACATTCCTTTTCCCTTCTTTCCTGTCAGTACCTGGTACAAGCTTATACGGTAATACCTTAAATCTTTGTACGGTTAAGATTTTATGCCATGCTATGATGAGCTAAGCCAGCCAGATTAAATTATTCCAAGTTTCTAACCATGCCAAGGAACCATAATCAGTAATTCCACAGAAGATATTTAAGCTATCTGCCTTCTTTATCTTTTTTTTGCCAAGTAGGGATCAGGGGATTAGACCCCATGAGGATCAATTCTTAAGTAACAAAGGTCACTTAAAGAATTAGGTACCATGTGAGTTACGGCTTACCAGCCAGCACTGCTTAAACTGCCATACAGATTCTTTGGCCTGTGCCATATACTTCTCGAAGGGTCAAATTTGACATCTGAAGCTTCTAACTGACAAATAAATACAGCTTTCTAAATAATAACATTAATGCAGAAGAAACTGAGAAAACTACGGATAAGTCCTAGCAGAAACCGAGGAAGAAAAATCACGATTAAACCCAAATTCCATATAAGAACAAAGCATCAAATTTGACATCTAAAGCTTCTAAGCTCTAACTGAATAATAAATACAGCTTTCTATGTAACCAAAAAAAAAAATTTAACAGCTTTCTAAATAATGACAGCAATGCAGAAGAAACCAAGATAACTATGGAATAAGTCCTAGCAGAAATCAAGGAAGAAAAATCATCATGCAACCCAAATTCCATTGATAACCCAAAACTAATCGGAGTTTTGGGCAGTATCTTGAAAGATATATGTAAATTGTAAAGAAAACTAGAGATCTAACACTCCACAGAGAAAGGGAGATGGGCATGCAGTGCTGATGAAAGTGTCCCCTTAACAATTATATGAATATAGGTTTAGGACAATATCTTGAGATTTCACTTATATTACAACTTTGGGAAATTTTAATTTACATTTTAATGATGACACTTTGATTCCTTTTATATGCCATTTTTCATTTCAACCAAAGCAGGGCGCATATTCCTACAACCTCCATATGGATCATGCTCCCTTGCAGCTTTCTAAATATTTAGCCACACATTTCCTTCCTATGAACTTGGAGGATCAGGGGGGTTGGGGAAAGGTGGATGCAAGAAGTAAATGGAAAAGGAATGAAACCTGTATCTTGTTGACAGCAGACCTATCACGATATAAAAGAACACGCATGCATTTTTCCAGTAACTTGACACCATCTTCAAAGGTCAAATTTTCATGCCACTCATCACGGAGAATTGGCCTAGCAAGATGATTTCCCAGCCCAGTGGCTACATGATTGTCTTCAAAACTAATCCCAATCATGTTAACCTAGAAAAGATTCACAAGTACAAAAACTGAATAATCTTGAAAGGTACTACTCATTGTTGAAAAAAAACATAAAGACAGGCCAAAGCATACCGTGCCAAGGTACTTTTGTCCATTCTTCACACCACCAAGTACAAGGGAGTTCCATAAAGGGTTGAACTTGTTCCGCCTATTGTACATCACTCGAGTTAAATAGTTGTGCACCTCCTTAGGCCCTAAAGAATTCCCATCATCCCACATGTTGTCATAAAGGCTGCAACAGTTAAAACTCAAAGTTAAAAGTTACATGCAAAAGTTGAAGTAATCATATCGTTGGGAATGGGGGATATGCAGGTGCCACCAGGAGGACTCGTTTCCTTTAAGTATGAAATAAAATAAATAAACCAAGCAAGGGAAACAAAATCAAATGCAAAGCATTTAACTAAGCAGATCTTAACCAAGGCTTACATAAGTTCATCGAGGTAGCGTAGAATCTCCTGAAAGTCACTTATTTCCCCACTGGCACCGAGAAGGGAATGCTTCCCAATAGGCTTTAGACGTTCGACGCTCTTGTATCGTAGGGTAGACCCATAGGAACCTATCAATGTATCCACCATATATTGACATGAGATAAAGAGTGAGGCACTGAGGCCATTATGTGCTTTTTTTGGGGGAGAGGGGGGAGGGTGAACTACACAGAGCTGAAACATTTATGATTCAGAACATGACTACTAAAAATTCCACTTCTAAGGAATCATAATTTACTTAAAAGTACAAAATTCAACATAAAAGAAGGCACATCTCTGGTTTTTAACAAAATAATTTAAAAGAAACTAAAACAATTGAACCATAGAATTCCATTCCATCAAATAAGCTAAAATTCACTCAAGCTAACCCAACAACTTCATGATAGACTCTATTGCTTTGATTTTGGACAGGAAAATACTAATTAGACTGTTAAAAAAATTAAAATATACAATCAATATGAAATACCCACAATAAATAAATATGTGTATTATCTAGTCTTGATAAATCAATAAAATATGGGAAATGGGGGAAAGAGTTGGATCTGCATTGTGACCTCCCATATCAGCAGCCATGAGAATCCCATCTTTGTATTTGATGGCGACCACAGAGGATCCAGTTACATACGGGTACCTAAATATAGGGTTAGGTCAACGAAAACCAAAAGCTATGAGTTTCTCAGTTTCAGTACTGCACAAAACCTTCAACTTCGTACATATAAATACAGAAAGAAGAACTATATGACATACAAAGTTCGCTGTGTTTCAGCAACAGAGCCCATCGGAACACGATTGCAGCGATTTGTAATTTGAACAACTGCAGACAAGACTGGAATAATTGAGGTACAATGCTACTCTGAAAAAACACTTTCGTTATTGCTTTTATTATGGTTTTTCTTGTTCCTTGGTTTGTTTCCTTTACCCTTTGTCCAAGAAAACAACATAATTTCTCGTAAAAAAATAGATAAAAAAAAAACAACGTGATTCATTTTTATTTTTTTGGTTCAAGCGTAGAATGGGCTTTATAAAAAATGGGCGTTGTTTTTTACACCACAAACAAATTTAATCCGGGAAATATCATTCGGGTACAGTGTACAAAGAAATATATCGCAACTATATTCTATAATACTAGAAATATAATTCCGATAACTAAATTTTTAATATATATATATACATACCGGAAATAAGATAAGGGATATTTTGGGAATATTAAAAAAATTTGTGGCCCAAAGACAAAACAGAGAATGGGCTAGCAGATTACACTCTTAATTGTATATTCGTTGGGCTGCTTGTTTCAAAGCCTTTCATTATTTCAATGTTTAATTTTTTCCGTTGACCACTTGACCACAAACAATTTTTCTTTTCGTGTACAAATTTGCATAAGCTGTGTTATCTGTTATACATAATGCATTTAATTATCTTAAATACTGAGTTTACATAAATTTTTATTGGTCAATAACATTTTTTTTTACAAATATTTTCAATAACATTAATTTAGGAATTGTCATTCGGATATATGTAGTGAGATGAGTATTTTTATGAGTAAAATGAGTCAAAAAAACCTTTAGATTATACATGAAAGATCAATATTAAAAATAAAGTCATAACTTTTTTAAGTGATGACATGAATGATTACTAACTTTTTTTTACGACTAACTTTAATTTAATGATTTAAGTTTATCGTTTTTATTAAAGAGAATCTAATTAAAAGTAGCTTTAATAAGGAAAGAAAAAAATTTGGATTTTTATTTAATGAAAATAGATACTTTATTTTTTGACAAGAATGAAAATAGATACTAAGTATCTTATCTTACCATTAAAATTATAGTATTTATTGAATAAATGTCTCATTAAAGGTTGACAATGTATAATGATACAAAAGAATTAAGAGTAAAGTCTCACCTATGTATTACTAATGGGGTGTTGGTCTAGTGAAAGTAACTGACTCCATAAGAGGAGAACCAAGGGGTAAAATCATGCTCAATTAGTCGAATCAGATATGAGTTTCACAGTGGGTCCGAAGGGCCTAAGTCGTGGAATAGTCTGGTTGATCCATTCGACCCAAAAGGCTAATTAGGATGGGTTCCCAAAAAAAAAAAACCACTTAGGTATTATAAGATACATATGAATCAATCTACCAAACACCCTCTTAAAACAATGTCTCATTAAAGGTTGATAATGTATAATGATACAAAAGATTTAGGAGCAAAGTCCCACTTTAGTATTCTAAGATACATGTGACGTTACTTTTGTTGTTGTTGTTTTTTTACTAAGACGTTACTTTTGTTCTTTTTATGAATGAGTTTTTCCTTAAAACCTGAATCTGATTTCATATATGTTTGCAAGCCCTGTTATGCTGAAAGTTTGAAACCCTGACTTTTCGAAACCTAAAAATTTTAAAACCTCGATTGTTTGCCAGAGGTGGGAATTGTTGGATAATTTGAATCCCCAACCTTTTGAAACTCCACTCTTACATACCGCCTTTTTTCTATAATAATTTAGTCATTTATTTGAAAGCTTGATCCATCGTAACATTCTCGCAGTCCCCAAAGGTAACATAATAAACACCTATTCATCTTCATTTCATATAGTATATTTTTGTTGGGGGTAAAGTTTAATTCGATAAAGATATTTTGAGATGTCAAGAGTGGGGCTGTTTGTTTCATCATACAAGATTTTACAATATCTTGACCACATCCTAAAAAATGATTGAAGACAGAGAGCTTCATGTCACGATGACTTGTAGAATGGGCGGGTTGATGATACTTTCGATAGAAAAATGAGTTCAACAATCAAAGACTTCAATTTGTCAATCAAGATTGTTTGTCATAGTAGTCTTATATAGAAGCTTGTCACAAGTTGAATGAGCTACTTGATATAATTGGCTTGCCACTGAATGCAAATTATCTTACTTGTTGGACAGGAGTTGTTGTGTAATGGCTTCGACATGTTATTTTGTTAATGCCAAAGAATGAGTATGTACAACAGACTTGATAATGAATACTAACAAAATTTATAGGAGTCACTGGTGCTTTGACTATCAAAGAAAACAATGATACCTTTGATAAAGCATGAGTTTGACACCAGAGTCTTCAATATGTCAAAGAACTTCATTTGTCAAAGGAGTTTCATACATATGCTAGCTAGGATACCTGGTGTACTGGCCGAGGAGTAAAACTCGGTCACCGAACTTGGATATCTGATCCGATAAAGGCAGAAAGATAAGATCTTGATATTATCTCAAATAATCTTATCTGGTTAAAAGAGATAAATCCCACCAATTAAGGAGATCATATATCTCGAAGAAGATTTAAGAGATAAGAAGAGATAAATCCAAATCTCTAAAAGATAAGGGGATTCTATTATAAAAGAAGGAAAACCCTAAGAGAAAAACTCACTTTTTCACTAACCTAGGTGAATCTCCCTTAAGCGTATTAGAGAAACTAGCTTGACCAAGAGACTATTGAAGAGTCCTTACTCGCTGGTATTCATCAGATACAAGATTAGGTGATTGATATCACTGTATGACCTACGGTTGAACCAAGAACTACGTCTGGCTTTGATTCCCATTGGGATACGTAGGATCGGAATACAATATTATGTCAAGCCATAATCTAAAACAACTCTCATTGTTTACTCTTGGTTTGACGTTCTACGGTGAGATTCCGGCAAGTCGGATCTCAGCAGGAACATTTGGCTCTCACCGCGGGGCCGAAACAAACTATCCCCGGCCGCACATTGAAGACGATAGAGTGAATCCACCAACAGATCAATTGGAACAAGACTCTTCTACAAATTTGATATTATCATCACGGAAGGAAAACAGGGAAGAAATGAGTTATCTTTTATTATTTAATCATTAATCACTATTGTTAAAATAATTATGAATTCATGTGGCGCATTGCCTATAATGTTGATCGATGTGCCATTCACCATTTAATTTCAATTTGCAATCACTATTCATTATTATTAGCGTAAATTCATGAGAAAAGCATTCAGTCATGTTGGACTACTTCTTAATTTATTCATTATAAAGAATGGATAATATATTTATCTCAATTTTCTAAATCAGGAAAGGGTGTAATATAAGTCCAGATGTTGGAAGAGTGTAAAATCATTGACTGGATACATCATAGGAAGTTGGGGAAGGCGAAGTTAAAGGAGCATGTCAATCTCCAATAACCTGAATAATACACCTCTCCTCGTGAAGAAAAAGGTAAGGATGAAACATCATATGGCGCAGGTCAACATGGGTGGCCACAGAGTTTCACCGACTAATATTCTCTCTCCGAAGAGAGGAAGGCACTTAGGTGACGTTTCGTATCCGGAATGCTTTATTCCCAGGCCAACATTCCCGGGAATACTTTTTTAAAACTTGTATCAAACGCTATCTTAAGCTGCCTGAAAGGCAACATGGAAGAGACCGATATGATAGTGTTGGTCACTGCAACCTCAGTCCAACATCGGTAAACACCGATGAGCTCTTCGTTGCTTGGCCTCGACACAGCGATGCCAGCCCATCCAAAAAAGTAGCGACATCTGAGATGGAGAGCAATAAATCAAACAGCGGTGCACTTCAAGAGATAATTTATTGATGCGAGTTCAACTTACTGTCAAATTAGCACTAGTTCCTGTGCAGGAGGTCCTGCGTGGTGGTGTTGATTTAGCACCCATCGACCGTTTGACATATTCAATATCTCATAGGAACCAAGCATTGATCACTCATGTTCTTGAATCAACAAATCTGTGACTTCGAGGTGCTTGAGGAAATGCCTAAATCAGAGGCCACGAAATGTCATCAGGTGATTTTGTTCTACTTCTTATGTTTTGATGCACATAAGGTATTTATTTATATATAGTATATATGATTAAATCCAATTTCCCAATTCCGACGTAATTGGTGATGACAAAATGGATGAGCCTAAAATTGAAGATGATGAATAAAATGGTAGCTTAATTTTCGGTCCAAGAGGTTTAGGCCCCTATTAAAATGGATTGATAAGTTGCCGAGATTGCATAAAAGTCCTTGATAATATAGGATTTTGAGCACAAAAGACTTGCTTGATGACTTGATCATACCATTAAAGATATAAATGTTGCTACACTTTGACCTGTTTACTCTAGTTTACATGATATATCACTATTTGTACTAGTCTATTTAAAAAAGGCTATTCGCTAGCATATAGAAAGATAATTACACACTTACTGTGATATCATGAGACATGAGGCAAAAACTTGCACAATGAGAAATTTACTACAACTTTAAAGCCATACCCCTTGGCAATTTAAAAATATTTTGAATTTACAAGTAGAAGTATAGGCTATATGGTTGTCAGGGGATTTTAACCCGAGGCTTATAGTAGCCGTGGCAGCTACCCTGCTACATGGCACATACCCTAATAGATTTAGTGATTTAAAAATCAAATACTGCTGAATATATCTTGGTTTATCTTGGATCTGCAGAGCATGATATGCAAAAATATATTTAATTTTTCCTTTTTTTAAAAAAAAGACAGAGTCTGGGATAATATTCTCAATTGACTATCTTAGTCTCCCTCGAGTCAACGAGTCCCACTTTGAGGCATTGAGAAGCATGCGTCGCTCCCTTGAGAATAAGTATGACAAATTAATGTGGTTCGGTCTTGACGGTAGCATGCCAAGTTGTGCATGAGGCAGCTACACATAGACTCAAGGTTCACACTAACGTTGTCGGTGTCTACTTGTCGACGTCACTATGCGCAGCACGTCCCGGACCCGGAGTGACTCGGAACTCTGCTTCGACGAGGGCGATGCAGTTTCACGGCCCCGAAGTATGGAGAACGATGATGGTGGAAACATAAGAAGGTATCTTAGAAAGCTCGGACACCATAATTTGGCCTCGGAGAACAGAAGAAGGTATCTTAGAGAGCTCGGCCACCATAGCTTGGCCTCGGAAAACAGAAGAAGGTACCTCGGAGAGCTCGGTCAGTCGGTCACCACAGATTGACCTCAGAGAGCTCGACAATAGCAGCTCGACTTAGGTGAACTCGGTC
This sequence comes from Sophora flavescens, assembly GCA_030762895.1. Lineage (NCBI taxonomy): Eukaryota > Viridiplantae > Streptophyta > Magnoliopsida > Fabales > Fabaceae > Sophora > Sophora flavescens. The sequence continues at coordinate 31,086,017 of CM061063.1, forward strand.
ATGATGGGTCGGCATCATTGAAGGTTCGCCATTACAAACCCAATACCCTTCACCCGGTCTTCGACTTCCTTGAGCAGCCTTTCTTTCATCACGTCGACGAGCTTGGACTCCTCCGCGAGGCCACTTACCATGATCTACCACCATGACGAGATCAACTCTATTGCTTGATAGTATCATATTGTTTCTATAAAGCCTTGCTAATCCAAGAAGCAAGAAATATCAATTTTTGAGAAGGAAAGCAATGCACTTCAAGGGAGGAGTGTTTCCCATCGCACTGCACATGGCGTTGAGTTTATACCACCAAATACGGTTTGTGCTTCTTCTAGCACCCTTGTCGCATCCAAATCACGCCACCCATATTACAATCCAATTCCAGGATGATGGCACCGCCACGCTCTAAAAAGAGAAAAAGGACTAAAGCCTAAAAAGGTTGACCGAGCTAAAATCGAAATGTTGGGCCGAAATAGCCGACCGAGCTAAAGTCGAAAAGCCGGACCTAAACAGGCAAAATTAAAGCCTAAAAAGGTTGACCGAGCTAAAATCGAAATAACAGGCCGAAATGGCTGAAAGAGCTAAAGTCGAAAAGCCATACCTAAACAGGTAAACAAATAGCCTAAAAAGGTTGACCAAGCTAAAATCGAAAAGCCCGGTCGAAATGGCTGAACGAGCTAAAGTCAAAATGCCGGACCTAAAAAAAGTAAACAAATAACCTAAAAAGGTTGATCGAGCTGAAATCGAAATACTGGACCGAAATGACCGACTGAGCTAAAGTCGAAAAGCCAGACCTAAAGAGGAAAACAAAAACCTAAAAGGGTTAACTACGATAGGTTTAAAGGGCCGAGCTCAAAAACCTCGCCAAGCCAAATTTAAACGCCAAGCATAAAAGGCGAGTAAAAAGTTAGGAAAGTTAACCGAGTAAATCCAAATGCTGGGTTAAATACCATAAGTTTTTTTTTTAAAAAAAAGGGCAGAGCTTAAGATAGTATTCTTGAAGCATAAAGTCTTTAGCATTCATAAAAGTGTTGAAGGGCATTGTACAAAGAACAAAATATATTTCCTAATTATATAGGACCTTGATTGCCGAGGTGTCGGAATACGCACTGCACTGGCTAGGGCCTTAATTAGCCCTAATTATATAGTCGTAGAGCAGGCTTCGAAATTGATGCAATAAGGGGCAATGCAGCATGAGCTCGGTCATACTTTGTCGAGATTCCCACGCCTCTCAATTGCCCAATCAATCGAGCTTGCTCTTCGCACTTGTATAGACTCTTCTCAAGCTCATCCTTAGTGCACAAAACTAGGGCAGCTTCAACCCTCATGCTTTTCATCTTCTTCGTATTATTAGAAAGCTCGTGCCTCCAAAAACGGGAAATGAAGGAGATTCGGAGAGCATAAGCAGCCGCGACTCCCATGCTCGCGTCAGGGTCCTGTTCCAGTAAAAGCCGAGCATCCGCTGGCTTAAGAACATGAGAATCCACCAAAGGGTCCGGGTTAAAATCGTCTCACCAAGAAGAAAGGGTATGAGCTATAAAAAATAATCAGTGTATTGTTTAAAATTTTATTAGAATTGATACGAAAACTTGCAAATTCATCTAAGAATAGAAGGGTTCCAGCTCTAAAGTCAATCCTTGATGCTAGTCTTACCTCAATAAATCCGAACTCCGATTGAAGAAAGAAAAAAAGAACAAGTCATCTCAGTAGAAAAGGCAGAAGCTTGGAAAGCCGAGGTCAAGCAGTGCTCCCTCACACTGAGAAGCCGAGGTCGAGCATTGCTCCCTCGCACCAGAAAGCCGAGATCAAGCATCCCTCCCTCGCACTAAAAAGCCGAGGTCAAGCTATTCTCCCCCGCACTGAAAAGTCGAGGTCGAGCATTACTTCCTCACACTGAAAAACCAAGTCAAGGTCGAGCAGTGTGTAACATCCTAAAATTCAAATATAATTAATATAATTAATTTGATAAAAAAGTATTAGGTTATTAAAAAGTATATTACAAATAAAATATAATTAAGAAGTTTAGTGTAAAAATTTAATAGTATAAGAATTATGGAAATTACTTAACTATTATAAATAAATAAATAAATAATGCAAAATGTATGTATGTATCTATATATATATATATATATATAAGTGGCGTAGGGGGTGTTAGGCCCCAGGTAACCTTTTATTGGCTTTGGCCTTGCCAAAAGCCATTTATATGGGTTAAACATAGGGAAAAAAAAAGGAATCATAAAACCTAAAAATCCTATGCACTAGTTGACTGTGCCTACTGTTATGTATATATATAAATTGGTCACTGCACATGAGGGGGGAGCGCCGCACAGTGAGCGAGTATAGCGAGGGAGGGACTTCCATTCTTTGGCAGTGCAATCGTTGTAACACACAGATCCAAAAACACCAGTGAACGAAGAAATTTTGGAGAAGCACTACCTTCTATCATAAATAATTTTTGGAGCACCTTGGAGGTCTTCGAGAGGTGAACAACAATACTTTTTATGAACCCTTTCTATGGTATTTTATGTGTTTACGGTGGTTTTAAATTGACGATATCATATTTCAATTGTTGAATGATATTATTTTTCGTTACTTGTGTTAATTGGGTGATAAGAATTATTGTTGAAATAGGAATTTTTGTAAAACACCTCGTTGTTGTACTCTGAGTATATAATATATATTGAGGATTATTTTCTTATTTTGCTTGCAAATGGACACTGACGCATGTATGGGGACCCTGATACAAGTACTACTAATCCTATTTATCAATACAGAATTTTTAGCATATGAGCTTGTTAATATATATTTATATTTATATATAAAACGGATTTTTAATCAGACAAATGGAAACTGAGTGTAAACTATATTTTTTTATGGTTCTTCATAAAAAGGGGATAATTGTTAATTTGATGTTGTGATGTGTTTGTTTGTCTGGATGTTTATGATTAATATAATATATGTATGAGTGATATTTGTACTAGTTGAATGATATGCTTGATGACACATGTTATGTCTTGATGTTCGTGTTTGTCATAGTGTAGTTATAAAATTACTTGATGACATGAAATTTACGCCTTATGATGAGTTGTATGATGTTTGACGCAATACCACCTATGATAGAGGTATCGAAGAGTAATACTGCCTTAATGGGGTATCGAAAGTAACATCGCCATGTGATTGGGATGTCGAGAACGTACGATACCACCTAAAAAGGGGTATCGAAAGCAACACCGCCACATATTGGGGTGTCGAAAAGGGAAAAATACCGCCATGTGCACACGGAAGGTATCGAAATGGAAATGTCTCCAACGGGAGTGTGACATCGAAACACTCCTCGTGAGTAGGGTTGGGCAATGGGACGTCATTGTCATGTGATGTGTGAATTTTTGGCATGCCAGCAAGAGGCCAATTTAATTAGGAGGTCTTCGGGCCATTTGGATTAGAACAGAATTTACTTGGTATATAGAATGCGATGCATTGAGATAAGTTGTTGTTGTGTTATATGCTATTGAGTTGATGAGATTATTGTTGTTATTAAAAGTATTTTCTTTTATATCTATTACTTTGGAAAATTAGCGGGTGCCATGGACAGTATTTCAGGTTACCGCGCCGGCTGAGGATAATACTATTTTCGAAAATATTTTATAAAACTGTATTGTTGATCAGTGGGATTTTATATCTTATTATAAGTGTTGTTTCCAGAGACCGAGGACATCGCTGTGGAGGACCCAGAGATCTGAGGAGTCATCTTTTTAATCACCTAGTGGTTAGTAATGTAGTATGGTTGAGGGTGCTGACGACATCCTTTGGTTTACGTATTATTCTCTCAGATTGTAATTAGACGCCCGGTTTTGAGGCTTTTGGTTTTTATTTATTATTCGAACGTATGGATTTATATTTATATTCATTACATGGATACTTTATTACTATATTATTTAGTATGAGGTATTTTCAGACTTTAAACATTTTTTTTAATCTTTCTTTATGAGATATATGTTTTAATTAAATGATTTAAAGGATTTTTATTGATTTTATCTTGGGATTACTAAGGTAACATTGGGCGTTACATTTATGGTATCAGAGTGGTCCGATTCTAAATCGGACTGTGGTTGTGGGGCTTTTTCCAAAACAAAATTTGGACGCATAGGATGCTTGTTAGAGTTATAATTCTCCATTCTATTCTTTTGGATATTGGACTTGATCAACCCACTGTTTGATTGGTGGTATGCAGATTATGGCAGCTAACAAGCGAGGGAGAAATGATGCACTTGTAACGACTTTGGCTCGAATGGCCAGAGTTATGCAGGAGCAGACGGAGACTCTCCGTCAGATGAGGGATAATGGGGACGTGCTTAATGTGGTACTGATGTGTGATCCGACAAGTGTACCGGATTCGTTGTCAAGTAATAAAAAGATCGATCCCACAGGGACCGTGATCTCAAACCACAACTAATTATTAAGTTGATAAAACTGGACTGTATATATATAAAAAAGATTTTGAAAAGGTTTTGATTTTTGAAATAGAATCAAGTAACAATCAAATTTAAATTCGCAATTAAACAAACAGGAGAGCAATTCAAATTGGGGATTTTCAAATTCAAAAAGGATTCCCAAGAATCGAGATACCACATAACTGTTTATGTTACTAAATCGACCACTCTCCTTGTTAATTGCCAAAATTTGCTTTAAAGGCGAATTTATCCTAATTTATTTAATGCTCCCTCTCGGGTTACAAAAACCGTGCCCGATTAAATCAATCCATACTCTCGTGGCAATTGAATTTAGATCGGACCCTTTGAGTTTTGTGACAATTCGTGAGTTCCTCGAAGGACCGCTTCTAACTCTCGTGATTTAAGTCCTAAGTTTGATTCCTATAGATCCGATACCTAGGTTCACCGCTAAGTTCGTCCCAAGTGTATCTACGACACGCAAATAAGTGGCCACCAAATTCGCGAGTAATTAAAACGATAGGGATAAAATCGAAAACAAAATCGGAATTACAAGAAATCGAAAATCAATTCATCACCATAAACAAGTCTCGGGCATAGCCCCGATTCCTAGAAACAAGACTACTACTCAAGCATTGCCATGACTGTAGCAAGCTTGATTGAAAATAACATAAAGAGAAAACAAACCCTAAGAGAAGAGGAGAAGAAGAAGAAGAGAATTTCAGAATTTTTCTAAGGTAAACAGCCCACAAAAAGTGCCCAGATTCGAGCTCCTAGGTCCTATTTATAAGATTGAGCAATTTAAATCCTAAACCAATACAAAAACCAGATAAATTCAGTTGTTGAAGATCCATGGAATGCGCGTCACGGCCGTGATGGTCATCACGGCCTGGCCGTGACAGCTTCTGCCTTGAACGTTGCTTCACTAAATGGTCTGTCATGGCCGTGATGGGCATCATGGCCTGGCCATGACAGATTCTGCCTTGAAGGGGTCTGGCTCTGGTGACATGTCACGGCCGTGATGGGCATCACGGCCTGGTCGTGACAGCTTCTGACTTTTCCATTCTTCCATTTCAGCTTCACTGGATCATGGTTGTGATGGGCATCACGGCTAGGTCGTGATCAGCTCTGTTTGCCTCATTTTCTTGCCTTCTAAGCTCCATCTTCATGCTAGCTTCAACACAACTGATCCTGAGCAATTTAGTCTTCGATTTCTTCACACAAGCACCACAAAACCACCATACTCGTTCCAAGGTAAAATTAACAAATAATCAAATAAAATAAGCCTAAGCTACATGAAAATGCATGCAGAATGTCATGAAAATATGAGGTGAAATCACACTCATCAAACTACCCCAAGCTTAAGATTTTGCTTGTCCTCAAGCAATAACTAAGGCCATAAAAGATAATCAATCGAAGCATAGACAGTGAATCTAGAACACGAGTAATGAATTCAAGTAACATGCATATTCAATAAGCAACCAATAGACGATCGATTTTAAGTCCAATTAGGATCTTAGGTTCTCCAGATTTACATCACTCACTAATTCAGGCACTCTTCTTACTTCACTCATATGTTTGAGGGTATACGACAATTCGCTCAATTTCCTCAAGGAAGGAACCCTACCATAAGCTTGACTATTAACCAAATCTCTACTTTATTAATGAAAACACATAAGAATCGAGAGGTCTTTTATTTTGGTTGTAACTGTTAAGTCTCTAAAATGTTTGATATGCATTTCCCTAAGTTTTGATGAAAAATAAACATTGGTTAATGATTTAATTAACCTTCATATTGGTTGCTAACCAATCTATTGAGTGTGCAGATTAATAAAAAAATAGAATCAGACGTCCAACAAAGTGAAACAAGCATACGTCCAACAAAGTGTAACAATCAGACGTCCAACAAAGTGTAACAAGCAGACGTCCAACACTGTAGTGTTGTAGCGGACGTCCAAAACACAAGAGAAAGAAACCCGCGTCCAATAAAAATATCAGAAGGCCGCGTCTACTAAAAAGTATCAGAAGGCCGCATCTAGTAAAAATATTAGAAGGCCGCGTCCACCAAAAAGTTTCACAAGGCCACGTCTACTAAAAACAACAGAAGGCCGCGTCTACTCAAAGTATCAGAAAAACCCGTCCAGTGAGGTATCAAAATTATCCGTACAATGACGTGGCACTTGGAGCACGTCCATCAAAATATCAGAAAAGACCGTCCAGTGAGGTATCAAAATGGTCTGTCCAATAACGTGGCATATGGAGCTCATCCAGTAAGGAAGCAAATGGAGATCGTCCATTAAGGTCAGAATGTATCCGTCCACTGAAGAAGAAGAGACTCTCGTCCAGTAGAATGACTGAGACTCTCGTCCAGCAGACTAACTGAGACTCTCGTCCAGCAGACTAACTGAGACTCTCGTCCACCAAAGTAACTGAGACTCTCGTCCAGTAAAATAACTGAGACTCTCGTCCACCAGACTAACAGAGGCTCTCGTCCACTAAAGGTGACAGAAGCTCTCGTCCACTAAAAGTAACAGAAGTGCTCGTCCACTAAAGGTGACAGAAGCGCTCGTCCATTAGTCTTTGGACTTGCTGAGTCCTTAATATGGAGCTCGTCTACTAGCCCGAATGAAAACTCAAATGACTAGATAGACGTGATTATTTTCAAGATGGAAGCACTTATCTTATGATCGCGAATTCTTTAAGGATTATCAGAATCTTGGTTCAAGAACCAGAAAGAGACTTGAAGCCTTCTCTCTTACTCAATTTCACGATTATCAAGAAAAGTCAGAAGCTACTCTCTCAAGCAACCTTGGATAATCAGAACCAAAGACAAGTTAAAGAATGCTTCCAACGTGCTTTATTCCCTAGTACCTCTGGTCCTTACACAAAAAGGGAAGTGTACTCAGCAAAGTACAAAAAGCTCTCTGCTCAACTTTGATATGGCTGTAGCACGATGAATAAAGCCATGATCCTTCATGATAGAATACAACCAACGACTCTATTGCATTAATGACTACTCAGAATGACTCTATTGCAATTAATGAAGTTCTGCTTGAAGCCAACATCTGAGAGGATGTCTCTAACGGATCCTAAATGCTTGAAGACCATAAATACAGAAGCCATTGGAGATGAAGAAACAGAATACACATTGCATTAAAAACGCCATTACTCTTAGCATTTATTTCTTCATTCTTTTATTCTTTATTCTTCAATCATTTTGAAGTTATTACGCAGACTTTCCTGAGCCTTACATTTAAACCACTCTGAGTGTTAGTGAAAGATCTGCATGTGAGAAATTGTATTTATTACAAACCAAATCTCTCAAATAAACCTAAGTGATCATGAAGAGGCTCGGTGTGAAAAGAATACTTGTCTTGAGCCTGAAGAGGCTAGGTGTACAAATAATACTTGTCTTGAGCCTGAAGAGGCTAGGTGTGCAAATAATACTTGAGTCTGTAACCTTATCAGCTATAGTGGATAAATCTTGGTGCTACCAAGGACTGGACGTAGCTCTTTGATTTGAAGAGTGAACCAGGATAAATCACCGTGTCAATCTCTCTTCCCTTAAACTCTTTAATTGCTTTAGTTTTTCTTGCATCTGTCAAGTGGTGTGTGTGTAATAGTCACCCGTCCATCCTGTATTCTTCCACTCGTCCAAAGCTAAGCTTTCTGTTTGCGAAAAGATTCAGCTTTGCTTAAATTCTGATAAACACAATTCAACCCCCCTTCTCGTGTTTATAGTTGTCTATTTCAGTTGGTATCAGAGCTCAGCCTCTGGGTTGAGCATCTAACAGTGTAGAGGTAAAAGGTCCTGAAGAATAGACATGACGGCTGGAGCTATTTCAAGTGGAAGTCATCAGACTGAAGGAGCCTCCCTAACCAGACCTCCTTACTTCAATGGAGAAAATTACAACTACTGGAAAGATAGATTTCGGTGGTTTATTCTATCTACAAACTCTGATCTTTGGGATGTCATCACAGATGGTCCATTCATTCCCAAGAATGATGATAACACTGACAAACCAAAAGCTCAGTGGACTGCTGCAGAAAATCAAAATGGGAGCTGAACCACAAAGTCAAATACAACATCATTTGTGCTCTCAGTCCGGAGGAGTTTGAGAAGGTATGTGCCTGTGACTCTGCAAAAGAAATATGGGACACCTTAGCTGTCACACATGAAGGAACAGCAAAGGTCAAAGAGTCAAAGATTGTCATACTTGTTAGAAAGTATGAACTATTCATCATGGAGGAAGGAGAATCTGTTGCTCAAATGATAGGAAGATTTCAAACTATCATCAACAGTTTAAAATCTCTTGGCAAAGTCTATACCAATGCTGAGAAGGTTGGTAAGATTCTGAGAAGTCTACCTAAACAGTGGAGACCTTTGGTCACTGCTATCTCCTATGCCAAGGATCTCACTACCTTGACTATGGATGAACTTCTTGGAACACTCACTGTGCATGAGCAAGAACTTGAAGATGAAGCTGCACCAAAAAAGGGCAAGTCAAATGCTCTGAAAGCTGATCAAAAGTCAGCAAAAGGTTCCAAGGCTCTGAAGGCAGATGAGTCATCCAGTGATGCTGACCTATCAGAACTCGAGGATTCTGAGAGTGATGAAGAGTTGTCTCTCCTGACCAGGAAGATAAAGCTTCTCCTACAGAAAAAGAATTTCAGGAGGGATAGGCCATTCAGAAGGTCCAACAAGGACAAGAACTTCAAAGAATCCACCTCAACAGACAAAAGTCAAATTGTTTGCTATGAGTGCAAAAAGCCCGGTCACTTCAAGGCTGAATGTTCTCAACTCAAGAAGGCCCATTTTAAGAAATTCTTCAAGAAGAAGAAGAAAGGAATGATGGCTACTTGAGAGGATCTGGAGTCAACATCTTCTGATGAAGAAACTGAGGAAGAAGCCAATCTCTGTTTGATGGCCAACACTGAATCAGACTCTGATGATGAGGTACATCCTGACTATGAGGAATTACTTGATGCTTATGAGGAGTTGTTGGAGGAATCCAACTGCTTATCTAAAGCCTTCAAATCCCTCAAGAGAAAGTATGTAAAGCTCACCAGTGAGTAAACAGAAATCTAAAGAGTGCGAGAAGCTGGCTAAAGAGAACAGTGAGCTGAAGACTGAAAAGTCTAATGAAGCTAAGATCTCAAGTGAAACATCACCATCTGAAGAAGTTGAAAAACTTCAACAGAAAGTGGAAGAGCTCACTTCTGATCTTGCCAAATTTGTTAATGGTAGAGACAATCTGACTAAGCTACTTGGCATTCAGAAGCACTCTCTTAACAAAGAAGGTATTGGATATGTCCATCAGACACATCATAAAGTATCAACTAAAGCTTCTAAAGTATCTGTTACGTCAACTGCAACCAAATCAACACCTATTTGTAACTTCTGTGGAAAAATTGGGCATGTTATGTCTAAGTGTATCCATAAGAAGAGAAGGAAGTCTTTACAGACTCCTAGAACTAACAGAAAAGGACCCAGAAAAATATGGGTACCTAAAGATCAAATAATTTTTGTTGCAGATGTCCTCAACAGACAAAGAAAACACCACTGCTGGTACCTGAACAGTGGCTGCTCGCGACATATGACAGGAGAAAGGTCTATGTTCCTAGACCTCCAACTTAAGAAAGGAGGACACGTTGCCTTCGGAGGAAATCAAAAAGGGAAAGTTATAGGTATTGGTACTATTGGTGGTAAACCCCCTCTTCCCTCTATATCTAATGTTCTTATGGTTAAAGGATTAAGACACAATTTGCTTAGCATAAGTCAATTATGTGATAGTGGTTTTGATGTTTCCTTTACCAAGGATGTATGCATAGTTAAATACTGTAGTGGCAAAACCTTTTTTTCAGCTAAAAGGCAACAAAATCTTTATAAGATTGAACTGTCTGATATCTCAGATCAAAGTGTAACATGTCTGATGTCTAAAGAGGATGAAAGATGGTTATGGCATAAGAAACTAGGACATGCTAGTATGAAACTAATTTCTGAATTAAAAAGGAATAATCTCGTGAGAGGATTGCCTGATATTAGCTTTAAGAAAGATGTCTTGTGTGATGCATGTCAGAGAGGTAAACAGATAAAATCAAGTTTCAAATCTAAAAACCAAGTATCAACCTCTAGACCTCTTTAGTTGTTACACATGGATCTGTTTGGACCAGTTAGTGTTGCCAGCCTGGCTGGAAGAAAATATGGATTTGTCATAGTTGATGACTATTCTAGATACACATGGGTACTCTTCCTAACACACAAGGATGAGTCTTTTAAGGTTTTCTCAGTATTCTGCAAAAGAGTACAAAATGAGCAGGGTTTCTGTATTTCTACCCTTAGAAGTGATCATGGGGGAGAATTTGAAAATGACCAGTTTAGACAGTTCTGTGAGGAGAATGGAATCTCTCACAATTTCTCTGCACCTAGAACTCCACAGCAAAATGGAGTGGTTGAGAGAAAGAACAGATCTCTGCAAGAGATGGCTAGATCTATGATCAATGAAAATAATCTCCCTAAGTACTTCTGGGCAGAAGCTGTAAACACTGCTTGCTATGTACAAAACAGAATACTTATTAGGCCTTTTCTAAAAAGGACTCCTTATGAATTGTGGAAAGGAAAAAGCCCCAACATATCTTATTTTCATGCTTTTGGATGTGAATGTTCTATTTTGAATACCAAAGATAATCTTGGAAAATTTTATTCTAAGGTAGATAAAGGTATTTTCATAGGTTATTCTGAAAAGTCCAAGGCTTTTAGAGTTTACAATTCAAGAACTTGTATTATTGAAGAATGTGTTCATGTTAAATTCAATGATGGTTTAAAGACTGATAAAGAACTATCAGATCTAGAAGATGATCTTGTAGGTCTTGATATAAACAAGCCAGAAAGTCAACAACCAGATCTAACCAAAACAGAACCTGTGCCTGAGGCTGAAAGACAAGTGGAACGGACCGATCAAACAGACAAGTCAAGATCTTCATGATGATCTCAAAAGGGACTGGAAGTTCAACACTCATCATCCTAAGGATCTTATTATTGGAAATCCTTCTGAAGGAGTAAGAACCAGATCCACATTAAGAGAATCAAGCAATGTGGCCTTTATTTCAGATTTGGAGCCTAAACCCATTGAAGAAGCTCTTGAGGATGAAAGATGGATTCTTGCTATGCAAGAAGAACTTAACCAGTTCACCAGAAATGATGTCTGGACTCTTGTCTCTAAGCCTAAAAACAAGTCAGTTATTGGAACAAGATGGGTCTTCAGAAACAAATTAGATGAAAATGGTAAAGTTGTCAGAAATAAAGCAAGGTTAGTAGCTCAAGGCTATAACCAACAAGAAGGTATTGATTATACTGAAACCTTTGCACCTGTAGCTAGCATAGAAGCCATACGCATTTTAATGTCATATGCTGCACAACACCAAATTACCTTATTTCAAATGGATGTAAAAAGTGCTTTTCTAAATGGTATAATTGAAGAAGAAGTGTATGTTAAACAACCCCCTGGTTTTGAGGATACTGATAAACCAGATCATGTTTTCAAACTTAAAAAGGCATTATATGGTTTGAAACAAGCACCTAGAGCATGGTATGATAAACTCAGCTCTTTTCTCATGCATAATAGTTTTACTAGAGGACAAGTAGACACTACTCTGTTCAAAAAATGCTCTAAAGAGAACTTTATTATAGTTCAAATATATGTTGATGATATTATTTTTGGAGCAACTAATGAAAATCTTTGCAAGGAATTTTCAAATCTAATGCAAGTTGAATTTGAGATGAGCATGATGGGAGAATTGAAGTTCTTCCTTGGATTACAAATCAAGCAGACAAGTGATGGAATTTACATTCATCAACAAAAATATACCAAGGAGATACTCAAGAAATACAAAATGGAAAATGCAAAGCTCATGAAAACCCCTATGCAACCCAATGCAAAACTAAGCAAAGATGATGAAGGTAAAAAGGTAGATCAAACTGTCTACAGAGGTATGATTGGCTCTCTACTGTACTTAACTTCAAGCAGACCTGACATTCAATTTAGTGTCTGTATGTGTGCTAGATTCCAATCTGATCCTAGAGAATCTCATCTTAAGGCTGTAAAAAGAATATTTAGATATTTACTTGGAACTACTAATCTTGGTTTGCTGTATTTAAGATCAAAAGAATACAGATTAGTGGGATATTGTGATGCTGATTTTGCTGGAGACAGAATAGAAAGAAAGAGCACCAGTGGAGGTTGTCACTTCATTGGAGCAAGTTTAGTCTCATGGTCAAGCAAGAGGCAGACAACCATTGCCTTGCCTCTGCTGGGCCGGGCGAATACATCTCTGCTGCTAGTTGCTGCTCTCAACTCTTATGGGTAAAACATCAACTTGAGGATTACTCTATTTATGAACATAACATATCTGTATGGTGTGATAATTCCAGTGCTATATGCTTAACGAAAAATCCAATTCAGCATTCTAAGGCTAAGCATATTGAAATCAAACATCATTTCATTAGGGATTATATTCAAAAAGGCATCTTTGATATTAAGTTTGTTAAAACTGAAAATCAATGGGCTGATATTTTCACTAAACCCCTCGTAGAAGAAAGGTTTCTATTTATTAGAGATAATCTAAACATACATTGCATTGTTGAATGACATGTCTGAATGTTAAGCTGTCTGTGATAAATCTGTCATTACTCCTATATACATGTTCTTTCAACTAAGCATTAGTTCAGGGGGAGTAATGATACAATAGTTTAAGTGGAGTATGTCTAACCCTTTTTGATAAAACACATAAATAAAACTTGATAACCCTTTTTGATGTTGACAAAAGGGGGAGAAAGGGAGAAATGAATAGGGAGAATGGTGGGAGAAATATAATGGGAGAATGAATATGATATATATGACCTGTTCACTTAAGAAAATTTCAACGAAAGGGAGAAATGAATAGGGAGAATGGTGGGAGAAATAGAATGGGAGAATGAATATGATATGACTTGTTCACTTAAGAAAATTTCAACCTGTCTATATATGCTATTTTCTTTGTTGATATTTTCTGAGGTTCATTAAATCATCTCAATGTTTGTTATCATCAAAAAGGGAGAGATTGTTAAGTCTCTAAAATGTTTGATATGCATTTCCCTAAGTTTTGATGAAAAATAAAAATTGGTTAATGATTTAATTAACCTTCATATTGGTTGTTATCCAATCTATTGAGTGTGCAGATTAATAAAAAAAATAGAATCAGACGTCCAACAAAGTGAAACAAGCAGACGTCCAACAAAGTGTAACAATCAGACGTCCAACAAAGTGTAACAAGCAGACGTCCAACACCGTAGTGTTGTAGCGGACGTCCAAAACACAAGAGAAAGAAACCCGCGTCCAATAAAAATATCAGAAGGCCGCGTCTATTGCAAAGTATCAGAAGGCCGCATCTAATAAAAATATCAGAAGGCCGCGCCCACCAAAAAGTTTCAGAAGGCCGCGTCTACTAAAAACAACAGAAGGTCGCGTCTACTCAAAGTATCAGAAAAACCCGTCCATTGAGGTATCAAAATTATCCGTCAAATGATGTGGCACTTGGAGCGCGTCCATCAAAATATCAGAAAAGACCGTCCAGTGAGGTATCAAAATGGTCCGTCCAATAACGTGGCATATGGAGCTCGTCCATTAAGGAAGCAGATGGAGATCATCCATTAAGGTCAGAATGTATCCGTCCACTGAAGAACAAGAGACTCTCGTCCAGTAGAGTGACTGAGACTCTCGTCCAGCAGACTAACTTAGACTCTCGTCCAGCAGACTAACTGAGACTCTCATCCAGCAGACTAACTGAGACTCTCGTCCACCAGAGTAACTGAGACTCTCGTCCAGTAAAATAATTGAGACTCTCGTCCACCAGACTAACAGAGGCTCTCGTCCACTAAAGGTGACAGAAGCTCTCGTCCACTAAAAGTAACAGAAGTGCTCGTCCACTAAAGGTAACAGAAGCGCTCATCCACTAGTCTTTGGACTTGCTGAGTCCTTAATATGGAGCTCGTCTACTAGCCCGAATGAAAACTCAAATGACTAGATAGACGTGATTATTTTCAAGATGGAAGTACTTATCTTATGATCGCGAATTCTTTAAGGATTATCAGAATCTTGGTTCAAGAACCAGAAAGAGACTTGAAGTCTTCTCTCTTACTCAGTTTCACGATTATCAAGAAAAGTCAGAAGCTACTCTCTCAAGCAACCTTGGATAATCAGAACCAAAGACCAGTTAAAGAATGCTTCCAACGTGCTTTATTCCCTAGTACCTTTGGTCCTTACACAAAAAGGGAAGTGTACTCAGCAAAGTACAAAAAGCTCTCTGCTCAACTTTGATATGGCTGTAGCACGATGAATAAAGCCATGATCCTTCATGTTAGAATACAACCAACGACTCTATTGCATTAATGACTACTCAGAACGACTCTATTGCAATTAATGAAGTTCTGCTTGAAGCCAACATCTGAGAGGATGTCTCTAACGGATCCTAAATGCTTGAAGACCATAAATACAGAAGCCATTGAAGATGAAGAAACAAAATACACATTGCATTGAAAACGCCATTACTCTGAGCATTTATTTCTTCATTCTTTTATTCTTTATTCTTCAATCATTTTGAAGTTATTACGCAGACTTTCCTGAGCCTTACATTTAAACCACTCTCTGAGTGTTATTGAAAGATCTGCCTGTGAGAAATTGTATTTATTACAAACCAAATCTCTCAAACAAACCTAAGTGAGCCTGAAGAGGCTAGGTGTGAAAACATTACTTGTCTTGAGCCTGAAGAGGCTAGGTGTGCAAATAATACTTGAGTCTGTAACCTTATCAGTAATAGTGGATAAATCTTGGTGCAGCCAAGGACTGGATGTAGCTCTTTGATTTGAAGAGTGAACCAGGATAAATCACCGTGTCAATCTTTCTTCCCTTAAACTCTTTAATTGCTTTAGTTTTTCTTGCATCGGTCAAGTGGTGTGTGTGCAATAGTCACCCGTTCATCCTGTATTCTTCCACTCGTCCAAAGCTAAGCTTTCTATTTGCGAAAAGATTTCAGCTTTGCTTAAATTCTGATAAACACAATTCAACCCCCCTTCTCGTGTTTATAGTTGTCTATTTCAGTAACGGGGCCAAGGGATTAATTGTTAGGTGGGGAAATCAAGAAAAGGAAAATTCTAGAAGGCTAAGTAAAATCAAACAATGCAAAGCATGACACCTCCTAAAATTCTTTTTGGGCTTAAGTTCGGTTTTCCACCTTCCTTTCTTTTCTTTTTACTTTTTATTTCTCACTTTCTTTTTCTCATCCCCTTCTCCATATTTTTTTTTATTTGAAGAAGGGGAGATTTTCAATTTTAGAGAAATTTTTCTAACTTTTTATCCCACACTTTATTCTTCAAACTACCCTTTTTGCCCTTTTGCAACACTTTAAGAGGTGTCATACCAAGCATTGTTCATTAAAACATATCAGGGTACCAAGAAAAGTATTTTATTCTTTTAAGCTCCAAATTGGGCAACTAAGGGGTAACAATTTATCAGTCAAAGTTCAGAAGGCCAGAAAAATACCTAGTGCCTCAATCATTTTCAAATGTGTTTTCAAAAATTTTTAAGTTTCAAAACGGTTTCAAGTCAAGTTCTAGAGGACCCAATACAAGAGGAATAAAACACTCGATCACAAGTAATGGGGTAGATTTAGTGAGTACCCCTTTTTGGCTCAAAATCTCATATTTAGTGGTTTAAAAATCAATGAGAAACTTAAATCTGAGGAACCATGTGCTAATTATTAATTATCCAAAGATCATCTCAAGCATTTTTCATTTTTTTAGCCTATCACAGGAATGCAAAAATTGGGTTTAAAAATTCACTGTCTTAATTCGACTGGCACAAAGTTTTTCACTATTGGAGGCATATCCTAAGCAGGGGGCAGCCTAATCATGTGATAAATGCAAACCTGATCATAAATGAATGCAATATGCAAGAATGCAAAAATGATACCCCTACCCCAAGCTTAAAACCTTACATTTTCCCCAATGTAAATAATTAAGTCACGGCCGTGACGCGTGTTTGCTAGGATAAAATAAAATAAAAAGAGAAAAAGGAACAAAATAACTCACTGAGGCGGTGGGTGCTGGCTCAGATGCCAGTCGTAGAGCTGCTGGAGCATGGCTCTCTACTCGCGCTGCTCCTCCATAATGCGCTTTTGGTTTGCTAAGATGGTGTCAAAAGTGGATGCGAACCGCGCATAGGGATCATCGGATGACGAACCAGCAGAGGTAGAAGATGGGTGCCTAAACGGCCTAGCCTACGGTGGCGGGCGTAACGGCCTTTGTACTCTAATAGGCTGAGGCTCCTCTCCCACCGACACTTTCCAATTTACCAGATTTGTTACATCTAACAGTGTGGGGTTAGGCAGAGGAATTGGGTGCCTGCGCCTTGGGTGTCTCAGGCAGTATATGTCATCCTCCTGGATGATCATCCCCATGGACTCACAAGCCTGCAAGGAGATACGGGTCCGTCCAGGGGCGGCCTCAAAACCATCTAGATCAAAGTTGAAGTGATGGCATATGGTGGTGATGAGGCCACCAATGACAATAGTGCCACTCGAACTCTTGGCCACCTTTAAGAGGTGCCTAGCCAAGAATGACCCTGTGTCCACGTTGCTCTCAGGGTGGAGCATTCCTCGTCCTGGCGGACGGATCCGTCACTCTCTCCACGGCCAAACAGGGTATTGGCTATGACCCTATTCATATACCTGATGCTAGGGTTAGCAAAGGCTGTGGACTTGGATGTCCGAGGGTCAAAGCTCATGCCCTCATGGTCAATTATTGACCAGAAACTATGCGCACTAAACCCTAAGGGGTATCTTCGGTCCCCCTTACTGGTAATCAAAAAATCTCATTAAATTCAGCTAGGGTTAGTACGAAGTCCTGGTTGAAGAGCCGGAATGTGATCCATCCTTCTTGGCAATGCGACCCTTGGAGAATTTCCGCATTCAGGGAGCTTAGGAAATCCAGAGTAGGGCCAGCATATGCAGGGTATCTAGTGCGAGCGAACTCGCTCCACCCTATGTTTTGCAACGTCCAATTGATGTCAACAGTCAAGCCTAGGGTATCTAAGCATGCATCATCAAGATATTTGGTCTCGACTATCTTCCTATTTTTTAAAGTATTAAATCTATTTTGCTGGGAAATATCCTTAAAAATAATCCCATACCCATATCCATCAGTCTCAGAGTTAGAGGAGTCAGAGTAGTTACCTGGGTTCCTGCTTCCTCTGGTGCGAGTGCGCGAGGCTTCTGTTGCCCTTTGCCGTTTGGTTGCCATGATCCCAGAGCACCAAAATCCAAAATCCCCTTCACTGTTCTGAAATTTGGTTTGGTTAGGGTTTCAAATTTGGGAAATTTTGAGTTTTCCCAAAATTGAAGGATTTGCCCTTTGGGTCTTGTTAGGCTAGGGCTAGAGAGTGAGGGAGTATGGTTGGTTGGGTGTGGGTGTAGAGGGGAGGTGATTTTTCGAGCTTTGGTTATGGTGGAAGGTGTGAGAGGAAGAAGAAGGAGGAGATTAGGATGAAGAGGAGGATGATGGGTTTGGGTTAGGGGGGAGGTGTGCGTGACGAGTGATATGAGGGGAAAAAAAAGAGTTGGGAGGAAGGAGAAGAAGGTTTGGTGGCTATGGAGGTGGGGAGCAAATGGAGAAGATGAAGGGAGTGAGGGAGTATGTGGCAGAAGACGCGTTTTAGGTTTTAAAAACAGAGCAAACACGCGTCATGACCATGACGGCCATCACGGGCAGGCCGTGACGCGTTCTCTGTCACACAGTTTAGTATTTCACGGGCGTGATGAGTATCACGGCTTGCCCGTGATGGAATCTGTGTCTGATAAATCATGCATCACGGTCGTGATGCGTATCACGGCCTCCCCGTGATCCTTTCTGACCCTTCATGGTCTTCACATCACGGCCGTGATGTATATCACGACCTGGCCGTGATGGACTCTGATCTTCTGGGGCCTTCTTGTCACCCCCGTGATGTCCATCACGGCTAGGCCGTGATGAAATCTAACTTTTAGCTTTTGGTTCATCATGGCCGTGACCACCATCACGGCCTGGGCGTGATGGTTGCTGACTTTTCTTTTCCATCCCCTCTTCACTTTCCATTACTTCCTGACCTGAAAACACTTGACAAATCCATTAATTGATGATCTTTATTTTCTAATTCTCCTCGATTAAAAAAAACAAAATTCAAAAACAAACTAAGAAGAGAAAGAAAACTTGGGTTGCCTCCCAAGAAGCGCTTATTTACGGTCTTAAGCTTGACCATAGTCATTTCAGTCCTTCGTTGTTGGATCGAGGAGGGAAATCGCAACCTCCTGCTCAAGTGGATGTACTCCAAGGTAGTGTTTCAGCCTCTGTCCATTGACCTTGGATGTCCCACGTTCCTGGCTCCAGACCTCGACGGCACCATACGGGAATACTTTCATTACTTTAAATGGACCGGACCATCTAGACTTGAGCTTCTCTGGGAATAACCGCAACCTCGAGTTATAAAGTAGCACTAGTTCTCCTTCATGGAATTCTCTATGAAGGATATGCTTATCATGCCACTTCTTTGTTCTCTCCTTGTAAGATCGTGCGAACTCATAGGCATCCAATCCTAGCTCATCAAGTTCCTGAAGTTGAAGGATTCTCTTTTCCCCGGGGGCTTTTATATCAAAGTTTAGCATCTTAATAGCCCACAAAGCTTTATGCTCCAGCTCGACTGGTAAGTGACATAGCTTACCGTAAATAAGTCTAAAGGGTGTCATCCCGATATGAGTCTTGTAAGTCGTACGGTAGGCCCAAAGAGCATCATCAAGCCTAAGGACCAATCCTTTCTCGAACCCAAAATAGTCTTTTCCAGAATGCTTTTATCTCTCAATTGAAAACTTCGACTTGCCGACTCGTCTGAGGGTGGTAAGGTGTAGCGATCCTATGAGTGACTCCGTATTTAAGTAGGAGTTTCTCAAATTGTTTTTCAATGAAGTGCGGTCCTCCATCACTAATGACTGCCCTTGGAATTCCAAACCTTGGAAAAATCACCTTCTTGAATAGTTTGATTACGGTTTTTGCATCACTTGTTGGGGAAGGAATGGCTTCCACCCATTTAGAGACGTATTCAACGGCTACAAGAATGAACTTATTGTTGCAAGAGGAAGGAAAGGGTCCCATGTAGTCAACTCCCCAAACATCAAATATCTCCACTTCCAGCATAGTGTTGAGTGGCATTTCATGCTTCTTAGAGATGTTTCCCGTTCTTTGACATGGATCACAAGCAAGCACGAACATTCGAGCATCTCTGAAAATATAAGGCCAATAGAAACCAGCTTGAAGCACTTTTGCTGCTGTCTTCGAGGCACTAGCATGCCCTTCGTAAGATGAGGAATGACAACAACTCAAGATACTTGGGACCTCGGCTTCCGAAATACACCTTTTGTATATGCTATCCGCACACTTGCGGAAAATGTAAGGCTCGTCCCACACGTAGTTCTTGAGATCGGAGAAGAACTTCTTCTTTTGTTGATAATTGAGCTCCGGTGGTAGAATCCCGCATACAAAGTAATTCACAAAGTCCGCATACCATGGAGCATCCTCTCCCAAGACGGCGAAGACGGCGAACAGTTGCTCATCGGGGAAGGAATCATCTATCGGTAAGTTGTCCTTCTTATGTTCCCATGGTTCAAGTCTGGATAAGTGGTCCGCAACTAAGTTCTCCGTTCCTTTCCGGTCCCAAATCTCCAAATCAAATTCTTGCAGAAGGAGAATCCATCGGATGAGTCTTGGCTTGGCTTCTTTCTGAGTCATGAGGTGCTTTAGTGCGGAGTGGTCCGTGTACACTATGACTTTAGACCCCACGAGGTATGATCTGAATTTCTCGAATGCAAAGACAACCGCAAGCAACTCTTTCTCAGTTGTGGCATAATTCGCTTGAGCTCCATCTAGAGTTTTGCTTGCATAGTATATTGCATGGACCTTCTTGTCTATCCTCTGTCCCAACACTGCTCCCACGGCGTAGTCGCTAGCATCACACATTACTTCAAATGGCTTATTCCAATCTGGTGTTTGCAAAATGGGAGCGGTGGTCAAAGCTTCCCTCAACCTGTAAAATGCACTCAAACATTCTTCGTTAAAATCAAATGGAACATCTTTCATTAACAGGTTAGATAAGGGTTTAGAAATTTTCGAAAAGTCTTTGATGAAACGCTGGTAAAACCCGGCGTGTCCCAAGAAACTTCTAACTTCTTTCACATTTATCGGTGGGGGCAAATTTTCAATAACATCTATTTTGGCCCTATCCATCTCAATACCTCTACCAGAAATCAAGTGCCCAAGCATTATACCTTCTTTTACCATAAAATGACATTTCTCCCAATTCAGTACCAAATTGGTTTCTTCGCATCGCTGCAAAATCTTAGACAAATTTGATAAACAATCATCAAAGGTAGTTCCATATACAGAAAAATCATCCATAAAAACCTCCATGATGTTTTCAATAAATTTAGAAAAAATTGCAGTCATGCATCTTTGAAAAGTAGTCGGTGCATTACATAGACCAAAAGGCATTCTTCTATAGGCAAAAGTGCCATAGGGACAAGTAAACGTGGTCTTTTCTTGATCATTAGGATGTATGGGAATTTGATGAAAACCGGAATATCCATCCAAGTAACAAAAGTATGAATGCCTAGCTAACCTTTCAAGCATTTGATCAATAAATGGGAGAGGGAAGTGATCTTTCCTTGTTGCTCTATTTAGCTTCCTATAATCGACGCACATTCTCCAACCGGTTACTATCCTAGTAGGGATTAGTTCATTATTTTCATTTTGAATAACAGTCATCCCCCCTTTCTTAGGAACCACATGCACCGGACTAACCCATTCACTATCGGAGATTGGATAAATAACCGCTGCATCTAACAGCTTAAGCGCTTCTTTCTTAACCACCTCTTTCGTATTAGGGTTCAACCTACGTTGATGCTCAATGGATGGTTTATGCTCATCTTCCATTAAAATGCGATGCATACAAAAAGAAGGATTTATGCCTTTAATATCATCAATTGTATATCCTATCACTTTTCTATGCATTCTAAGCTCCCTAAGCAATTTCTCAGTTTCCAACTCATTAAAGATAGCATTCACAATTACCGGATAGGGAGAGTTAGGACCAAGAAATTCATACCTTAATGTGGAGGGAAGAGGTTCTAGTTCTACCTTAGGGGCTTCTCCATCCTTCAGATCCTTGCTCTTTGGTGTCAACTCAAGTTTTTGTTTCTTTGTTCTGTTCGGAGGAATTTCCGGACTAGCTTCCAGAAAGCGGGCATAATTCCTCACTTCTCCTCCATGAGCGCTTAAGTCTCCACCAATCAAACACATTTCTAACGGGTCATCAACACAAGCTTGTGTGGATTCTTCTTTCACCACTTGGTGCATTAAGTCAACACTGCAACAAGAATCTTCAAAAGAAGGGTGTTTAATAGATTTATCTAAATCAAATTCAACTTTATCATCACCCACAGTTAAAGTCAATTTCCCATTTTTAACATTTTTAATGGCTCCTGCGGTAGTCAAGAAAGGCCTACCAAGAATAATGGGGATTTGGGAATCCTCTTCCATTTCAAGTACCACAAAATCTGCAGGAATAAAAAATTTACCCACTCTAATAGGAACATCCTCCACGATGCCTACTGGGAATTTGACGGACCGATCCGCCAATTGAAGGGAGATTGTTGTGGGTTTTAGTTCACCCATCTCCAACTTCTTGTAAACAGAGAGGGGCGTAAGACTAACACTAGCCCCCAAATCACAAAGAGCTTTATCAAAACTAGTGTTACCAATTAAGCAAGGAATAGAGAAACTACCTGGATCTTTCAATTTAGGAGGCAATTTATTTTGAATTAAAGCACTGCACTCCTCAGTTAAAGCCACTGTTTCGTAGTCCTCTAGCTTTCTCTTATTTGACAAGATATCCTTAAGAAATTTAGCATATGTCGGCATTTGTTGTAATGCCTCAGTGAAGGGTACATTAATGTACAATTTCTTAAGGACCTCTAGAAATTTTTCAAATTGCTTATCTAATTTTGCCTTAGCCAACCTTTGAGGAAAAGGTATCGGAGGTTGGTAAGGTGGTGGAAGGACATACTTAGACACTTTTTCGCTAGGCTCTTCCTCTCCTGAGGGTTGTGTCTCAGTGGGTTCCTCCTCCTCAGCTGCACTCTTGTTATCACTCTCCCATTTAGCCTTGGGATTCTCAAGTTTCTTACCACTTCTTAGACTCATAGATTTACACTGTTCATTATTTGGGTTCACCTCAGGTTGTCCAGGAAACTTGCCCGGTTGCCTCATTGAGTTTCCTACTTGTTGGGCAATTTGAGTTTCTAACATCTTGTTATGGATGGCTAAGTTATCTACCTTAGATGTTAGTTCTTTTATTGCCTCATTAATTGCCCTACCTTGTTGCCTAAATTCTTCATTCTGCTTAGTTTGAGTAGCAACAAAGTTTTCCATAAGAGACTCGAGTTTAGATTTTTGTACCTGAGGATACCCCGATGTGGGTTTCCTATTACCTTGTCCTTCTTGGAATTCGTGGTTCAACGTGTTGTTGTAGTTTCCATAGGAAAGGTAAGGATTATTCTTCCTCTGGTTGTAGGGATTTGGGGGAGCATAATTCGGTAGCTTCGGGTTCGTGTCATATAAATTGTGACAAGAGTTCACTTGTTCCCCCGAAGCACCAGATTCAGAAGCGATACTGATACAAACTCGGCAAGTGTACCGGGTCGTTGCAAGTAATAAAACGGTAAGAACCAGTTATCGTCCTCAGGGATCGTGGACAAGTACCACTTCACAAATTGGACTACTATCTAGGCGATCGTGTTTGGATGGAAGGTAGCTCTAACATGTAACAAAACAAACAAGAATAAAATGTTTTTGTTCCTTTGGGAATTTTAACAAACACTTAACAGGCAAACAGAGATGTGATAACAAATGGATGAAATTGTTAGGGTTAGACTAAGCTAATCCTCCCTTGATTGCTATGAAGTGGTAAATAACACAATTCCTAATTCAATTATGACAATCAAATCTTCTCAAATACTCAAACCCTAATGTCTTAGGTGGAATGAGCCTAAAATCCCAAATTAAACCCTAATGTCTTAGGTAGATTAACATGAGAATTTGCATTAAGAGTCAAGATTCATAGATTGCAAGCACCCCAAGACTTATGTCTAGGTTCATGAACTACTTGGCATTTGATTCAAGAGCATGCCTTAATATCAATCTTTCAATTGTCTATCAAAGCAACTAATCATTCCTAGGATGATCAAACTAAGGAAAGAATTAAGCATGGAATCAAACACTCATAAAGAAATAGGAAATTATATTACTACCACATCATATTACAACCAAGTTCAAAGAAGCATTATCTAACCCCAACAAGGGGGAGTTTAGCTACACATAATCAAAGAGAAGGGCAAAAGAAAAGATACAAAGATGAAGGAAGGAATGAACTTCATGGATGCACACAGCCACAGCAGCAGCAGAGAGTCTCTATTTTTAGGGTTTTGGCCGCCTCTTCTCCTCCCCTCAAATCTGTCCTAAAACGGCTTATATACAGAAGTTCTGGGTTTCGCGCACTCGCGGGGCGAGACTGGCTCGCGAGGCGAATCTTATAAATCTGATCTTCAGAGATTGGTTCTCTCGCGAGGCGAGACAGAAAGGATGACATCTCTGGCACAGTCAAGCCCTCAGGCTCGCGAGGCGAGACAGAAAGGGTGACTGTTGCTGTTCAGACTGGTCTTCGGGCTCGCGAGGCGAGCTCCTGTCTCACGGGGCGAAACTTCCAGAATTGCTGATGGGTTCTGCTTGGCTCATTTTCTTCTATTTTCAGGCTCTATCTTCACCCAAGCTTCATCATGGCTAAATCTTGGGCAATTAATCATAAATTCCTGTAAAACAACACACAAACCACCTTATCCGTTCCAAAGGAAAAACTAAACAAAATCAAACTAAAATGGCCTAACTATATGCAAATGCATGCAGAAATGTACATGGAGAATGAGGTGAAATCACACTCATCAGATACCATGTGGGCACTCCATTATGTCGTGTCCCTGCATTCCACAAATCTCACAAACAACATTAGTAGCACCGATTGAACTCACATGTGCCTTTTCAAGCTTATCAAAACGTTTATTTAGCGAGTCGAATTTAGACATAATCAGATCGGTACTATTCATTTCGAACTTACCCCCCGAAAGCTTTCTCGGGTTATTACCTCTTTCCGAGCCCCATCGGTGGTAGTTGGTGGCCACGTTTTCAATGATGTTGAATGCTTCAGTCAGAGGTCTGTTCATAAAAGCTCCACCAGCTGCGGAGTCGAGTGACACCTTTGATGAATAATCCAATCCGTTGTAGAAGGTGTGCACTAACAACCACCTCTTGAGTCCGTGATGGGGGCAAGACTCTAGCAATCCTTTGTAGTGGTCCCAAGCTTCGGATAAGCATTCTCCGTCCTTTTGGAAGAAGCCGGTGATCCGAGTCCGTAGGTAAGCAATCTTGGATGGAGGGAAGAATTTCTCCAAGAATGCTTGCTCTAGTTGGTCCCAAGTAGACAACGTGTTAGCGGACACTTGCTTCAACCAAGCTTTCGCTTTCCCAGTCAGAGATGAGGGGAATAACCTCAGGCGTATAGCATCGATCGGGACACCTTGAATCCTTATCGCATCGGTGAATTCCAAGAATGTCTCCACATGATCCGTCGGGTCCTCCGAGGGTAATCATCCAAACTGATGTTGCCTAATCATGCTAATTAACTGAGGCGGTATAGTGTAGTTCTCCGCCTCATTTTCCGGCCTTGCAATCCCAGTTCGCAGACCCCTATAATTTGGGGCTGCGTAGTCCTTCGGTGGTTTGGTATCCGGTATATTCGCCATGAGTGGAATGGGAATCAACCTCTCTCTCTCTCTTTGTAGTCTCCTACGTCTATGAAATGTCGATCTTGGGGTCGACTTCAAATAGGTTTCCAAGACTTAGGGATCTTTGCATAAAAGAGAAAAATACCCATGGTAGAGAGATAGACAGTCTAAAAAAGAAAAGAAAGATAAACAATAAAATAAAATAATAATAAAAAATGTCCATAAAAATCAATTTAAAAATTAAGTTGAAATTCAAGAAAACACAGCCCCCGGCAACGGCGCCAAAAACTTGATGTGTGATCCGGCAAATGTACCGGATTTGTTGCCAAGTAATAAAAAGATCGATCCCACAGGGACCGTGATCTCAAACCACAACTAATTATTAAGTTAATAAAACTGGACTGTATATAAAAAAGGATTTTGAAAAGGTTTTGATTTTTGAAATAGAATCAAGTAACAATCAAATTTAAATTTGCAATTAAACAAACAGGAGAGCAATTCAAATTGGGGATTTTCAAATTCAAAAAGGATTCCCAGGAATCGGGATACCACAAAACTGTTTATGTTACTAAATCGACTACTCTCCTTGTTAATTACCAAAATTTGCTTTGAAGGCGAATTTATCCTAATTTAGTTAATGCTCCCTCTCGGGTTACAAAAACTGTGCCCGATTAAATCAATCCATACTCTCGTGGCAATTGAATTTAGATCGGACCCTTTGAGTTTTGTGACAATTCGTGAGTTCCTCGAAGGACCGCTTCTGACTCTCGTGATTTAAGTCCCAAGTTTGATTCCTATAGATCCGATACCTAGGTTCACCGCTAAGTTCGTCCCTAGTGTATCTACGACACGCAAATAAGTGGCCACCAAATTGGCGAGTAATTAAAATGATAGGATCAAATCGAAAACAAAATCGGAATTAACAAGAAATCGAAAATCAATTCATCACCATAAACAAGTCTTGGGCATAGCCCCGATTCCTAGAAACAAGACTACTACTCAAGTATTGCCATGACTGTAGCAAGCTTGATTAAAAATAACATAAAGAGAAAACAAACCCTAAGAGAAGATGAGAAGAAGAAGAAGAATAGAATTTCAGAATTTTTCTAAGGTAAACAGCCCACAAAAGTGCCCAGATTCGAGCTCCTAGGTCCTATTTATAAGATTGGGCAATTTGAATCCTAAACCAATACAAAAACCAGATAAATTCAGTTGTTGAAGATCCATGGAATGCGCGTCACGACCGTGATGGGCATCACGGCCTGGCCGTGACAGATTCTGCCTTGAAAGGGTCTGGCTCTGGTGACATGTCACGGCCGTGATGGGCATCACGGTCTGGCCGTGACAGCTTCTAACTTTTCCATTCTTCCTTTTCAGCTTCACTGGATCATGGCCGTGATGGGCATCACGGCCACGCCATGATCAGCTCTGTTTGCCTCATTTTCTTGCCTTCTAAGCTCCATCTTCATGCCAGCTTCAACACAACTGATCCTGAGCAATTTAGTCTTCAATTTCTGCACACAAGCACCACAAAACCACCTTACTCGTTCCAATGTAAAATTAACAAATAATCAAATAAAATAAGCCTAAGCTACATGAAAATGCATGCAAAATGTCATGGAAATATGAGGTGAAATCACACTCATCAGGTACCGGCTGCAGCTCCAGATCCATAGTACAGGGGTCTGTCAGAGTTCAGGAATAATAATTCGCCAGCTTTTCGAGGGACCACCGATCCTATTGAGGCAGAGGAATGGTTATTGAAATTAGAGAAGATCTTCCGGGTCATGATATGCTTTGATGCTCAGAAGGTGGATTTTGCCACCTATATGTTAGAGTCAGATGCAGAGCACTGGTGGAACTGTGCCAGGGGCGGGTTGCTTGCTTCGGGTGCCCCTATCACGTGGGACAGGTTCAAGGAGGTATTTCTGTAGAAGTACTTTCCGCACAGTGTCCGGATACAGAAAGAGATGAAGTTTCTACATCTTCGTCAGGGGAGTATGATAGTAGAGGAATATGTGGCCAAGTTTGAGAGGCTTGCAAGGTTCTCTACACAGGTGAGGGATAATCCTGATGGTCCGTGGAAAGCAATTAAGTTCGAGCATGGTTTGAAGCCAGAACTGCAGAGCCTTATTGGGCTCCTAGAGATTCGAGACTACCCCACTTTAGTGAACAAGTGTAGGGTGGCGGAGCAGAATATGCAAGTTGTGCTGGCCGAGAGGACGAAGGAGAAGAGCTTCGGTGATGGCAAGAGGTTCCATGGGAAATGGGGTAATTTCCAGAATAGCCTACGAATTGTCCCTACGATCATGAAGGGTAAGCAGGTTCAAGGTGCTCAAGGTGAAAAGGGGACTGCATGTTACAAGTGTGGGTGGCAGCATGGAGATCGTGTGCGCCCCGCGGCACAAACCACTTGCCACCAATGCGGGAAGATGGGACACTTTACTAGGATGTTCAAGTCAGGAGGACGATCTCAAACCAGATCCTTGAACCATGGAAGGGTCTTTACCATCCAAGGAGAGGAGGTGCAGGAGTCCGACGGTTTGATCCAAGGTAAGGGCTTTATTAAAGGTCATTATGTTATCATATTGTTCGACTCGGGAGCAACACATTCATTCATTTCATTTAAATGTGCTCAATTCTTAGAGTTACCTGTTACTAAACTGTCATATGATTTGTGTGTTTCTACTCCTGCTAAAGATAGATTGATTACTTCTTCTTTCTGCCTGCAATGTCCCTTATTGTTTCAAGACCTGACTTATATTGTTGATTTGATATGTTTACCTATGTGTGGTCTAGATATTATTTTGGGCATGGACTGATTGTCTCGTAACAATGCTATTATTTATTGTGCTAGTCGAACTATTTCTTTCATTCCACAGTCCATGTCTGTTAACTCTCCTAGGACAGAACATCTTATCTCTGCTGCCTCATGTTGTAAGTGTTTAGTTGAGGGAGCTCAGGGATATATACTTCTCTTTTATGCTAAGATAGAGGCTAAAAGTGATATGGCGGCGTTGCCTATTGTGTGAGTTCCTAGATGTGTTTCCTAAGGATGTCTCTAATTTACCTCCAGATAGAGAAATTGAGTTTACCATAGATCTAGTACCCGGGAGTGGACCTGTCAGTAGCACCCTATAGGATGGCACCTCTGGAGTTGAGCGAGCTCAAGAAACAGATAGAGGATATGTTACAAAAGGGGTTTATTAGGCCTAGTGTGTCACCTTGGGGAGCACCAGTGCTTTTAGTGAAGAAAAAGGATGGGAGTATGAGGTTGTGTGTTGATTATAGGCAACTGAATAAGGTAACCTTCAAGAACAAATATCCCTTGCCTAGGATAGATGACCTCTTAGATCAGTTGATGGGAGCGTCAGTGTTTTCCAAAATAGATCTAAGATCGGGATACCATCAAATTAGAGTTAGAAACGAGGACATCCCTAAGACAGCCTTCAGGACAAGGTATGGGCACTATGAGTATGTAGTGATGCCCTTTGGTGTGACCAACGCCCCAGCCGTTTTCATGGACTACATGAATCGGATCTTTAGGACCTTTTTGGACAGGTTTGTGGTGGTGTTCATAGATGATATTTTAATATACTCTAGGACACCAGAAGAACGTGGAGAACACTTAAGGTTAGTGTTGCAGATCTTGAGGGACGAGCGTCTTTATGCCAAACCGGAGAAGTGTGAGTTTTGGTTAGACGAGGTAAAGTTTTTAGGACACGCCATCTCAAAGGATGGTGTGGCGGTTGATTCCTCTAAAGTTGATGCGGTGTTGGGATGGGAACAACCTAAGACAGTAACCGAAGTGAGAAGTTTCTTAGACCTAGCTAGTTACTATAGGAAGTTCATAGAGGGGTTCTCTAGATTAGCCTTACCTTTGACCCAGTTGACTAGGAAGGGGAAACCTTTTGTATGGGACCAGGAGTGTGAGGACGGGTTCCAAGAGCTTAAGAGGAGATTGGTGTCATCATCAGTCTTAACTGTACCGGATCCCTTAGTGAGTTTTGTGGTATACTGTGACGCATCTAAGAATGGCTTGGGATGTGTCTTGATGCAGGAGGGCAAGGTGGAAGCATATGCCTCTAGGCAGCTTAGGCCACATGAGGGGAGTTACCCTACCCATGACCTAGAGCTAGCAGCTGTGGTTTTTGCCCTTAAGATTTGGAGGCATTACCTTTATGGGGCAAAGTTTGAAGTTTTTAGTGACCATAAAAGCCTTAAATATCTGTTCGATCAGAAGGAGTTGAACATGAGACAACAAAGGTGGATGGAGTTCCTTAAGGACTATGACTTCGAGTTGAAGTACCATCCGGGAAAAGTCAATGTGGTGGCAGATGCTTTGAGTAGGAAGTCCCTACACATGTCGATCTTGATGGTGCAAGAGTTGAACCTCATGGAAGAGTTTAGGGACATGAATCTGGAGGTGTTGGATGTGTCCTTAAATGCCTTAAGTTTGAAGCTGAATAGGTTGGAAATTAATAGTGACCTTAGAGAGGAGGTTAGGCGGCAACAACTTTTAGACCAAGAGTTGCAGTCTCGGTTGGGACAAGAGGGTTATGAGTTTTCTGTTGATGGGCTAGTGAAGTTTAAGAATAGGATCGTTGTTCCTAAGGAGGGGAGCCTTAGAGAGAAGATATTAGAGAAAGCTCATAAGGGGAAGTTTACCATACATCCTGGAATAACTAAGATGTACCAAGACCTTAAGAGGATGTATTGGTGGTCAGGAATGAAAAAGGATGTGACTAGCTTCGTAACTAGGCGTTTAGTGTGCCAAAAGGTTAAGATAGAACATCAGAAGCCTTCGGGGTTGTTGCAGTCCTTGGAGATTCCGGAATGGAAGTGGGAGAGAATTTCTATGGACTTTGTGATGGGGTTGCCTAAGACGCGTTTGGGCTTAGACGCCATTTGGGTGATAGTGGATAGGTTGACCAAGTCTGCCCACTTCTTGCCAATTAAGGCAACCTACAGCTTAGACAAGTTGGCATACCTCTATATCAAGGAAACAGTCAAGCTTCATGGGATACCCACATCCATAGTGTCAGATAGAGACCCGAGGTTTACCTCTAGATTTTGGAGGGCTTTTCAGCAAGCCTTTGGGACTAAGTTGAACCTTAGCACGACCTATCATCCCCAAACGGATGGTCAGTCAGAGCGGACCATTCAGACCCTAGAGGACATGCTTAGGGCGTGTGTCTTGGATGAAGGAGGGAGTTGGGATAGATTCCTACCTCTCATTGAGTTTGTATATAATAATAGTTATCATGCTAGTATAGGCATGACACCCTATGAGACCCTATATGGGAGAAGGTGTAGGTCTCCTTTGTGTTGGTGTCAGGTAGGTGAGAAAACCTTGATATGACCTGAGTTGGTCCAGGAAACCTGAGAGAATCAAAATGATTAGGGAGAGGATGCACACGGTGCAAAGTAGACAAAAGAGCTATGCCGACAAAAGGAGAAAGCCTATAGAATTCCAGGAAAGTGAGCATGTATTTTTGAGATTCACTCCTAAGACGGGGGTAGGGAGGTCGATGAAAGTCCGCAAGCTAAATCCTCGTTTCATGGGATCATTCCAAATCCTTAAAAGAGTCGGGCCTGTTGTTTACCAATTGGCTCTTCTGTCACAGTTGGTAAACCTTCATGATGTTTTCCATGTGTCGCAGCTCAGAAAATATGTGCCGGATGAATCTCATGTGATAGCTCCTGAGTCTGTACAATTGAAGGATAATTTGATCTATAAGCCAAAACCTAGTCAAATCATGGACAAGAGCACTAAGACTCTGAGGAACAAGACAATTCCATTGGTGAAAGTGTTATGGGAAGGATTGACTCCTGAGGAAGCCACTTGGGAGATGGAGGAGGACATCGTTCGTCAATACCCAGATTTTATTATCTAAGGTATGGTAACCTTTTAGTTTTGAATAAAACATATGTTACAATAGGTGTGTATGAGATGAATTTCGGGGACGAAATTCTTTAAGGAGGAGAGAAAATGTAACATCCTAAAATTCTAATATAATTAATATAATTAATTTGATAAAAAAAGTATTAGGTTATTAAAAAGTATATTACAAATAAAATATAATTAAGAAGTTTAACGTAAAAATTTAATAGTATAAGAATTTATGGAAATTACTTAACTATTATAAATAAATAAATAATGCAAAATGTATACATACATACATACATACATACATACATACATACATACATACATACATACATACATACATACATACATACATACATACATACATACATACATATATATATATATATATATATATATATAAGTGGCGTACGAGGGGTGTTAGGCCCCAGGTAACCTTTTATAGGCTTTGGCCTTGCCAAAAGCCATTTATATGGGTTAAACATAGGAAAAAAAAAGGAATCATAAAACCTAAAAATCCTATGCGCTAGTTAACTGTGCTTACTGTTATGTATATATATAAATTGGTCACTGCGCATGTGGGGGTAGCACCGCACAGTGAGCGAATATAGCGAGGGAGGGACTTCCATTCTTTGGCAGTGCAATCGTTGCAACACACAGATCCAAAAACACCAGTGAACGGAACACTACCTTCTATCATAAATAATTTTTGGAGCACCTTGGAGGTCTTTGAGAGGTGAATAACAATACTTTTTATGGACCATTTCTATGGTATTTTATGTGTTTACGGTGGTTTTAAATTGATGATATCATATTTCAATTGTTGAATGATATTATTTTTCGTTACTTGTGTTAATTGGGTGATAAGAATTATTGCTGAAATAAGAATTTTTGTAAAACACCTCGTTGTTGTACTCTGAGTATATAATATATATTGAGGATTATTTTCTTATTTTGCTTGCAAATGGACACTGACGCATGTATGGGGACCCTGATACAAGTACTGCTAATCCTATTTATCAATACAGAATTTTTAGCATATGAGCTTGTTAATATATATTTATATTTATATATAAAACGGATTTTTAATCAGACAAATGGAAACTGAGTGTAAACTATATTTTTTTATGGTTCTTCATAAAAAGGGGATAATTGTTAAATTGATGTTGTGATGTGTTTGTTTGTCTGGATGTTTATGATTAATATAATATATGTATGGGTGATATTTGTACTAGTTGAATGATATGCTTGATGACATATGTTATGTCTTGATGTTCGTGTTTGTCATAGTGTAGTTATAAAATTACTTGATGACATGAAATTTACGCCTTATGATAAGTTGTATGATGTTTGCCGCAATACCACCTATGATACGGGTATCGAAGAGTAATACCGCCTTAATGGGGTATCGAAAGTAACATCACCATGTGATTGGGATGTCGAGAACGTACGATACCACCTAAAAATGGGTATCGAAAGCAACACCGCCACATATTGGGGTGTCAAAAAGGAAGAAATACCGCCATGTGTACATGGGAGGTATCGAAATGGAAATGTCCCCGATGGGAGGGTGACATCGAAACACTCCTCGTGAGTAGGGGTGGGCTATGGGATGCCATTGTCATGTGATGTGTGAATTTTTGGCATGCCAGCAAGAGACCAATTTAATTAGGAGGTCTTCGGGCCATTTGGATTAGAACAGAATTTACTTGGTATATGGAATGCGATGCATTGAGATAAGTTGTTGCTATGTTATATGCTATTGAGTTGATGAGATTATTGTTGTTATTAAAAGTATTTTCTTTTATATCTATTACTTTGGAAAATTAGCTGGTGCCATGGACAGTTTTTCCGATTACAGCGCCGACTGAGGACAATGCTATTTTCGAAAATATTTTATAAAATTGTATTGTTGATCACTGGGATTTTATATCTCATTATAAGTGTTGTTTTCAGAGACCGAGGACATCGCTGTGGAGGACCCAGAGATCTGAGGAGTCATCTTTTTAATCACCTAGTGGTTAGTAATGTAGTATGGTTGAGGGTGCTGACAACGTCCTTTGGTTTACGTATTATTCTCTCGGATTGTAATTAGATGCCCGGTTTTGATGCTTTTGGTTTTTATTTATTATTCGAACGTATGGATTTATATTTATATTCATTACATGGATACTTTATTACTATATTATTTAGTATGAGGTATTTTCAGACTTTAAACATTTTTTTTAATCTCTCTTTATGAGATATATGTTTTAATTAAATGTTTTAAAGGATTTTTTATTGATTTCATCTTGCGATTACTAAGGTAACATTGGGCGTTACATAGTGCTCCCTCCTTCGCACTGAAAAGCCGAGGCCGAGCACAACACCTTTGCACCAAGATAATGTCCGCAGCATATCATGCATGCTAGAGACCCAAGATTTGAAGAAAACCCCGGCAGTGTTCGGCCAAATAAGCTGGAATCCCAAGTAAGACTTGGCTCCGCACAAAAATCCGAGCAGTGCTCGGCCAAGAAGCCGGAACCCAAGAAAGACTCGGTTCTGCAAAAAACAAATTTTCGAGTAATGCTCCCGTGAATCACAATCCAAAGTCCTCAGCACCAAAAAGCGTGTTAAGATATGCGGGTTGACATTTAAGCTCTTTCATTTATTTTAAGCTCAGAGCTTGGGGGGCTTATTGGGATAAAGGAAGGATATTTTCTTATCCTACAGCAAGGTCGTAAATTACAGAGGAAGGATATCTCTTAGCCTACAGCTCGATTGTTATTATAAAGGACTTGTATGACAATTATTTTCTCATACAAGTTGGAAGAACTATTAGGAAAGCTTATTCTGAGGCACACCTTCAAGATCATATAAATAATGATATTCAAGGTCAAGCTTTAAGTTAGTGGGTATTTCAAAACCCACCTGATGAAAGGTTAAGAGCTACTCGGATGAAAGATTAAAGAGCTCCCGTTATAAAAAGCTTCAATGACCAAGCTACACTCGGAAAAAAAGGGAGTCGAGTTCAAACTCCCAAGATAAACATCTTGAGTGCATCAAAGATTTCAGCTGAAATACAAGCCCGAGGTAAATTTCTAATGACCGAGTTATGAGCTTGACTTTCCTAAAGGCCGGTCTGAGCCTGAATCATCAATAAGCTGAATCTCAGCTACCGGCAATTACACTCAACTAGGTCCAAGAAAGAAAAACTTGGTTTTAGAATCCCAGATGGACAAGGTAAAATGTCCAATGCCAAAGTATGACTACGCTCGGCAGTATAGAAACTTCAATAAACTCTTTCGCTTTTTCAAATCTCAGAACTTGGGGGGCTTGTGTACTGGCTGAGTCGGTAAGCTCGACCACCGAGCCTACCGAACTAAAGTGTTGGCCGAGAAATAAAGCTCGGCTACCAAACCCAAATAATCAAGGGAAAGGATTACTAGGCTCGTTAGACGAGCCCACTAAACTCAAGTGTTGGCCGAGGTATAAAGATCGACCACCGAACTCAGGTAAGCAAGGGCAGAAGACCTACACAATAAATCATAGGCTCTCTAACGATAATATTAAAGCCAAGCTCAACTACTGTCGTGAAAACTGCTACGCTCCTTTGAGCTTGAAGCTTGGGGGGCTTGTGTACTGGTCGAGGAATAAAACTCGGTCACCGAGCTTGGATGCCCGATCCGATAAAGGCAGAAAGATAAGATCTTGATATTATCTCAAATAACCTTATCTGGTTAAAAGAGATAAATCCCACCAATTAAGGAGATCATATATCTCGAAAAAGATTTAAGAGATAAGAAGAGATAAATCCAAATCTCTAAAAGATAAGGGGATCCTATTATAAAAGGAGGAAAACCCTAAGAGAAATACTCACTTTTTCACTAACCTAGGTGAATCTCCTTTAAGTGTATTAGAAAAACTAGCTTGACCAAGAGACTATTGAAGAGTCCTTGCTCGCTTGTATTCATCAGATACAAGATTAAGGGATTGAGATCACTGTATGACCAAGGGCTGAACTAAGAACTACGTCTGACTTTGATTCCCATTAGGATACGTAGGACCTGAATACAATATTCTGTCAAGCCATAATCTAAAACAACCCCTATTGTTTGCTCTTGGTTTGACGTTCTACGGCGAGATTTCGGCAAGTCGGATCTCGGCAGGAACACCTGGCAAAAGTGGCTCGATGGAGAAAATGTTGAATGTAAATACCCTTAATATTTCCAAAGTATGGCTTCAACAAGAGTTGCTGTATAGATGTCAAAAGCTAGGTATGATCAGAAGGCTTGATAGGTCAGCAAAATTTGTGGAAATCACTCGGAGCTTTATTTATCAAAAGGGTGATTTGCATGTTGGCCATTTTGAATTCAAGTGAAGCAATTATTGAAGATAGTTATCAAATTTGAATTCAAGATCAAATGAATTACTTTGTCAGTCTGAGTTGGATATCTTGATCAAATCCCAAATCTTCTAAAGTCACTCCGGCACCAACGGATCAAATGAACAGCATCAAGTATGTCTTTTACTTTTTTATTATTGTAATTGTAATTGCCACTATTGTTGATGCAATTTCAACCTTTTGTCAAGTTCTTTACTATTTAGTCTTTCTGATGTTTTTTACTTTCATGTTATTCATTCTTACGTTTTAAATTCCTTCAAGCTTCTAAACTCTCTTTACATTGTTTTTTTAAATTGCTTTCTTTAAATTCATGCATTTTATTTACCCAATTATTTTAGTTTCAATACCTTATTTCCTACATTTACATTTGGTCTTTAACACTTTTTGTAATTTACTTTCTTTCTTTATTCAAGGGGAAACTCATAGTAGGCTTTACATAAAGGAGAAGGTGAGTAGAGTAAGGAATGGGAAATGGGGTGGAGTGCATTGCTGAGGGATTGAACCCGTGCTCTCACAATTCATGTCCCGCGACTTAACCAACCTAGCTGACTCAATGAGACTTGTCATTTACTTTGCATTATTTTATGATTCTACAATTTATCCCAATCATTTTCTTACTTTATGTCGAAGTTTCATTTCTTTGTCGAAGTTTCAAAGTTACTTTCTTTGTCACTTCACATTAATTGTTATTTACACGCTTTTCAATTTTTTTGTCATTTGCATTTTGCCAAGCTATCCTTTGTAAGTTTATGTTTTATACACTTAATCTCTTGTTCTCTTTGATAAGTTATTTAATTTTCATATGAAAATTATGTACTTGCCACAATATTACCAATGCTTAACACATCTTTGGGGCACATTGCCAATGCTTATTGACAAGATTCTACCACAAACAATTTGATTAAAGCTTAATGCACATCTAGCATGTGCACATCCTCTCACGCCTTGTGAGTGAGAGTTAGAACTGACAATATCATATCATTTGTTAGGATCATGAAAGTCTTAAATACCAAAAAATGTTTTTAAGTAAAGAATCATATAAATAAATTTGACATTATATCTAAATCTAAAAGCTTAAGGCATTAGGCCTATGAATTTTATTCTCGTTAATATAGTCTTCAACTTCTCAAATTCGTAAAAAATCACAATCATATTTTTATAATTATGTTTTTCTTTTCCACAAGAAAAACGATGGTGCATGCACCTCTCGCTCGATAAGACGCAACCTAAACAAAACCCGGACCTGTGTGCCGCAAAAAAACCGGATTGGATAATCGGTGATAGGTCCGAACATTGTATCGTAAGAGGAGAAATTGGTTCTGGTTTTGTGTCTTCTCGTGTGGGTCAATAAGAACACGCAAGTCACCCCAGCCACCACCAACACAACACAAATCAAACGTCTGCGGAAAATCCCCTTTACCCAAACCCTAATCACAACCCTCTCGATCGTAGCCCCACCTTTACGATTCACTTCTGTGACTGGTTTTTCCTAATTCCAGCTCAAATTCCCCACTGATTGCAACGATCAATTATGGTTTTCATGTCCAATTGGTTCACTTCTGTAATTCGATTGATTTCTCGGTTTATTTGATTTGGTTAGACAAATTACTGTTTGGGGCTAAGCTGCTTCCGTGGCTTTGCCTCTTTGATTATCCTGTTGTTGATTCTGTGCTGAATTATTGGTTTTGAGGATATGGATTTGATACCCAGTTGCAAGGTATATGATTAATTAACCTTTCAATTATCACTGTATGTTGGTGGGTTTAAAAGGTTTTAAGTTGTTTCCAATGAATGCTTCAGTTTGAAAGATAGATAAACACTTCAATTTTGCATGTACCGGCAAAATAGTCTTTTGGGGTATCATGAATTGTTGTTTACTTCTGTGATTTTATTTTATTTTTTTCCTTGAAGAATATGTTTGGTTGAGTAGTGCCTAGCCCCATGGATTTTTTTTTTTTTTTGAAACTGATTGGCTGTAAATTGTGTTTGCTAAGTACTTTTCATCAAAACATTAATGCAGAACACACTGTTAATTTTTCCTATATGGATTAGGGGCTAAAAGTACTTGTAAGAAGAGCAAGCTATGAAGTACCGATTCCAATACGGACACTGCAACACGGCACGATATCGACACCGGGAAGCGGCTAATGTCCAAAACATAGGACACCGGGACACCGCTTATATATATATATATATATATATATTTAATTGTGTGTCAAATGAGTGAAATGGCACTCATAACTTTTTTACAATAATAATAGAAAAATGGAACACGTCAAAATATGAGGGCAGAAGAGGGGTTCGAAAAAAAGGGTTTAAAAATCAGGGGTTCAAGTTCAAGTTCAACACAGGTTCATC
The DNA here is from genome assembly GCA_030762895.1 of Sophora flavescens. Lineage (NCBI taxonomy): Eukaryota > Viridiplantae > Streptophyta > Magnoliopsida > Fabales > Fabaceae > Sophora > Sophora flavescens. The sequence goes on from CM061063.1 coordinate 31,124,037, forward strand.
TATGAAGTGCGAACAGAAGAGAGGACAGAACCTGTGCCGGGGAGGAGCACCGGCAAACAGCCTTTTATGAGGTGGGAATCGACGAGAAGGGTTCAAAAAACAGAGGGTGCGAACATAATGGAGGAGCATACCTGTGCGCTGTAGTTTCTGCGAAATCCAGCAAACAGAAGCGTAACGACGTTTGTGCACTGGAGTTTGTGCCGGGACGGAGCACCTGCGAACATCCATGGATGAGGTGCGAACAGAAGACGCAACTGCAAAAAACAGGGGTGTGCGAAATGCGAACAGAAGAAGAAAGAATGTATCTATGTCGAGACGGAGATGAACTGCGGTGCCGACACGCGAAGGAAGAAGGACAAAGAAGTGGGAGCGGGAGGAACAAAGAAGACGAACAGGTTACAGGCGTGTACAAGAAGTTAGAATATGAAAAACGAAGTGAGAGGGAGGAGAAAAGCTCCTTCAGTACACTTCAATTTTTTTTTTTAAAAATCTTGATCAGAGGTGTCCAGCAGGTGTCAAGCCATGGACAGGTCGGCTCAAGTGTCCAGCCGTGTCGGAGCCGACAAAAAAGAATTTTTTAATGGGACACCTAAGGAGGGGTGTCGGACACGTGTCGTACGAGTGTCCGAGAAGAGTCGGTTTCGGACACGTGTCCGACACCCGGACACTGTATATGGGAGCAGTGTCCGTGCTTCATAGAGAGCAAGGAAATCTCATATTTTTAAATTGGATTTACATGAATAATGAAAGATATATGTGTACTTTGTTCATTGGGTGGGCAGATCATGGAAACATTGCTAACCAAGGTGTTCCTTACAGGTTTTATTTTTCCTGTCTTTTTTACCACTCGCTATTTTGACACTGTTTATAGTGATTGTTCTAGTATATAGGATGGCTTGTGCACATTGTGATGGTTGAATATTTTCTTAGTTTATTCTGTTATGATACTGTATAATGGTTTAAAATGCATTATGAATAGTGTGCACACTTGAATTTCATGTGTTAATTCTGTAAACCGTATGTCATATTTCATATTTGTTTTCTTCTTTTTTAAAGTTTTATTTCAGTCTCGGTTTTAATATATTAATTTTTGGGGCGTGCTATTTTTCCTTACCGATGACTTGTAGGAAAAATTGACATATTTTCGCATAAAAGAGCTCAAAGACGTGCTAACTCAGTTAGGACTTTCAAAGCAGGGAAAGAAGCAGGTGAGAAAATAAAGCTATTACTGATACTGCAATGGTTAGGCTTTTTCTATGGAATCTGAATGCTAGTATTGACACGATATTGAATAGTGTTTATTGCATGGTTACTGGTTCTTGATGATGAAAACCACTTTTTCTTCCTTAATTTGTTAATCTTTTATTTTCCATTTTCCCACTAGGTTACATGCAATTTGGATTATTGTATTTGGATCTTGTATGGTTAGACATCATACTTTTCTTAGCGATCAATAATATGAATTCACAACTCTTAAAAACGGATGGATATAGTCAATTTATGACATGATTTTCGTGTGTTTTTTAACTTTTGGTTGGAGTCTGATAGAACTGGTAAATGAAGAATAGAAATTGAATGAATATCTGATATTATTCTGATTATTCTTCTGGTCAATGTGACCTAGGGTCCATGCATTATTTCTTTTAAATCCTTAACCTTATCTGCTGTATTGGAGTTTTAGGATGATATAATGATGCCTGTGCTTCATCTTCTGTAGGATCTTGTTGATCGGATATTGTCCATCCTCTCAGATGAACAAGGTAAAATTATACACAAATGCACAGACTCACAGAACTGAATCTCTGAGTCTAGTGCTATCGTATATTTCTGTGTTATTTTCACAATGATTTGGGCTGTGACAAAGCTTCTGTTTCGAAAGTTTAGACTATATCTGCATATGGAAATGTGTATCGAATATTAGAAATTTAGAATTGAATCATTAACTTAAATTGACAGTATCTGCAAAGTTTGTATTTGTTTTTCAATACCTCATTGAAGTTGGAAGCTGTAGTTTGTGTAGTAATTGTCTTCCATTCAAGCTCAGATAGAAATCTTAGGATAAGGCTGTGGATTTTTTTCATTTGCACCCATAGTAAACCCTTCTTGTTGATCAAATAAATTTGATCTGTTTGTTTTTCACCTGGGCTTTTGTCTGTGCCCTGACTCTCCTTTATTTCCCACTTCTTTATGTTACATTAAAAGCTGGCTTTGGCACATTTTTTCTATGTTAGGAATAATGGCAACTTCTTTTTGGGCACAGTTTATTGAATCATAAAACATTTGAAGTATATAGTAATTATGCATCTAATTTAATTTCGTGATTTCAGTATGTGAAGTTGATCATCCCTCATTTCTCATGTAAACTAAGCAACTCATTGCTTTTTCCCCCCAGTTTCCAAAATGTGGGCCAAGAAGAATGCTGTTTCAAAAGAACAGGTGGCAAAGTTAGTGGATGACACCTATAGGTCAGTGTTAGCGACATCACTGTAGATGATATTTTCTTCTAGATTTTGCTATGCTTGGGAATTTGGATATACGTAATGAGCTAAATTACTTAGATGAGTTTACGTAAACGAATTGGTACTTTACTTTAGGTTTGGTTTAGATTGATTATACTGCTCCATATATATTGTGTAATATCACGCTGTTATTTTTTATTGACATCTCTATTTTCTTTTTTGCCCAGAAAAATGCAGATATCTGGGGCCCCTGATTTAGCATCAAAGGGACAGGGCGCCTCAGATAGCAGTAATGTGAAAATTAAAGGTGAAATTGAAGATTCCTTTCAATCAGATACAAAGATTCGCTGTCTATGTGGTAATACATTGGAAACAGAGCCACTAGTCAAGGTGTAACATTTGATATGTTTCTTCTTTCTTCATGATATATAAATTTCTATGCATTTGTCTTGTACATGTTATTTGATTGACAATCAGCCAAATTATAATCTCGTGTCCATTTTTTTGGCGATCACACATGTACGTTTCATTAAGACCTCCTGTATGTCGCTTAAATTTAATAATTATAGAGTTTTAATTTTTCTCATCTTATTGCAGTGTGATGATCCAAGATGCCATGTGTGGCAACACATTAATTGTGTTATTATTCCAGAGAAACCTATAGAAGGCACCCCACCAGTTCCTGATAAATTTTATTGTGAACTCTGTCGACTCAGCCGTGCAGACCCGTAAGTCATGTTCCTTTCATATTTTAGCTAATACCTATATATAGGGTGGGTGTGGGCAATAATGATTTATTTTAAAGATTTTCCTGCATAATTTAGTGCTGAGTAATTTTTTTTATGTTATACGATGCAACTCCAACAAAATTACTTGGATATATCTGGCTCTTTTAGGTATTTGAATATTCCCAACTTTTCCGGCCCATTTATGGTTATTTCTTCTGTGAACATAGTAGCTATATAATGTGTGCAGTTGTGTCTATTTAAGGGCTTGTGTTGGTTGACATGATTTTCTTGTGATTTTCAATTTTTCAGCTATGTTATCCTCTGTTGCTGCAGTGAACTGGGCTTAGTTTTGAGATGATTCCATGTTTCTGTTGTAATTTTTTTATTTACATGATGATATGATAACATGATATGATGATTCCTCAATGTGACCCATATATAGCTGTAGACTGGTGAATTTGTCTATATTTATTCTTCTATATGATAACATTTTTATATCATAGTCTGATTATGTCTGGAGATAGTTATTATGGTGAGTTAGAGACCCGTGAAGGTGCTTTTGAATTTTATATTATGTTTCACTTCAAGGACTTATTTGTTGTTGTTGTTGTTATCTGTTTCACTTCAAAGATTTGATTGTTTTGTTCTGTTGTATTCTAAGTTGTATCGAACAGCTCTTCCCTCATTTTATCAGTTATATTCTCTCATTATTGGCTTAGGTTTTCTATTCCTTCTAATATTTATCTTTTCATTTTCTTACCACTCAAATTTGTATTCTCTACCGTTTTCTCTGTTACAGGTTTTGGATTTCGGTGGCACATCCTTTGTCTCCTGTGAAGTTGACCACAACTAGTATTCCAACTGATGGGTGAGTGGATGCTGTGGATTTATTGAAATTAGATTTGGTTCGCGTAATTGGGTTCATTTGTTTCTTTAGCAAAATGGATGTCTTGTTTAATTATGTTATTTGCTTTGAAATCTTGGTAACTTTGGTTCCTAATTTGCATGCAAGAGACTGAGATGTCCTTAACTCTGGCTTGAATGCTAGCAATTTTTTCTTTGTGGGGGAAGGGGGTGGATTCTCTAATAAGTTCCGAGCATTAGATGATTTACAAACAGTTATTTTATGCTATTTGCAGGGATTGTAATATGAGTGTTAATGCTATTTACTATTTATATTTGTTAATGAAGATTCTATGGGTGTGTTGAATATGCTTTTCTTAGGTGTGATTTTCTCTCCTTTTTCTCAATGTTTTCTTAAATCTATCAGATGAAGCTCAGCAAGTAAACATCATTTTCTTCTCAAGAGTAAAGACACAATCTAATGACCTCATGCAAACAATTATTTGTGTATATGATCAAATCCTAATTTTCAATGTGGCTTTCTGCTTGAATGGCTTAACAATATTCCTGTTTGAATTGTTTAGAACCAACCCAGTGCAGAGTGTGGAGAAAACATTTCAACTTACGAGAGTAGACAAGGACTTGGTATCAAAACAGGAGTTTGATGTTCAGGTTGGTCTGGTTTTCAAGTGCTAGTAGGTTAATGCATAACCTTCTACGCATTATGTTTTTATACCTAAAAAATGCTGTAACGTGTAGGCTTGGTGTATGCTTCTGAACGACAAGGTTTCATTCAGGATGCAATGGCCACAGTATACTGACCTGCAGGTCAATGGTATGCTAATAGAAGTCATAATCTCCTTGACGATTTTTGGGGTCATGCTGTCAGTCTAGTTTAAGTTTTCCTATGTCATGCAATTAAAAGCACATCATTTGTTGTAAAACATCAAATGTTTGTTTGTGTAATGTGTGGCCTTTCTTGTGGTTGTATTTGAAATTTGTTTTCATTAATTTGACTTGACCGTGTAGGTGTTCCGGTTCGTGCAATTAATAGACCTGGTTCACAATTGCTTGGGGCTAATGGTCGTGATGATGGCCCTATTGTTAGTTTGTTATCATTTATGTCTATGACTTACAACTAATTAATTTTTTCTGATATGGGCTCATTTACTATGTAAATTTTATTTCTATTGTTTTATTCTGTTTCTTATTGAATTTCTCCTTTGTCAGGTCACGCCATATACAAAAGATGGAATTAATAAGATTTCCTTAACAGGATGTGATGCTCGCATTTTTTGTTTAGGGGTCCGTATAGTTAAAAGACGCAGCATGCAACAGGTAGACTTCATCCTAAGCTTGATTAATTTCTAAGCAATTTATTTTGCATGACTGTTGGTTCCTTTAATCCAGCCTTGTGGTATTTTTATAATTGAGTTTGATGTTGTAAGTATCTCCCTGTTAAAGTCAGTCCAAAGTTTAAAGTTTGTCCTGTTTGGTTGATTTCTTAAAACTTGAAATTTTATAAAACTTGGTATGCTGTCATGATTATCTCTGTCAGTTTTGAATAACACCTAAAAAATAGAAAGTCAGTCTGGGAACCTAGGGACTAAGGGAGATGTTTCTTCTACTAAATTGGAAAGCAGAACCATAGTAGTAAGTATCGCACGACACTGGCGATAAGAATCGCGAAACGCAACAAAATTTGGGGTTGCCGATACAAATCGCATGCTTGTATTGAAAATGCTCTGAATCGGACTCGTATCGCAAGAATCGTGAATCAAACTAGAATCGGACGATTCTTTAATCGTCTGTGGGTTAAGCCCCCGATCCATTCTTATGTGAGTGTCTTGATGTCAACTCTGTTACTGTAGAACGATCATGATGTTAGTGGGGTGGGGTGCGGTGCCCAAACTCTTTCAGAATTTTATTTTATTTTATTAAACAATGTTAGTGGAGGGGCGTAAGTGGCTACGACACATTTTGCCAAGTTGATGGCGGTGCCCAAACTGTTTTTGAACTTTATTAAATAGGATCCAATATTATACTATTACTATTCTATATACTAATACTTTTATTTTATATAATATTCTACATTCTACATATATTATAATGTTATAACATATATTACTATTATAGAAATATAAGGTATTTTATAATAATAAAGAACATCTAAAGAATACCAAAAAATTAATATTTAAAAAAAGATTCATATATAATCATGTAAAATAAATAAACAAATAATAAGGATATATACATAAAATATAATAACATATATAAATATGTATATTTATATTTATATTTATGAGAAAATATATTTTTTATTGTTTTTTTTATTGATTATGTATCTTACGATTCATAAAAAGATACGATACATGATTCAGAAAATAGGTCTTCCGATTCACGATACATATCTCGATTTAATAACCATGAGCACAACATCAAAGTGTGTGGGCCTTGTTGCTTCTGTTCCAAGTAATTTAAAATGTTTTGATTCTTGTGGTTTTAGGTTATTGGGTATCTTCTGGGCTTAAGGTGTCTAGACCATGAGACTAAATTTTACCTATTTTTTTTTCTTCTTTAAAAAAAATTATACTGGCTTGTTTTTCATAATAACTAGATCTGGTTTATAGATTTTGAGTTTGCTGGTTTTAATTGTTTTTGGTTGGTTCAACTCTGAATCCAGCTTTGTTTGCTAACTCAGGCTGGTAGCCTGGTTGTCGCCTGTTGAACTGACCAGTCCAGTCTGGTTTTAGAACATTGTTTGCATGTGTGTTGCATTTTTAAAGTTGTTACTCTGGTATGAATGTATTTTACACACAACTACTTCCCTTCCAATAATTTCATAATTTGTTGAATAAGTTGAGTCTCTGTTATCTAGGTCCTAAACATAATTCCAAAGGAGTCAGACGGTGAGCCTTTTGAAGATGCTCTTGCACGCGTCTGTCGATGTGTTGGAGGTGGAAATGGAGATGACAATGCTGATAGTGACAGTGATTTGGAAGTGGTTTCAGATACTTTTAGCGTCAGCCTTCGTTGTCCAGTAAGACTCATCATTTCATGTATCAGATTATTTTAGTAATCCATGAAGTTCTACACTTCTACTAATCAGTTTTTCTACATTTGGGTGAAATTTTTAGATGAGTGGTTCAAGAATGAAAATTGCAGGAAGATTCAAACCTTGTGTTCACATGGGTTGTTTTGATCTCGAAGTTTTTGTCGAAATGAATCAACGGTCAAGGAAGGTAAGATATGGTGCATGATTTGTCTATACCCTTAATGGTGTTTTTTTTCATCTAAAGAAAAATTTAATTGTTTCTTCAGTGGCAATGTCCCATATGTCTAAAAAACTATGCATTGGAGAATATCATCATCGACCCTTACTTCAACCGCATCACTTCCAAGGTAGTCCTTTTTTAGTAAATCATCTCTTCGTAAATCTTATATTTGATGAACCGGTAGTTATTTAAATTGGTTTGCTGGTACAGATGATAAATTGTGGCGAAGAGGTTACAGATGTTGAGGTGAAGCCTGATGGTTCTTGGCGTGTGAAGGCAAAGGGTGACAGTGAACGCCTAGATTTAGGGAATCTTGCACAATGGCACTCTCCTGATGGATCCCTCTGTATTTCTACTGATGGAGAAGTCAAAAGATTGGAAACATTGAAGCAGGTCAAACTGGAAGGTGTTTCAGACACTCCTACTGGTTTAAAAATTGGCATAAGGAAGAATCGCAATGGACTTTGGGAAGTCAACAAACCTGAGGACACAAACACCTCTTCTGGTAGTAAATTGAAAGAGGGCTTCAGAAATCATGAACAGGTGGTTATTCCAATGAGCAGCAGTGCCACTGGAAGTGGTCGGGATGGTGATGATCCTAGTGTAAATCAGGGTGGTGGTGGGCATATTGATTATTCTACTACCAATGGGACTGAGTTGGATTCTCTGTGTCTGAATAATACTGATTTAGCATATGGATATACTGCGCATAATACTTCTGCTCAAGCGGGTGGTGCTGAAGTCATTGTTCTTAGTGATTCTGATGAAGACAATGACATACTGATATCTCCTGCAATTGCATATAAGAACAACCAAACTGATGCTGCGGGAGATGGTTACTCAGTTCCACCACCTGGAATTGTTGATTCATACACTGAAGATCACAGTCTTGGTGGAAATTCATGCTTGGGACTTTTTCCTAACGAAGATGATTTTGGGATGCATTCCTCACTGTGGTCATTGCCTTCTGGAAGCCAGCCTAGTCCAGCAGGGTTCCAGTTATTTGGCTCTGATGCAGATGTATCAGATGCCTTGGTCCATTTGCAGCATGGTCCTATTAATTGCTCCTCGTCACTGAATGGTTATGCATTGGCTCCTGATACTGGTTTGGGATCTAGTTCTCTCATACCAGATCCCTCTACTGGTCGGTCTGATACTGATTTAAATGGTGGTTTGGTCGACAATCCATTAGCATTTGCTGGAGATGATCCCTCACTTCAGATTTTTCTCCCCACAAGGCCAGCAGAATCATCAGTTCAGCATGAATTGAGAGATCAGGTGAATGTGTCTAATGGAGTCTGCACTGAGGATTGGATATCTCTTAGTCTTGGAGGTGGTGCTGGTGGCAGTAATGGCAATGCTTCCACTCAAAATGGGTTGAATTCTGGACCTCAAATCCCAACCAGAGAAGCTGCTACAAATAGTTTGGCTGATACTGGTTTGTTACTCTCTGACTCTAAATCATGTGTTCCTTATTATTTGTTTGCTTGAAGTTGCTTTTGTTGGCGGCAGTGTTCCAGTGGAGTGCATTGTTAGCTGGGCGGTGGGCATATTTTTAGTGGAGAGAGAATAATAAAAGTAATATTTAATGAAGAAAGGAAATTTGACTATATACTTCAAATTAATAGACGTAAAAGAAATATGAGAGTTTTTATAAAATAAAAGTATGTATTTTAAATGAAAAAGTTTATAAAATATCTTCATAAGGAAATATACATATCTAGTTTTGAAAGATATAATATAACAGTTTTTTTTATAAAATATATATATATATACATATTTATAAAATAAACATGTATATATATATATTTTATAAATATATATATATATACATATTTTGATTATAAATATGTATATATATATATATATAATATTAAAAATAATATTACATTATTTTGATTAAATCACTGATATTCTACAAATTAAAACATCATGGCTAATACAATTTTTCGGTTTTATAAAGAAACTTGTATTTGTAATTTTTTTAAATGGTATAGTTAATTTCTCATTCTTCATTAAATTCAATTTCCACTGCTCTGCCTTCATATAAAAATTTTGCCTCTATTCTCATTCTTCATGAAATTGTGTGATTTTAAATTCAAACCACTAGATCAAAATGAAATCGATTGTGAGAGTTAAGAGTTTTACATATCAAACTGAAATCAGTTGATCTTGGCCTTGTATATATGTGTGGAAGTTAGTATTCTCCACATTTTCAAGTGGACAAAGTAACCATTAGCTCTTTATACAAAAAGTTATAGGAATTAACAAATTCTTAAGATAATATATTGGTTTCATTTCCAAGAAAACTTTACTTTCCCTGCTCTCTCTACGCCTTCTTCTCTACTGTAAATGAACATGTTTTATAAGCTTTTTGAGATGGAAAGAGTTCTTAATTCTTTTTCGCATATGTGATTTTTAGTACATTTCTAAGCTTCATATCAAGTTTATTTTAGAGGTTATGAAGGAGGATTTGAAGCTGGGTATTCATTTTCTTTGCATCGAGCAGTGCTATACAAGCTGTTAAATGGTTAGAAACTTCAAATGCTTTTGTGGTGGATTCGTTAAAATACACTGTATAGTTGTGATAATCTTCGGCATCATATCCTTGTGTCAGAAAAGAAAGAAATTGAGTTTTCTTGAAATCTTTATTCACAAAGTGGCCCGAATGCCCATGATGTGTTTGTTTATATAGAAAATGTAAATGGTTGTCTGTTCACTTGAAAATATGGAGTAGACAAAGTTGAGGACGTCAGCATCCGTCTATTTACATAATCTGTATGCATTTTGCATCTCCCTGCAATCCCCCTTCCTTTCTCATTGTGTTTGATTCTCCTTTTCTGTTCCCAATCAAACAATTGCATTTTGCCTTCCGAGTTATTGACCATTGGTTCAGTTTAACATTTTTTTCTCTCTCTTTAATTTTCTTGATGATTGCTCCTCCTTATGCAGCTTCTTTGCTTCTTGGAATGAATGATGCTAGATCTGACAAGGCAAGTAGGCAGAGATCAGATAGCCCTTTCTCAATTCCTCGCCAAAAACGTTCCGTGAGGCCCCGCTTGTATCTTTCTATTGATTCAGATTCGGAGTAAAGGTGTCAGATCTCGTCTCAAGAACATTGCGTACTTCTTAACTCCAGATTTTGTATTTAGAAATTATAGGAAGTTGGGAGGCATTTTTTGGTCCTCATGAAATGGCGGTTGATGTGGTTTGACGCATCACTGGTGGAACAGAGCTACAAATTTGCCCTGCCAAATTGCTTGCACCTACCCTACTGGCAAAGGTGGCTGTAAAGATTCTCAATTTTTTATGCTTGATATTTGAGGGTTACTGATGACAGATGTTAACAGGTAAGGCTCAAGTTATTATTCCCTTTAATTTTCAATTAGGATCTGATGGTGGGAATAGTGCTGGTTCACTGTACAGTTGGCCATTTTTATTTGGTAGTTCAAACTTTTTTATTTGGCGGGGGAGTTCCCCTTAGGAATATTATATCTGCATTTTTGTCTCTGCTGATAGCAAATAACCTGTAAATGTTTAGCCAGAAGATTCTATAGTGAAATCAAAAACAGTTTTTCTTAATCGAATGGGTAAAAGTACCAGGATATTGTGTGCTTGTTTTTAGCATCATGGTGTCTCCTGGATTGTACTATCTGATGAATTTCAATGTTTCCTGTCAGCCTATGTACTTCGTTCCAGATAGGCTTATTGGTATTGTGTCGAGTTTGTTAGCACAGCAGTTGAGTGGAAAATGAGCCCCTAAAAAATATGGGATGTAGCCAATTGTCGTTGAAAAAATATATTTCTAGCTCATCTCGCTGCTGAAAAAACGTAGGTAGATGCTGTGTAAACCCTAATCCTTATAAGATTAACAAGATGCTTGACGAAGACGATAGCGAAAGCAGCATGGTCTAGTTAGCATCACTATAATATTTTTGTATAAATTTTAGGGCTAGTCGTTTAGTCGTGAAGCTCAACTATGTTCCTAATTTAAATTGAAACTTTTTTCCTTTTTGGTTTCCCATGAGAGACTAGTCTAAAGGTAATTATCAACTACTTCAGTTGGTAGAAATTTTTATAGGTGAATTCCCTGGAACCTCTAGTCTCGCTTAATGGACTAGAGGGTGCTAATTTTTTGCGGAAGTAAAAGGTGAAAGGGAGTGAACATAATTATCCAGTGGTCTTTTCTACCTGTGTCTTACGCTGATCTAGTTGCAAGGCCTGGGGGGACGGATATAGGAGTGTCTAAACCTTCGTAGAGGGACTTGGTTCTAGGGAGAAAACAGGAGAGGAAGAGTCTGGTTCTGATTCTGAGACTAATAGTGAGATAGTGTGGATGACTCCGGAGAAGAGGAGACCGAAGATGATTCTGATTCTGAAGGAGACTCTTGAGGGTGAAAAAGAGGAACCTGGCCTAACTATGGTAGAGGAAACTGGGTCACTGTGTTTGCCCTGCCATTTATTTGACGAAGAGGAAACTAGGCTTCCCCGTCCTTGGAAAAATGGGGTGATTGTCAATCTCTTGGGGTCGTCTACTCGGTTACAATTTTAGAAACAAGACTGCAACAGATATGGGTGCGAAAAAAAACAGGACTTTAACTGTATGGGTGGCTGCAAGTGCCGCCTATAGATCTTGATCAAAGAAATTTGTGTATATGTTGTAGTATCCCTATTGGTTATCTTGCCTTTAATCCTCAGCGAGGAAGTCTTATTGTTTGGAGTCAACCAACCTCCAATAAGATCCATTAAATTGAATGTTGATGTTGCAATTCTCGTGTTCATTCCCGATTTAGACAAGGCAATAATGATTCGCACTTTCATGTGCAAGTAATTGTTTATTGATTTAAAAAAATTAATGTATTTAGTAATTGGCAAATTTTTAAATTTATATTATTTGACGATTTAGGGTTCTTTCAATTTGAGAATTGACGTTTTCCAGTTGAAATAATATATTAACTCACAAATAGACCCTTTCCTTATTATTATTTTTGCCTCTTTTATAGGAAATGTGGTATGTTATTTTAGAATGTATAGTAATATCAAACGTATTTTTGAACTGACGAAGGTGATATTCAATCCAAGTGGTAAAGATTGATCCAGTTAATTACAAGGTTCCAAGATCTAATTTTGCCTGCATCTTTTCACATTATGAGCAAAGCTCAACGTACTTCTCCCATTCTAGTTGGAGCATGTCTATGTGGGAAATTGAATATATGTGAAAATATTATGTACCACTTAAAATTTGTATGTGGAGTGTGTATAAACATCAAACGACGCATCGAGTTTCCTAGTTATCCCCTATCTTGGTAAAAAAATGTATTTAAATCTGAAGTGTCAAGTTATACCAAATTTGACTCTTTAAATTCGAATATTGCAAAACTTTGTCGAGATTATTATCAGTAAGAAAAGATTCATCGTATTGTGAGACTTCTGTAGTTGGAGTGGGACTTCATTGAGATTATTATAGTAGGAAAACAATCATCGTATTGGAGTCGAACAGAATTAAGTTTAAATCAAGAAATCCAGCACAAAAAAAAGATCACCCACCGTGGTATTGGAGTCGAACAGAATCAGAGTATTAGGCTTTAAATCAGGAAATCCAGCACCAAAAAGTAATTAACTAACGCCCACCGTGGGGCTCGAACCCACGACCACAAGGTTAAGAGCCTTGCGCTCTACCGACTGAGCTAGACGGGCTTCTTGTCATGGTGCTGATGTTTAAAGATAAAATAATATATACCTTTGCCTCATCAAGGAAAAAATAAGAACTATTCACCATTGATTCAATTTAATATGTATCACAATTTTAATCTAATAAAATTTAATGATAATTTTATCATTATCTTTTTAATTTAAAGACAAATTCACTTGTGTAAATAATATATCCTATTATTACCATAGGAAATACTTGATTTAGCCTTTGATTAGTGCATCACAAATAACTGAAAATCAACATTTATTACATATAATTAGCATTATTAATAAAATTTTAAGATGAAGCTTGGTTATATAGTTACAATTTTATCATTGGAAGAAACTAATACTTCAATTCAAGTAGAATGCTAGAATTTTTGATTTTGCTAGTAATTGGTATGAAATACTACTAAGCAAATTTGAAGAAAACAAATGCATTGGTCATTCGTACTACAGTTTTTTTTTTTTTTTTTGGTGCTAGTACTACAGTTTATTTATGTGATTGTTTGAATGAGGCGGTTTTGTTATAACTTAAAAATTAATAAACAAAGTTCAAGAGAGAGCTTCAGACTAAAGTAAAAAATAAGCCAATCAAAACATATTGGGTGCGTTTGGGTAAACAACTTAATTAAGAGCTTATCACATAAGACCTTATCGCATGAGAGCTTATGCCATAAGCGCTTAAAGAAAGAAAAAGAAAGAAAGGGGCATGAGAGGATTCGAATAGTGAAAAACACGGAGAGGGTGTTTAGTGCATAAGCTCTTATAATAATTCCATAAGCTTCTCCCAGTGACTTATGAAAATAAGTCAAAAACTCCTTATAGGATGGCATAAGTTATTTTTATAAGCTCTGCCAAACACACTGCATAAGAACTTATGTCATCAGATAAGTCAAAAGGAGCTTAAATAAGTTCTTCCAAACGCCACCATTTTTCGAAGTGTTCTCTCCCTATGGCACCACACCCAAAATGACCATGCTCGTACATGAATAATATCTCACATGTAAAGAAGATTTATTAACATAGAAGCCGGAAATATATATTACTAACAAAATATGCTCCTCTTTAATCTTTTTGGTCATGATCTCTCTCAATTTAATTTTTGAGAGTACAAGAACCCAGATACAATGAAATCGATGAGCCGGGCATTCTAAAATGATACAAGACAAATTAGCTGACTCTAAACATAATTCTAATCAACCATCAATCAGGTGGAATTCGCCTCCAGCAAGTTCTTTTCCGAAATGTCTGAGGAATGTGATTTACCACCAAATTTGAAGTCAGCAGAGAATGTTAGCAAGCAGAATGGTTGGTCAGTAACAGGACTCAATCTTCAGCTTCTGTTTCCATAACCGGAAGAATGCTTAAAGATGAAGCACCTAGATGTATGCCCCTAATAATACTTCCATACCCAACCTTAATCTTATGGCACAAAAGCAAGATGGAATCCCAGAGTGCCGTTCTTCCCTGACATAAATCTCAGAACTGTCAGTAAAATCAATATAACAAAATAATTGTGCTGGTTGACAGGAATATCATTGGCAACAAGTGTCATGTGCAGCATGCTCACTCACAAAGCGCAAAGAATATATATTGGGAAAAAACAGCATTAAAGGTTTAACAATAATAGTAGTATTAAAAAAATGTTCAATAGAATTTGGTATATGTTCATAACCTGAGAATACACAAACATTACCAACCTGAAGAGAAAACTGCAGCTTCTTATCCCAGTACAAGGCAAAAATTGGGGGACCCTGCTTTCCAACTACCAGTATACATGCTCCTGGGTGCAGCACAGAAGGGACAGCAGACACTACAGCAATGTATTTCTCTGGAAACCTTTCCTTTGGGGGAAGGACTCCCAAGAATAAGGGGTTCTTGCTAGACTGAGCTCCAGCATAAGACGTAGCATCCACATGTAGCATCCACTTTGGATGTTCCAGGAAAGCACAGAACAGATACAAGAGCAAGTGAGAATCAGACGGTAATTCAAGTGTCCACTTTTTATTCTTTTTATCATAAACTTCCCCACTTCCGAGATACTCATAATTCTTCAAGCAGGTTCCTTCTGCTAGCTCTGAAAACTCAGATAATGTAAATAAAAGTTAGATTAAATAGGTGCATGCTGACCATAAATGCAATCTCAGATTAATGTAGTTCTGCTTCAATTTATTACAGGAAATTTGATGAAGTGAAGGTGATGATGGATGGGCAATATATCCACAATTCTGTCTACCTCGGATCCTTTGCACTGTATAATCAGCACGAACACTGCTTTGAGGTAGCAAACCTTTAACCCACTCTCCTTTAACCAATGCTTGAAGTCTTTGGTGTTCAGTGATAGCATCCACACAATCCTGCATGATAGGAACCAAAGGAGTCTGCTGTGGGGACTGTTGCATATTAGATACAAGCAACCTGGCTGCGTGCATATATAGACCACTGGAATTAGTCAGAACTCAGAAGCTATAAGCAAACACAACCAAAACTGGGAAAACATAAAATCACATTTAATTGAACAATGTGGAGCAATGTACATTTGGAAGCCTCTATAGCTTGCACAAGCGTAGAATATAACTGATGAAGCAATCCATCTTCATTGAGAGTCAGTGCCGGTTGCCAGTCTTGGGTCTTATCAATTGCTGACAAAGTAGCAGGGGTTCCAGTAGACGACATATCATTGCCCACTTGAGAGATTGTTATTGAAACACCAAGTTTGGCAGCTGCTTGCATAACCTAAAAATATGAAAGTCTTAGGGTCAGGTGAGAGAGAATTAAATGAGTTGATGCTCCAATCTTGTTAGATGTTTGTGCCTCTAGCTTAAACTTTCTAGCGGAGTTCACAATTAATGAAAATCATCTATGAACCTCCATGGATACTACAGAACCTGAACCACCGTACTGGAGCACAAGCTTCAGCATTTTAAAATGAGGAAGAGCTTTGGACACAGTTCCAAATTGAGATTTTGATTGGCTTTGCTTTGTTTGGGTGACTCATCAAAAATTTATTTTTGGGCTCCTTGGACTTTGTGAAATGATGTCTCAGCATAGAAGTAAAACATCCTTTTGAATTTTAAGCCTTTGGAGGTAGTATTACCTGTCATATTAGTTAAATAATAATGCACTATATCTTTCATTCTCTTTTTCATGGTAATTACATACCACAAATAATTTTTTCTGATTAACCAAACAAGACTCATTCTTCTCATAACACTTTCGGATAAACACATCTAAATATAAAACTAACTCTCCAAAAAGTAACTTAACCCAAAACTAATTCTCTCAAGTAATTCAATACCAGTTATCTAAAGTCTAAACACGTGAATTAGCAGTCCTGAAACCCTGAATGAAAATTTTACGTGAAACAATCCCATGTGGAAATTGAAAATTGTTACCAACACATATATTGACTTCCATGGTCAATATTTTTCGTGGTTTGTTTAACTTTCCCCTTCTTTTTGGTGGGGAAGTGGGTGGAAGAATCTGAGCAAATACCATGCCAACAACATTGCTTTGAACACAAAAGAAGAAATGATGAAATTTAAAATGAACCTGAATGTGACTCGTCTCAATCTTGTTAAGCAAAGGATTAAGCAAAACTGAAGAAAACCACTGCCTGAGGTGGTCACGCCACTGCTCAATTTGAGGATAGATACCCAGATGTTCAAAAGCTTCAAAAGATTCTTCCATGGACATTGGTGGAGGAAGGTCACCCTCTCCCTTCTTAGGGGGAGTGTTAAACTTTTGGGAGCCTGGAGACATCCTTACAGGCCTCAATGGTGTCAGCCTTGTAGCTCCAGAGGTACTAGCTGAGCCTGTAACTGTACCAGGGGTCATTATGCCAAAACCAGGAACGGTAGGGGGTGGAGTAGACAGCTTCCCAGCCGATTCAGTGATTCTTTCATCAACTTCTGCTAAGAACTGTTCCAGCTTTTCCTCTGATGTTATCTTTTTCGCAGAGGAAGCTCGCCTATTAGACCAAGGGCTCGATTCCATTCCGGCTGAATTCTGAACACAAGTTGGTGGTGAAATCACTCCAGGGGCAAGATATAGAGATGATGATGAAGCAGGCGACCTTGGGGTGCTAATAGAACGTGCCATAGCTCCCCTATTAGAATTTGAGCTATCAGCATCGATTTGAGGTGAACGATTAGGACTGGGAACTGGCTGATGAAGAGGAACAAGCAAATCCGAAGATGTCGAATGGGGTTTAGACTTGGGAGGCTTCTTTGATGAGTCAGACTGAACAGATTCAGCCTTTGGCTTCATCCCTAAAAGCTCTAGTTGATGTTTAGTGAGTGACACCTCATTTTTACTAACTTTGGAATTAGAATTAGGCATAGCTCCAACACCACCAGTATATCTAGCTCTACGCAGAAATATAACTTTGAGGAGAGCCAACATAGTTCCCACGAAGACAAGACCAACTAAGGATTGTAGCATCTTGGCGACCCAATCTAAAGTAGAACAAACTGATTATAATAGATAGAGCTGTTTAAACAAATCACCTTAAACAAATACAAAATTATAATAATAGCAATAGGAGTAAAGGCCCAAATTGGTCCCAAAAAATATGAAGACATATTTGGTTCCTAAAAAATAAAAAATATCAATTTAGTTCTCAAAAAATCTCAAAAAATCTCAAATGTCGATCTGAGTAGTCTCTAATGAGAACTAAAATGTCCCTAAAAATTATCCTAAAAAAGAACTAATTTGACCGACATTTGAGATTTTTGAGGACCAAATTAGTATTTCTCATTTTTCAGGGACCAAAAATGTCTCCTTATTTTTTCTTCAAGCGCCAGTTTGGGCCTTTTACTCTAGAAATAATAATTGAGCTTGAGAATGAGAAATTACAAGCAGTGACGGGGGAGGGATTTTTCAGCTTCAAGATGTCAGTGAATCCATTTCCCCTACAATGTGTGAAAATGTGGACTTGGATTAGCTTACAATAAAAATGAATTTTTCCCCCTAAAAAAGAATGAGAATGAAAACCAAACATGGCATAATAGAAAATGTCGGTGTGAGTGAGTACCTGAAGAAAATAGCGAGAAAAGCGAGGGCAGAGGCAGAGAAGAAGGAGAGGATGGAGAAGAGAGTGTAATTGGAAGGTTGAAGGCTGTTGGAGGTGAGCACAGCAGAGAAAGCGGGGTTTTGATAAACAGAGAATTTTGAGGGTTTCGAATTCGATGAAGGGAAAGCCATGCCTGCTGAAGAGGATTAGGGTTTCGCGTTTCCACACAGAAACAAAAGGAAGATGAAGAAGCACACCACCACGGCACCACCCTCTCCAGGGTTTTAGACTCAACCCGGGTTTTAGTTTTAGCTTCAAAAAAAAATTCTTTTGCATACTAGGACCGTTTGACAAAAAGGCAAAAAGCTGCACTTATTTCTTTTTTCTCACCGGTGCACTTACTTCTTTTAATTCTAAATCAATACAGATATAAAAAATGTAGTAACAACTTTTACCGTAAATCTGATGTGACAATTTCTTTCTAATTTAAAATATTTAATATTTTTTTAATTCATTATTTATTTCTTATATTTTATATTATTATTATACTTGATTGTTTTAATATTATAATATTTGCTTAACTTATCTAAGATGTATTAAATGGGATATGACATTGACATTATTATAATTGTTCGGTCGTTATTATTTTTCTTCTTTTACATTTTTTTTACTAAATTGGGACAACTTTATTATTTTAGATTTTTTTATTATATAGATTAAATTATTGAGTTGTCCCTGAACTATTTTAGATTTTTCAATTAGTCCATAAACTAAAAAACATTTCTAATTAGGTCCCTAGACCTATATAAATTTTCAATTGGGTTTCTGAATTAAAAATTTTCTAATTGGGTCCTTGAACTTAAATAAAATTTTCAATTAGATACTTAAAGTAAAAAAGTGAATATATAAATATTAAATAATAAAATGATAGATGAGAAAATTTAAAAAAAAAACATAATAATAAAATGATAAAAGCAGAATATGAGAGAAAAAACTCACTATTTAAAATAATAAAAAAAACTTAGTGAGAAAAATTATTGTTTAGTGTAATAATTAAATAAAAATAAATAAATTTGATAGACAAAATTTACTTCTTTAAATGATAATAACAAAATTATTATTTTTTTTAAATAGTGAGCTTTTTCTCTAATATTCATCTTTTGTCATTTTATTATTGTATCAATCAATTTTTTTTCTAAATTTCATCATCTATCATTTTATTACTTTTTATTTTATATAGTCACATTTTTACTTTAGGGACCTAATTGAAAATTTTATATAAGTTCAGAGAACCAATTAGAAACGTTTTAGGATAGGAACCCAATTGAAAATTTTATATAAGTTTTAGGGATCTAATTAGAATTTTTTTAGTTCAAGGACATAATTGAAAATTTCCAAATAATTCAGGGACCAACTCAATAACTAAACATCTACTATGATATAATGGCTTAACCTCAATTTTACTGTAGCACAAACAGTAATTTGAGGCGTCAGCTTGTGGTAATTTTGGTTCTCTTTTTTAATTTTTTTTATTTGCTTTGTTCACATTTAATGCATTCAATGAAGTTATTGTAACGCAACCGTGATGTTACTGTAGCTGCAGTATTTCTTGTTTTTTTTTTTCCTGATACAAAAAAAATCAAAAGGACACGTTCTAGAACAATAATAAAATAAAATAATGTAAAATTAGGTAGAATTTTTTATTAATTTAAATAATAATAAAATAATATAATATAAATTTTACAAAATAATTCACTATTTATAATTGAGTTTTTTATGTTATTTTATAATATAATTATGTATATATTAATATTTGTATATTTTTAAAATTAATATATATACCTTAATGTTTAGTGTTTATTATATTTTAATATTTATATATAATTTTTAGCTTAATATTTTTTATAATTTTGAATATATTTTATTTATATATATATTAATATTTTTGGGTACTAACTAAACCAAACCAAACCGTACCAGTTTTGGTTGGTTGAGATTTTTATTTTATTTTATTATTTACTTGTTAAACTTTTTTTTTAAATGTTTTAACATTTAAGGTAGCAAAGCTACCGTGTTCTTCGGGAAAGTTTAAGGACGTGAGACTTGAACCAATAATTTCTACATCAATTTATATTTTTATTATTAAAAAAACAAAGTCATATTTATTGTTGATTCCATTTTTACTGTTCCTCCACACATAACATACTATTCATTTACTCTTTACATACGTAAACAATGTCTGGGAATGCGTGATGCTAATTTTTTTCTATTTGTAAAAAACATGTCCTGCTATCTACTACTACATAATATAGAATGATATTTGTTTTTAATAAAACTTAAGTTAGTATAAAAAATAATAAAATAAAATAATAAAAAACCAAGAAGAAATTTTTATTATTTTAATTAATAATAAAATACGATGATATAAAATAGTAGAGTGTGTCAGGTTGTGGACTCTTTTAATATATATATATATATATATATATATATATGTATGTATGTATGTATGTATGTATGTATTAATATTTATATATGTTTTAAAAATTAATATATATATTTTATGTTGTGAACTATTTTAATATTTATACATAGATATATTTATATATATGTATATATTAATATTTTAATATTTATATATAATTTTTAGTTTAATAATTTTTATATTTATTTTATTTATATATATATATATATATATATATATATATATATATATATTAATATTTTCTGGTACAGACTAAACCGAACCGAACTGGTTTTGAATGGTTCCGATTTTTATTTTATTTTATCATTGATTTTGTAAACTTTTTTTGTGTTTTTAAATGTTTTAACCATTAAAAAGTAGTAAAGCTATCATGTTTTTCAAAAAAGTTTAGGGGTGTAAGACCTGAACCAATAATTTTAGCTTCAACAAAATTTTCTTTTGCAAACTAGGACCGTTTGACAAAAAGGCAAAAAGCTGCACTTATTTATTTTTCCTTTTTTTTAATTGGTGCACTTACTTCTTTTAATTCTAAATATTATGTAATTATTTTACTCTAGGTTTTATCAATTTTTAGATTATACTTCCTTCGGTCCACAATATAAGAAACAAAATATCAAACACACAGACCAAGGAAATATATTGAAATGAGTTAATTGTAATTAATACTCATATAAATTACCCAAAACACCTTGTACACCCTAACTTGGGTCATTGCATGGTTAACTCGTTGCAGAAAATAAATTAAAATTATATTTGCTGGTTGCTTTCGAAAAATTATTTTATTTAAGTTAGAAAACTCAGGTGTAAAATTTTTCTTCTGCCAAATACTTTAGAAATATGATATATATGCTAAAACATTAAATGTACATTGTACATCACCAAACCAAGAGATATTTACATTCATAATAAAGCCTTCGAGGCATACAACTTTTAATAATTAAGTTTCTACTTCAAAAACAAAAAATTAAACCTAAGATTAAAATACAACACCAAAGTTACTCACATTTTCTACACACCACCCAACTAAAATTCCTAAGCTGATCGCTCTATAAGACATTTATCGGAAGGACCCCATTGTTATTCCCACAATCAAAATACCTCTTCGAGTATCTAAAACTAAGTCCCGAAAGACTCAAGGAAACTTCTCAGCTCCATATGCACTAGTGTACCAATGTACAACAGCAATACCAGAAGAAACCTGATATATTTGTAAGGGTGAGACGCCAATATATGGACTTTGATAAGATCACCCCACTCACAAACACAAAATAGCATATTCATGGTATTCACAATATATAACAATTTATCCACACAACATATTAATTTAGTCAAAGAGTTTCATACCCGACAATCTTCGCAATTAATAAAAAATTACATAATATTTCAACATCGAACACGCAGTCCAAGAATTTCTGCAACACGCAACATGAAACAAATATGCTGACCGGGACTCTAACCCGCAACATATCAATCATCACCTCCAAGTATGCCAACTGGGACTCTAACCCGCAACATATCAATCATCACCTCCAAGTATGCCAACTGGGACTCTAACCTGCGACATATTGGAATCACAATCTTCAGACATGCCAACAAGGACTCTAACCCGTGACATACTGGAATTACCATCATCAATATGTCAACTGGGACTCTAACCCATGACACATTGGAATCACAGCCATCAATATGTCAACCAGGACTCTAACCCGTGACACATTGGAATCACCACAATCGGATATGCTAACAAGGACTCTAACCCGTGACATACCAATATCTCCAAAAATTAAATACGCCAGCAAGGACTTTAACCAGTGACATATAGAACACAAGGTACATAACTTCTTTTATATAAAGTTCATTTACAGAAAATCTTTTCTATTGAAAACCATTTATAAAATGTCAAATCATAGTGAAATTTACTTTTCTCAAACTCTCTTTTCCTCTTGAAAATCTTTATCCAAAAAACATCAATTCCTTGAAAAAGAACTCATTTACAACTTATTATTGTCCAAGAATAAAAAGATTATTTTCAAAACCTTTCCGTAAATTATTTTCCCGATTTACTCATTATTTAGCATTAAAATACTTTATAAGTCAAAAGTTAACTATTTCTTTTAGAAATTATTTTACACTTGAAAATATTGCTCAGGGAGAAAAGAATATCAACTCTTAAGAAAACCGTTTCAAAACGAATGTAAGATGAAACAATAGGTGTTTCTTAAATGTTTCTCTATAAAATCCCTTTATAAATCAAAGATGACTTTTATGTTGGAAATAATTATTCCAAATTCAATCTTAATCTATTTTGGTAACTTAATTACTCTAAATAACGTTTTATATTATTGATAAATTTATTTTGAGAAAACTAACGCCTGTGAAAAATTTTCACGGTTCCGCCCAAAAATCATTAAAAGATTACTTTTCCACTTTTACACAAATTTTCACCATTTAACTTCCTTGATTGAATATATAAGCTTATCAGGCTTTTATCCTCATAATTAATTAAACACTGACCAATGTCAGGTTGCACAATCCAGCACTCAACAACAGATAATTTCACCACAGCACAGTATAGCATACATCACAATTACTGCATGCATCGCAATTATGATCACATAAACAATTTATCACATCCAAAGCATATAACAAATTAAACAGCAAACAACTAAAAGCCATAGAAATTCATAACAAATAATTTATAGATAACACCTAGATAATGTGTGGTTATCTAAACAAAATCCCTCAGGTAGGCTCCCCTTACCTCTTGAAGATTCAAGCTTTGGTTTCATGAACGACTTTCTGATTCGAATCCGGTTTCCTCCGCACAACTCATGATGATCCACTAAGATTTATCCTTCAACAAATCATCACAAAATTAATAAAAATCAAACAACACAACTTCATAATCCATATGCTAATGGTTCGGCCCACTCAAGCTAATCAAGCTAGGGATGTTAAAATTTTACAATCTTTTGGATCAATGATCCTAAGGCATTAGAAATACAAGATCAATGATTATAACTCAAAAACTGAAACAAAATTCATCACTTTTCTATGGCTAGGATTTAGGTCACGTAAGGAAAAATACGGAAGAAATTTCCTTTTGATTCATGCTCTTGGATGATGAATATAGGAATCATGACAAGTTCATAGGAATTGGTTTCATGACAAAAGGATTTTTCTACAACTTTCTAGAGATTTTTGAAGAAAGCTTCATGAAATTGGATGATGATGATTTATGCCATGAACTTATAAAACAAATGAAGGAGACGACATCATGATCATGATAGATGAGGGTTTACCTCTTGTTGATTGAAGAAATGAAGAGTGATCAAAATAAGCTTAGCTAAAAATGGAAGCTTTTGGGACAGCTTTGAGGATGTGGTGGTTTTATGAGTGTATCTCACGATCTACTCATCTAAAAATTACAAACTTTGTCTTGTTGGAAAGGTAAGAAGGATAGGAACAACTTTTATGTTGAATATTTGGTTTGTTTCAGATCAGAAAATGGGCGTAAAGAGCCTTCTTTCCACTATTTTAGTGTGATGTTGTGGATTTTGAGCTATTTTGGTAATTTGGGAATATCTCCAAAAATACTTATCTATTTTTGATGATCTTTAGGTCGTTGGAAATAAGAGAGGAAGAGGAACAACTTTCATGTATAAAGTTGTTCGAGTTTCAAAACAGAAAAGGGTCAGAATTATGGTACAGTTTCGGCGAGTATGAACATCAAGCTTAACTTCTTAAGAAAATGAAATAAAACTTCCTCCACTCACACAAAGTGAGTTTCGACCATGCTTGGTTAATTGGGAAGGAAAATTTTGTTTGTATCAATCTCTCGGATTATGATAATAGAGATAATAACTAACTCATAGAAATTAGTTTCATATTTTTAGGATTTTCTATGATTTTCTAGAAAATTATAAAGTTTCTAGATTTAAGAATTTAAAGTGATGAACATGGATGAACAAGGCACAAAATCATGAAATTAATTGAAGAACCTGAAGATGATTAGGTAAGGAGAATAAGATTCACCTCTTGAAGCTCAAAAACAAGTGAAGAATCCAAGAGTTGCTTCACAAAGTGTTGGATGAACTTGAGAACTTTTGTTTAAGTGTTAAGATGTGAAATAGGAGCAAAAATGAGTGTGAGATAGTGTCTTAAGAAGGGTGGGCAGCGCACAAACAAGGGACCAAGGGGAAAGGAGGTGGCTTCATTAAGGATCAAATTGCAATTATTTTGAAGGACTAGTTTGCAAAATTCCAAAAGTATAAAGACTTGAAATGCAATTTCCTACTAATAAGTCATCATGATGCCATGTGCACCATTAATGTGTTCACATGGGGTGACTCATCATGTGTGACTCATTGGAATTATCCGTTAGCGGCTCCCGAAAATCCCGTAATCTGCTTCGTTGCTTACTGATAAGCCTCTGGCTTATCTAGTTTTATGACTAGATGAACTAGGGTTTACGTGTCAATTTATTCGAGTTCACTCTCGTTTTCGCCCAAATTTGCCTTGTTTTGTTCCTAAGTTGGACTTTGACTCGTTTTGCGTCTTTTGTGTAGTTTTTAGGTTATTTTGAATAGAATTACGCTTGTGGGTGCTTTTGTTGTTTCAGGTTAAGTAAGTGAAGCTCCGGGAGTCAAGGAAAGCAAAGAAATAGTGGAAATTGAAATTCTGAGACACTCGCCCCGCGAGTGTACTCTCGCCTCGCGAGAGTCTGAAGACCAGCAAGACGGAGACCATCACGGCCAAGCCGTGATGAATACCACGCCTGTGGCAGTTTAAGGTTTGAAGACTCGCCCCGCGAGAAGAAGCTCGCCCCGCAAGAGAATGAAGACTTGGAAGTCAGAGACCATCACGGCCCAGCCGTGATGAAGGTCACAGCCTAGAATTGAAGACTCGCCCCGCGAGAGGCTGCTCGCCTCGCGAGAGTTTAAATTGAAAGCGCGCCAATTTTAATTCTCGCCTCGCGAGAGGCTACTCGCCTCGCGAGAGAGCGCAGATCAGGATTCCTATATAAAGGCTGTTTCAGATCAGATGGGAATCCGAACTTTAGGAGGCAGTTTTCCACTTAGGTTAGGGCAGTAGTTACGAATCCTTATTTCTCCTTGGAGCTGCGTCTCCTTTTCTGGTTTCTTTTTATTTTACGATGGTGATTACGTCCGATCGCTTGTCTATGAGCATGAGGAACTAATCCCCGTCGTCCGAGGGAACGATGAAGCCACCCATGGCGATGTAAATCCAATATGATGTATGTTTTTCTCCTTTAATTCAATTCTTATTTTCTAATTCTGATTTGATTGTGTTAATCATATGTGTTGCGTGATTGACTTGTTAACGTGATGAGGCTTAGTCAGCGATTCGCGTTTAGAACTTGAATTAGGATCATCGATCGAATATTGCACGAGAGTGAGTAGGAGATCGGTGCAACCATATAGGGAACAAGAATTAACAGAATTCGAGATTAGGATTATGAGACCTAGTAAGTAATTAATCCAATCGTCGAATACGTCCTAATGAGCACGAAAGTGGATTTAGGAGAATTTAGGGGTCCCGGTTGACATTGTAATTGAACATAGGGAGGAATTCATCATCACTTGGGTGTACATATTGGGTAGGTGGATTTGTGACCTTGGACATTTTAGTTTTCTGATTTTTAGTTAATTAGTTTATTTAGACTTGTTAATTGAATTTCGATATTAATCTTCTCTCTCTCAACCACCTTCTGTAACTTGACCGAACGTATCTGACTTCCCGCGGATTAGTCGAATTGGTAACCCAATCCTTGAGTTCGACCTCGGTAATTACTTACCGTGTTATTTTTATTACTTGCGACGACCCGGTACACTTGCCGGAGTCACAACAAGTTTTTGGCGCCGTTGCCGGGGATTGGCACAACCAATTTTTTCTGATTTTAGGGAAGTTTGATTATTTGGTTAAGTTATTTTTGTTTTTATTTTAAGTTTTTATTTTTATTATTTTCTTTTTATTTTCTACTATCTCTCTCTACTTCTTTGATTCCACTTGGTCTTGCCTTGTTTTGTGTGCGAGGTACACGAAGGAATGCTTCCGGGTTGCGAATATTGTGATGGGAACCATGACACTTGGAGTTGTCCGTTCTACTTCCCTCAAGTATATGTGGAACCATGGCATAATGACAACGTGCCCCAGAACAACTATCAGAGTCAGAATCAGTATTGGGGTGATATGAGTAGAGACCATCTGGATTTTGCTTGGAGTAATGCTGACGATGGTCTAGCCTGGCAGCCACAACCTCAACAAAATTGGCAACCACAACCTTGGGAGTTGGCTCTTGAGAAGTTGAGTGCGACACTTGAGAAAGTGTCAATCAATACAAACGCAGCCATTGACAAGTTGGCAACTCATACAGGGATGGCACTTCAGAATCTAGAGATGCAGATTGCCCAGCTTGCAAAGCAACTAAATGAGCCTCTCCTAGACACTCTCCCAGGTGAGACTGAGAACCACCCTAAGAACCAATACGACGCCACAACAACGAGAAGCAGTGGGGTGTTGGGATCTAATTGGGATGCAACTAGTTCTCAGGAAGTGGAGGAAGAACTACCACATGTTGAGGAAGAGCAACCAGAGGAAGAGGAGTTGGCAAAGGACAAGGCACTGGAGCAAGGGGGTAGAGAACAAAATGCAAATAAGGTGGGAGAGGAGTTCACCATGCTTGCCAAGCAACCTGATTTTGATGCGTTAAATAAATATGTTGGCTTGCATGCATGTGTGGACACCGGTAAATTAGACCCTCCCACTTGTCTAGCACACTTCCTCGTGAAAACACCATTTGACCCGAGAGGAAGTGAGTTCATCAGTACGGAGGTCAATGGAGTTTTCACACTCAGGCTTGGTGGAAAAATGAATAGAGTGGTATTGCTCCTGCGAGGGCCACTTCACAAACCATGGGATCCAGGTGGAGGATTTGATATGATGAGCATCTCTTGGCCTCTGTACCACAGACTATGGGATCCAGGTGGATGCTTCTTAATAAGTCAGGCTCGGGACGTTAAACAAGCGCTTCTTGGGAGGCAACCCAAGCTAGGTATCTCTCTTTTCCTAACTTTTGTTTTGTTTTTGTGTTTGTTTTTTGTGTTCTGTTTTTGTTTGTCGCTCTTGAATAATTTGAGAAGATCAAGAGTTTTTGTATGAAATGTTGTGTCGGCAAGCTTGTTGGATTTTGATTAGATTGAGCGTAGATTGATTGCATGAATTATTTGACCATTGATGATTTCCCCCTAGGTTCTAATAATAGAAAAGTTTATCCCCACTTAAAAATTGAAAACTGAACTTTGAGAACTTTGTTGTGATTACTTGATTTATGATAAGTTTGGGGTGAGGGGGGTGCACACACTAGGAATCGTATCTCGGTCAAACAATTTGCAAAATGTCCAGGTGAGGATTTGAGCCTCCAACTCTGTTTTTGAATGTGTGAATCACTGTTAAGTTGCACTTTCCCGAATTTGCTTGAATCTCTTTATGGTTTGCATGATTATGTGTTGCATCAAATGATTTAGGCGATTTTCTTTGGAATAACCACTTGGCCATAAATTGAACCATCCTTAATGCATGTTCCCTAGTTAGCCAAATTGAGCCCAATTGACCTATTGTTTCTTGATGACCCTACATTACGAGCCAAAATCTGAAAAACCGTGTTAACCCGATCTTAGGATTAGGAGAGCATGGAAGTGAGCAAGAGAATGGTTGTGAGAAACTAAGTTTGGGGTGGCTACAAGGTGATGTGTCATATTGGGGTGAGAAAAAGAAAATAAAGGTTGAAACCCAAGGCGAAAGAAAAAAAAAATATTTGCCAAAGGAAAAGGGGCAGAACAAAAAGATTAGCAAGGAAAAGGCTGTAGTCACCCGAGACAAAAAGAAAAATGAAAAAGGAATTTGAGTGGAAAAAGTGTCAAAATGCTCATGCTCTCTTAGTTCCTAGGGACTTAAGCCTAAATATCCTTCATTATTCTACCCTGAGCCAGGCCCCATTACAACCTTTAAAAGACCTTCTGATGTTGCATACATGTTTTCGTGGGAACCATTTTTCAGATGAAAATCAAATTCATGGGAAGTGCTCTTAATAAGTGAAATTGAGTGAAAAAGTTGAAAGCCTTGACGAATTGAGCGAATGAGTGAAATTTTACATACCCTTGTGAGGAAGGCAGTTGTTGAAATTGGTGATCTTCCTTTTGTGTGTGACCCTGATCCTCAACTTAGACTAATGATTGCATGAATGATGAGTTCTCAATGGTTTAAAGTAAATGAATGTGGGGATTACATTGATGTAGGGGGGAGATCATTGGAGCAAAACTGTTTTGTAAAGTTGCATTAAATTTGTGCGAAATCGATTGATTCCTTTAGGCTTGCCAAGTCTTGAGTCGTTTTTGAGTTTTAAGCTTGCTTGGGGACAAGCAAGGTTTAAGTTTGGGGTATTTTGATAAGCCTCTGGCTTATCTAGTTTTATGACTAGATGAACTAGGGTTTACGTGTCAATTTATTCGAGTTCACTCTCGTTTTCGCCCAAATTTGCCTTGTTTTGTTCCTAAGTTGGACTTTGACTCGTTTTGCGTCTTTTGTGTAGTTTTTAGGTTATTTTGAATAGAATTACGCTTGTGGGTGCTTTTGTTGTTTCAGGTTAAGTAAGTGAAGCTCCGGGAGTCAAGGAAAGCAAAGAAATAGTGGAAATTGAAATTCTGAGACACTCGCCCCGCGAGTGTACTCTCGCCTCGCGAGAGTCTGAAGACCAGCAAGACAGAGACCATCACGGCCAAGCCGTGATGAATACCACGCCTGTGGCAGTTTAAGGTTTGAAGACTCGCCCCGCGAGAAGAAGCTCGCCCCGCGAGAGAATGAAGACTTGGAAGTCAGAGACCATCACGGCCCAGCCGTGATGAAGGTCACAGCCTAGAATTGAAGACTCGCCCCGCGAGAGGCTGCTCGCCTCGCGAGAGTTTAAATTGAAAGCGCGCCAATTTTAATTCTCGCCTCGCGAGAGAGCGCAGATCAGGATTCCTATATAAAGGCTGTTTCAGATCAGATGGGAATCCGAACTTTAGGAGGCAGTTTTCCACTTAGGTTAGGGCAGTAGTTACGAATCCTTATTTCTCCTTGGAGCTGCGTCTCCTTTTCTGGTTTCTTTTTATTTTACGATGGTGATTACGTCCGATCGCTTGTCTATGAGCATGAGGAACTAATCCCCGTCGTCCGAGGGAACGATGAAGCCACCCATGGCGATGTAAATCCAATATGATGTATGTTTTTCTCCTTTAATTCAATTCTTGTTTTCTAATTCTGATTTGATTGTGTTAATCATATGTGTTGCGTGATTGACTTGTTAACGTGATGAGGCTTAGTCAGCGATTCGCGTTTAGAACTTGAATTAGGATCATCGATCGAATATTGCACGAGAGTGAGTAGGAGATCGGTGCAACCATATAGGGAACAAGAATTAACAGAATTCGAGATTAGGATTATGAGACCTAGTAAGTAATTAATCCAATCGTCGAATACGTCCTAATGAGCACGAAAGTGGATTTAGGAGAATTTAGGGGTCCCGGTTGACATTGTAATTGAACCTAGGGAGGAATTCATCATCACTTGGGTGTACATATTGGGTAGGTGGATTTGTGACCTTGGACATTTTAGTTTTCTGATTTTTAGTTAGTTAGTTTATTTAGACTTGTTAATTGAATTTCGATATTAATCTTCTCTCTCTCAACCACCTTCTGTAACTTGACCGAACGTATCTGACTTCCCGCGGATTAGTCGAATTGGTATCCCAATCCTTGAGTTCGACCTCGGTAATTACTTACCGTGTTATTTTTATTACTTGCGACGACCCGGTACACTTGCCGGAGTCACAACACTTACCCGATTAAGATATCGCTCGGATAAAATATAATATTTCACTTTTTAGTGAAATATTTCAAAATAACCAAAATCATAGGAAATTAAATAAAAACCTTAAGTTTTTCGTTCATGAGTCAATATTAGGTTTTCTGAGCAGTATAATTATACTGTCAATGAAATTCACAGAACGGGTTTCACCTGACTTTTCAACCTAAATTTTTATCACCACTCTCTATGGAAAAGTAGAGTGTAAATAAGGTTTTGCTTTAATTTAAAACATTTTCTAAGTCTCGGATAAAAATATAAACATATTTATATAAATTTCCGATATTAGGAAACAGCGAAAAGTCGGGGTGTTACACACCCCTTCTAATTCTAATTAATATTCTGATGGCCTATAATTAATGATAGTAATTAAAAAGGGTAATATTAGAAATTAGTATTTAATATGTGTGAAAATTGATGCATATTTCTTATATTTTGAACAAAAAAAGAGAGCTTATTTGTTTATTATATTATGGACCGGAGGGAGTAGTTGTTAAAGAGCTTAGAGTATCCACATTCCAGCACCTCACTTTGGAGTTCTTAAATGGGTCACATCATTACACATCACTCATCTTTACTTTTAATAACTTAAGCACATCATCTCTCCATCCCAGCAACTCTTAAAAAATTATTAAATGGACCCCACTAGTGACCTCATATCCTTACAAGTTTCAATTAGTTTTGATTAAAAAAAATGTCACGGATCAGGTGCAAGATCCGTGCTTGTTAAGCATTCTAGTAAGCACCCGCACCATCGTACAACAATTTTAAGCACCGGTGCTAAAAAATTAAGCACCTCACTTTTTAGGTACGATGCCGATGGCCTTATAGCTTTGCACCCAAAAAAAAAATTGGTTGTACCAAAAAAAGAGCTTATAGTTTTTTTTTTAACAGAAGAACTTATAGTTGATAACTAATAATAAATTAATTAATTAATTAAATCTGAAGTATTTGATATAATTAACGATTGAACTAACTGATAAATATAAAATAATGTAAAAAAAATGTTTATATAAAATTAAACTCTTTTTAATTTTATATTTAAAAGTAACATGACGTCCTTCTCATTATATTAATTTTTCAAGGGCCTTAGTTTTTTCGCGCTCCAACTTTCTAGTTAATTTTCAATTTTATCATCTAACTTCTTTTTCTTTTTTCAAATCTATTCTCTAACCTTCAAAGTTCAAACAACAAACGTTTGTTAACTGCATGATATCAATAATTGTCACATGTGGCAATGAAAAACACAAATGGATGAAACACATAAATTAAGGCTTTTTGACCAAACTGGATTCCTTTTAGAAATTATTTATCAGTTTAGGGTTATTTTGAAACTATTTATCAATGGGGGTTCTTTTGGACACGTGGCATTTTGTTTTTCACTCTGACGGATCAAAGGCGTGAAAGGCACCAGTCTACCCTTTTTTTTTATATTTTAAAAAAAGGACAAAAGCTGCAGGCCCCCCTTCCCCCCAACAAACAGAACACACGTCCCCCCCAATCCCTTCAAGTAGCACCCCCCCCCCCCGCCAACAAAGAATATGAAGAGCAGCTGCCTCCCCCTTTAGTTCCTCAATATATAGGTCTTAATAGAAAATTTTATTTACTACTTTATTATTTGTTACTTGTTATTAAGGTATTTTTTATTATCTGTTGTTATTTTAAATAGATATTTTATCATTAATGTCATCGTTACTCCCTATACTTATAGTATACTTTTTTTTTGTAGCGACGTTCCTTTAAAATTATTGTCGCGACCGTCCCGTCCGGGAGGCGCGAAAAGATGGAAAAAGGCAGATGAGTTGCCACTAAAATTTTTATTGGGAAAATCTTAAAAAACCCAATTATTTAAAGGTTAACTGGTCTAAAAAAGAAAAAAGAGAGAGATGAGTCTGGGAGTCGGTTACGAGTAGGGAAGGTATTAGCACCCTACGTCGCCCGTTTAAAAAACGGTACCTCAAGTTAATTGTGCAAAAATCATTTTAATAATCTTTTAAATATTTATTTTACCCCAAAGATTATTTACAAGAAAGAAATATTTTTTATTTTTAACATTTTAAATCTTTTATTAATTTTTACGTTTTTAAATTTATTGTTTATAAAAACTAAATGAGGTCGAACATGGCACACGAGTCCACAGGGCAACCTCAAATCTAAGGGACTGAACATGGCACCGTGTCCATAG
Source organism: Sophora flavescens (assembly GCA_030762895.1). Lineage (NCBI taxonomy): Eukaryota > Viridiplantae > Streptophyta > Magnoliopsida > Fabales > Fabaceae > Sophora > Sophora flavescens. The sequence continues at coordinate 31,156,641 of CM061063.1, forward strand.
AGCATCCCTAAAAATAGAAAAGTTTAAATATTTTTGATTAATTATTTTAACATAAAAAGAGACACAAAAAAGAAAAATTTAGTTTTGGCCCGACAAGATGATTTATCATGCTCCTACGTATTCCCGGGTGTGATGAGAAACTCAAAGCCACGTAGTTCTTTTGAAAAAGTTTGATTGATTGGTTGATTTTAATTTTTGATAAAAAGATTTGATTTTGTTTTGATTTTATATTAAAAAAGATTTTATTTCGGAATAAATTCACTTTTGCACAGAGCCTAAGATAGCAGTGCTATACGATAAACCCTTACGATTCATACGACATTTGAGGATGAAAAAATCATACATCAACGTCGTAGATTGTTGCGTGAATTAAAAAAGATTTTTTTTTTTTTATAAAAATGGAATTGGGTGAAATTGATTAAAAGTAAAAATTAAGAAAACATTTAATATTTTTTAACGGGGATTCACTGTTGCACGGGGTTAAAGATAGCAAAGCTATACGATGAACCCCTACAATTCACACAACACTTGAGGATGAAAATTCATACATCAACATTGTAGATTGTTGCGTGAATTCAAAAGAAATTTTAGGAGAAAATCTTAATTTTAAAATAAGGACCAAAAATTTTTAAAAGTACTATTTTTATTTTAGATGCCCCTTTTGGACTTTTCTTTTACTTGAAATTTTTTAGATTAAACATCTTCCTTCTTTAAAAAAAAAGCTTGACCCAAATAAAAAAAAGACTAATGTGCTAGGCCAAAAGAAGCAAACCATTTTGGGCTTCATGCTGTTATTGCAGGACCCATACCATCAGGCTCTAATAATTTTAACAAGACATAAAAAGGGTAAAAAGAAACTAAAAGGAAACAGACAAAGGCAACCCAAATCATAAACTTAGCCTCCATTGTTGTTACCAGAGAGAGACATGCAAGGAGCTAATGGCCACTGGTACTGTTCACGGCGGAGGCGAGCAGCACTGACGCCGGCGAGATAGAAGGCGCGAACGGTGCTGGACGGCGACTCGATCAACTCGCGACGGGAGGGGATGCTGGGGGGATTCGCGGCGGAACGGATGGAGGAGTGTGGAGAGAGCAGATTTGGTGTGGTGGTTACGGGCTAGCAGCGGCGGCTGTCCATGGTCGTGACGCGCGGCGGTTCTGGGTGGATCTTGAGGACGTTGTCGCGGCGGTCCGAGGCGGCGGCGCGGTGCGGTGCGGCTGGACAGGAACCGGGCTGCGCGGTTGGTGTAGGAGGAGGAAGAAGGAGATGGGCTGAGTTATGGGGAGTAGGGATGTCAATTTTATCCGTACCCGCGGATACCCACGGATAAAATCCGCAACGGGTACGGGGCGGGTAGTTAAACGGGTACCCGCGGGTAAAATAAACGGGTAATTCCAATACCCGTTTATAAACGGAACGGGGGCGGGTATCACACTATCCGTGCCCGCGGATACCCGTACCCGTTACTTAATTACTATAATACCCTTTATTATATATATCTACTCTCAAAGTCCTTATATCATTTTCTAGATAATTTTCATCTATTGTGTTGTTTCATGGATATTTTAAGTGTGATGTATTAATTTGTAGGTGCTATTTTGTTCAAATATAGGAAGATATTAATGTGGTGGTTTGTTTAAGTTTTATGTATTTTTTTTTTAATTAAAAAAAAGTTTTTTTTTAATTAAAAAAAGGTTTTTTTTTATAACTACCCACAGATATCCGCGGATACCCGTGAAAACCCGCGGATACCCGTGAAAACCGTTAAACGGATATCCGTGCGGGTACGGGGCGGATACGGGTAGTTTTTTTATCCAACGGGGCGGGTAGCGGGTAGCCAATATCCGTGCCCGCCCCGCGCCGTTGACATCCCTAGTGGGGAGATGAAGGAGGAGAAGAAAGAGTCTTATGGTGAGAGGAAGAAGAAGAGTGGTGTGGGTGGGGCTTTTTCTTTTTTTTTTGGTGTGGCTGCTGGGATGTTGAAGGAGAAGAACGAGAGGAGGAAGATGGTGCGGGGAGGAGAGGGACTCTGGGTGATTTTCCTTTTTCTTCTCTCTTTAGAATTTTAATTTTTTCTGCGTGCTTCCCCCCTACTGTTTTTTTTCTTCCTTTTTGTTGCTGATGTCCTCTATTTGTAGAAGAAGAGAAACTCTACTCATTGTCATTGGGACCTTGCAAGCTTGAGTGTTGCAGAGGTTACCATGCTCTAGTCCCCTTCAATTCCCATTTCTGTGCCTCTTTTCTCTGATCAAGGTAAAAAAAAACCTTCCCAAGTTCTGAACATTACCCATAAATGGGAGGCTAGCTGCTTGAGGCCTTGAGCCTTGTGAGAGCTATGGTGGAGATGGGAAAACACAGTGGACAAAACATTTAACTTCTAGAAAAACACTTTTTTTTTGTTTTTTTTTGTGTTTTTTATTTATTTAAATATCTTTTCTCTTGGGCTTGGACTCAAAACAACTTGTAACAAAAACAAATTGGGCCAATAACATAACCAATTTTTTAGAGAATTTTTATGCATTTTTTTTTTTCAAAATATTAATTAAAAAGGAAAATACCCAGACAAAATTAGGTGTTCACAGCTGCCCCTCTTTACTTGTTTCTTATTCGATAGTAGATGTAACCGTAGTTAACCTATTATCGTTATAAGAAACGAGTAAATACATGAACTCCAATTTTGTTCGGGGTACATTGACAAACAGAAAGGACCTGTGACTACAAAATGATTTCCTGTAAAGGACCAGTGGATTGGATTGCCCATTGGGTTTACACATAAAAAGCTTGCAGGGTGGATCGTCTTCCGAGCTTAAACAGAAAGATAAAAGAGCTTACGGGGTGGATCGCCCGTCAGAAACTCGAGCATAAAGATAAAAGAGCTTACGGGTTGGATTGCCCGTCAGACTCAAACAGAAAGATAAATGAGCTCACGGGGTGGATTGCCCGTCTGAAGATCGAACTGAAAGATAAAAGAGCTTACGGGTGGATTGCCCGTCAGAAGTTCGAACTGAAAGATAAAAGAGCCTACGGGGTGGATTGCCCGTCAGAAGCTCGAACTGAAGGATAAACGAGCTTACGGGGTGGATTGCCCATTAGACTCGAACTGAAAGATAAAAGAGATTACGGGGTGGATTACCCGTCAGAAGCTCGAACTGAAAGGTAAAAGAGCTTACGGGGTGGAATACCCGTCGGGCTCAAATGAAAGATAAAAGAGATTACGGGGTGGATTTCCCTTGATACGCGCAAACAGAGATAAAAGAGCCTACGGGGTGGATTGCCCGTCAGAAACTCGAGCATAAAGATAAAAGAGCTTACGGGGTGGATTTCCCGTCCGAAGCTCGAACTGAAAGGTAAAAGAGCTTACGGGGTGGATTGCCCGTCAGAAGCCCGAACATAAAGATAAAAGAGCCTACGGGGTGGATTGCCTGTCAAAAGCCCGAACTGAAAGACAAATGAGCCTACGAGGTAGATTGCCTGTCAGAAGCCCGAACATAAAGAACATAAAGATAAAAGAGCCTACGGGGTGGGTTGCCCGTCAGAAGCCCGAACTGAAAGACAAATGAGCCTACGGGGTGGATTGCCCGTCAGAAGCTCGAACTGAAAGATAAAAAGCTTGTGTGGTCATATGCCTATAGGAGCCAATAAAGGTATAGCTTATGAGCCCTCTGTCCGTTAAAGATAAACAAAAACAAACACGAAGCTCATGAAGTCCTATACCTACTAAAGCTAATAAAGACGCAACTTATGAGCCCTGTGCCCGTCAAAGCTAAACAAAAACATAACGAAGCTTATGAGGCCTTGTGCATGCTAAAGCTAAAGGTAACAAAAACAATGCTTATGGGCCCTATGCCCATTAAAACAAGAGAAAGCTTAGAGACCCTATGTCCGCTAAAGTCAACGAAAACAAAGCTTTCGGGCCCTATGCCCAGTAAAACGGACGAAAGCTTAGAGACCCTATATCTGCTAAATCTAACAAAAGCAAAGCTTATGGGCTCTAAGCCCGTAAAAACAAACGAAAGCTTAGAGACCCTATGTTCGCTAAAGCTAACAAAAACAACGCTTATGGGACCTATGCCTATTAAAACAAGAGAAAGCTTAAAGACCCTATGTCTGCTAAATCTAACAAAAGCTTATGGGTCCTACGCCCATTGAAACGGACGAAAGCTTACAGACCTTATGTCTGCTAAAGCTAACAAAAGCTTAGGGGCCTTGTGCCCGTTAAAACAAACGAAAGCTTAGAGACCCTATGTCTGCTAAAGCTAACAAAAACAAAGCTTAGGGGCCTTGTGCCCGTTAAAACAAATGAAAGCTTAGAGATCGTATGTCTGCTAAAGCTAACAAAAATGCAGCTTATGGGCCCTGTGCCAGTCAAAGCTGAAGAAAATCGAAGCTTACGAGACCCTATGTCTGCCAAAGCTAACAAAGGTAACGGCTTATGGGCCCTATGCCCGTTAAAGCTTAACAGAAACAAAACGAAGCTTATGAGGTCCTACGCTTGCAAAAGCTAACAAAGACAACAGCTTATAGGCCCTATGCCCGTCAAAGATGAGCGAAAACAAAACGGAGCTTACGAGGCCCTATGCCTGCCAAAGCTAACAAATGTAACAACTAATGGGTCCTGTGCCCGTTAAAGCTTAACAGAAACAAAACGAAGCTTATGAGACCATATGCCTGTAAAAGCTAACAAAGACAACGACTTATGGGCCCTATGCCTGTCAAAGATAAACGAAAACAAAACGAAGCTTACGAGGCCCTATGCCTGCTAAAGCTAACAAAGATATGACTTTTGGGGCCTTATGCCCGCTGAAGCCAAACTACAACAAAACAAAGCTTAAGAGGCCCTATGCCTGCTAAAGCTAACAAGACATGACTTTTGGGGCCCCGTGCCCGCTAAATCCAAACTACAATAAAACAAAACTTAAGAGGCCCTATGCCTACTAAAGCTAACAAGACATGACTTTTGGGGGCTTGTGCTCGCGAAAGCCGAACAAGTGCACTGCAACGATGTTGATTTTGTCAATGCAACAAATGATGAGACAATGCATGATATGAGAGATGATGTTTTGTGATTGATGAATGCTATGATTTTTTTTGTATGATGGATAAGATGCTCTTGATGATTGATGACAACTGTGATAATAATAATTTTTTTTTATGTATGATGCATGAGATGCTTTTTAAGATGGATGAAAACTATGATATTTTTTTAATGTATGGTATGCTTTGATGAAAACTTTGATTGAATTTTTTTTTTATTTACAAGATTATTGTTTGATCCTTGACTCCTCCAAGTGTTGATCGCTGCCAAGCTTAAGGATGAGGTAGAGTAAGACTGCTTGTTTGCTCAAATGATGTTTTACTTTTTTGGCAGAGATATGTTTATTTGTGATGATTATCCCAATGGATGAGATTGTCTCATCAACTTTCAAGTATGTGACTTGCCCCGGTCCTCATGTATTGGGAGCTTTTCATGGCTTGTCCTCTTAAACTGCCCCAGTTTGTCTTTTTGAGGAGACTTCTTGTACTTTGTTTGTATTTGACCCTAATTTTTGCGTAGGTCGCTCTTCGCGAGTTTTCAACCTACCGGGTCGCTCTAACTTTTGCCCAGACTGCCTTTTCAGGTTTTCAGTCTAGCGAGCCTTTTTTGTTTACTTTTTATTTTCTTTTTTGATTTTGATTTTGATTTTTTTCTTTTTTTTTTCTTTTTTGGGATGTGGACAATTTTGCCACCCTTATTTGTGAAGATCAAAGCTTCTTGCTTGATTGCCAACTGAGATGTCACTTTCCCCTTGTATTAAGAATTCTTCTGGCCAGAGTTGTTCATCAAAGATTTACCATTAGATGGTTAAATTGTACTGTTGAACTCATGTTTACCTTACCTGAAGCATCATGTAACAAACTTGCATGGATTCAAAAGTATGACAGAAAAGGACAATATGGCCCGAACAACTTCTCGATTTGTGTGGGAAGTTTGACAACTCAAATGGTATTCAAGAGAACATAAATGAAGCAAGATGCACAAGAGGTGATATGAAGATCAGAAGGGTGTTGCCCCACTTTGGATTTATTTGATCATGGCGATTGACTCGACATATGTTGCTTGGGAACAAATTTGCCTCAGAACAATCCCTTGAGAATTGAGTGGCCCTAATGTAGGGTTCCCAGAATGAAGTTGCCCTAGTGTAGGGCACTTGATGAGGAAAACTTGAGAACAGTGTTGCCCCAGTGTAGGGTATCCAATAATGGATATGCTCTTGGATAAGGCCCTTGAAAGCACAGCTTTGCCCCATGTAGATCTTGCTCTAACTTTGGTTAGACTGTCCTTGAGGGTTTTTAGTCTAGCGAGCTTTCCCTTTTTTTTCATTCTTTTATCTTTTTTTGATTTTTTTAGAGGAGCAATTAGTTAAAATCACAGAAGATGACAAACTTTTTTTGTCTCAAAAATAAAGTTGATGAAAAATTAGCAATCATCCATTGATCAGAATGGACTTTTTGAAGCTTGTAACGTGGCCAACGGTAGAGGGTCATGAAAGGAATGATATAAGGCTCAAACAAATGTGTTAAGGTTGAATAGGACCAAGGATCCATGATCTTTTCGATTTCCAAGAACATTTGTTTTTCTCTAACTTTCCCACTTTTCTTCCTCTTTTTTTGCATAAGGTTTTTCATCATTTTCCTTTCTCCATCTTTATTTCTTCTTCTTCTTCTTTTTTTCTTCTCTTTTCTTTTCTATTTTTTTTTTCACTTTATCACTTTATGCTTCATAATCACCATTTCTTTCATAATTACCCCTTATTTAGGGGTGATCCTTGTCCAAGGTTCTTTGAAGAAAAATGTCAAGCTCAAAAGGGGTAACAAGGGATATTTTTCTAAGGATAGAGAAAGACGGCCAATCTTCATTTCAAATCATGATTGCTTATTGTTTTTTTAAAAAACTTTATTTTAGAGACAAAGATGGCACTCACCAAGTTTTATTTATTTGCTCCTATTTTATTTTCCTTTCCTTTTTCTTTTCATTTTTTTTTGAAAGGGCGTGGGCACGGGTGGACTGATCAATGCCCCACAAAGAACTTCAAATAACGCGAGCTTAATGAACAAAACCAAGGATAATACTTGGGGAAGGAAAAGAGAATCTGAGATATGAGAATGTGGAAGATGATGTAAAGAATGGATGAGACAAGGTATGGATGCAAATCCATTAAATTAATGCTTCAAGAAAGTGAACATGGTTCAAGTATTCCATGATAAAATACAATGTAACCACCATTTCATGGTAAACCACTAGTGAACCAATCTAGCTTGGGTTGCTTAGAAATTCCTAAGACGGGGACCGCAAAGTGTTGGCACTTCTCACAACCATCAGAATGCGAATCTCTGGTGATGTCGTTGTAGCTTTCTTCTTGAAGTCTGAGTAGTCCACTAGAAGATAACCTTTTCAGAGAGGTCTCAAAATTGACATGCCCTACTTGACTTCTGATAAATGACTGTGAAAGCGTGCCCCTCAGCTTCATTAGCATCCGAACCTGCATGATCGGGTACGATGTTGTGATCCGTATTTTCAGAGCACTTGAGCAAGTATTATTTCCAGCTTCACCTCATGATCCATGGTTTAATTGGCATTCTTTTCATTGAAAGCGCGGTGGTTCCATTTTCTCCAAGGAGCACAATGCATGGAATGATTTTTTATTTTATTTTTATTTTTTTAAATAAACTTTTAACTTAAAAAGGAATGAGTATATGAAATGTATGAAAAAAAGTTTTTTTTTTACCCAAAAGGTATTAATGCATGATATGTATGAAAAAAGAATATTTATATTGACTCAAAATTCTAATGCATGTGATGCATGAAGGCATTTTTTATTCACAAAAACGACAATGCATGAGACGAGCTTCTTATTTTTTAGATGAATCAATTTTTTTTTTATGAATGCTTGAGATAAATGATTTTTTTTAATGAACGGCTGATATGAATTTTTTTTAATGATGAGATTGACATAAAAAGTAATTGATGCATGAAATGTATGAATTTTTAATTTATTGGTCTGAAAAGTTTTTAGTGATGCGTGCATAAAATGAAGGAGATGCATGGCTTCTTATTTTTTCTTTTTTTCTTCTTATGAATGCTTGAGATAAATGATTTTTTTTGGTAATGAACGCATGAGAGGAATGCATGAAAATGATTTTTTTTATGAACCTAACAAAATATTTAATGCATAAGATACAAAATATACAAAGAATATGAATGAGTTACAAAAAGATGATTTACACAAATCCCTTTTTTATCATTTATGGAAATGCATGAGATATAAATGTGATTATTCATGTTGCAGGAAAAAGGTGGAATGTGCTCCCTTTTGTCCTACATGGGTCATATCCTAAAGTTTGAATTTCTGAGGTCGAGACCCTATTTTGGTAGGCTACTAATGGCATTTTATGTGCATGACTTTCGGGATAGATCTAGACCCCTAAACATATGGTCCCCGGATTACCCTCATCTAAAAGATAAGGATCCGAATCCATGAACCTCACCACAGGGACTGAAAAGTCACGATATGGCGGTCCATGTTTTGGTAGCAATCCGAGCGGGAGAATCAATGTCTGTCAGGGGCGCAAAAGCGTCACAATAACATCACTGAAGCCCCTTCTAATCCTATGACATTCCAAGACTCGGGTATAGAGCCCAAAAATGTGTGAGTATGTGATGGTGATGTGTGTGCTGAGAGCAAGCAAACCTGCATAAAACCCAAAAAACTAACCCCAAGCCTGCAAAAGAACAACCAACATTTACAAGAGTTTTCTACCCTAAGGTTGCAAGAATGTACAAAGACATTTATTAAAACATATAATACTATATACAAAACAAATAAAACAAAGAGGGGTAAAACTAACATTTTCAAATTTATTAAAAAAAATGCACAACCAACTATGATAGGCCTGACTCTCAAAAGTCCCCAGTGGAGTCGCCAGCTGTCGCGACCATCCCGTCCGGGAGGCGCGAAAAGATGGAAAAAGACAGAGGAGTCGCCACTAAAATTTTTATTGGGAAAATCTTAGAAAACCCAATTATTTAAAGGTTAACTGGTCTAAAAAAGAAAAAAAGAGAGAGATGAGTCCGGGAGTCGGTTACGAGTAGGGAAGGTATTAGCACCCTACGTCGCCCGTTTAAAAAACGGTACCTCAAGTTAATATGTGACTGTGTTTTAATTCTTATAAGGTAAATTTTTTTTTACTGCTGTAATAAATGATGAATATTTATTGGTGTAAATTGTTATTGCTATTATTTTTTTTTATGCCTCCTTTAACATTATTTGCTACTCGTTATTACGGTTTTTTTATATTGCCTCTTGCTGTTTTAAATAGATACTTTATCATTAATATCATCATTACTCCCTATACTTATAGTATAATTTTTTTTGTAGCGATGTTCCTTTAAAATTTTTACTACTGTGATAATTGACGAATATTTATTGGTGTAAATTGTTATTGTTATTATTTTTTTATGCATCCTGTGATATTATTTGCTACTCGTTATTACTGGTATTTTTTTTATTGCCTCTTGTTGTTTTAAATAGATACTTTATTATTAATGTCATCGTTACTCCCTATACTTATAATATAATTTTTTTTGTAGCGGTGTTCCTTTAAAATTGCACGTGACTTTATTTTAATTCTTATAAGGTAATTTTTTTTTACTACAGTAATAATTGATGAATATTTATTGGTATAAATTGTTATTACTATTAATTTTTTTATGTCTCCTGTGATATTATTTGCTACTCGTTATTACTGGTATTTTTTTATTGCCTCTTGTTGTTTTAAATAGATACTTTAATTAAATTTATCATCAATGTCAGTATTTATTGGGGCTTAATTGATACTATAATTTTTCTTAATTATACAACTCAATAGATGTTATTATATAATTTATATAACAGTAACATTTTTTTTAATGTCAGGTGATAGATATGGCATCATTTAGCACACAATCAGGGGCACGATTGGTAAACTCCGGCCCAGTGGATGATTCACTATTGAACCTTCAAGAAAAGCATGTTTCCCAGCATGTATGGAATGGATCACCCGATCGAGTTCTTAAAACTCGACGTGGACTGTCATTTAATCCCGCTGTTATGGATCTCCCAGAGTCTGTCAAAGCTAATCTTCAAATAGACGGTTTATTGGGGGTAGCCCAAGTAAATATAACCCAACTTGATCATAATTTGATTACTGCACTTGTTGAGCGATGGAGACCCGAGACACATACCTTTCACATGCCGTGGGGAGAATGCACCATCACGCTGCAGGATGTTGCTATTCTCTGTGGACTACGCATTAACGGTCTTGCTGTTATTGGTGCAGCTCATAAACATTGGAAGCAATATGTCGGTGAAATGCTAGGCAGAGTTCATAGCGATTCTGACATGAAAGGATCAAGAATAAAGTTAAAGTGGCTGGAAGATCATTTTGGGCACTTCTCTCAATGGGAGGATAATCAATGGTGGAGGGTTGTATATACACGAGCGTATATACTCAGGTTGATAGGGAACCTATTGCTCCCGGATCACTCCGGTTCATATGTATCACCGAGATATCTTCCACTATTGGAGAATTTTGAAGTAACAGGTCAGTATAGCTGGGGTTCGGCTGTATTGGGTTACTTGTATCGAGAGTTGTGCAAGTCTACGAATTATGAAAAGAAGGAGATTTGCGGGTTCATGTCGTTGGTTAAAATATGGGCATGGGAAAGGATGCCTTCCATTGCTCGCTGACTCGTGATTGACCAACGAGATTTGAGTACACCATACGGATACACGGTAAGTAGCATGTAAAATTCGTAATGCCCTCATTGTTTGTAGCATATACTTGATATGATAATCCTTTTTTAAAACAATGATAGGTGGCGTTCAGGGGTTACTTATAACAGGCAGATGCACCACCTGACGTATTATCGTGATCGATTTGACAAAATGAAGCATCGCGATGTAAGTATAAATTTTCAATTTAAATAAAAATTAGGAATGTTTTGTGAATGTTTTGTATTATTTATGTTGTTTCTATCTTATGAATTTAATTACTATAATTTGTTCCACGTTGGTAGATAATCTGGTGTCCCTACGACGACATGATGATGTCAACACTACCCATGGTCTGTCTAGAAGTCATGTACTTATGGATACTATCCATGCCCATTCCTCATCGTCCATGCATACCCATTCCTCATCGTCCATGCATACTCATTCCCCTATTGATCCAAATTCACCCAATTTGTTCTTCACACCACCCGCATATCACCCGAATGCTAACACACCAGGAGCACCCAATCCCAAGATTGAGCAAATACAAAACACCTCAATATACTCTCCTGGATATGTTGGTGTGGGTATTGACTTGAACGTCGACTTCTCTGCAGTTTTAGACTCTAGCTCAGCAAGTGAAGAGCCAATTCAAGTTGAGCCCAATGTCAGAAGAAATCCACATCGTGAGGCTCGGGATAAACAACGACAGTGCATCTTGTCTCCCTTTCAGCATGATGGTGATCACGCTCAGTAGTCACCTTACAGTTGCATTGTAATTATGTAGAATATTAGCTAATTGATATTTTGTACCTAACGGACATTTATAACAATTTTGTATTTAGTGGAGTAACTTAATATTTTGTTTCGTTATGTTTTTGTTTCGTCTTGAAATTACAACCATTTATTATTATAACAAAACATACTAATTATATGCTGTAACATTTGACTATGGCAAAACAGAGCATTGGAAAGCATACATAAAAGGGTGTAATCTAAATATTTTCTTCCATACCAACTCCTCCACTTCCTGATCCTCCATCTCGTTGAGGCCAGTGGGGCCAGTTATGACCCCGAGACCTACACAATCCACATCGTTGGGTCGGTTGTGACTTTACCCAGCCCATCTCATTACGAATGCGGGTTGACTTGGGTCTCCCTTTCGGGCGTAGCATCGACACATCCAGAACTAAGGTCCAATACTGTAAACATCGACACATCCGTTGACTTGTGCCATTTGTAAACATCATTGACATACTGATCATGGTTGAGCATCATGGCCGCACAAGCAGCAATGACATGTGAACATGGCAAATGACATGCTTGAAAGTTTCCACACTGACAATATTTAGTTTGTAAGTTAACCCTCCAACAGCGACCCCCTCTCTGGGTGACCGGATTAAAAGCCTCTTCGACCTCGAATCATAGATTCTGGGTGTCATATCGGCGGACCTGATGCGTAGAAGCATCTTCTTGATGTTTCAAGAGCTTCTTCATTGCCTTGTCAAAATATCGGTGACCAGAACTAAGCCTGCGCTTGCTTCCGCACCCCGCTGAACAAAATACTCGACGATCCTACCATATGAACACTTAACCAAAGCGGTGGTTGGCAGATTCCTAGCACCCTTTAAAATTTTATTCACGCATTCAGACAAATTGGTTGTCATGTGTCCAAATCGACGACCACCATCATTATAAGCCAGTGACCATTTCTCCTTCCTAATGCCATCAATCCACCTCTGTATTTCAGGATTGGTTTCACGGAATTTCTCAAGCTTCCGATCGAAGTTTATCTTGCATGCGGTGTACCCTATACAAAAACGTTAACTTATTTAGGTCGCCATATTATTAAAGAAAACATAAATACAAAAATTATGTAATTTGAAAAAGACACACCTAGAGTCATCAGTTTCTCCTTAAACTTTTTATTCTTGAATCTCTGGTTGAAATTATTGGCAATATGTCGAATACAGTATACATGATAAGCATTCGGAGGCTGCCAACCTAGGTGAGGATTCGAAACAGCTAATTTAATGCTTTGGTGCCGATCGGAGATCGGACATATACCGGTCTTATTGGTAACATGTTCCCGGATTAATCCCAAAAACCAAGACCACGCATCTAAAGTTTCTCCTTCCACAACATCAAAAGCAAGCAGCAGTAAATGACTGTTTCCATCCTGTGATGTGGCAATCAACAGTGTGCCACGATACTTGCCATACAGAAATTTGCCATCAACCTGTATTATTGGTTTGCAGTGATTAAATGCATCACAAAATTGTCTAGACGTCCAGAAAACACGATGAAACGTGCGATATTGGTTGTTCACACGGTTACCCACCACATATAGGTTTGTCTCGATCTTGTAAAATGAATCTGGTGAAAACAACTGCATATGTTGTAACCATCTAGGTAGCATGGCATATGATTCATCCCAATCTCCAAACACATTCACTATGGCCTTTTGTTTGGCTTTCCATGCTTTTCTGTAAGATATCTTGTACCCGTAAGTACTTAGAATTCTTTCGCGTATCAAAGGATAGTCACCGATGGCACTTCTCGGACCATACCTAGGAAGTCGATTTAAATATAAAGTTAGATTACACTTGGAATTAACAATAAAAACAATTATCATACTAGTAATCATCGTACCTAGTATGCACGAGCATACGAAGTTAGAATCCAGCTTTGTGTGGTCTTGCGACAACATCCGATTCACACAATTATGTTGACCGCCCCACTTTGTAACCTCCCACTTTAGTGACTTTTTCGACAAGATAGCCCTCAGCCTCCATGGGCATCCTGTCAAATGATTTGAACACTGGACATAATACTTGGTTGATTTAGATTCAACAACTTTGAAATCCTGATGAACGTTCATGGAATAATGTTTAACAGTCATTTGAACCGCCTGTTTAGTATCAAATCTCAAGCCAACATAAAATTCCTGACCCACTTTCCACGATCTCGGAACATCTACGCCTTCAAATTCTATCTCTTGATCAAGATGGTCCCAGTTTATATAATTATAATGGGGGGATGAGTTGAAAAATGCACCATGTGATTGACCTATAAGTGAGTAAAAATGAATAAATTGCCAATTAGAGTAAAAATAATAATATTTATACAAATAAAAATTAATAATAATGATGTCAGAATAAAATTATTAATTGTTGGAGGAAACCAACCAGCTTGATGCGGAACAAAACCACCAGGAGCCATCGATGAAACCGGAGCTACAACAACAAATAATAAAAAATACCTTAATAACAAGTAACAAATAATATCGTAAGTAGTAAATAAAATTTCCTACTAAGACCTATATATAGAGGAGGAACTAAAGGGGGAGGGAGCTGCTCTTCGTATTATGGGGGGGGCTGCTACTTGAAGGTATTCTGATGGTTTTTTTTTTTTTGGGGGGGGGACTGCTACTTGAAGGGATTGGGGGGGGGGGGGGGGGGTGAGGGGGAAAGAAAGGGGGTGGGGCCTGCACGTCGTATTATGGGGGGGCTGCTACTTGAAGGTATTCTGATGGTTTTTTTGGGGTGGGGTGGGGGGGGGGGGGGGACGTGTGTTCTGTTTGTTGGGGGAAGGGGGCCCCGCTAGTTGTGGCTTTTGCGTGTGTGTTGGGGGGGGGGGGTGTGGAGGCGCCATCCGCAGTGGCGCCTCAGCTTTTGTCCTTTTTTTTTATTTTTATAAAAAAGGGGTAGGCGCCAGTCTGGCGCTTTTGACTCGTCAGAGTGAAAAAAATAAAATATGCCACGTGTCTAAAAGGACCCCCCATTGATAAATAGTTTCAGAATAACCCTAAATTGGTAAATAGTTTCTAAAAGGAACCCAGTTTGGTCAAAAAACCCATAAATTAATGATCAGGCTTGGGAGTTCTTCTAACAAGTCTGAATAACATCTTCCCCATCTTTTTCGTTCTGCCCAAAATGTGTTTCCTTCGAGACGAAGCTCGACAACTACCACAAACTATAATCATTGAAAACATATTGTGATTATAGCATGCTGCTACCAATGAGCATTGCCAAAGAACCCCGCAAAGAAAACTCCAACTGCCAAACTATGGTGCTGGGACTTGGGAGTGAAGATTCACTCTGCCAGTAGAGAGTTGCTCACATGGACTCTGGCCAAAATTGCTCAACCTAGTGATGTGATTGTTCTTCATGTTCTTAGGAACAACAGTATATGATGTTTTGGTTTGCTTTTCTGTATTTTTGGACTTTTTTTTTTTTTTGCTAAACCCTTATTTTGGTCCCCTGTCTTTATTTTACTTTTCATTTTGGTCACTTCTCTTTTTTTTTTTTTGGTCGTTTTGGTCTCTTATGTTTCAACTGTTAGCCTATTTTGGTCCCTTATCTTTCAATCGTTAGCCTATTTTGATTCCTTTCGTCAGTCCGCCTCCGTAAGTCGTCGGAAACCACCACCGACAGTCGCCGGAACCGCTGCCGGAATCTAGATTTTAGAGAGAGAAAATATTGTTTTCTCTCTCTCCCTCCTTCCTTCTTCCTCCCTTCTTCCTTCCTTCCTCTCCCCTTTCTTAAATCCCATTGATGTTGTCACTATTTCATGGAGGAAGAAGGAGGAGAAAGAGAGAAGTCAGGAAAAAGGAGGAAGGAGGAAGGAGGAAAGGGAGAGCGAGAGAGAAAATGAGATTTGCTCTCTCTAAAACCCAATTCCGGCATCAGTTTCCGACGGCTCACGATGGATACCTAATGCCGTCAGTGCAAAACTGACGGAAGGGACCAAAATGAAAACTAAATAAAAGATAAGGGACCAAAACGACAAAAAAAAAAGATAAGGGACCAAAATGAAAACTTTATAAAAACAAGGGACCAGAATATTAATTCAGCCTTTTTTTTTCTTCTCTTGAGTCTTGGATTGGAGTGGAGTGAACTTTTTGGTGAAATGGCTTGGTCTATGAATTGTGAATGGAAATGGGAAATCACCTCTGCTTTCCTTTTGTCAAAGCATTTAACTATGTTCTTGCTGTCTATGAAGGGTTATGCAATTTAAGTCAAGTTAAAAAAAAATTTTGTGTGCACAACTAATTAAAAGACAAAGCAGCAAAGAAAAACAAAAACAAACTATCCCGGGTTCACATCATAGGGAGAGTGTCCTTAAGGAGCAGAGCCTTGATAGAATTAGGAGCTTCATTCCAAACCTTGCATCCTATACCAGAACTGAAAATGTGGCTGACTTTCATGCACCCAATCACGATTGATGACACTACTGGAAATAATGTAATATACGGGAACGTTTTACGTCAGTTAACCAAAAGCCAGACATTAAAAAGGAGGCGGTGGCAGTTTTGTAAATATCAGACTTCATTAATTCAATTTTAACGTCAGTTGTTGTAAGGACTGGCGTTAAAAGTTAAGTGACTCACTTTTAACGTCAGTTCAATAAACAACTGACGTTAAAAGTGAACCTTTTAACGTCAGTTGTTTATTGAATTGACGTTAAAAGTGAGTCACTTAACTTTTAACGTCTGTTCTTTCAACAATAGACGTTAAAGGTTATTTTAATAATTTTTTTAGCTAGTATATGTACCCTTCCATATTGCCTTCCTCAAAGTTTCAGTTTCACTTGCTTTTATGTTTTGTGTTTGTTTTGAAAACTAAAATATATGTGCGGAGTAAAAATGCTATAAGTTGAATCAATAACCCAAACCGGATCTCATTCATGAAGTGTATCAATAATACAATTACAAGATACATTCAAAATTTTAAAATTCTATAAAAAGTTACATTGAAAGGGTTTAAAATCCTAAACATTTGTTGAGGCTTCGTTCCCTTCACGGGTGAGCACGAGAGGAGAGTCGAGCGACCGAGTTTTCCAGAGCGGCTGAGCAAGGGTGCACTCGATCTGTTTCAACAATGGTCTTGGAACAGTCACTTGCTTCCAAAGCTGAGGTTTTGGAACTGTAGCTGCCGATTCTCCTGAAGGGTGATAAGGTGAGCAACTCACATATGTGATTTACACAACCTTATCACCCATGTTATGTGATTTACACAACCTCAGAAGTTGTTTGACCATTAAGACAAAGATATTTGAGTCTAGGAATAGGAAGAAAGAGTGATGAAGTTAATCTCCATGGCAGAGCCATATTGTGAAGCAGAAAAATAAAAGGAAGGAAGCAAGCTATTTATAGGAGCAGGGGATGAAGTTACTAGGCGTCGTAAGTTGCTAAAAAATTAAGTTGATCATTAAGAGCATTAGGTTCCAAGGCGCATTGGGAGTTGGCAGTCATATATTATAAACGTGCAGAATGAATATTGATTTTAACACTTTTAACTTCAGTTGTTTATACAACTGACGTTAAATTTTTTACAGAAACTTATACACTTTAACGTCAGTTTTCTTCATCAACTGACGTTAAAAGTGTTTTTAAATAAAAAATATTTATTTTTAACGTCAGTTGTCTAATATAACTGACGTAAAATGTTGTTTTATTTTGGGTTTTTGATTATAACGTTTACACCCGCGCGCCTTCTACACTTCGCTCTGTACGTCTCTGTTCTTCTATTTCACGCTCACTCTCACTCTCACTCTGCCCTAATCACGAGCTCATCTCCACCGCAACCACCGCGAGGGCTTCTTCCCCACCACCGTGAGGTACACTCTTAACCCTAACTCTGTCTTTCCCGCTCATTCTTTGCAATAACTTGACATCTCTCTTTCCCCTTCCCGCATACTAACTCTCATTGTCCCTCTGCTCTCAGTAACCACATCGAACGTTGGCCACCATGCGAGCACCTATTTCTGGTGAGTCTTTAGGGCACATTTTTTTATGTTTGGTTTTGAGTGTATGTTGAAACTGTAGTCTATGTAGTTGAAACTTGAAACTGTGAGTTTGAGTTGTTTGGAATGTCTCTATTTCTGGTCGTGGGTTTTGTGTTTTCTCTTGTTTTTCTTCTGCTATCATGAACTATTTCAAAACGGGAAGAAATTTAGAGTTGCTTGTAGCATGTGACATCAACAATATATTGCTCATTGGAATTCTGTTTTGTTAATTTATCTTCATCTGCTTATTTCTTTTGTCTTAAGAAACCTGAAAATGGTGTAAATTTGAAATAATTTTTAAACGCCTTGGATATATGTTTTGTATATCTACAGAACCTATCTAGTTATGGATCGTAGTTGGATGGTTTGTAAGCGCACTAGTGCTGAGTATTTGAAGGGGGTGGAAGAATTTATAGAATTTGCTCAAAGGAATGTTCCTAATAGTAATGGAATGTTCTGTTGTCCTTGTGTCAAGTGTTTGAATACGAGGAAATGTACGGTGAAGGATATACGTACTCATTTGATTTGTGAAGGGATTTACTTGAGTTATACAAGATGGATATGGCATGGTGATGTGTTGTTGAGTAGTACGGCAAGTGTCTCCCAAAGTGAGGACGTTGACGTAGATATGGAGGATGATCGAGTAGAGGACATGATCCGTGATATTGGACAAGAATTTTTTCATCGAGCTCATGTGTATGATAGGTTGTACAGTGATGCGGATAAGCCTTTATATCCAGGGTGTACTACTCATACACGGTTGTCGGTGGTGCTAAAATTGGTTTGTGTGAAGGTGAGAAATTTTTGGACCGATAAAAGCTTCACGGAATTGCTTGAAGTGTCGAAAGACTTGCTTCCGGAGGACAACATATTGCCTGACCATAACTATGAGGCCAAGAAGGTATTGTGTCCGATGGGTATGGAGTATAAGAAGATACACGCATGCCCCAATGATTGCATATTGTACACCGGCGTTCATGAAGACAATCACGATTGCCCCAAATGTGTGTTATCACGATACCAAGTGAAGGGTGGTGGTGATGATGATGATCTTGAAGATGTGAGAAAAAATGGTCCTCCTGCGAAGGTGTTGTGGTATCTTCCAATAATTCCTAGGTTCAAGCGATTGTTTGCCAATGCGAAAGATGCGAAGAATCTTAGATGGCATAATGATGAGAGAAAACGTGATGGAAATGTTCGTCATCCTGCTGATTCTATGCAATGGAAGAATATTGATACTATGTTTCCGTATTTCGCCGATGAGCCAAGAAACCTAAGGCTTGGACTTGCTACGGATGGAATGAATCCTTATGGTAACATGAGTAGTATTCATAGTTCATGGCCTGTTCTGTTGATAATTTACAACCTGCCCCCTTGGTTGTGCATGAAGCGCAAATACATGATGTTGTCTATGATGATTTCGGGCCCAAAGCAATCGGGAAATGACTTAGATGTTTACCTAAGTCCCTTGATTGAAGACTTGAAAACGCCGTGGGTGGAAGGTGTTGATGTAGTTGACGAGTATTCTCATGAGACTTTCAAGCTTCGTGCCATGTTATTTTGCACCATCAACGACTTTGCAGCATACGGTAACTTGTCTGGGTACAGTGTCAAGGGGCATAAAGCATGCCCTATATGTGAAGAAGGCACATGCTACACTAAGTTGCATCATGGAAAGAAGACGGTTTACCTTGGGCATCAGAGATTTCTTAGACGTGATCACCCATATCGTAAGATGAAAAAAGCTTTTAATGGATTCCAAGAGACAGAAGAAGCTCCGGCGGCCTTAATTTGAGAGCAGGTTTATCAGAGGGTAAATGGCATCAATGTTATATTCGGCAAGTCCAAAAAGAAAGGTAAAGATGCTAAGAAAAACATATGGAAAAAGAGGTCGATATTCTTTGATCTTCCATACTGGCGCAAGCTTGATGTCAGACACTGCATTGATGTGATGCATGTGGAGAAAAATGTGTGTGATAGTGTGATTGGGACGCTTCTCAACATTCAGGGCAAGACAAAGGATGGTGTCAATGCTCGTCTCGACCTCGTTGCTATGGGTATACGAGAGCAGTTAGCTCCAGTTGTTGAGGATGGTAAGCGGATGTTGGACTAAAATATAGGCAAGTATACCTAGTCGAACAAGTAATACGGTGGTGAGACTGGTTATCGTATCCACAGGGATCGGTTGCCAATTACCAATTCACAAATTCAACAACTATCTAGACTAAACTTTGAATGAAAAGAAATCAAAACATAAAAATAAAAGCAATAAAATGTTTTTTTGTCTTTTTGGGAACTTTTGACAAACACTTGGAGTGCAGAAAGAGATGTTGGGATTAAATTTCACCAAACCTTAGCCTCATGCATTACCAAGACTAGATACCTCCCATTCATGCTTCAAGTATTAAAATCAACCCACGAAATTACTCAAGCCCCGATTCCTCGGATGGCAAGAGCCTAAATCCACTAATAGACCCTAATTCCCTAGGTGGCCTAAATTAATGAATTTGCATTACGATTAAGGATTACGCGATTACTAATAAACCAAACTCCATTCCTAGATGCAAGGTTTACTAGGTGATTAATTCCAGTTCTCGTTCTAATACGAATTTTCCAATTGCATACCTAAACGATAATCAAGTCATGGGGGTGCCAGTCACAACAAGCATTAAGCGTAGGAATTAAACACTAATATGAAGACATGAACACAGATTAATCAGTCATGGCAAATACATAATATTCAGAATGGTTACATCTAATCCCAACAAAAAGGATTTAACTACTCATTGTAATAGAAATTACAAAAAGAGAAAGAGAGAAGGGATGAAGTGAACTCATGACGAATCCTCCAATCTTCTTCCAATCTAAGAGCAGAGAAAAACCACCCCTTTTTGCTTCCCAAGAGTCTCCCTAGGGTGAAAGTGCTCCTAGGTTCAAAGTCCCTGTTTTTTTGTGTGTTTCTGGTCTCCACTAGGGTTCCCAGCCTCCAAATATCCTTCTTCAAATGGCGCTGCAGTGGCTAAATATATTCAGTTGCGCAAGAGCCAAGAGAAAATCCCCTTTAATTTGAAATTCTCCTCTTGATTTTATCTGATTATGGTCAAGCATTTATTTCCAAATCACAAGAGAATCTCAATTATGTGGGCCCCTGCCACAATTTGCTCCACGCTGATTTTGTCAATTGCATAAGTGATGGAGTGAATTATTCTTTCTATTTATTTGGACGTGGACCAATTATTGCAAATTGCAATTCATGTTTTGCTTAATGTGGATGCAAGCCAAATCTCCAAGAATCACGTTAACATTAATTTGGCAAAGCCAAATTACTTTTTCCATATTCAATACCATCTACGCGGGACCCATGATGCCTTGAAGTCGAAATCAATTTCCCCATCCAAACTTTTGTTCTTGCTGTACCATGGAGAAACATATTTAATTAACATTTTTCCACTTGACATCTTGTTCTTTTCTTTCTAGAATTTCATAAGTCATGCTCTTTCATTTTTTATATCTTCACTTTCCAAGCTCTATCATGGCTCATTTTGGGCATTTTATCTTTAATTTCTGCAAAACAACACCACAAAACCGCCTTACCCGTTCCAAGGTAAAAACTAACTAAAATCAATTTAAATATGCCTAAACTATATGAAAATGCATGCAAAAATGTACATGAAATATGATGTAAAATCACACTATTAGCGAACTTATTTGCCGCCAGCATGTCATACTTTGTCAAAAAAAAAGAGACAAAGTTTCTGCGGGTGTCTTCAGGGCATCAAAGTTCCACATGGTTACTCTTCAAATATGAAGAGGCTTGTCTCTAGTGATCTTAAATTGGTTGGCTTAAAGTCTCATGATTGTCACATCTTGATGCAACAACTTCTGCCCGTTGCTATTCGTGGTATTGCTCCAAAAAATGTGAGACATGCCATTACTCGGTTGTGCTCATTCTTCAATTCTATATGTAGCAAAGTCGTTGACCCCCGTATGTTGGATGACTTGGAATTTGAGGCTGCTACAATCTTGTGCCAATTGGAGATGTATTTTCCTCCTTCCTTTTTCGACATAATGGTTCACTTAATTGTTCATTTGGTGAGGGAGATTAGATTATTTGGGCAGTTTTTACTGACATGGCTGTACCCAGTTGAGCTCTACATGAAGATATTGAAAGTGTACTTGAAGAATCCTCATCGCCCTGGAAGCATCTATTGTTCAAAGGTATGTTGCGGAATAAGCTATTGAGTTTTGTTCGGACTACCTTCATAACACGGATCCTATAGGGGTTCCTAAGCCTCGGCATGATGAGATCAGATGTCAAGGTAAGGGTACACATGGCTTAATAATTAATAGCAAGGGTCGGGAGGAAGTACTTCAAGCACATTTGTATGTATTGAACAACATCGATTGTGTTCAACCTTTCTTATTTGAACATAAAAGAAAAGTCAATCAAGAAAACCCTCGAATGAGCGAAAGGTGGTTGTTGAACAAGCATAACAAGACTTTCTTACCATGGTTCAAGGAAGAAATGTTGAAGGATGGTAGTACTGCTTCTGATGACGTAAGATGGCTAGCACGTGGGCCTAGCTTCAACATCATATGTTGGAGCGGATACGACATAAATAACTTTTCCTTTTATACAAAGGAACAAGATAACAAGAGTACCATGCAAAATAGTGGGGTTATGATCGTGGCCGAAGCAATGCACTTCTCTAGTGCAAAGGACACAAAACCCCTTAAAGCACCGAGACCTTATTTTGGATATATTGAAGATATTTGGGTGCTCGATTACACTAAGCTTACGGTGCCGATTTTTAAATGTAAGTGGGTTGATAGTAACGGTGGTGTACAAACCGACGAATTGGGGTTCACATTGGTAGACCTCAACAAGTTAGGTCATATAAATGAGCCTTTCATAATGGCTTCCCAAGCAAAACAAGTGTTCTACATCACTGATCCTTCTAACAAAAGGTTGTCCGTGGTTCTTCAAGGAAAAAGCATGTATAATGGTAGTGATGAAAATCAAGATTCAAATCTTGATATTCCTGAGACTCCTTCTTTTTCAACAAACATGCCTACTATAATCGAGGAGACACAGGTGGACGATGTACATGCCACTCGTGATGATCATCACGAAGGGATATTGATATAGGTTGTTTAAACTTAGTATACATTTATTTTTATTTATACTTCTGTATTTATTTTGAGTTATAACCTATGTTAATAAATATATATTGTTTACGAACAGGCATACATATGGATCAGTCGGATAGCCCACATGCACGGGAGGACACTGTGGGGCCTACGCAGGACCCGATCGCGCCTACGCCTGATTCTAGTGTAAGTTTACATGTTATATACTATCTTTAGTCCTTCTTTTTAATGTAAGTTTATAATGTTACAACCCTCTATTTTGTTGGTAAGGCGGTAGTTTTGTTTTTAGACATTAGAGACTAAAATTTATATATATATATATATATATATATATATATATATATATATATATATATATATACATGTAGATATATAGTTATGTTTTTCCTATACATGGGTTTTGGTTTTAAGTCCCCCCATTGTTCCTTTGTATATTTCTTTTCTTTTTGTTAATATTGAAATTTAAGGGTAGTGTTTGCAATTTTGTAATGTGTGTGATATTCTGTGTTACTGGGATATTTACTGAATGCAGGGATATCTTAGGGGAGTGATATTTTAAAACTGAATTTTAAAAAAAAATCTATTAACGTCAGTTGTATCAAAAAACTGACGTTAATAGTATTTTATAAAATATACAGTACACTATTAACGTCAGTTGTATTAGGAAACTGACGTTAAAAATAAAACCTTTAACGTCAGTCCTTTAACACAACTTACGTTAGTTTGAACAATGTTAACGTCAGTTGTGTTAAAGAACTGACGTTAATAGTTTTATATTTAATGTCAGCTGTATCTATGTCAGACAATATTCTGACGTATAAAATCAATTTTAACTGACGTAAAAAGCACTTATTGCATTAGTGTGAGGTCCACGATTTCCTTTGTAGTTGAGGCTCAATTTGCTTTAATTTTTATTTCTTGTTTTTATTAATAATTACATAAATACCACCTTATTTTAAAGATTTATTTAAGAAATAGTAGATTCGACACCAATTTTTGACAATCTAGAAAAAATGGTTCACGTTAATGATACTCTGTTGGTTCTCACACCAAAGGTGTAGATGATTGTAAAATGAATTATTACAGGCATATCAGTCTCTATAACATATATTAAATAATTGTTGCCAAAGTTATTGCGACTAGGCTCGACATGTATATGGGTGCCTTGGTGTCTCCTAATTAATGTAGCTTCATTCTCGAAAGACATAGGTCGAATAACATCTTATTGCTCTGGAAGTTTGTCATTCTATGTGAATAAAAAAGAGAGTAGAAAAGGCACAATGGCAGTGAAGATTGACTTGAAGAAAGCTTATGATAGGCTCATATTGGAGAGTTTCTATGTGATACTCTAAAGGACACTAATAAAACATAAAACAAAACAGAAAGGTGAGTGAATGATTATTTTCTCTTGTGCATTTCATCAAACAAATGGAGAATATATACAGACTTTGCTCAACAAACTCTCAACTGATTTTATCTAAGCCTATCACTAACAAACAGAATAACAGAAAAGCAGATATCAAGCAAAGATAATCTCTAAAATCTTGATAACTAATACTAACTAAATCTTGATAACTAACTTGATAACCATCTTTATCTTCATTACCCCCCCTCAAGTTGGGGAGTGAAGATCATGAATTCCCAACTTGGAAATGAAGTATTGAAACTGCTTTTGCCCCAAGGCTTTGGTAAAGATGTCTACCAATTGTTGCTTGGTGGATATATGAGCAGTGGCAATTCGTCCAGCCTGAATGTGTTCTCTTACGAAATGACAATCTACTTCAATATGCTTGGTGCATTCATGGAAAACGGGGTTGGCAGCTATATAGAGAGCAGTTTGGTTGTCACATAGCAGCGGAGTGGGCTTGTCACATGGTATTTGAAGATCTGATAGAAGATTGCGCAACCAAATAATCTCACTAGTTGCATAGGACATTGCTCTATACTCTGCCTCACAAGATGATCGAGAAACAGTGGTTTGTTTCTTTGTTTTCCAAGAGACAGGGCTGCTGCCTAATGTCATGAAATATGCTGAGATGGAACGCCTTGTAGTGGGGCAAGATGCCCAGTCCGAGTCACAGTAGCCTGTCAAAAAGATATCACTATTTCTGGATAGCAAAACTCCTTGACCAGGAGAGGACTTTAGATAACGAAGAACACGCATGGCTGCTTCCCAATGCGGTTGGCGTGGCTCTTGCATAAATTGACTCAAGATGTGAACTGAATAGCTGAGTTCGGGGCGAGTAACAGTGAGATAGATCAATCTACCAATGAGGCGCCTATATTGTGGAGGGTCTAAATATGGATCACCAATTTCAGCTGATAAGCCATGATTTTGTTCCATAGGGAAACTACAAGGTTTACAATCTAGCATCCCACATTCCTTTAGGATGTCAAGAGTGTATTTCTGTTGACAAAGAAACAGTAGGTGTTTCCATAAGAGAGTTCAAGTCCTAGAAAGTATTTAAGCTTTCCAAGATCTTTCATTCGAAAACATTCACTCAGATATTGTTTGAATTTGTTGCTCGCCATGTTGTCATTACTGGCTATGACTAAATCATCAACATATATCAGAGTGGCAATGAAGGTGGAGCCCAAAGAAAAGGTGAACAAACTATGGTCAGCATTGGATTGCTTGAAACCATAGTGCAGCAAGGCCTGAGACAGCTTAGCATACCAATTTCTGGATGCCTGCCTGAGACCATAAAGCGACTTCCTCAGGCGACAAACATGTTGTGGATCAGTTACCACATAACCGGGAGGAACAGACATGTATACTTCTTCATCAAGATCTCCATGAAGAAATGCATTGCTAACATCCATTTGGTGGAGCTCCCAATTTTTAACAACCGCTACGGACAACAAGCATCTAACAGTTGTCATTTTGGCCACGGGGGCAAAAGTCTCTGTGAAATCCTCTCCCTCAACTTGAGTGTAACCTTTGGCAACCAACCGTGCCTTGTACTTGTCAATCTCCCCATTTGCCTTGTACTTGATCTTGTAGACCCATTTACATCCAACCAATTTCTTTCCCTTTGGAATGGGTTCTAAAGTCCAAGTATTGTTTTCTTTCAATGCCTTAATCTCTTGTGACATTGCTTCTTGCCACTGTGGAGATTGGGCTGCCTGTGTAAAATGTCTAGGCTCATCATGAGACTTGATGGCCGAAAGAAATGCTTTATGTGAGGAGGAGAAATTATTGTAACTAATGTACTGTGATATGGGATAGGGCTTACCAGAAGAAGAAGTGGATGTTGAGGTGATGCGTGGGGGGTTTTGAACTGCTGTGCCACAATAGTAGTCCTTTAAATATGTTGGAGGTCTCTTAGCTCTTGGTTCTGCTACAGTTAAGGTAGCTTCCCTGGATGGCAATGTCTCCCTTGATGGAGAGGATTCTTGTTGTTCAGGCACATCACTGGCTGGTTCGTTGGAATTGAAGTCTGCATTGCTGGAATCACGACTTTCATCAACTATCACAACACTATCATGCAAATAAGTTGATTGATTTATCTCGTCTAATGAAGGACAATCAGGATAGGTTGCTGTCATGCTGCTGTCTTCTTTGTCTTGTCTATATGGAAAGATATGTTCATAGAATTTAACATCTCTTGAGACTGAAAATTCCTTAGTGTCTAGATTACATACTTTCCAACCCTTTTGTCCCCGAGGGTATCCTATAAAGATGCACTTATGTGCTCTAGTATCAAACTTATCATTTGGTTTTGTTGGTGTCTTCACATAGCAAAGACAACCAAATACTCGCAAATGCTCATATGATGGAGTCTTATCATATAGCATTTGATAAGGGGACATTCCCTCATTGGCTGCAGTTGGTGTCCTATTTATAAGGTGGACAACAGTTTGCACACACTCTCCCCAAAAATGCAGAGGTAAATTAGCATGGAAACGAAGGGCACGAGCCATATTGAGAATGTGACGATGCTTTCTTTCCACGCGCCCATTTTGTTGTGGTGTGTGAACACATGAGGTTTCATGAAGAATTCCTTCATCATGGAGAAAGCCTTGAACCTTTGAATTGACAAATTCGGTTCCATTATCACTTCTAATGACTTTTACTTTGGTTGCAAATTGGGTTGTGATCATCTTACAAAAGTTAATAAGATGACTAGTCGTTTGAGACTTTTCTTTTAGCAAAAATACCCATGTAGCTCGAGAATAATCATCAACTATTGTTAAGAAGTAATGTGAGCCATTGTGTGATGGTGTATGATACCTTCCCCAGAGGTCACAGTGAATCAAATCAAAAGTCTTAGTGGCCTTACTATCACTCAAAGGAAAAGAATTCATACATTGTTTGGAACGATGACAAATATCACAACATTCCAACTTATTTGCATCTAAGGGAAAATTAATGATTCTAGAGAGTCTAGACATATTCCTAATTGAAGGGTGGCCCATTCTGGCATGCCACAGAATACTATCTTGAATGCAGCTTGCTACAAATCCTTCTTCTTCCACTGTTTTGAATATGTAGACCCCATCACGCACATCACCTGATCCAATCTTCTTCTTCCTGGCTAAGTCCTGTATTACACAATCATTAGCACAATAGGTTACTGCACAATTTATATCATTGGACAATTTATGAATAGAGATCAGATTGCAGCTAAATTGAGGAATAAAGAGAACATCAAATAGTGTTATGTTTCTGTCTAGGGTCATATTCCTTTTTTTCTTGACTAAAACCATTTCTCCAGTTGGAACTGAAATGTGTAGTGGTTTTGGAAGTTCACACACATTGTTAAGGAGGTGATACAATGGAGTCATGTGATGGGATGCTCCACTGTCCAGCAACCAACATTGTGTGTTAAAAGTTAGTTTATTACCAGGCAAGCTTCCTTGATGACTCTCTGTGTTATTCGCATGAGTTCCATGAAGGGCTGAATTGTTTCCCTCTGGATTTGCATTCCTGTTCTGATTATTGTCAGCCCAAACAAGTCGTGCTCCCCCTGAATTGGAAGAGTTTCTCCTGTTTACTCTGCGCATGTCCCAATGAGGTGGATATCCCACAATTTCGAAACACTTTGATTTCTCATGGCCAATTTTTCCACAATGGTCACACTTGGGTCTTGGCCCATCTTTGTGATCTTTGTTCCTGTTCTTGTTGGAAAAATAGGCTGCACCAGCTTCAGTTCTGTTGGAATTAAAACCTAGACCAATGTCACGCTTTACATCCCTGCCTCTTTCAGTCATGACCCTGGATTCCTCCCTTTGAATGTGATTAAAAACTCGTCTGAGTGAGGGTAGGGGTTCTGTGTTGAGGATTGATCCTTTGACATGCAGGAAAAGATGAACTCGCTGCTCCTCTTCTCTCTGCGCAAGCTCTCTGGAAGCACCACAGGTGCACTCAGGCAGTGGCTGCAACTCGCTAAGCTCATTAAAGATGCTTTTGAATCTTGTGTAATGCTCTGTTACGGTAGTCCCTGATTCTTGTTGCATCAGGCAAAGATCACGCCATAATTGGTGAATGCGCGGTGCATTAGTTTGCGCAAAACGCTCTTCCAGATCAAGCCATATGTCTCTGGCTGTAGTTGCGTGGGAGATGCTTCCATGGAGTGCAGGGTCAATAGAGTTGATGATCCAAGCTGTGACCATCGAGTCTGCCTTATCCCAATCGTGGTATTCTGCAGAAGTTTGAAGGGGTTTCTTGATTGAACCATCAATGAAACCCATCTTTGTTTTTGCCCTTAATGCAGTCTTCATGGATCTTGCCCAATTCCTGTAATTATCTCCCTTTAGTGGTACTGACACAAGGGGAGTTCCAGGATAGTCTGAGGAATTCAAGTGATAGGCTGAAGAAATCATGGTGCTGGACTCGTCGCGTTTGGACGAATCGCCTTTGGTGTTCTTGACACCCTTGAGGGGGGCGTCTTGCTCCTTTGGATCACTCTCTGATGCCATAATAAAACATAAAACAAAACAGAAAGGTGAGTGAATGATTATTTTCTCTTGTGCATTTCATCAAACAGATGGAGAATATATACAGACTTTGCTCAACAAACTCTCAACTGATTTTATCTAAGCCTATCACCAACAAACAGAATAACAGAAAAGCAGATATCAAGCAAAGATAATCTCTAAAATCTTGATAACTACTACTAACTAAATCTTGATAACTAACTTGATAACCATCTTTATCTTCATTAGACACGAAATTTTGTATCTGTCAAGGGGTCCCTAACCTCGTACGTTTTTGTCCTCTGTGTGGAAAGACTTGGCATAACATAGAAGTTGGCATACAGAAGAAATAGTGGTAATAGGAATGTCTCCTTCTCCCTCATTTTTTTTTTATTTTTTATTTTCAGATGATCTCATTCTTTTTGGGAATACCTTTATCAAGCAAATCAAGATATAGTTAGATGCTCAAGAAGTTCTGTGAATGCCTCGATGCAGAAAGTTAGTGTAGAAAAGACTCACATGTTGGTCTCCAATAACGTGAACCATAATCAAATTGTTGAGCTACTTGATTACAGGGACCCTTGTAAGCATCTTTGTGTGTCAATTATTGTATAATCAATTAGTGTTATAACCAATTATAATAGAATCAATCTTTATATTTGGATGCGTAACGATTTTAATATAACTTATTTAGTTTGGATTGTTGAAAAAATAAGTTTTATATAGTTAATTGCAAAAAAAATGATATGAAATTATTTGTATAATTAATAATATTTGTTTCTTAGATAGTTTTGTAGTGACAAAATGGGAAGAATATTATATGTTTCAAAACAATTTAATAACTTTTTAAATAAGTGTCAAACTTCTATTTTCTTTGAAAACCATTTTTCTCATAAAAGTAATTATTTTGTAATTTAATCAATTTACCTAAACATACTAACTTCTACTGAAAAAAACTTTTATCACAAAAAAACAGTTGTTTGGATAAGTTTTATAAAAAATAATAATAATTTATTATAAAATAAAATTTATATATAAAAGATAAAAATTAAATTCAACAGAAAAAAAAAGCATAAAAGAGCATATTACTGTTTGCTTTGTTTTTATTTATTGTTTTAAAAAATAATCACAAAACAGTTATCATCTTTTCAATTTGTTTTCTATTATAAAAGATATGTATATGAAATATTGAAAATAACTTTTATTCATACTACTATTTCTTATACAATGAAAACCGAAAAATAATATAAATAAAATGGCAATTTTATTATTATTTGTAACAACAGGAAACTTAAAATTAAGGAAATAGACGATTTTCCTTCTTGGGAAACGTATCGTGATAAAAGAAAGAAGTATCCATATTCCATGCTATGCTGTCCGAAGATGATCATCATGGTGACCAACATTGACGAGCTCCATCCCATCCATCCTTATCCGAACTGCCAATGTTATAGACAGCAGTAATGGATTCTCCAGCGTGGATGCAGCTAATTAGATAGATAAGCATTGATTCATATATATATATATATGCAGTAGTAACATTAGTGTTTTGAAAAAGATTTAGATTTAGTTTTGCTAAATTCACTGGTGTATAATGGATAGTTTATAACAGATGAAAAAGTAACACCATTTGGTAATCATTTTTAAAATTAGCGTATAACGTTTTTTCCAGATACTACTTGAAGTATCATTTGAGCTTATAACGTATAGTTTATCATTTTTTCTTCCATTTTTATCCCTATTATCTTAGTTAAATTCCTCACTTATCATTAACTAATTAAATAAAACACTAATCATTTAATACAGTATATAAATAAGAATTAAACTCATTACTTAGATTTATATTTAAGATAAAAAAATAATAATATATTTTTATGTATAAAAATAAAATTTATATAAAAATCATATCATAATTTTTTTATTATTCCATTTTATTTATTAAAAATAATTAAAACTGAATTAACAGTAAAATTTAAAAATTCTTTATTCTTTTAAATGATAAATAATTTAAAATAAATTAAAGTGTTAAAAGTAATAGTTATTTCAAAATAAATAATATAAAATATAATATATATATATATATATATATAATATAATTTATATAAAAAATGCAAACATATCGTTTTATATCATTTTACTTTTATCAATTAATTCAATTATTAATTTTATCAAACACTTCAAATCTAATCAACTAACTAATTCACTGCTAGTTTTTATTCACCTTCAACTAGTTTTTATCGAATAGGAGTCTTGGATAAAGGTTGAAAACCGTACCGATAGCAGCACCAGCCATGAAGGCAACAATATTTGGTTTGAATCGTCATCCTGGTGATAAAAGTTAGCTAGTAAATTAATTATAATATGATATTATATTTTTAAATAAAAATAATTTTAAATAATTAATACCAAAATTTTACCTTGGTTAAAAAAAAAACACAAAATTTTACCTGTTTTTATAAATGTTGTTAATTTAGAATATAATCATAGAAATCATAGATTTAAA
Organism: Sophora flavescens; assembly: GCA_030762895.1. Classification (NCBI taxonomy): domain Eukaryota; kingdom Viridiplantae; phylum Streptophyta; class Magnoliopsida; order Fabales; family Fabaceae; genus Sophora; species Sophora flavescens. The sequence continues at coordinate 31,187,794 of CM061063.1, forward strand.
ATTTGAAAGTAATAATTTGGGCTTTAGCCCTCATGTTCTTCCAATTTTTTTTTTTTTGAAAGTAATAAGAGTAAAATAAGAGTAAAAGGAAAGTGACTTGGAACCGAAAAAATTAAAATTAATTTAAAAAAATAAAATAAAATAATTAATAAGAGAATTAAAATTTAAAAAATTTAAATTATTAATAGAATCCAGTACGCCTTACAAAAACAAATTCCACACTAGAGATTGCACTAAAAAAATCCCTTTTTTTTTTTTGCTGTTGATGAATACACAAAACAAATCCTTTGATAGCATCGTGCATTCATCTATTTTCTTCAATTATTAATCAACAGTATTGGTTATTGGCTTATTGCTGTTACTGCTGCTACCATGATGCATAGGATCAACAGCGCAAGGTCCATTTGTGCTGCGGTTTTCAGAAGGAAAACTCACTCTCACCCTCATTTTGCTGCTTTCTCAACCTCCTTGCTCTTCGATGAAACGCAGATACAGGTTCCCAACACGCTATTGTTTTTTGCTACACCGGATTAGCTCTTCTTAATTAATAATATAATATTAGCTGCAAACGGTGGATTAAGTGTTGTCTTTCTCAGAACTTTGTCTAAATCATTGACCCCTTTAAAAAAATTAAATAAATTTGGACTCCCCATCTGGGTTTTGTAGAAATTACTATTACTATTACTTGAACTTGGATTGCTTTGCCTTATTCTTATGCAGATGAAAGAAAGCAAAGATGTATCGTATGGAATTGTATGTGTTTGTGTGTGTGTGTGTGTTAGAAGAATAAACTATTTTTTAGTAGAAAAACTGAAAAAACATTGCTTTTGATGCTGAATGTTTGGTGGCACCCCTTTTGCTTATTAGTCAAAGATGTAGAGAAGGAAAATTTTAGCCTTGGCATTTGTTATTTTCTATATGGCTGGCCATGAATGCCATTGACATACGATTCTACTGTATTTTTGCAACCTGATGAAGTTAACTTGGAATTCATGGCTGTCTGAAGTTACATTTTTCAAGTGGGTTGAAAATATTGCGATTCTCCCCTTCCCTCCCCATCCCTTCAAAAGCCTTATCTGCATGAAGTTGTTTATTTTGTAATAAAAACAACTTAACTGTTTGGTTTTAAATTTTCTAGTGGGTGGATAATGGTGAGCTACTGAGATTTAGTATTTTGTCATGCTTTTAATGATTTAAAGGTTTTATTGCATGATACAGTTTAAAGAAAGTGTTGCTCAGTTTGCAACGGAAAACATTGCCCCTCATGCTTCAAAAATAGATCACACAAATTACTTTCCAAAGGTCTGTATGAGGATCAGTTTTTATCATGTTTCATTAGCATAACTCATAGTGTATTAGACATTCTGATTATGTTTCGATCTAATTTTAGGAGGTTAACTTCTGGAAAAGCATGGGAGAATTTAATCTCCATGGGATTACTGCACCAGGTAGTCTTTTTCCCTTACTTCACTGCCTCCGCTTTCTGATACGCCAAAAGATTGCTTTTTTGGATTTGTAACCGGTTGGTTTATCTGCTATAGTGCTTTCTATTTGGCAGATTTTCTTTCCTCCGGTATGTTGTGTAATGATTGTGAAGTTAATACATGCTAATAAAGCATTTCATTATGTCACACCTGAATTTCAATCACCAAAAAAATGTATGGCATCCCCCTCCCCAAAAAAGGGTGGATACTAGTTCATTCGCAGGCTGTGAATAGAAATTATTTATTTATTCACAAATTTTTCCTTCTGTATTATTCCATAAATGGAGTCATATGGACTAGACCCTTGTTTACGATGAAACTGTTCTTCTTTGGGTGTTCTGAACTGCAGATTTGTACACTCGGCATCTTTATTAAGATTTGCAATATGACCATTTCTTGTATGGCAACAAACTTTTCCAATGCTGTTTCTGCTATGCAGAGGAATATGGAGGGCTTGGTCTAGGATACTTGTATCACTGTATAGCAATGGAAGAAATAAGCCGTGCTTCAGCATCTGTTGGTCTTTCTTACGGTGCTCATTCTAACCTGTGTATCAATCAGCTGGTAATTGAAGGAACTTGAGTCTATTTCATGACAAGTTTGATGATCTTCTGATGAGTCTTTAGGATCACCCCTTCTGTTTTGTTTAGGTGAGGAATGGAAGCCTTGCTCAGAAACAGAAATACTTACCAAAGGTTCTAGTTCTGCTTATTTTGATCTTATTTGTTATCAGTGCATTATATGCTGCCCTGCCCTATTGCTGATGGCATGTAAGGAATGACTTTATCGGCTAACTTTTTTTCTCCTTCAATCTTGAAGCTTATCTCCGGGGATCATGTAGGAGCTTTGGCAATGAGTGAGCCCAATTGTAAGATATGTGAAACTGAACAGTTGTATCTTACATTTTTAGATATTTCAATTTTCAATGATTTAGTGGAGTGAATTGACCTTTTCTTGCAGCTGGTTCTGATGTTGTCAGCATGAAATGCAAGGCTGATCGTGTAGATGGGGGTTATGTACTTAATGGGAACAAGATGTGGTGTACTAATGGTCCGGTTGCTCAAACATTAGTATGTTTCTTTAATTCATTGCATTTTCCCATGCTCATTGCATTGACTGTGTTCTTGTTTGATCTGCCTTTAGAAAAGTGGAAGGGAAATGTTTCCTCAACTTGTACTTTCATTGGACTATCTTTTCATGTAACAACATATCATTATCATGATCCGTGGACCTGATTGCTAAATAACACAGAAAAAGATCGATATCTTATAAGGCTTTATTACACCAGGCATGGATGACAACGTTAAAAAAAATGCGAGGCATATTTATCCTACTGCTGGATTCCAATTAAACTATCTATTTAAATATTTAATGTGGACCACATATTTCATTGCTCACATTTCACCATTATTTTAGAACGAGCAGAACTAAGAATGATCAATCTTTGCATTGTTGACTAATTTCTTTACCTAAGGCTTATATGGGGAAACTGAATGCCCATTTAGTATAAAACTAGATCTAATAATCTATACATATACTGAGAATGCATATGACATATTTGATTGTGTTGAATTGAATCAGGTTGTCTATGCAAAAACAGACATAACAGCTGGGTCGAAAGGAATCACCGCATTCATCATCGAAAAGGGAATGCCTGGGTACTTGCACTGAACCTTGATTACAAGTTATATAATCTTGACTGGAAGAAACTTTTTACTTAGTTAATTCTTTGGCAATAATGCCAACCCAGCTATAGTTTCACTTTGACAAGTAGTGCTGCTCAAACTACTGGATATTAAACTGGACCCTAAACCAGGTTTCTCACACATATCTTTCTACTCTAGCCTCATTTGGTGGAACTTACCAGGTGCCATAGCAGGAATGCAAGATAATCTCAGTAAAAAGCTGGTTACTGGCACCTTTTGGCTTTTAGCATCAATTAGTTCAAATTTGATTCCTGAGTCTATAGCTGTAAAAAATCCTTCTCTAAAAATGAAGGAGGGGAAAATAGTAATGATCACTCACAAATAATATGCATATAAGCACAGAAAAAAACGTCTTACATGGTTGAAAGGTTACGATCTCTTTTAAATGATAAATCATTTGAATACAGTGAGAAAATTATATATGAAAGGTGGCATTCTGACATTTATTTCTGTTTGACTATAGATTCAGTACTGCCCAGAAATTGGATAAACTTGGGATGCGAGGAAGTGATACGTATGTATGCATGTTCAATGAGATGTTTTCTATATTTAATCCATATCCAACCACTTTCCGCTTTTTTTTACTGATAATATGGGATTGTGTTGTGTGGCAGATGTGAGCTTGTCTTTGAGAATTGCTTTGTTCCAGAAGAAAATGTTCTTGGGAAAGAAGGGAAAGGTCTTGCAATTGCTTTTGCATTCTTCTTTATTGTTTTTAAAATAAAAATCATCATCTTGTTATTTGGTATAGACCATCCTGCAAAAGTTTGTTGCAAGACCGTTGTTATTCTTATGTAATATGCCCATGTTGATATATCACATCAGCCTCTTTCTCTTTTTTTTTTTACTAATAATGTAAAAACATTTAAAGAAATCAATAAAAGATCATAGTTATATTCTTATCCTTGTTACATAGAATTTTGTTTCTAGTGGCAGCATTTTCCCGGCACACTCATAAATTTGTGTAAATTAAAAGCTCTCCAATGAAGTAGGGCTATTAATTTTTATGTAACTTTTACATTGTAAATGCTGATTAAAAACCACTTTTAATAATCATTGTACGTCAAGTGTCAACCACAGTTAGGTGATACCACTTTTTTCTTTTTGTTCAGGAGTTTATGTCATGATGTCTGGGCTAGATCTGGAGAGACTTGTTTTGGCAGCTGGTCCCCTGGGTATTATGCAGGCATGTCTTGATGTTGCCCTTCCTTATGTTCGACAAAGAGAACAGTTTGGCCGTCCTATTGGGGAGTTTCAGTTTATACAGGTTCATATTACAGACAACACAACTTTTTTTCTGCAGTTATCCTGCCCTTGTATTATAAGTGAATCTTAGCCATCACACTGGCAATTGATCTTTGGTTACAGGGGAAAATTGCTGACATGTATACTTCTTTACAGTCCTCAAGGTAGAAGGATCTAATGTCATGGTGCTCTTTTGTCTTTCAAAATCAGTTTCCATGGCAGTAGATAACATTCTTCATTTCAGGGCTTATGTATATTCTGTAGCTCGGGACTGTGACAATGGAAAAATTGACCCAAAGGTGCCTCCACATATCTTTATCTTGTGGTTAATATAGTAGTATCGACTTTATTTTTTCTTGAAAATGTAAGCTTTCATTGGGTTCTTTAAATGGATTGTTGGCTATTTGCTATTTGCTATTTATGAAACTCCTTCCATAAAGGATTCACCTTTATTCTTTTGTTTTTAGTCCATCTTTATATTGTATAACATAGGTAGTCAAATTGGATCAGTGATTGATTTCTAGGTTTTGCCATAAACCTAATTGGTTACTTCCAATTACGTAAATCAATAGTTAAAACCGCACTCAAGACTGCAGTAGCATCTGTGAAACATGATATTATGTTCCTGTCATGGTATATCAAGTATAAAATTATCATTCTTGAAATGTTTGCATATTTTTCTGAAATTGTTTTAACTCAAGCATAAACTTAAGCTAAGATGTTGGTTCACTATAATTCTACTGGCGCTAATTTCGGTCTAGTCCTTAATACAACAAAGTTTTACAATTTTTCTGTTTTTCACCAGGGCTGTTTGTCTATTCATTGTAATACATGCTCTCTTGGCTGCTGATTTCAGGATTGTGCTGGAGCTATACTATGTGCTGCTGAAAGAGCAACACAAGTTGCTTTGCAGGTAAATAAGTTGTCTGCATCTGTTATATCTGCTACTGTTGCTCTTTCATTCTCATTTTACAGTGCTTATCTTTACCTTCAAATTTGCAGGCCATACAATGTTTAGGTGGGAATGGCTATGTGAACGAGTATCCAACTGGTCGTCTCCTAAGAGATGCCAAACTCTACGAGATTGGTGCAGGAACTAGTGAGATCAGAAGAATGATCATTGGACGTGAGCTCTTCAAGGAACAATGACATGCCACCCTACCTACTCATTTGGTCAGAGCCTCTGGAGATTCCTTTGCAGATGTCTGTAAAAGTAATATTCATTCATCATACGAGAATTATAGCCATGAGAATTGATCATCAATGCTAAGAACAAACCTTCCATATCATATTACCATTTATTTATGCAATGAAAATCTTTAAAGCTATCTATCCTCTCAGAAAGTCTGGAACAAAATTTTCAGGTCTAACATGATTATAGAACATATGGTCATCGTCTAAAGGTTTTTTCATTATATATATATATATATTGTGTGGTGAATTTCATTATAAAACTCTTAATGTTTATTTTACCACCAACCTTTTTAGTCAACTACTACTAATAACATGATCATCATGATTATTTTATTATAAAATTTGGTCGTATAAGCGGGCATTTTTTAGATGGCGACCAAATATATATACTTTTGACCAAAAAATGGGTAAGGGGCATACATTACAGTCACACCAAGCTGAAACTCTGATATTGAATGATAAACTATCCATGCAATATTTATGAAAACTATTGCCAAATTATTCATAATTAGAGTGCTTTATACCAAACAATATTTTGCATCACACCACCACCAGATTCATAATTAATAATACTAGAACTAGTGATATTACACCACCACGACAGGAAATTTGGAAACCATCACCATCACCATTATTCCACGTAGTGCCTAACTCTTGGGTAATACCTTATCATACAATGCCACGGCTAGCCCTTATTTAACAAGATTAGTGCGCTTAATTGTCAGTCTTCTTAGCGCTGACCATGCAACTTATGCTGGGCTTAGGAGCTCAAAGGGTAGTAATCAAACATAACATAGCATAAAAAATATACAGATAATACTATAGTGACAGGTCCAGCATAATACGCAAGACAACCCTGAAACTTAGACTCTAACTACTGTTGGAGAATAATCTGGCTGACCCACTGAGGAAGACTTTGAAGCCTCCATGATCACTGGTGCTGGTGCCTGTTCCAAACAGCTATGAGTATCATCACTGCTCAGCCCAATTGCCATCTTCTCCACCTCTTCTTGGGTATATATATGGATCTTGGACACCACATCACAAAACTCACTGCAGCCAAAGGAAACATGCATTTTCTTTTTGTATCACCCAGAAAGTACAGCACATTTGACACTAAACAGCTTAATAGAAAAAAATACAATTGTGTTATTTTGCACACCAAAATTAGTGTAAGCAATCTATAATACACTTGTTAACCAATAATTCAGTCATCCTTAACTGGGGTAAAAATGGTGTACAACAATCATTTTTAATGATATTTGGCCATCAAAAACTTTATACCATTACATCACTTCCTTTTATAAAATAAAACAAGAAAAACACACATTTCAACAACCTCTCTGCCTTTATTTTCCCAAACAAGTATGTTGTAAAATTGGTGTTGAGTTTTTGAGGTGTGAATAGTATTCCTCAAATTCTTTAGTGTGCTGAATTTAGTCCAGGAAGAACAATACTTACTGCCAAGGGTCATCCCCAACAACCATCATGTCATTCTCACTGTCAGTGTATAGGATCCTCCATCCCTTATCAGGATCTCTTAGAAGGCCTTCCATTCCAAATAGTCTCTCTAGTTCACTCAGCAGGTCATTGTAGCAGCTCAATCTTGAGAGATCAATGGCTCTTCCAACTAAGTTTCCTTGCTTGTGAACCTTCATTCAGTGTATGTTAACATGGGTGGGAAAAACATCAAAGAGGAAAAGGCATATCATAATGTAATTTTGTTGCTATCATCACTCACCTTTGTGCAACTCCTTTTAGCAGAGTTCTGTAAATTTTGGGTAGTAGTTTCCCCAGACAAAGGAAATCCAAATAGTTTGCAGGCATTTACCTTCCCCTTGACATTGTTGTCATTTGGAATCCTCATATTTGCTGTCCCTAATGAAGCAGCAGCAGAAATATTGCCTTGCAACTTATGCTCATCTGGGAGATCTGATAGTCCAACTTCATTTCTCATGATCCCTGCCTGAGTTGAAATTGTGTTAAATTGGACATTCTTACTCCTGAAATTTGTGGGTTTAGAGCAAATCATGCTAGCTTGACCAGCTTTGTGAATATCCCCATAAGGAAAATATGCAGATTGAAGAACTTCTGGTCCTAAAGATTGAAAGTTGGGTTTGAGTGCTTGGTGAAGGTTGAAAGTTGTGCAACTGACATTAGGATTGCCCCAAGCACCAAGGTTCATATCAACCTTTCCCGTGAGGGATTTCAATGAACATATTTCTTGACCTTGCAAGAGCCTTGGAGACCTACTAGTTTCCATAAAGCCTGCATGACTGAAAGGGTGAACATTCATATGCTCAGCTGAGGTGCCCTTTCTTACTCCAGTTGATGCAAGATTTGGATGACTTAGAGAGTTCAACACAAAATCTGGCCGGCTGGTTACTGTGTCACATCCATAATAGAGTGACACAAAGCCTGAATTTTCTTGACCTTGCAAGACCTTAGGTGATCTTACAGACTCCTCAAAGTCCATCAATCCACTGCCTCCTGGTGCCACTGCCAACCACCCAGAAGCCAAAAATGAAACAAAGAACAGGATAATTAGGATGCATTCAAGTTAACAAGCAGAAAGGATTTATGCTACTTTAGCCATCTCAGCATTAGGACTCATACCAGTGATGAGGTGACTGGGAGAGGAAGCCTGCTGACCTGTACGCAGTTTCTTCAGTCTCGGGGAAGAATGAATGCTCAAGGGAGGGAGAGAAGCAGAAGGATCAATCTCCCATGGAGATACGCAATCTTGATTATTAGTCTCAGTATCCTCATCCCATCTAACCTGTTGGATGTCACAGGAAGCTTATATTAATGAAGCCATCATCACCATATGGTCATTAACATAGCTTAAAGCACTAGCTTTGTAGGAGGACTACTATTGCAGCCTTAAAATTAAAGATCATCTCTGGATACAACGATATGCAAAACAATTTAGAGTGAAGCATGAAGAAAAGAAGCTGGTAAAACAGTTGTGGAAGCCTCATTAACTAATTCAGTTGATAGAGCTTATGCTTCAATGGCAATGACAAAGTTGGTAAACATACAAACTCAATAAATTCAATCCTAACTGTATAATAATATTATCAAAATATACTGCATAGCATTATAAAGGAAAATTGCAAATGTACCATCATGCACCTCCATTTTGATTTTGGCCATCTATAGGGATCCAAATCACTCGTTCCAATCACCATACCAGTATTACACCTGCAAGATAGGAAGGCGATAATGTCACTCACAAGGAACCTTTTTGAAGGAAGGGTAAAGATTTAAAATTATGTCGTAGTTTACCTTCTTTCTGGAGAATCATCAATTTCATATCTCATTTTGAATCTTGTCCCAATGGTCACTGGATTCTTGATGCTTTTAACATATTTTTGGTAGGGCACAACGAAGTCTGATTGACTTGCTCTGTATTATAGCAAATTCAAACACATTACCAGTTTATTGCTAGAGTCTCATGCCAGCCATGTGTTAGCAGCGCCACAGAGAAGTTACATCCACATAGGAAATTACAGATCATGACAGAAGGTTTTATTTCTAAGAAGACCTATCAGAGGAACAATCACATTTAGTTACTAGAAAGGTCATGAGCCTTTTTTTCCAAATCAAAGTGTTCACTATTTTTCCATACACATCATTGGAGTTTAACAAGTCCATTTCTATCATAGAGACCTAATGGGGAAATCCTAAGGACATATCTGGATCCGTGAACTCAACTGTTGCCACAACAATGAACTCAACAAGCCTATATTAGGAAACCAAATTTTTATTTCATTTATAATTGTCACAATAAAATCAAAAGCTGAGGATAAATAATTGCAGTGTGAACTTCATAAATTTTGCAAAACTATAAGATATGATCTGTTATTATCGGTACCTTGGACTGTAGAAAACATGGAACATGCCTTTGGTGGATATAGCATTAGCCACAGAAGAGAGGAAATTGGGATAACAATTCTGGTTACCAACAATTGATTCAGGAAGACCATTTCTAGGCCGAACAGCTCTTCTGATTCCCAATCTCAATTCTCCATTTTCACCCCTAATAAGACATTAATATAAAACTATTCAAATAAAAAGACAACATTGATTACATCCAAATATATCTGTTATTGGCATATAGGAATTTTTTGTTTTATGTGAGACTAACTAAAAAATCCCAGTTCAACACACGAACAAAGACACACATTTATATACCTTAGAAAGAGCACTGCATCACCAGAAACAAGATTCTTTTGGCTAACAAAAAGACTCCAGCCAGTAGTGAGCAGATGCCGCCTTGGCTGACCTGATAAATTACCACATTGATTTTGTATATCAACTGGTCAATATTTGAAGCAACACATTGTTTTTTCTGGTTACATTACCTCTGTAAATATGACGAAATTTCCACTCCACACCATGCAGGTCTTTGGCAACAAGTTCTTGAGAGGGTCTCAGCTGCTTATAATCCTGCAGTAAAAGTTTTTAAAAGGAAGGAAATTATACAATAAGACTTTATACTTAACATTATGTTAGCAAAGAACAGTGAAAGATGTCACACCAAAGGAGGAAAACAGTCTTCAGCGGCTCTACGGGGAACAGAAAATCCCCCATGAGTGCTTGTATCTGAAGCAGTAAGTGTTTTGCAGAACATGTGAGGGGTTGATTTTGTAGGCGATCCTGCATCTCCCTCCTCATCTGCTCCCAATTCCTCAAGTTCTTTGCCATCCAAACGCATCCCTGCCAACTGAAGACAATCCAAGATTCTGAGTTAAATGGTATGTAGCAAAGAAGCAATTGGTGCATCATTTTAATATTTCAAGTTAGCTTCCACTTATAAACAAATATTTAAGCTATATTAACAATGAAAGAAAGCCCAAAGTCATAAGAATATAATTATATATGTAGAACTTGTCTACTTCCAAAACAAAGTAAATAAATAACTTCAAATTAGAAACACACCAAAACATAAATAACTGGGAATAAAAACTAACCTTAGCCTGGGGAAGCAAAGTAACCTGTGTATAAACCTCATCATTTTCCTTATTGGCCTGTTTCAGGAAATGTCAATTTAACAAAACTAAATGAATTATAGAGCCTAATACTATAGCATCATACATGAATTAAGCAAGTACAAGTCAATCTAATAGGAGAATTCGGTACTCACAAGTAATTGGACATTGACAACCCTGCAAAAGATCTGTGGCTCAAGATCATAGGTGGGCATCTCCATTGGTGTGAAAGGAGAGAAAGATGCAACCTGTTCTAAGTGACCTTGTGGAAAATAGACCACCACATTTCCTTTCTTTGGCAGTGAAGTGAGGGGTCCAGCACAAGCGTGCCAAAGCTCAAGGTAAGAAGAAGACACATGAACTGAAGAGGAAGGAGAAGATGAACAAGTTGAAGAGAACAAACAACAAACACAAGCACCTTTCTCATCACATTCCCCATTACAGAATGCATTCTTCTCAACCTCAGTCACTGCATGGTTCAGATCAATTTCCATGAACACCTAGTGTAGTTGCCTCTCAAATGGAAGAAAGAACAAGCAACCAAAACACCCCCAACAGAAAAATTCAAAACTTCAAGAGTGGTTATAACCACATGGATACATAAAAGGAAACCCAGAAAAGTGGAAATTGTAATATAAGGGAAATGAGTTCAAATCATGGAAAAGAATTCATATTTGGAGGGACACCACAAAGTTAATAGCAGGGGAAGAGTGGAGTGGAACTAGCTAGATGAACAGAAAACAACAAGAAGATGAGAGAAGAAAGAGAAAAGAATATCAAATAATAACAAGAAGTTCAAAGTATGATTCCAGCCCCATTTGCAGGTACTGAGAGGAGGGAGCAGAAGCAACAGGCATAGACAATTGCATAGGAAGCACAGAAACAAAAGGCAAGAAAAGCCAATGTGGTAGTGGCTTTTGGACTTAGACTGTTGTTGGAGGAGATAGTGTGAGAAAGAGTGTGTTGGGTGGGGGGGACAAGCCAAGACAGTACAGAACCCACATTCCCCCACCCTTTCACTCTCCTTTGCTTTGCCTTAGCTTTTATCTTTATTTTTTTTCTTCTTTATTAATCATTTCTTTCACTGTGATTGTGGGGTGATTGAGACCTTCCCCTAAGACAACAAAAGCTAATGTACAAGATAAATAAACAGACAATCCGTAACATGCTTTCTTTCTTCTTTACTGTTGTGAGTTTGACAGTCATCATGAAATAAGTCAATTTCAAAACAAGATTAATACCACCGATGCTTGGGTCTCGAATTCGAGTTTTGTAAAAAAAAAAAAATATGGATGTCGTAAGAGTTTTGTTTCCTTTGAATGAATCTTTCTGACTCAATTCGTATTAATATGTATTTAATAGAATCTTCCAATACCTAGGATCTCAAAAAAATATATTAATACTTTATACATATTTGGGTGCATATCACTTTACATCCTGCATGAATGGCAGCATAAAAAGTATGGGTGTGTGCTTTAGTTCTAACGGGATGAAAAATTTGCGTATATAAATAGGTTTCGTGCCTTTTCTTTCGAACAATCTCGTCTATGTCTATGTACTTTTGATTAGGGGTGTTCATCAACCGATCCAAACCGTTTCAAATCGCAAAAACCGAATCGAAAAACCGAAAATCGAACAAACCGAAAATCGAAAAAACCGAAAACCGAAAAAACCACAATTTTTTATTGGATTGGATCGGATTTTGGATCCTATAGTGAAATCCAATCCAAACCGATTTATTATATACATATACTATTCTTTTTGAAATTATAGTATTACTCATACTTAAACATTATTCTTCATATTTTTATATCCCTCATTCTCTTTAATATTTTTATTGGAATGACATATATAAGACTATTTATAATAAGTATTAATGTCTTGAAGTTATATTTTACTAAAAGTTTTGATGCATAGCATATATATATATTTGATTGAGTAATCATGAAAAATAGGAAAACAATTAAGTAAATTTGAAAAATAATTAGCTACAATTTATTTGTAGCCGATTCAAGGAAAAAATATGATAAGTGGGAGTAGATATAGATAATTAATATAAAAGAACGTGTTAAAAAATATCAATTTTTTTCTTCTCAAACTTCCAAATTAAAACAAAGATTATATTTTACCACTATTAAATAAGTAGAAATGACACTTGACATTAGAAAAAAAATAAAGTATGACAAAAACCGAATTATCCAATCCAATCCAAACCGCATTTGATTGGATTGGATCGGATCAGATTTTTTTTAGGAAGTAAACCGATCCAATCTAAACCCACAATATTTTCATCATTGGATCGGATGACTTTTTAACTCAAAACCGATTCAATCCAATCCAATCCAAGAACACCCCTGCTTTTGATCCTATCCTTGACTCAAAGATGACCCCAGATGAAAAGTTAAGACCTAATTTGCACCCATGCGAGTAAGGGAATTTTATTTGGATTCTATGGAGTTCTTTATTTAACTGCACCGATTTCAATCTTTATAATTATTGTAGAATTGGATAATATATTGATGAGAAGTTTACTTGAGAAAAATTGAACAGTAAGATGTTAAACTAAACTACACTCCGTGCATTTATTTTTAAACCGTAGGGAATCCATATCCCAAAAGTAATTAATATTTAGAAGAATGTTAACAAGTGTCCTTAAAATATTATTTAAGGATTCAAAAATGGAAAATTTATATGAGAAATTGTGTATTTACTATTTCGAAGACTGCGGCACTTAGTTTTTCAATACGAATTTTTCTTTTATGGATCCTTAACCAATACCCTTAGGACACTTGTGAGTAAGACCTTAATACTTATCAAATAAGACAATCTACTCATACCCAAACCTAATATAGATTACAAGAACTAATTGCATTCTTTTCTTGAAAGTGTAATTTTTTTATAATGACGCTGCATACCAATTAAATCCATTAAATTAATATACTCTTTTAAGAGTTGTTAAATTTTTTAGAATATTCTCATTTATAAAATGACATGAGTCATTCTTAATTTTTATTTTTTATTGATATTTAAATTTAATTTCTTAAATTAATTAAGCATATATTCTTTTTAAATTTAAATATTTTATCGTTTAATTTTTTTTAAATCAAAGGGGGGTTAAGGTGTTTTTAAACTTGAATTACCTATGTATATATCATTTATAATGTCCAATTTTTCTTTTCTTTTACTTTAAACTTATAAAATTCTTGATGCAACCGAATGTGTCATAATCAATGGCTTAGGGCTGAAGAAAAATGGAAAGGAATAATTGTTTTTGTAACTTAATCAGAAATATACTTAAGGAAAAAGGTGGAATATTGATAATGAGTTAAGAAAGTCGGTAGTCTGGAAGTGTAGAGTTCTCTTTCTTCCAATTCCAAGCTCTAATTTGATTTTAAATACCATCAACTAAATGATGCTGACAAATTTTTTTTTTAACCAAAAAAGATATTCATTGATTCAAATTGATAAAATACATCGAACAACACAAATCCAATATCACTAAAAACCGAAAAGGATGAATCTGCGAACAAACTCACAGCACTCAGGTTAATAGCATAACACGGCAAAATCAAAATGCCTACAAAAGTGACAAAATCAAAGTCACCGGAATACCCATGTCTCCGGATTTGTAACATTGACGCCCAATTCTTAATCAAATCTGTGATGGATCGAAGCAAATCTGTCAATCTGAACCAAAACGAACACCGCACCAAGACGGGAAATCAAACAAACACCGCACCATGACGGGAAATTAAACAACGCCTCACCAAGATGACGAACAACAATACCGCCCCCCACAGAAGACGAAAAACATGAAAAAACGAAGAAAAAAAAAACCAAATCTATATGGAAAAATCACTTATTTAGATAAAATGGGGAAAAAACGAAGTAAATGGGTGATTCCAAGTCAAAAAATGACTCAAAATCACCCCCTCTAATGATGGCACGTGACTGTGTGTAGAGAGAAAGGAGAGAGTTTGAAGTTAGAGAGAGAATGATGACAAATTGTATCTGTTATATATGTAATAGATTTGATTATGAGTTTATGTATATAAATATAACAGCACATTAGTTCTAATTAATTAACTTGTTTTTATAAGCTCTTTTAATTTTTCATAATGCATTCCATTTATAAAAAAAAAAACTGTCTTTCTGAGAGATGTCCAAAGAAGAAACATATATCTTCACATGCCTACAAATGGATAGAAGACAGATCGATATGAACATCACTTAAAGGTTTGCCCGTCCTCATGCTAATTAAAGGCTTACATGGCACAAAAAAAAAAAAAAATCATGCAAGTTTAACAAAAAGTTAGTTTAGTCCACATCAAGAGTGGGGATGGATTGGATGAAAATTTGGGGTGGGCTTGATTTTTCTCTTTTTGTCAGCGAATATGAAAGGTAAAAAAAAAAAGACTGTGGTTTGCTTTATAATGTGTAACCGACAGGAAGTATCTTGCTCTTTGATTAAAGTAAATCAAATAATGTTGTATTTCTTAATCAAATTAGCTTAAATTAATTTTCAATAAAATTTTAACAAATAATTTTTTGATTCTAAGGCTGCAAATTTTAACAAATAATTACTTCAACTGGTCAATTATCCCTTCAGTATTCAAGCAGTTGGTCTTCAAATATTCAACAAAAAGCTCCTCAAAACGCAAAATAATTAGCAAGTGTTATTTATACAAGCAAGTTCACACTTTGAGCCATGTTTTTGTTTGGCTTGACGAAACACTGTTATATGACCAAATAAATCGGCAATCAGTCTATCAGAGTTATTTGCAGAGTTTGATTTTAATATATTTTTAGAGTAATTTTTTGATGGCTGATCAAGAAGGAGCACATTGCTATCTAAGGTGAAGTTTCAAGTAGGTGCCTCACCAATGAGGTAATCCATTTAACCATTTCTCATAAAGCAAATATGTTAATCAATGCCTTACGATATTGATTCAGGAAATAAAGATAGAAATCGTGCATTATGAAGTCGTGTATTCCAATTTTTTTTAAGAATAAATGTCAATTTTGATTCCTGAAATAAACACCAGGATCTGTTTTAGTCCTGATAAAATTTTGATATCAAAATATTATTTCAATATTAAAAATACTAATTCTAGGAAAGCAAATGCTAATTATTGCTCTAAGGATATTAGTTCAGTAAATAAATATAGAAATTGTGCATTATGAATTGGTGTATTCATTTTTTTCCCAGAATAAATGTTTATTTTGGTCTCTGAGAAAAATACCGGGGTCCATTTTAGTCCCTGATAAAATTAAAGTACCAAATTAGTCCCTCACAATTTTAAACTAGAGACACTTTAGTCCCTCATTTAACCTAATGTTTGTTTGGGTTTGTTGTCGATGGCGTATTTTATTTTTTTGCTTATGTGTATTGTTATATGATATTTACAAATTTCATAATGTAAATTGGTTATTAAACATTTACTTAAATGTCTAAAATGCCCAAAGCAACACCATTTTGAACACGTGATAAAAAGAAACTGACCCCTTAAACAACCGAAAATACAACTTAGATGTCCAAAATGAGACCTAATCAATATCACTCCAATTTCTGCACCAAATTAGCAACTATAGAACCCTAATCCACAATGATAACAGATGGTGTCTAACGAGATCAAATAGAGGGACTAGCATGTCCCTAATTTGAAATTATGACGAACTAGTTTGGTAATTTAGTTTTCTCAGTGACTAAAACGGACCCCAGTGTTTTTCTCATCAAAATGAACCTTTTTTCTTTTTTCCATGTTTAAAAGTTATAATTCTCAATATAAATTTTTTTTTATTCCTTAATTAATGTCATTAAGACACTAGTTAACAATATCTTCTCTCGATTGCATGTTTCGTTAGAGAAAATTATACGCATAGAGTAAGAGTGTGTTTGTTACAGATTATGAGATGAAAAAATCAATTTTTTTAAGTAAAAAAAATCAATTTAAATTGGTTTAAGTGTATTTGTTCAGGCTTTTCATAAAAAAGTCATTTTTGGGTTAAAATCAGAAGCTACTTATAGCAGCTTTTGGAAATAATCAATTGCAATAGAGGAGAGAGAAAAGTTAAAAAAACACAGAACTGATGACATTGTTGCAAATATGATCTTATGCCCCTTATGCCTTTTCGTCTATTTCCTTCGAGTTGTATTTTACTGACAACTCATATGGGACAACTCTATTATGTAATGACATTATCGTAATTTTAACTTTTTTTTAAACATTCACTATGCAGTTATTGTTCACATATATCCTCTTGCTTAAAGCAGCGACAATCTGTCAAAGTATTTGGAAGGCTGCTTCCTTCCCATCGTCATCTTCTTTCATATATCCTCTTCCTTCCCATCGTCTCTTTTGCAGTTTTTTATGCGTTTCGGTAATGTAAGGTTGCTACAGAGTATTTGGCTATTTCAACTCATGCGTTCTAAGTGGAGCCTTTATGCCATTAGGCTATTATGTGTTGCAATTAGAAACCATCAAGACTTAACGCGTTTTGGGTATAAACATTTTGACTTCAAAACCACCATGACCTCTACAATAATTCAATTATTTTGTATTTCTTTACGTCCGTTATTATAATTTTGTAAGCAGGAAAAAAAAAAGCACTTTTATAAGATTGTATCCAAATAAGTTAAAAATCATTTTTTTAAAAAAATGTGATTATAAACAAATACAAAATAGTTTTTTTTTCCTTTAAAATCTCTAAAAAATTAATCTGTAAATTATTAAATGTCAATTTTTTTTTAATAATATGTAACAAATGGTCTCTAAATGAACACTTTGATGTGCCACCAGATCGGATTTGCTCCTGCTCAAGTGTTGTGCAGTGCAGTTCCTACAAAATCCAACGGTGAGAAAGCAATATAGAGGGAGGAAGGTTTTGGGATGTGTGTAAAAACGATCCGATGATAAGGAGACAACGACATGACGCTCCTGCAGCGGAAGCGAATCCGGGTCCATGCGCCAGATGCCACAAACAACTATAATTACAAAGTTGATTCATGATTTGATCATTTTTTTTTTCACGAAAATTAAGGATGTTTCTTCCACACCAATTGGGAGTGCACGTGGGGCTGTGCAGTAAAATTCTTTTGGTTTTCCCCATGGGTCTCTGAACTCCTTTTTTCGGATCAGGATCCTCTCCGGTAATTGGAGAGGTCCAGTATGAGAGAGAAAGACTCATATAATAAAATAATAATATTTTATTATTTTATTATATGAGTCTTTCTCTCTCGTACTGGACCTCTCCAATTACCGGAGAGGATCCTATTTCCCTTTTTTTCAGGGTTGAAAGCCAGGAACCATTGTGTCTACAGGTAATAATGACTTTATTAAAGTCATAGCAAAAGCGTTCATATATCTATTAATTGCAGTCTTGAACAGAGGAAGAGAGAGAGAAAGGAGGAAGCGTTTTTTGTCAAGAATGATATCAATTGCATTTGCTCCTATAAATCTTTTATAAAATTTCCTGCTCATAATTAAAGAAGGAAAATATATATTAGGAAACAAATTACTTAAAAAAGATAAAATTGTCATGGTGGATGAAGGGATGGATATGGATCCCTATATTTAAAATTCATTATATTCACTGATTATATTCACAATTTGATCATTGTTATCTCATTTATTTATTTAATATACATTTAAATATATCTAATGGTACGTATGGGTAAATATAGTGAATTTTGAAAAAGTTTATCATATTTTCTTATAAGTCGTGTTTAGAAGATACGACTTCAATCTTTTTAATTTTTTTTTTAAAATTTTCTAATTAGTCGTATCTTTAGCTTACAACTTATTTATTATTTAAATTTTTTAAAAAAGTATTATATTAAAAATTGTGTGTTCAATTTCTTAAAAATTTTAAAATTATTTTTTTTAATATTATATTTCTATTTTTTTTAGGCCTTATGCAAGTTTACATAGATTAGAAAAATTAATAAGTATGTATGAGTATTGAGTGAAAAGGAAGACCACTAAATCCTTTTCACCTTCCAATCTGTGCATGCTTGAATCGCGATACACACAACACAAAAATCCTTTATATATCTTTCTCTTTCTCTACTTTAATCAATGTGACTTTGTCTGCTGGATGAGTTTTGTCTTTGCTTGGCAATAAGCAGCTTTTCCCTGTTTCAGTTTTAGTCTTATTAATCGCCCGCATTCATCGTGCCCCTCATCATATGTCTATGTCTCCCTTCGTACGTTCTTGGCGGCTTCTTTACTCGACGAGTGTAATTAGACAGTACAATTATGTGAATAATGTATTTTTTTAAAAATAATTATGGAATTAAAGAAAGTCGTAAGTGAGGGTAATGAAATCAAGTATAAAATCATAAATATTGTTTACCAATCATTTTTATATTTATAAAATAAAATAAAAAGTAAGTATGGCATATATCATATACGATTTAATTTTTTATCATATTTTCTTACAAGTCGTGGTTAGATGATACAACTTCGATCTTTTTAATTTTTTTTTTTAAAATTTTCTAGTTAGTCGTAACTTTGACTTACGACTTATTTATTATTATTTTTTATAAAAAAAAATTATAAAAAAAGGGCCAAGTCGTATGTCTTATATAGAGTTTAATTTTTATGTATCGTCAGTGTAAATATTTTTACACTGACAACCAATCAGAAATTATAGAATTGATGATTTTTAAGACAATTAGATAAAGAGTTAAATATTTTTAATAGTGTGTCAATTTCTTATTGGTTGACATTGTAAAAAGGCTTTACCAATTAAATCATATAAGATATATAATTTATTTGATTAGATATAAAGTTTACTTTTTATGCATTATCAGTGTAAATGATTTTTACACTTACATCGAATAATATTTTAACAAATCACTATTATTGTTATTTCTCTCTCCTAGTTCTGCTTCATAAAAGCACACATGTTAAAATGTTAGTGAATGTCAGTGTAAAACACTTTTTATACTGATATTGTATACTACTTTAATCCTTAGATATATTAAATTTTAGAGTTTAGTTTCTATACATTGTCGTGTAAAAGATTTTTACACTAACATCCAATAATATCTTAATAAATCAACATTCACTAGTGCAGAAAAGGGATTCTACATCGGAGTTTACACATCGGTTTATTAGAAACCGATGTGTAAAACGAGGCGGTGACATTTTTGAAATTAAAACCAAAGTATTACACATCGGTTTAGAGAATAACCGATGTTTAAAATTAAAATAAAAAAAATCTAAAGTCAGAATTTTTAACATTCAACATCGGTTCTTTATGAACCGATGTGTAAAATAGTGATTAACCACATCGGTTTTTAATTAACCGATGTATAAAATTATAAAGAAAAAAAAATAGAAATTAAAATTTTACTTTTACACATCGGTTTTTATTAACCAATGTATAAAATTAAAAAAAAATTTCAGAAGTTAAAAGTTTAATGTTTGCACATCGGTTTTAACATAACCGATGTGTATAAGATGGTTAACACATCGGTTTTTCAAATAACCGATGTGTAATATTACTAATTTTTCTCTTTCCCTCCTTTTTCAGTTTACGAACCCTAAAACACAAAACACAAAACACAAAACACTTCACTTGCTCTCTGCCTCTGTTCTCACATTCATCTTCTGCCCTAACCCTTTCTCTCTTGAACATCACCACTACCGAGTTCTCTTCTCCTCTTCATCACTCTCACTCTGCCCTAACCGTTTCTCTCTTGAACACCACCACGCGCGAGCTCCTTTCTCCACCACCATCGCGAGGTATGATCCTCTCCTCTCTCTCTCTCTCAACTTTACTCTCTATGGTTTGAATATTGCCCTAACTCTCTCTGTCCCTCTCATTCTCAGCCATCTCTTCGAACTGCGGCCACTAGTGGAGAGAGCCAACACCGAGCACGCGCACCAGCACTGAGCCACCCTCTTCCTCCTCTTTGCGAACACAGGTAAAGTCTTAACCCATTTTTGTTTCACCGAGACCACCATTTTCGGTAGTTACTATTTTAAGTGTTTGCATATTCATAAGTTTGACTCTAAGATGAGTGTTTTTGAGTTCTGAACTTTGTTTGTGATTGTTTGAGTGCTGAACTGTGTTTCCATTTTTTTGTTGGTAGTATTTATAGTGTTTCCATATTCTTGCTTTATTGAATATATGCAAGTTCCCTAGGAGAAAATTCTGGCAGTTGCTTCTATTTTATTTTTTTAATCTTGGATGCTATTGAGTGGGTGCATGCAATGTGACTAAAAAACCCATTTCTTCAAATGTATTGTGAGTTTTCTACTTTATCAAGATTTTCCAAATTGCCCAATTTCTTTGTTGAATGGTTAATGGCTATGGGTTGTCTCTCATAGTTTAAGGAAATATATAAAATTTGAACACCTTCACATGAGCACTTTCTTTTGTAACTCGCTAAAGAGGGATAAAAACCTCACTTTTTAGAAGGGAAATGCTGAGCATGTTGGACATCAATGGAATGTTGAATATTGTCACTGGTTTCTTAATGGGTCCATTACCCTGCTTATGTGGTTTATAATGTGTTAAAATAGTAAAGCCTTAGTTTCCCGTTTGAGATGCAATACTAATGAGC
This sequence comes from Sophora flavescens, assembly GCA_030762895.1. Lineage (NCBI taxonomy): Eukaryota > Viridiplantae > Streptophyta > Magnoliopsida > Fabales > Fabaceae > Sophora > Sophora flavescens. The sequence continues at coordinate 31,208,993 of CM061063.1, forward strand.
GTACGTGTATGTGCTTAATGTACCGCTCATTGTGTTGGATCTTGAATTGTCCAAAGTTGGACAGTTTGGGAAAAAACTTTTTCTTAATTCAGTTAAAATAGTTATTATTTGATTCTAATGTTATATACTTGATGAAAGTTCGGATTGATAAATTTCCTTTCGTTCTCCGGGTGCATACTTTATCGTGGTGGATGTCATCGCGTTCAAGTAGTGTACGTCGGAGACCGCAGGGAAATGCTGCCGAAATTTTGTCGAGTATGAGCATGAGAGTTAAGGACTAACTGTTAACCGAATGTTGAAAAAGTTTCTTCTCGAATGGGATAGGGCCATACCCTGTCATAAGAAGTGGTTGATGAATATGTTGGACTAAGTACGAAGGTATTGGTTTAGTCATGGATCGCGGTTGGATGAATGCTAGACGGACAAGTGATGACTATGAGAATGGAGTGGAAGATTTTCTACAGTTTGCAAAAACAAATGCTCCTGATAGTGGTAACGGAAGGTTTTATTGTCCTTGTGTTAACTGTTTGAATGAGAGACGACTAGAAGCTGAGGAGATACGTGATCATCTTATTTGTCAGGGGATTTGCAAGAGTTATACAACATGGATATGTCATGGTGAATCGTTAGACAGGCCGAGGGTGTCGGATAGAGAGGAAGTTGATGACGTGGAAATGGACGATGGACTAGAGGACATGATCCGTGATGTTGGGCAAGAGTCTTTTCGGCGCGCACATGTGTATGATACTTTGTGCAGTGATGCGCAAGTGGCTTTGAATCCGGGGTGCACTAATATCACACGGTTGTCAGCGCGGATAAGATAGTTCAATGAGAAGGCGAGAAATGGGTGGAGCGATAAAAGCTTTACTGAATTGCTTGAGTTGTTGAAAGAAATGCTTCCAGAAGGCAACACATTGCCATCTCGAAACTATGAGGCGAAGAAGATATTGTGTCCGATGGGTATGGAGTATAAGAAAATACACGCTTGCCCCGATGATTGCATATTGTACAGGAAAGAGTTTGAAGAGATGCACAAGTGCCCCAGGTGTGGGGTATCACGCTACAAAGTGAAGGATGGTGATTCTAGTTGTGATGTGGTCACCAAAGGTCCTCCTGCGAAGGTGTTATGGTATCTTCCCGTGATTCCGCGGTTCAAGCGATTGTTTGCTAATGTAAATGACGCAAAGAATATTAGATGGCATGCAGATGAGAGGAAGTGTGATGGACAGCTTCGCCATCCGGCCGATTCTTTGCAATGGAAGAGAATTGATAGTTTGTTTCCGGATTTCGGCAATGAGCCCAGAAACCTCAGGCTTGGACTTGCTACCGATGGAATGAATCCATATGGAAACTTGAGTAGTATTCATAGTTCATGGCCTGTTCTCCTTGTAATTTACAACCTGTCTCCTTGGTTGTGCATGAAGCGCAAATACATTATGTTAAGTATGATGATTTCGGGTCCTAAACAGCCAGGAAATGATATTGATGTTTATCTGAGTCCCTTGATTGAAGACTTGAGAATGTTGTGGGATGAAGGCGTTGACGTGATTGACGGGTATTGCCGTGAGACATTCAGATTGCGTGCCATGTTATTTTGCACCATCAATGACTTTCCAACATACGGGAACCTGTGTGGGTATAGTGTTAAGGGGCATAAAGCATGTCCAATATGTGAAGAAGGCACATGTTACCATCAACTGCAACATGGAAGGAAAACGGTTTACCTTGGGCATCGGAGATTTCTCCGACGTAATCATCCTTATCGTAGATTGAGAAAAGCTTTCAATGGACTTCCGGAGAATGAAATTGCTCCGGTGGCCTTGACAGGAGAGCAAGTTTATGAAAGGGTGAACAACACTAATGTTATCTATAGGAAGACCCAGAAGAAGGCTACCGAGAAGAAAATATGGAAGAAGAGGTCGATCTTCTTTGATCTTCCATACTGGTGCAAGCTTGATGTAAGACATTGTATTGATGTGATGCATGTAGAGAAAAATGTGTGTGACAGTTTAATCGGAACGCTTCTCAACATTCAAGGCAAGACAAAGGATGGTGTGAATGCTCGTCTGGAACTAGTTGCGATGGGTATACGAGAGCAGTTAGCTCCACTTAAAGTGGGGGATAAGAAGACTTATTTGCCCCAGCATGTCATACTTTATCAAAAAAAGAGAAAAGAAGTTTCTGTGAATGTCTACGGGGAGTCAAAGTGCCACAGGGTTACTCTTCAAATATCAGAAGACTTGTCTCAATGAAAGATCTCAAATTAGTTGGCTTAAAGTCTCATGATTGTCATGTCTTGATGCAACAACTACTACCGGTGGCCATTCGTGACATATTGCCTAAAAAAGTCAGACATGCCATTACTAGGTTATGCCTATTCTTCAATGCTATATGTAGCAAGGTCATTGACACTAAAAATTTGGATGAGTTGGAAAATGAGACAGCCATTGTCTTGTGCCAATTGGAGATGTATTTTCCACCTTCATTTTTTGACATCATGGTTCATTTGATTGTTCATCTAGTGAGAGAGATTAGATTGTGCGGTCCCGTTTATTTAAGGTGGATGTACCCGGTTGAGCGATACATGAAGATCCTGAAAGGATATATGAAAAATCCACACCGTCCCGAAGCATCTATTGTTGAAAGGTATGTTGCAGAAGAAGCTATTGAGTTTTGTACAGACTACATGTCAGAAGCGGAACCTGTAGGGCTTCCGAAGTCTCGTCACAAAGGAAGATATGATGGTAAGGGTACACGAGGTATCACTGTTAAGAGCATGGATCGGGAGGAAGTGCTTCAAGCACATTTGTATATATTGAATAACACTGATGAGGTTGAACCATACTTATGTGAGCATAAAAGCATCATTAATGAAACTTACCCTAGAATGAATGAAAAATGGTGTTTGAACAAGCATAACAAGACTTTCTTGAACTGGTTTAAAGAAAAAATTGCAAAGGATGGTACTGCTTCTGCTACATTAAAATGGCTAGCACAGGGGCCTAACTTTGATGTCATATGCTGGAGTGGGTACGATATCAATAAATTTTCCTTCTATACAAAGTCCTAGGATGACAAAAGTACGATGCAAAACAGTGGGGTTATGGTCGTCGCTGAGTCCATGCATTTCTCTAGTTCGAAAGATAAAAACCCTGTTATGGCATCGGTTTCATACTTTGGAATCATTGAAGAGATATGGGAGATTGATTACACGAAGTTTAGAGTACCTGTTTTTAAATGTCAGTGGGTCGACAATAACAATGGTGTGCAAACCGATGAGTTCGGATTCAAATTGGTGGACCTTAGTAAGGTAGGTAATAAAGAAGAACCTTTCATCATGGCATCCCAAGCAAAACAAGTGTTTTATATCCGTGATCCTTCTAACAAAAGGTGGTCAGTGGTTCTCCAGGGAAAAAACATGTATAATGGTAGTGAGGGAAATCACGATTCAACTCTTGATATTTCTGATACTCCTTCTTTCTCAACACGAGTGCCTAATTTCAATGAGGAAAATAAAGTGGATGATGTACATGCTACTCATAATGATCACCAAGAAGGGTTATGGGAGAACTTTACTAATTGACCACAAAGTAAGTTTAGTTTGATATTACCATCAAGTTTGGCATATTATATGTTTACGTTGATATTTATAAGTTATGTTTATGTACGTTGATCGATATTTATAAGTTATGTTTGATATTTATCCTGACATACTAACAAGTTTTTTTTTTGTTTTGTGTTTAAACAGGTATACATGACTGATCATGAGGATATCCCCTCCTTCATGCAGCGGGTCAAAGACCCCGTCTACCGGTAGAAAGGGTAGACGTGCCACACGGATGAGGAATTTGACTGCCAACCGTGGGTCAAATCAAAGGATAAGAGTAGGCTTTGATAATAACCTCAATCCTATTGGGCCAATGGAAGATCAGTTTAACAGTTTTGTGGCGACCCTTGCTAGGAACAGGCCCAGTATACTCATTGATAGGTGGAGAGATGTACCGGCGGACGTGAAGGAGCAGATATGGGAGAGTATTCTGGTATCTATACTTCTACGTCCTGTGTTTGTCTGTATCTACTTTATTTTTATCTTAATAATATCATACAGTAATTCGTTGATTCTTTTGGTCTTAATGTAGTTGACCTTTGACATACCGGATACATACGCTATGAAGAAGTGTTTGCTAAAGTATGCTGGAGAGCGTTGGAGGGCTTTTAAGGCCGACCTGGGCAGATACTATATATTCAATCCAAAAAGTAAAAAGAACCTACTTGAGGTGTATCCGTTTCTTAACAAGGCGACGTGGGATCGCTTTGTTCAGAGCCGACATGATCCCAGCTTTCAGGTTAACTTATTTGATTTGTCTCTAAATTTATGTAATTGCATTAATTTCATTTACTTATGTAATTTAATTGTCTTTTATTTATAACAGGAGAAGAGGGAAAAGGGGCAGAAAAACCAAAGCAAGAATGTCTACCCCCATGTCATGTCTCGTGGGGGATATAAAAAGCTTGTTCAGAAAATGGTTGAAGAGGAAAAGAAAGCACGTAAGGAAGCAGCATCTCAGGCGGATCCTAATGCTGAAACTCTTCCAGAGGTTGTTGATCCACCTCCACCCCCATGCCATCGTTCATGGAAGAGGGGCCGACAAAGAAAAACGGGACAATATACATCCGAGGAGGCCCGCCAAGTAGCTGAGAAGATTGTAAGTATAGTTTGTTGTAATTGTCATTTTAAGATTGTTACCGAATTGTAATGTGACCTAATATTTTATGTGATCAGCTAACCCAAAGAACCTTTGTTCCTACAGGACGCGATGATATCTTATCTACTGCCATTGGTAAACCAGACCACCCGGGCCGTGTCATTGGTGTTGGATGGGGAGTTGGCATTCGCCAATACCATGGTTCATCTTCACACCAATGCCACAGAGATGTTGAAGCAGATAGAGCACGACTAAAACAGGAGATTGCAGCTGAGCTTCGACAGGAGATGGCCGAGCAGTTTGCCCAAAGAGATGGCAATATCGACTTCTATGTCCCAGCAGATGACAGCCGGTGTCCAACCCTCCATCCAACCCTCTGTCCATGTGAGCACTAAGGGCTCATGTGATCCTCCTCCTCATCCTGAAAATGATGATGATGGTGATACTGCTGCTGCTGATGATGATGATGATGATGATGATGATGACGACCCTGATAGGTGTGAGCTGTATGTTGATGATCATCATCATCGCCGCTTAGTGGCATTGGGTAGGGCACATAATAACTTAGGTAATACCATACACCATCGGTTATTACCGGATGATCAGCTGAGGGTCGTTGTTGAGATTATTCGAGATGCTGATGCTCGAGTCCCTGTGCCCACTGAGGAGGTTCGAACAGTGGGTCAGGCCCCCGGTATCCTCATCCTCTGGCCAAGAAGACTGGTCAACTTTCTTGTTGCATCTGAGGTATTCGGTTAGTTGTGTTTTTCTATATTCATATTTGAAATAGTTTATTATTGTTTAAAGATAATGCTTTATTTTTATTCGTTATAGGATGTTGGAAATGATATTGTGCCTAAAAGGTAGGATCTAGGAAGACCAGAGATGTCTGCTCCTGCCAAGGTATTCATTTGATCATTTAGTTAATAACGAATTAAATAACTTAATTATCCGTGATTACTAATATATATCTATGTTGTTTAGGGGATCGACAAAGGGGCACCTGGCCATGGTGATATTTTTAAAGTTCTGGCTATACAGGTTGTCACCATGGAGAATGACGCAGCCTTGGTAAGGTTGGAACATGATGCCAGCCCTGGTGAACTGTATATACCAAAGAAGGAACTTATGGAGATGGTACTCAATAAAGAAATGGTCAGTTCTGCACACATATCGTTTTGGTGCACGTAAGTACATTTTATTTATAAGTTAAGTACGTAATTAATTTTTAAATACTATGATAATTAACATGTTTTTCCAATATATTAGGTATCTGCATCGTATGCTAGTCGATCAGGGTAACCTCGCCCTTTATGGGTTCATTGACCCCATGTTCATTCAGGGTGATGTTCTCCTAGCATCGGAAGACCCGGTCACTACCATACGTGATATAGTTGCCCGAGACGATCATCAATTCTATCTTGCGCCTTATCTCAATAAGTAAGTACCGGTTATTTAAGTATAACTATATATGACTTAGTCACTAACTGTTCCGCATATACAGCCGGCATTGGCAACTGTTGCTCTTGTACCCAAGAATGAACGTCGTGGTCTTCTTATGCTCATTGGGAAATAAGTCGACGAATCAACTGAAGACGATCATCGAAATGTAAGCATTAAAATACTTTATAATCAGTAATGCAGTTGTTTTAATTATCTGAAATCTATTAGATATACTTTAATTAATGTTTTTGTCATGATAGGTCTATTAATGCAACCCACATGTTGCGTGGTGAAAGGCGTACTCGGGCTATCAGATGGATTATTCCCAGCGTAAGATATTTATTAGTTCAAATGTATCAAATGCAGTGGGTACAATAATTGATTTCTATTTTATTTAATTCCTCATATTCTAATTGGGTTTCATTTGTACGTAGTCACGTATACAACGTGGGTCATGGGAATGTGGCTACTATGTGATGCAGTGGATGTTGGAAATTATCTCCTCCGGGTTCATTGAAAGATGGCACGAGGTAAATGTTAATTGACACAATTAGAAGTAATAGTATAGATTCGTTATATGTTTTATGTTAGTTTATTACTTAAAAGATATAATCTTTTGTCCAATTAAACTTGCAGATATTCAACAATCCAACTCCATTATCTGATTCTGACATCAACAACATAAAGAGGCGTTGGGCAACTTTCTTTCTTGAAGTGTACCAACCATAGTTTGTATATATGTAGTTAGTTTAAAAACTTATCATGTACTAGCTATAGTGTACCTTTGACTGATGATATGTATTAGTGCTCGTGTCCTGGTTCAATTCTTCTTCTCTCGTGTTTTGATGTAGCCTTGATAAAGTGTTGTTTTCATTCATTCGAAATTAATTAGGCCTGATGCCCTCTGTTTTGATTCTCGTGCTCACTAGTCATTTGATGAAATGTCGATATTTTTAACCATATGTGTAAAGAGCTGATTGTTTGTGCCAAGAAAATTGAATGAAGTATGTTTTGCTTTTGATATGGTTAAAACTTTGTTGCAATTGTGTCAAAACTGGTTTGGTGTTCCGTTGTTGTTTCTTGTTTGATCAGTGGTACGCTGGTTTGTTAGCTTAAACAAGTTCCTGGAATTGATGGTTATGAATTAGTAAGTGCTCTTACTTTACCAATTAGTTTGCCTTGCCCATTTGTTATCTAACTCATGTGATGCCTAAATCACGTGTGGTTAATGCCTTGCTGTTTCTTGTCATCGAATGAACTATAAAAAATTGTGTATTCCAATTGTATGTGGCTGCTTGTTATCATTTTCTACTGGTTTGGTGCAATAACTACATTATGTTTACCCCAAAATTTACAGTATGTTATTCTCGGTATTGATCTCGCATTACAAAATAGGGGAAATGAATGATTGAAATGTAAATAACAGATTAAAAAAAAAAATGAGATTTTACACATCGGTTCTTCAAAAACCGATGTGTAAATTTCACTTACACATCGGTTTTATTCAAAATCGATGTGTAAATTTCACTTTACACATCGGTTCTGATTAAAACCGATGTGTAAGTGAAATTTACACATCGGTTTTTGGGAAAACCGATGTGGAAAGTGAAATTTCCAACTGCTTATCAATTGACAAATTAATTTTCCACATCGGTTAAAAGAAAGCCGCTGCTTAAAATATACTTTACACATCGGTTTTATAACCGATGTGTAAAGTGGCAATAAACCACATCGATCGTTTCCACATCAGTTTGAAAACCGATGTGGAAAGCCATAAATAATCGACGTGGAATCCCTTTTCTGCACTAGTGATTGTGTATGACAATAAATAACATATATGTCTTTATCTTTATATGTATGATAATAATAATAGTTTTTTTTAATTAAATTTCCCCCACTGATCCTGGAACCGCTACTTGTTGATATCATTACCATTACCATTACCATTACCATTACCATTAAATGCTAGTAATTAGTCACACTATATTTCTCGTAAAAATACTCTCATGCATTTTTTAAAAGACAATAAAGCAATAACTTCATGGTATACCTCACCCAAACTGCATATCTCTTATTGTTTAAATTTGTTTCTGAAAAATAACAGTTTATGAACTCATAATATATGCAAAAAGCAAAGGCTAAAAATTGAAAGAAAATATTGAAAAGCTGAAGTCGTGATTCTTGCATACGACTTGTTTGAAAATAAAATAAAATATTGAAGTCTATTTCATGGTTACGACTTGTTAAAAAAGTTTAAAAAATATATTAAATACCAAAATCGTATTTGGTAAACACGATTTGTAATAAAAATAATAATAAATAACATAAGTCGTATGTAATGTATACGACTCGTATATTTTTTTAATTTTACAAATATAAAAGTGATTCGTGAGAATGGGATACGACTTTAATATTTGGTTTCGTAACTCCCACTTATGACTTATCCTAATTCCGTAATTAATTTAAAATGTACACCATTCACGTAATTACACTAGTTGTGTAAAAAAGCTATTCTTGGCCTTTGTATATATTGATATATGATATATATCACGTAAGAAAAGAAAAATGATTAATTTCTAGATGCCCCGGCTACTTCATATTTTTCAATTAAGGAAGTCTTAAATTTTCAAATTTATGAACATGTCCTGTTATTTGGAATGAAGGCTGTCCCATAAAGAAACGGTTGTTTGTCTCGACCAGAAAATATAACCAAATCAATGATAAGATTTTTAAAATTTTCAAGTCCATTTTGGAGAATTTGTTTGACTGATAATTTTCGAATCAAAACATTTAGCTATAGAAAAGATTAGGATAAATAGCCTGCAGTGATGGTTGGTTGAAAGAATTCGGATTAACTCTTTTTTTTTCCTCCTTGTCATGAAATAGAAAAATACGAAACAATTTTAATGAACCACAAAAATAATTATGAGATGTATCAAAAGTTATTTTATCATTTTCTCTCGTAACATGAGAGGATTCAAATCCAAATGAAAGCTTTACTAGTAGCTCTAATTAATTGTACTTTCCTACGTAAAATTTTATACGTCGATATATAAGCTGACTTAATATAAATTTTGAATACATTTATGTAAACATTTTAATTAAAGTAGTACTTCTTTAATAAAGATTATCGCCCATAAACTTATGACTAGGGATGCAATTTTATCCGTACCCGCGGATACCCACGGATAAAATCCATAACAGACGTAGGGCGGGTAGTTAAACGGGTATCCGTGGGTAAAATAAACGGGTAATTTCAATACCCGTTTATAAACGGGGCGGGGGCGGGTATCACACTATCCGTGCCCTCGGATACCCGCACCCGTTACTTAAGTTATTAAAATGCCCTTTATTATATATATATATGTAGTAATTGCTAAATGTATTTGATTACTTTTGTTCGTAACTTTTGTAATTGGGTAATGTTTTGATGCTTTCTTAACATCTATTTGTATGAATATGATTATTTTAAATTGAATTACACATATTTTAGCAATTTTAATTTTCAAGCAAAAAGAATATATATTTTTCTGGAAAAAATAATTCATGGATATCCGCAAATCCGTGGATATCCGCGAAACCCGTTGGATACCCGTCCGAAAGATACCCGCATGGATAACAGACGGGGACGGATACGGATTTTACCCGATGAATGCGAGGGCGGCATGAGTGCCCCGTTCCGTTGCCCTCCCTACTTATGACATTATTGTATTTTTCCCAACATCGATCCTTTTAGTCATATGTTTTGCGAAAAGCACTAGCCTGGCAAGGATCGATGACTGGATGCAGCATTAGGTAGATTGTCTAATAAGGATTGTATGCCATGAAAAGGTGATGTATATATGCTTTGCTTAGTTCCAAAAAACAAAGAGCTGGTAGGTCCATATATAATATAATAGGAGACAAAGGGCATCCCATGATCTCTGACCTGCGATTGGGATATCACAGCTACAAACAGGTGCTTTTGTCAAAGTTGAGCTTGGACAAAATATAAAGAAAGAAATTAAAAGATGAGCTTATAGTCATGACTCATGATCCCTATTGAGGCTTAGATAATTTATTCTTGGCCCTTTCATTATTACTACATCGCGGTCTTGTTGTGTCCTTAAAGGAAGGTTAAGTAAATGTGATTTTGAATTAAATTTATTTTATAAAGTTAATTTGGTTAGAATTAATTCTTTGAATGTTTTTTTTTTGAAAGCAAGTTTTATGTACAATATAGGGTAAAATTTTAACTCAACGCAAAACCAACTTTCAGGTACTATTCTAGAATCACGTTTGAAGGGAAAATTAATTATGTCCAGCAGTTGTCAAACACCTCTATTTTTTATTAAAATCACGTTTGGCAGTAGATAAACACAATTCTAATATTTTTTACAATGAAACCAAACATGCTCATCAAATTGCCCCAAACGACTCATCTGTCGGCTTAAAAGTGTAAATAATGTGTAATGTTTAAAAACCCAGATCTATTGATGTCCGATTTAATTGCTTATTATCATTAATTAGAAATTACGATTCAATTATTAATTTAATTGGTTTAACCAATCAAATCATAACATATAACTAACTATTTAAGTCTTGCAAGTTCGATCTTCGGTTTAATTTTAAAACATTATTAAAGACTTCTATATAATATATAGGCTAAATTACTCTTTTGTCCATTATCTTTCTTTATTTTAGGTTTTATTTTGTCCCTCATTTATTTATATATTTTTTCATTTTGGTCCCATATCTTACAACCGTTAACCTATTTTGGTCCCTTCCGTTAGTTTTGCACTGACGGTGTTATTGCGTCAGGTTTCCACCGTCATTTGCCGGAAACCACTGTCGCTAGTCGGAATCTCATCGGAAACTCATCGGAATCTGGGTTTAGAGAGAGAAAAACCCAATTTTTCCTTTCTCTCTCTTTTTCCTTCCTCCCTTCCTTCTTCATTTCTCTCTCAAACACGAAGTTGATTTTTCCTTCATCGTGGTCTTGGACTTCCCTGGACGGTGTATGACTCTGAATTGAATAGGGGTATCCTTTTGGGTTTCGACATGTTTATTTGGACTTAAAATGTTCTGATAAATTTTGACATGGAAATAACCTGAGTTTTATAAAACATGTGCAATATATGAACTACGCTTGTTCATGAAAGATGTTGTTTTAGCTGAAAAGATGCCAACCCGGTCGGCTAAGCAACCTAGTCAGTCGTGTGTGTGAAGTCGTCTAAATCTTAAGGCTATGCCTCATATATATAGTGCGAGGATGACAGTTACATGGTATTAGTGGATCATTATGAGCGATTATAGATGTCATTGATAAGGGCAATTACAAGTCCAAGGTTGGTTATGAATTTCAGTAGTCACAACTTAATAGGAGATGGTTGACTTATTGGACACATGATCTAAGAACGGCTATGGGCTGAATTCCAACTCAGGCCATGTCGTAACATAAGTCCCCCAAACTTCGAGCTGTGTACAGCGAAGAGGCTTTAACTTAGTTTTTCTTCATCTCGAAAATTGTCCTTGCTAAAATCCAGTTAGCCGGATTCTGACCGAAACAAAGTATCACATGCATTTCTATGTATGAATTCTAAGGGTAATTTGTGGATATAGCCTGACAGAATATAGCGTTCTACTCCTACGTATCCCAAATGGGAATCAAGGCTAACGTAGTTCTAGTATAAAAGTTAGGTACTCGGTCGGTCAAGCAACCAAGCGATCTATCAAAGTTTAGAGTATCTAGTAACCAAGCCCCCTTTCTCAAATTAAACCTCTCAGCCTCTTCTCATACTAGGTCATGTGTTCATTGCAATTATTTGATCTCTTTACTTTTGGATAATTGTCCTCACCTTTGTATTTATAATCATTAGCATTTATGAGTTAACTGTTCGACCATTTCTAACTCTACTGGCCTTCTAATTTTCCCACTTGATTTGCCTAACCTTTAGGTCGTCCAATGTACTCAATAATGGGCTAAACACGAACTCGATCGGCTTTGCATAAACAAGACGGATCCGAGTGTAAACTCGGTCCAACTATAACATAAGTCCCTCACAACTGCCCTAAGTCGTGAGCGACGAAGGGGCTTTTATGCAAACAATGTATGAAACCTCTATATGAACAAGGGGATATGGTTTCTTGGAGCAATGAATAATGTCAAGTGCGACTCTGAGTAATTTGCTTATATCTTTCATTCCCGAGCTTGTATCGTTGACCTATTTTACGCGTTTATCTCTGCGTTCATCTTTGCGTGATATGGTATAGCCGATTGTAGAAACTCCGCCTTTAATGTGTCTACCGTCTTTGTAGCCATGCCAGGAACGTTTGTACAACATTTACCTTAGTTTTCATACACATGTTTCTCTTCGTTGACATCCACATGTTGATTATCCTTGTGTTCCTATCTTTGTTATATAATGTATTTCCGAATTTAATTGAGTATCGCCTTTGTATCTCAGAATTTAATAAATTCTCTATTTGTTTATTCTTTACTTGGTCCGACTTATGCTAAAAAAGTCGAGTAGTGTCGAGATGAAGATCGGACTTATTAGTAATAATGTCGAGATAGAGATCGAGCTTTATATATTTGCGATAGTGCCGAGATGAAGAATGGGCTTAATATAATAAGTCTTCAATGTACTGATATAAAGATCGGGCTTATTAGTAATAATGTCAAGATAGAGATCGAGCTTTATATATTTGCGATAGTGCCGAGATGAAGATAGGGCTTAATATAATAAGTCTTCAATCTGCCAAGATAAAGATCGGGCTTGGTAAATCTGCACTGTGCCAAGATAAAGATCGGGCTTAGTAAGTCTTCAATGTGCCGACATAAGGATCGAGCTTAATAGTCTTCAATGTGCCGAGATAAAGATCGGGCTTAGTAAGTTTTCAATGTGCCGAAATAAAGATCGGGCTTAATATGTTAAATCGAGTGTCGAGATAAAGATCGGGCTTAATAGTCTTCATAATGTGCCGAGATAAATATCGGGCTTAGTATGTTAAGTTGAGTGCCGATATAAAGATGGGCTTAATAAGTCTTTGATGTGCCGAAATAAAGATCGGGCTTAATACGTCTTCACTTTGCCGAAATAAAGATCGGGCTTATTAATTTTTGTGAATCCAAGTATTACTCGTCATGAGAGACTTCAAGATGTTCGTTGTCCTAAGATTGCTCAACTTAATATACTACCAGATATCCGCTGATCATAATATGTGCTTTTTCATATCTTGTCAATCAGGATCGAACACTATCATTGACCGACGTTTCATGCCTTTTAAAGGGTAATGAAGAGTTGTAACTGTAGCATTACTGCATTAACGACCATAATAAAAGGGAGTAATTTATAGACATGATGAATAGCAAAACGATGCATTAATACTAATTACCATAATGATAAGCATAATGATGCAATACTATATTAATGTGCAATTAATGCCCCATAAACCTCTAAAACCAACTATAAAGATAATTAATATAATGCAATTATATTACATTATATTATATTATATTATATAGCATAAAAACCATGTGATATTCTGGCCCGTATTAAATAAAATGGACTCACACTTACAACGAGGTGTAAACCATTGACTGTTTAATTTTATTGAAGGATTGAATTATTGATTCTTTTCTTTCCTTTTCCTCAAATATCACACTAAAAGGTAAGTATATAAATTAAAAGGCATTTAATGGGAAACAAATTATAACGGAAAAAAATTAACGCCAATCAAAGAAGTTAATGGCAGAGTGATCATTTATAAATATAACTATTAAAAGGTAATTGATGTCAAACAAATTATAACTGGAAAAAAGTAATGTCAATTAAATAAAATTTAATAGTGTTCATATCAATTCTTTTTTGATAATATAATTAAATGATATTAATAATAACAAATGCAATTAGACGATATAAATAATATGATAAATAATAAACAATATCAATAATATAATATTATAGATTAAGATATGTTTACCGTCATAGATTATAGATTTCTCAATTATCGAAAAAAAATTATAGATTAAGATATGTTTACCGTTAAACTCTAGTAAAGATGAACAATATCTCATAATGGACAATATCTCATAAGTCCTCCTTTATTGTACCAAAGTTAATGTGAGTATGTTTGTATCATAATATACTAATATTTTTCTTATAGTTTTCTACTAGTAGAATATGAAAAGATTAAGTTTAGTGGGCATAGTGTGTGCGCCCCGTCATGTTTGCTACACTTGAGTGTATGCTCTGTGTACTCCTCCTACTGTATGTAGGCAGATTCATGATACTGTTCATTATAAAAATATATAAAGCCTGAGAGAGTATACCAAACCTGAAAATATTGGTGCCTTTGGAACTTGCAACTTGACATAACACAATCTCTAACCAGCATGAGATGAAAAAGAAAAGCAGTTATTATGGCATAAAGAAATTAAAGAAATTAATTCTGATTAATGTTCTGGATATTTGTCCTTACCACCATTATGAACAATATTTGACATCCGTGTTTGTTCGTTTACCGTACCTGGTTCCTTTGAAGCAATAAAACGAACATATGACCTCCAATCTTGTTCCGAGTTTGGTAGCGCGTCTGAGAGATTGAGATGGTGGTTCTTGTTCGAGATTAAACTGAACCACGTTGATTTCAGCTTTCAATCGTACTTTTGGCTGATGCGTAGCGAAGCAGAATGTGTGGCCTGGGAAGAGTTTCATACCAAATTGTTTTAGCTGAAAAACTGCCAACACGGTCGAGTAAGCAACCTAATCAACCATGTGTGTGAATTCGTCTAAATCTTAAGGCTATGCCTCATATATATAGTGCGAGGATGACATTTACATGGCATTAGTGGATCATTATGAGCGATTATAGATGTCATTGATGAGGGCAGTTAGAAGTCCAAGATCGGTTATGAATTTCAGTAGTCACAACTTAATAGGAGATGGTCGACTTATTGGTCACAACTCAAGCCGAGTTCCAATTCAAGCCATGTTGTAACAGATGCTAATTAATTTCATAATGTAGTAAAATAAAATTCGCATATAGCAACTTCCCAAGCACTGTTTCTATAAAAACAAAAATCATGATTGGTGCATGGATAAAGAAGAAACAAAATTTCCTATTCAAAGCCATACACCGTCCATGTGAGGTTTTGTCCAGTGAAGTCCAAGACCACGATGAAGGAAAAATCAACTTCGTGTTTGAGAGATAAAGGAATAAGGAAGGGAGGAAGAGAAGGGAAAAAAACGGTGGTTTCCGACAACTGACGGCAGAAATCTAACGCCGTCAGTGCAAAACTAACGGAAGGGACCAAAATAGGTTAACGATTGTAAGATAGGGAACCAAAACGGAACAAAAAATAAATAAGGGATCAAAATGAAATCTAAAATAAAGATAAGGGATCAAAAGAGTAATTTAGCCTAATATATATAACTCCAATGTCCTTATATTAAGTCGGGGAATTAGATGCTAAAAGCATAATTTATGTACCCAAAAAAACTAATATTGAATGACGTTAAATTATTGAATATATATCTTTAGCCACAATTTTATATATACAATAACTTTTCTAACGGAAATGCTAACGAGTGCTTAAGGGCACTCATTAAAAAATCAAAAAAATAAACTTTGTATTGAGAATTGGTTTATTTAATATTTGAAGAAGTTAAATACTTAGTTTTCCCATGAAAACTTTCTTCTTATGATTCCTTTAAGAGTGTCCTAAGGACACTCGTTAGCACGATCATTTTCTAATTTAAAGTACAAGCCTTCCCTCATTGTCGTTGTGCAGCACCTATACCTTCATTTCCTCCATCTGCAGCTCTCACCAATCTGTCATTGTTGTTCCCTTTCTGCACTCACCGTCGCTGTCCTTTTTATTATCGCATCCACAATCTCCTGCTATATATGGTGCCATCACACCGTTGTTGATTCATCTATCATATTCTTTTCACTTGCAATTGAATGTGCCTTTCAGTTTCTCCATTGAAAATATCTTCTATGGTCTACCTTTATAGGCAGAGGACAAAGAAACTATCACACTAATTGGGAAAATTGTAAGATATTGTGCTACTCTGTCCTAAAATCATGATTTTATACCAAAGGAACCAGAGTGACTCCGGACTTCAAACAACAGCTCTTCGTTGAAGCATTAACTTGAACATTATTTGTAGGTAGCCAGAAGGTATGGATTAAATTTAAATATAAAAAACGACTAAACCCCCAATTTGGTCCCTGAGAAAAACACTCGGGTCTGAAATAGTCCCTAACCAAAAAAAACTATCCGTTTAGTCCTTAAGAATGTATTTCCGGGACAGATTAGTCCTTCCGTCAGTTGACCACCTTTGATCGCAGGTAAAATGCTGACGTGTCAGTTTCCTTTTCTAAAAAACCAAAACGCATTGCCGTTTGTGAACTGAAATTCCTTCTTCTTCGACGTTCCTTCTTCTTCCTCCCAAACTTCTTCTTCCGTCCAAACTTCTTCCTCCCAAACTTCTTCGACGTTCCTTCTTCTTCCTCCCAAGGGAACTTCTTCTTCCTTCCAGCTTCTACGTTTCTCCTCCCGAGGGAACTGAATTTCCGTCTTCTTCCTCCAGCTTCGTTGACATTTGCTCTGCAAAGAAAGACCAAACGAAGGAGAAGAAGTGAAGGGGTTCGCGTCTTCCAACTAACGCAAGGGTGAAGAATCGTGTGAATCAATCCGATTTCTGAAGGTAATGTTTCTTATTCTTCCCTAATCTCTATGTGGAGAATGCAAGATTTTGCATCGTGTTTGAAATGTGGAGAATCGAGTGTTAGGGTTTAGGGTTTATGTTATTGCTGATTTTGGCTTTCTCATGCATGCATGGGTGGGTTTGATGTTTCTGTGGTCCCTTCTTCATTGGTTTATCCATTTTTGGATTGTTGAATGCTTATTTTACATACAAATGTGGTCCCTTTGTCAATGTGTTGGGTGTGTGTCACGATAGTGTCGTTTGTGTGGGCCCATGTGTTGGGTGTCCCTTTAACTTCTGCTGAGTTGTTTCTTTGTTTCTTGTTTGCAGATGATTACACAAATTAGCTTCTTCTTTCACCATGGAGGAAAGCTGGTTATGCAGGATGGGGTACTGAAATACATTGATTCGAGGGTCAACACCATGCCACTAATTGATGTTGACTTGGTCAACTATTTTGATTTGGTGGTGATGTTCAAGAACTTGGGGTACCATGACTTCAAGGCTATGTGGTGGATGCATCCGGGTCGTAAGGATTTTGTGACTGGTTTAAGACCAGTTGAGGGAGACAATGACATCAATCGCATGTGTGAGGTTGCTATGGAGTACACGGCTGGAGAGTATTACACAATGCACTTGTATTTTGAGCATCCGGTTCTAGGTGTGCAAGATGTAGTCTTTGTTGATCCAGATGAGGAGGAGGAGAGAATGTTCGGGCAAATGGTTCTACACCAATTGAAGCTTCATTTGAAGACTTGGTGACTGATGATGAATATGACAAGGCGGGAAGATTCTCTTTATAGGCCTCCTCCGAAGGTCCGACGGTGTGATAGTGATGAAGGTTATATGAGCAAGCAAAAAACTGAAGTGAAGGGGAAGAGGGCAGCCCCCACTGTCTCATCTTTAGATAGTGAGAGGGCTGAAAATTCTGACATCAACTCATTTGAGAAGAATGGTTACCAAACTTACTCTGAGCAGATGAAAACCCCAGACTCTACTGACGACGAGGGCAACTCAAGGCACACATTCCCAGTGTTCAACTCAGATATCTCATTTGGACAGGTTAGGCTACAGGCTGGTATGGAGTTTAAAAACTTGGAGGAGTTTAAGAATGCTGTGAAAGACTACAATATTGGACTTGGAAGGCAATTTGTATGGAAGAAGAATGATAAACAGAGGGCTAGGGCTGTTTGTAAGGTGAAGGAATGTCCATGGGTTGCTTTCTGTTCATGGAATAGCCTGGACAAGATTTACCAGTTGAAGACTCTGGTGGATGATCATACTTGCTGCAGGGTCTTTAAGAACAAGGCTGCCACCAAGAAGTGGGTTGCTAAGAAACTGGAGAAGCGATTATTGACACAGCCTGAGCTTAAAAGGAGACAGGCTTTTGACATTTTCAAGGAGGAGTTTACGGTGCACCTTAATGATAAAAAGCTGTCAAGAGCATTGAGAGCAGTCAGGCTTGCTGTGGAAGGTTCAGAAAAAGATCAATATGGTAGGACATGGGACTACCTTGCTTTGAGGTGTTGAAAAGCAACCCGGGATCAACTGCTAGGATGGATGTTTCACCCGAATGGAAGGCCCCCACTGTTTGATCGCTTGTATATCTGTTTGGAGGGCCTCAAGTCAGGTTTTAAGGCTGGTTGTAGGCCACTCATTGGCCTAGATGGGTGTTTTTTGAAGGGTTATTATGGTGGTCAGCTACTGTCAGCTGTTGGGCAAGATGCAAACAATCGCTTTATGTCATAGCTTATACCGTAGTGGATCTTTGAGACAAAGGATAATTGGAAGTGGTTTCTCACACTTTTGGAAGGGGACATTGGCTGTCATGAGAGATATGGATGGAACTTTATATCAGATCAGCAGAAGGTATATGGTTAATATGGATGGAACTTTATATCAGATTGGCTGTTTCTGTTTGTCATATTTTGTAGTGTTTCTATCATGTGTAGTGCATGTTAATAGGGACTAATTTGGCTCACGGTCATGTTTCTTAGGGACTTTACTGGTATCACTTAAAAATTGTTAGGGACTAATTTGTCCCACGAATAATGTATAGAATATTGAATTATGCCTATTATAACTGTTCCAACATATTCATTGCTGCAGGGTTTAGTACCTGCTCTTAAGGAGGTTATGGCAGGTGCACATCACAGAAACTGTGTGCTTCACATTTGGAAAAACTTTATCAAGCACTGGAAGGACAAGGATCTGCGTGGCTTTGTTTGGGAATGTGCAAAGAGCACAACTGAGGCAGAGTTTAAGACAACTATGCAAAGACTAAGAGGCCTGAATGAAAGGGCATACGACTACCTGAATGCTATTGAGCCAAGTGCATGGGTGAAGGCCTATTATAGCCATTGGCCCAAAGTAGATAACATAACTAATAACATGTGTGAGGTCTGGAATAGCAAGATACTCAAGTACAGAGAGAAACCAATTTTGACCATGCTGGAGGAGCTGCGATGTTATTTGATGAGGAGGCATAGTGGCCACATGAGGGTGTTGGGGTCATACAAAGGAAAAATACCACCAGTACAGCAGAAGAAGCTAGAAAAACTGAAGCTTGAGAGCAATAAGTGGACACCTACCTGGACAGGTGACCCAGACAATGAGAAGTTTGAAGTTCAGAGATATGGGTCAAAGGTTGGAGTGAGCTTGAGTCAGCAGACATGCACATGCAATCAGTGGCAGCTAACTGGCATGCCTTGTGCTCATGCCATAGCAGCTATAGCCTACAAGAATGAGTGTCCTGAGGATTATGTGCATCAATGGCTGACAATGGAAGCCTTTAATGCAACATATCAGCACTGGATCCACCCAATTCCCAGCAAAGAATTTTGGTCAGAAACTGACAACCCAAAACCTGAACCACCAAAACTGAAGAGGCCTATTGGTAGGCCAAAGAAGCACAGAAGAAGGGATGTTGCATCTGAAGAAGCTCCAGGCAGCCAACAAAACAAAGTTAGGAAGAGGTATGAAGTCAGGTGCTTAAAGTGTGGAGAAGCTGGACATTATGAGAAGACTTGCAAGGGACCAGCTAGACCTGAAGTTGCTAGGAAAAGGCGTCCAAACAAGCCTATAGAGAATGCAGCACAAGAAGAGGTGCCATTGACACAATCACAGCCTCAGGAAGAAAGTGCAACACAGGTAACTAGGTGTACAAAGTTTTGGGCTGTATTTATGTGTAGTTTTCTTATGACATTTATTTTGTTTCAGACTCAGGAACCAGTTGAAGGAAACCAACAACCCATTCAAGGAACGCATACTACAGACTCTGCAATTCCACAAGAGACTAATCTGTCTCATATGAATTTTGTAAGGGACCATTTTGGCCCACTAAACATTTTGTAAGGGACCATTTTGTCCCACGATATTTACATGTTCAAAATTCCTCACTGGTTTGATCTGTCTGATTTCAGGAAATGAGTGATCAGAGTACACCACCGCTGCCACCAGCTATAAGGCCAACACCTATCAGGCCACGTGGGACAGTTAGACCATGTGTAACTCTACCCCCTTTCACCCCAAGTCCTTCATCAGCAGTGGGAATACAATCAATACGACCACCACCACCTCCAGTTAGGCCATACAGAGCTCCAACATATGCTCAGGGTGAGGGAACTGTGTCAAATGAGACATTGGCAGCAGCAAGTAGTGGGACTGCAGAGAGGCTATTCAAGTTCATTCCAACACCTGGATACAGACCACCACCACCACCACTGCAAGATAATGGCAAGAAGAAAAAATGAAGAGGGAAGTGACACTGCAGAAGGAATTCAGCAACAGACAATGTTTTTTGAGTTTTCAGTAGTTTACTAGGTTATATGTTCTAGTTAGGGACTGACAATGTTTTGTGTTTTATCTTGTTGTTTGGTACATTATAAGGTTATTTTGACAATGACAGGATATATTTGTAATGAATTGACAATGCATATGAATGAAAAGTACATTTTGGAGTTATTTTGTTGGTATTATTTACCTTTCATGGCTGCCCTTTGGAGTTATTTTGGAGTTATTTACCTTACATTATAAATGGATTCTTTTACAACTTTGATTAGAAAAACAGAAATTTCTATTTCATTATAAATGCCAAAAGGCATGGATTACATAACTTTTTCACCCAAATATTACAAGCACATACTAACCTAACTTTCCATGACATTTACACTACTTCCATACATTAAATATCATAACCATAACAACAAAAACCAAGACAACCCCTATCACAACTCCAAATGATCTTTGGAGATAAACAACATCTTTGGATATAAGCAACATCTTGACTTGCATTTCATTCATCTTTGCTTTCATCTCGGTTATTTCCATCTCCACCTAAGGAATTCTCCCATCTCCCATCTCCATCTCCATCTCCTTAAGTCTCTCTTGTTCCATTTGCGCCTCATATATATCCACCCACACAAATGTGCCACAATGTGGTTTCTTCTCCTGCAACCAAAACCAGCAAGAATGTAAAGATGACAGGCCAACCAATATGGAACTAAAGTAAGGGATTCATTACCTTATATAAAGGGCAGCCATAGAAGGGTCTGTTTGGGTTCTTCAGTGTTCTTGAAGTGCTGATGACACAGGGTCTCTTACAAATGCAACATGGAGGTGGGAACTTTGGGGTTACAGTGCTTGAGGAAGCACTCCAACTATAGTCACGGCTGGACACATTGTTAGACACCCAACTCATTTTAACGCTGGTCCAACAATGGAAGGGGGGCGAAATAGAAATTAGGGATTCAGTCACTGCTGATGAGGGAAAGGGTGCGCAAGTCCGAGGGTAGCGATCGGATGGGGGGAAGGAGAAGAAGAATGTTTACAATGGCGAGGGAGAACAAGTCCTAGGGTTGGGAAGTCCTTGGGTTGGGAGGAAGAAGAAGGAAGGAAGAAGAAGTTTGGACGGAAGAAGTTTGGGAGGAAGAAGAAGGAACGTCGAAGAAGAAGGAATTTCAGTTCACAAACGGCAATGCGTTTTGGTTTTTTAGAAAAGGAAACTGACACGTCAGCATTTTACCTGCAATCAAAGGTGATCAACTGACGGAAGGACTAATCTGTCCCGGAAATACATTCTTAAGGACTAAACGGATAGTTTTTTTTGGTTAGGGACTATTTCAGACCCGAGTGTTTTTCTCAGGGACCAAATTGGGGGTTTAGTCTATAAAAAACTGTTTGTGTTCTTCTACTATTATATGGCAGAATTGGTCATGATGACTAAGGTTGCAACTCCTTGATACATGATGAGATGACAGGTTTAGTCCAAGAATACAAATATATATGGACCCATAAAATTCTCACTGATCAAATTGATTGTTCCAAAATACTCACACAGATCAAATTGATTGTTCTAACAGTAGAGTAATTAAGTTATATATATGTAGATTGCATGTAATTCGCATACATTTATCATAGTGAAAATGAACTGCAACATAAATAAATTTTACCTGCAATGTTATGATATAAATCCTTATAATTTCAGATGATGTTTTACCTAACGTACCTTTGCTCGTGCTTCAGATAAATGTAATTTAGCCGTGCAAAGATTAAAGAGATGTGTTTTTTTTAATAAGAGATTAAAAAGATGTTAGAAAGGTGAAAAAGAGGGACGAAAATATGTTGTCTCCTCTTCTATATCCCCAACCCTGTCACACCAATAATATAATGCCAAGTCAATTAAAAAATTAATCCACACTTCTCTCCAACTAACGACCTCATCAGTGAAATGCTTTCAGCACCCCTTTAAACTTTTATTTTTTTTTTTGAAAAAAAAAACACATCCTCTCTCCCACCACACTCTTCCATCATCTTCCTGGAAGTCCCCTGGAATAGATCTCAAATAAATAATTGAATAATTCTGTACTGTCTTATTATATTGAAACTGTAAGAAAATAAACTTCCAGTATGAGCTGGAAGGAAGTATAAAAATGGGGAAGAAGGGTGTCGAGAAGAAGGAGCAGAGAGATAGAAGGGAATTAAGTAGAAGAGAATAATGACATCACACACATTCCAAACCCCTTACAATTGTTACCCCCTTTCATATACCCTTGCTCACACATAATCTCTCAGCCTAGTGTTTGTTACTCTTGCTCTGCAGATCTTTCTCACTTCTTGAATTCATGGGGCCTCTCTAACCGAATTTTGTATGAGCTGGCTGCTTTGTCCACTTGTGCCTAATTAGGTTAACTTCTCTGTCATTTGACCATTTTGTGCTGATTGTGTCATTACATTAACATCCCCTCTAAAAGCAACCTTGTCCTCAAGGTTGAGGTGAGGATAGTGGCTTGAATATCTGCATTGTCTTCCCAATTAGCATCTTCAGGTTCCAAGTGCTCCCACTGAAACAAAACTTGGGGAACGTGGCGATTGTTTTTTATGATAGTTCTAGATTACAACACGGCAGTAGGCTGCAAGATAGGTCCCAACTCAGAAGTGGTTAATGGTATAGGGATGTAAGGTTCATTAACTTGACCCTTAAATGGTTTCAACTCGGAAATGTGAAATACAGGGTGAATCTTGGCAACTTCTGGTAATTGTAGTTTATATAGGCAACAGTTCCTATCTTAACAATCACTGTGAATGGCCCAAAGTACCGCATACCCAAATTTTGATTTTTTTTCTCTCAATGCTGCTGAGTTCTGTCGATAAGGTTGAAGTTTAACCAGAACTGAATCACCAATTTCTAAGCTGATATCTTTTCTTTTCTTGTCAGCTTGGTGTTTCATCACCTGTTGAGCTCGAGTCAAGTTGTTTTTCAATTGGGCTAGTAATTTATCTCTATTTCCAAGCTCGAGTTGAACTGATGGGGAATCTGTGGGGCTGAGATTGTACCTTGTGAGCCTCGGGGGGTCTCTGCCATACACAACCTTGAATGGAGTCGTGCCAAGACTTGTATGAAATGTTGTGTTGTACCAGTATTCGGCCCAAGTCAAAGTGTTGTACCAGTTTTAGGATTCTCCTTAGAAAATGGGGTATGGATCTGCAACAAAGAAGAAGAAAATAATGGTAATGCGCAATCTATTTTTAGAAGATGGGGTCTGGTCTGCAACAAAGAAGAAAAGAACAAGTGACATGCGCACCCTCCAAGGCGTGTAAGAACACTAGGCTTTAGGTTCGATTCGCCCCCACCAATCTCTGCTCGTAGATTGGATGCAACAGGTATAATTGGCGAATCCCCTTCAGAATACAATGGAGAACCTTGGTTTGGTTTGCACACCCTAAACCAAGCGTATCGTCAATGACATTTTACAGAATAAAAGTTTCCTTAATTCTCTCTGCGCATTAAGGGAAGAAAGGAAGTGATTTGGCTTGCAAAAGTTTAGCCAATTTTCAGACCTCATTCTGCATGCACAAGTGGTTCTATTTATAGACCAACTTATGCCTCTTGGTGAATGAAATAACCTTTCATGTATGTGAAAGAATGATTGCAACCTTTCATGAATGTACACTTGATGAATGAACACATTTAATCATGAAAAAATACATCTATTAGGAAATATTTGAAAGCCATGAAGAGACACACCTATTGGTGTCCTTCAACCTCTTTCCAACTTGGTGTCTTGGACTTCCATTATTTTGGAAATCCCTCACAATCCCCCACCATTTTCAAAATAAACCCAAATCCCATTATTCCGGAAATCGCATGCTTTCAGACAAAGATATCTTAGGAATTTGAACCTTTGCTTAGTAAGGCATGGTTGCACTCATCCCCAAATAAAGTGGTAGACAAGCTTTGAACCAAATATTCATTAGAACAAGCGTGTATGACTTACACATGAAATCTCAGTACCATTGAACGATGTGGTAGTGTGACACATTTGGTAAGGCCTTGTGTCGTGTATCCTTTTCATGAGAGCTTACAGAGTCAATCCCAACTCTAAGAAGCGGCCCCACTTCACTCTCATATAGGTGGACTTTACTAAAAGCACCCCCATAAGTTGGGCACCTCAGCACATATATGCTATAGGTCCATTAAGAGTAAAAGCTCACCCTTTTCCTTTTGTCCTTATGGTATCCAAGTACTTTTAAACCTTGGGTGTATCTATTGGTCAAGTACTTGCAATCACTCTCATAGTGTACTTTGGCCACATTGAACTCAAGACTTGATGCTACTCAAGTGTGAGTTGGGTTTCCACCATTGGTGATCATGTAGATATGGGCTTGATTCCCATCCCTAATGATGTTTTTCCACATCATATCACTTGTCCGTCCTTTCGTCAAAGGATGCAACATTTCTTTCCGTCTTATAAAGACCCTGGATATTACTCCGCTTGCAATTAGTTCCTTTACATAATTATGTCTAAGCCTAATATTCCTAGACTTTCCATTATAAACCTGGCTATATGCCCTTGATAGAGTTGATTGACTATCCTATTGTATGGATACTGGTGCCATTAAAATTGGTATATCATACAACAAATTTATAAGCCACTCAACTTCTTTGCTTCCTGCTACCAATGCTATGAATTCTGCAGCCATGGTGGAGTCAGCAATGCAAGTTTGTTTCTTGGATCCCCAAGAAATAGCACCTTGGTGGTGCGTGACTCCGGTAAGTGTACTGGATTCGTCGCCAAGTAATAAAAAGATCGATCCCACAGAGACCGTGATCTCAAACCACAACTAATTATTAAATCAATAAAACTGGACTGTATAAAAAAAGATTTGGAAAAGATTTGATTTTTGAAATGAGAATCAAGTAACAATCGAATTTAAAATTGCAATTAAACAAAATAGGAAAATAAATCAATTTGGGGTTTTTCAAATCAAAAGAGATTCCTAGGAATTGGGTTACCAACAAGATTGTTTATGTTACTAAATTGACTACCCCTTGATAATTACCAAAATTGCTTTGAAGGAGAATTTATCCTTAATAAGTTAATGCTCCCTCTAGGGTTACAAAAATCGTGCCCAATTAAATCAACTCCTACTCTCATGGTAATTGAATTTAAATTGAACCCTTTAAGTTCTATGACAATTCATGAACCCTCGAAGGACCGCTTCTATCTCTCGTGATTTAAGTCCTAAGTTTGATTTCTATAGATCCAATACCTAAGTTCACCGCTAGGTTCCTCCTTAGAGTATATATGACATGGAAATAAGTACGCACCAGATTTACAAGTAATTCATGCGATAGAAATCAAATCGAAAGCGAAATCGAAATTAACAAAGGGAAAACATCAATTCATAACATAAATCAGATCTTGGGCATAGCCCCAATCCCTAGAAATCAAGCTACTACTCAAGCATTGCCATGGTGATGACAAGCTTGGTTAACAAAAACATGAAATAAAACCTAAGAGAAGAGAAGAAGAAGAAGAAGAAGAAGAAGAAGAAGAAGAAGAAGAGAATCCTAATTTTGCCTAAGTGTAGCAGCCCAAAAGTCCCTCCAAGTCCCCCTATTTTCGAGTCTAAGTGCTCTATTTATAGATTAGGATAACTTGAATCCCAATCAATCACAAATTCAGATCAAATTAGTTTCTATAGATCCATATATTGCGCGTTGTAACACCCTTCGTTACATTAGTAACCCAAAACAAATTGTATAAAAATCCTTTAATACATTTAATTAAAATATGTTAGTCATAAAAATTTTAACAATTATATAAGTCTGGAAAATGTCTCATATTAAATAAAATAGTAATAATGTATCAAAGTAATAAATAATAAATTCATACGTCCAAATAAAAATCCCAAGCCTCAAAACCGGGCGTCTACCAATAAACCCAATGATAAATAAAAATAAAACAAATATGTCTAGCCACAAACGGCTCCTTATTCAAAATAAAATACTAACAAAGCTAGATAATAAATGAGTAGATTCGCTAAGTCTTCAATCCTCTTCAGCTTCAGTGATATCGTCCTCGTGCTCTGAAAACAACACTTTTAATAAGATATAATCCCAGTGAATAAAAAATCAAGTTCTAAAAATATTTTCGCAA
This sequence comes from Sophora flavescens, assembly GCA_030762895.1. NCBI lineage: Eukaryota > Viridiplantae > Streptophyta > Magnoliopsida > Fabales > Fabaceae > Sophora > Sophora flavescens. The sequence goes on from CM061063.1 coordinate 31,235,780, forward strand.
ATAATGTTGTTCTCAGCCGGCGCGGTAATCCGGAAAAACATTCATGGTACCCGCTAATTTTTAAAATATTGAATATAATAAACCTCATAAATAATAATTATATATACATATATATAAAATTAATGTCAAGCATTTAAAGGCACAAACTCATAAACTTAGCAACGGTCACATCACGTTGCATTTAATCACATTCACCATGCAAACTCTACACAATGCAACTCCACGAACATGACTCGGTGATTCCCAGAATCACTTAACTTGACTCTTTGGTTCCCAGAACCGGTGTGAATCCCAGATCCACTAAGGTCTATGAGCTCATATCCATGCAATGGCGTCCCACTGCCTTCCCCATCCCAGATGGAGGTATCTAATATTCCATCCCAGATGTGAATATTTTAATAATTTGATATCCCATCCCAGATGGTGATATCTCTCATCCTATTCCCGGAATAGAATGTACACCGTCATCCCTTCCCGGAAGGTGATGACCAACTCATGCATAATACAATATGTCATCCCAAATGACTACCAAATGTCATCCCAGATGACTACCAAATATTTTCTCAAACTCCATACATCAATTACATAGACACTATAACATGATTTAAAATGCAAACACAACCATAACATATAAGTCCTTAATATAATTTGTGCTTGTTATAGTACATGAATTCACTTACAGGTGCATGGCATAAGTGTATCAATAGAAATCATCTAATATCAAACATAAATAATGTTATGCCACTGCAGTAAGGTTATGCACGGTACAAAATTTGGGCCTTTATTTAGCTATTTATTTATTTATTTTTTTTATTTTATTGCATCAAACATTAATAGAATAACAAGAAAATTACACTCACTAAATCAATTCATCAAGAGACGTGAAAATATTTCAAAATTCCAGATACAAATCATGTACTCTAAAATCTTAATTTTCGTAATTAAACAAATCTATATGACAGCTTCAAATCAATTGTACCATGAAAGTGTGAGAAAAAGTATTTTTACTCACCTCTTGAAGACTTCCAATGTGCTCTAAAAATTAAGTATGATAAGGATTTGTATTTTTCTAAAAATTCTCCTCCCGTTTAGTGACGTTCTTGGATCTATGTTGTTATGATTACACTGCCGTCGAAGAAAGCTCTCCTTCGCTACCCTCTGCGGCGCGCAGTCACTAGGGAAATATTTAAGTGTTGTGCATTAGGCACAGTAACTAGCGCTAACACCCGGGTGCCGACGAGGGCGGGGACTGGTCGCCAGTGTAAGAAGGCACGGACAAGGAGCGGCTCCTGGCAGGCTTCTAGGCGGAGGGACACATGAATGAACCGATTACACACCCGAATGAGAGGGATCCTGAGACTGTGTAGGTATGGGACTATACAGTTGAGGAATGTTTATATGAATTGATTGGTAGTACCTATACTAACAAGATGCATCTTCTTTTCGGTAGCCCATCACTTAAGAACTCCACAGTTAAGCGTGCTTGGCTTGGAGAAATTCTGGGATGGGTGACCTCCTGGGAAGTTTTCCTAGGAAGCGTGTGAGTGAGGACAAAGCATGCTGAAAAGACCCGTGTTGGTCTGTGGGGACAGTCGTCAATCCATAGAGCAGCTAGGGATGTTACACGCGTCACGGCCGTGATGGCCATCACGGCCAGGCCGTGACGGGTTCTGCCTTGGAGGTTGCTTCACTGGCTGGTCTGTCACGGCCGTGACCACCATCACGGCTTGGCCGTGATCAGTTCTGCCTGTGAGGGTCTGGTTCAGCTGGCATGTCATGACCGTGATGGACATCACAGGCTGGCTGTGACACCCTCTTGTGCCCCATTGTATTATTACATTAAATCATTAATTATTTATTTACTTAATCGCGCGCTTAACGTTGAAAATACGTAAAAATTAAAACTTGATTAATAATTATATAACTTATGCAGATATAAACACACCAAACTATTTTACATAAATACACACATGAGTATCCTTTATTTTACACAACCTGCTTATAACTAACTGAAACAAAACATCTTATGTGACTCACTGGCCTTAAACTAACTACGCCACATTATTAGTATCAGTAGGTTGTTCTTCAGCGTCAACTTCATACGGAACGTCGTTCAGCTCTTCAACAATCTCCGTCTCGTATGGGGTTCCATCCATCTCCTCCGTAACATAGTCGTCCATATGGTCTTCTAACGTAACAAAGTAGACATACACCAAAAATACAGAAATAGGGAGATAAGAAACAGTTCTATCATCATAAGTGGAAAAGATTCATAGCATATAATACAATAACGGTCACAAACATGCATCACTCACAAGTTACAATCATCCATACTTTATAACATCATCCTCTACCCTTCAACTCATGCAACTAGACCTTTATGCTGACGTGACCACTACTACTCCTGTCACACATCCCTCGTTAGGGATGTCAGTCAGTCGTCCAAGTGACACGTTCCCTACGCCGGTGCACATTCACATCCATGGTGTACATCCATGGTGAGAATGCTCATGCAAAGCAATGACACTATAGCTGCACAACAGACAGCGCTTGCACACCCTGGTTCTCTCTATCAACTCTATCAAGGGTGCTCATGCATAGCAATGACACTATAGTTGCACAACTTAAATTCTAATTTGGAACGGTCTACGAGAACTTCGGACCTCGTGTATCTCAAATACACGGTTATGAACAACAATGCAACATATGATTCTCACTGACTTTTATCAATAGCAACCTAGTACCTCAAGCTTTTCCTCATAACCTTCACTTACATTCTATATCACATCACTTCTATAAAATAATAGCGAGGCACTTCTAATTCATATTCAAAACTCTCACCCAAACAAAATACCTCCGAGCAATATATATCTTTCCTTAAAATTATCTAAGCATAGAATTTAAACCCAGGCAGATCATGCATAACACATTAATCAACAGAATATTCAAACATCCTCAATATCATAATATTCAAACACCGAAACAATACGTCACATGCAGATGGAATACCTCAACCAGTGTATCACAAACAGTCAAAAGTAAATAATTCAAATATCCTCAAATATGAATAATCAACCTAAGGTGATAAACCCACAATTCCCAAATCGTCATTGGTTTCACGGAAAAGATTTCAATACGATTTTGGTATTGTCGATTACTCGACCACTAGTAGGGTTTAGGTCACCCTACACCATTATTATAAATTATATACTACTTATCGGTTCCGATGATGGAATGGTTCTTTCTCCCACCTGAGTTTGCACCGGAAACACGTACACGACGATCCTCGTTATCCCGCCACGAGTTAACACAACCACCTTCAACCAAACAACATAATTATAATTAATCAACTAACACCCATCTATGACACTTTAGGGCTAGGTTCGGCCAAAACTTAGAAATAGGTTTAGGATTATCTTCTTAATGTCATCTTTTGGATCCTAATTACTAGAGTCTTAACTATCATAGATTACTTATTACAAGACTAAAATTTGAAACAAAATCCTCTAACCTTTAGGGTTAGGGTTTCGGCCAAGGGCTGACCTTTAGGGTTCAAAATCCTTAAAATTCCTAATCATGATTAAGTCATAGATTAATGATCCTTGATTAACCTAAATCATGGATTAGTTACTAAACAACTAAAGTTGAAACTCAAAACTTCCTATCTCTTTTATACAAAGATTCGGCCTCAATAGGCTCATAGGGCTAGGGTTCTTAGTTTAATAAACCAACTTGGATTTATTAAGCATACATACTAATAGCTTGATTAACAAGATCATTAAGGAACACTTTGAACAAAACTCAACAAATCTAACCCACCTAGGGTTTTGGCCAACACAAAGTTTTTTGAGTAAAATATTCATTTTAAGAGACTAACATGGATTAGAGTGTGTAGTCATACATGCCATATAGAATACATGATCATACATGACAACACATGAACAAAACTCTACCAACCCTAATGTGATAGATTCGGCCAAGGCTAGATTTTTAGGAAAGAAATTTTTGATTACATCATGCTCTTGGATTTAGATAATATGCATGATATCAAGAAGATAGAAAGTAGTTTCATCATCATTAGATTTTTCTAGAATTTATTATGACTTTTCAAAGTTCTAGGGTTAGAAACTTTAAAGTGATGAACAACTATGATATAAGCCTTGAATCAAGAAACTTGCTAAAGAACATAGGCATGATTAAGAATGAAGATTTTAATTTACCTCTTGAAGATCAATGACAAAGGAAATCCAAGAACTTGTTTTACAAACTTAGCACTAAGAGACTTATGAACTTTAGGGTTTTGGAAACAAATGGCAAAAGAAACTAAGTGAAAAGTGAGAGTATGGTATTTATAGAGGTAGTGGCGCCATCTTAGGAAGGATCTAGATGATGATGAGTTGTCTTGCTAAAGGATTCAAATGCAATTAAGTTCTAAGGACCAATTTGCAAAGATTCCAAAAGTTGAAGGACTAGTTTGCAAATTGTCAATAAAGTGTCATGATGATGATTTTGCCACATTTAATGCAAGCTTATCTTGACTTTGTTGGCTGAACTTATGAGTCAAAGATAGGTTAAGAAGAATCAAGAAACTTGAAGAAGATTTGAGAACATTAGAGAAGATGAACATGATGAGGGTTTAGAACAGTTTTAGTAATTTGGGTATATCTCTCAACATACTTATCCGTTTTGGATGATCTTTATGTCGTTGGAAATAAGAGAGAAAGATGAACAACTTTAATGTTGAAAGTTTTTCGAGATTCAGAGCATAAACTGGTCAGAATTTCGTGGCAGTTTCGGGTGATTGATGAGAGAATGACTTTGCCTTATAACTCATCCCCTTAACATAAATGTCATTTATGGCTTAGGAAAAGTGATGTCCAAGTGATTGGAATGGAGGAAGGAGCCGTGAGTTTTGGGTTGGATTTGGTCAAATTTTCCAATGGCATGGCTTGTAATTGTCATAAAAAGACAAGGGTAAAATGGTCATTTCATAGCAAAAACTCACTTTGTCATAAATGCGCCATTATGGCCATTATAACTCGGATAAGCTCGTCATAAATGCTCGTCAAGTCGGTCAAATCCATTATCTCAACTACTTTGCCGACTCCGGGTTTCATCTGGCGCAGGTTTTTCCTAGAGATAATCTCGACGTATACGCCCGCAACAAATATAATATTTTAATTTTTTACCAAAATTTTCAAAACTTCCAGTATCGTAGAAAATATGATAAAAACATTTTTCATCTCGTTCACGAATTAAAATTAGGTCTTTTGAGCAGTATAATTATACTGTCAATGGAATTCGCAGTAGGGTTTTTCGCCTGACTTTCCAACCTAAATTTTAATCGTAGCTTCCTACATTCAAGTAGGATTGAGTAGTAAACTCCGTTTAATTAAAATAATTTTCTAAAACTCAAATAAATTTATAAACATATTTATATGTATTACTGTTATTTCAAACAAATAAAATACGGGTGTTACACTGGCCGTGACCAGTTTTGACTTTTCCATTCTTTCTTTTAAGCTCTACTCGATCACGGCCGTGATGGCTGTCACGGCTAGGCCGCAATGGGCTCTGTTTGACTCATTTTCTTGCTTTTCAAGCTCCATCTTCATGCAAGCTCCGTCATGGTTAATTTTGAGCATTTTAATCCTCAATTCCTGCACAACAACACCACAAAACCGCCTTACCCGTTCCAAGGTAAAAACTAACCAAAATCAAATTAGAAATGCCAAAACTATATGAAAAATGCATGCAAAATGTCAATGAAATATGAGGTGAAATCACACTCATCAAACTACCCCAAACTTAAGACTTTGCTTGTCCTCAACCAATCACTAAGGCCAGTCAATATAAACAATCAGAGCATGAATAGTGAACCAAGAACCCGAGTAACTAATCCAAGTGACAGGCATATTAAAATAAGTACCCAAGAGACAATCAATTTCAAGTCCAATTAGAAGCTTAGGTTCCATAAATTTATATCTCTCACTAATTCGGGCACTCTTCTCACTTCACTCAAGTGTTTAAGGATATATGACAATTCGCTCAATTTCCTTAAGGAAGGTATTCTACCATAAGCTTGACTATTAACCAAATCTCTACTTTATTAATGAAAACACATAAGAATCAAGAGGTTTTTTATTTTGGTTGTAATGGGGTCAAGGGATTAATTGTTAGGTGGGGAAAATCAAGAAAAGGAAAATTCAAGAAGGCTAAACAAAATATCAAACATTGCAAAGCATGACAACCTTCTAAAATACCTTTTGGGGCTTTTAGTTCACTTTTCCACCTTTCTTTCTTTCTTTTTATTTTTTTTATTTCTATTTTATTTTATTTCTCACTTTCTTTTTCTCATCCCCTTCTCCATTTTTTTTGTTTATTTTATTTTATTTATTTGGAGAAGGGGAGATTTTCAACTTAAGAGAAATATTTTTCTAACTTTCTCATCCCTCAATTTATTTTTCAAACTACCTTTTTACCCTTTTTGCAATACTTTAAAAGGTGTCATACCAAGCATTATTCATCAAAATATTTCAAGGTACCAAGAAAAGTATTTTATTCTTTTAGGCACAAAATTGGGCAATTAAGAGGTAGCATTTAATCAATCAAAGCTCGGATGGCCGGAAAAATACCTAGTGCCTCAATCATTTTCAAATATGTTTTCAAAAACTTTTAAGTTTCAAAATGGTTTCAAGTCAAGTTCTAGAGAATACAATCTAAGAGGAATAAAATACTCAATCACAAAGAATGGGATAGATTTAGTGAGTACCCCTTTTAGTCTCAAAAATCTCACATTTAGTGGTTTAAAATCAATGAGAAACACAAATCTAAGGAACCACATGCTAATTATCAACTATCAAAAGATCATCTCAAGGATTTTTATTTTTAGCCTTTTCACAAGAATACAAAAATTGGGTTCAAAAATTCATTATCTCAATTCATTTGGCACTAAGTTCTCACAATTGGATGCATACTCTAAGCAAAGGGCAATCTAATCATGTGATTATGCGAAACTATGCCTATATGAATACAACATGAAAAATGCAAAAATGCAAAAAATTGCAAAAATACCCCTACCCCAAGCTTAAAAACTTACATTGTCCCCAATGTAAATAATCAAGTCAGAGAGAGGAGAAAAATGGAACAACTCACCGATGTGGTAGAGGGTGCTGGCTCACATGCCTAGTCAAAGAGATGCTGGAAAATGTGTCACGACCGTGATGCTCATCATGGCTAGGCCGTGATCAATTCTGGTCTATAGGAGTTGGCCTGTCACGACCGTGACTTCCATCACGTCTAGGCCGTGATACATTCTGATCTTCAGGGTCCTTCTCATCACGCTCGTGATGGATATCACGGCTGGGCCATGATCCTTTCTGATATTCTCTGGTTAGATAATCACGGCCGTGACCACCATCACGGCCTGGGCGTGATGACCTCTGACTTTATTTTTCTTTGCCTTTTTGGTCTTACTACTTTCTTTACCTAAAAATACTTGGCAAAGCCATCAATTAGTGATCTTTCTTCTCTCAATCTACTCAAATTATTCAAAAACAAATGGAAAAGGGAAATGAAACTTGGGTTGCCTCCCAAGAAGCGCTTATTTACGATGTTAAGCTTGACCATACTCCCTTGGATCAACCGGGATCGGCTGGGCTTGGAAGTGCAAGAACACTTCTCTTCCATAGAAGTCCTTCAAAGAGCCTATTTTGTTCGTATGGCCAATTGCGCTTTCGCTTTGCTCTCTTCACTCTGAGTTTCCTGGTCTTACTTCCTTCCGGCGGAAGTTTTAACTCCACATGATGAGCACCTCCAACTTCATCATTATTTGGTGCATCATTCATCATGCTAAGTTTGGGAGTTGCTTCCATATTAGGCTCTTCCTTCACCTTTGGAGGCATTATCTCGATCCTGCACACATGACTCTCAAAGGGATGGTTATTATATGAGTTAGTCAAATCAAAATATACCCTACCTTCCTCTACATTCAGAGAGAGCTTGCCATTCTTTACATCTATTACCGCTTCAGCTGTGGCCAAGAATGGCCTTCCAAGAATGACAGGGAATTTAGAATTCCCGTTCATATCCAACACCATGAAATCGGTAGGAATGAAAAATTTCCCTACCTTTATGGGAACATTCTCTAGTATGCCTAGAGGAGTTTTAGTTGAGCCATCCGCAAATTGTAAAGAGAATTTGGATGGACTCAATTCCTTGGTTCGTAACCTCTCGAAGATAGTAAGCGGCATCAAACTCGCACTAGCCCCTAAGTCACATAAGGCTTGGTCTATTTTTAATTCTCCAACTGAGCAAGCAATAGAGAAACTTCCTGGATCTTTTAGTTTAAGGGGCATATTAGTTTTTATCATGGCATTATGCTCCTCAATTTTCTTAGTTTCTATTTCTACTTACTTTTTCTTGACCAACCTTTATGGGAAAGTTATTGGGGGTTGGTGCAGTGGTGGAGGGACATACTTTGGCTCTATCTCTTTATGTTCACTCATGTCCTCCTTGCATTCCACATCCTTTTCAACCACCCCAAGTTTATCACCCCTCAAGTATATAGCATTACAGTGCTCATTGGGATTAACCTTGGGTTGTCCTGGGAACGTACCCTTGGTTCTAGTATATGTACTAGCCTGTTGGGCAATCTGAGTTTCTAACATCTTATTATGGATGGCTAAGTTATCTACCTTAGATGCTAACTCTTTTATTGCCTCATTGACTGCCCTACCTTGTTGCCTAAACTCTTCATTTTGTTTTGTTTGAGTTTCAACAAAATTCTCCAAAAGAGACTCAAGTTTAGACTTTTGTACCTGAGGATACCCCGGTGCGGGTTTCCTATTACCTTGGCCTTCTTGGAACTCGTGGTTCAACGTGTTGTTGTAGTTCCCGTAGGAGACATAAGGGTTATTCTTCCTTCCTTGGTTGTAAGGATTTGGAGGAGCATAATTTGGCAACTTCGGGTTTGTGTCATAGAAGTTGTGACAAGAGTTCACTTGTTCCCCAGAAGCACCGGATCCAGAAGCAATACCACGTGGGCACTCCATTATGTCATGTCCCTGCATTACACAAATCTCACAAACAACATTAGTAGCACCTATTGAACTCACATTAGCCTTTTCAAGATGATCAAAGCGTTTATTCAGTGAGTCAATTTTAGACATAATAAGATCAGTTCTATTCATTTCAAACTTACCCCCCGAAAGCTTTTTCGGGTTATTACCTCTTTCTGAACCCCATTGGTGGTAGTTGGTGGCTACGTTTTCAATGATATTGAATGCTTCAGTCAGGGGTCTATTCATAAAGGCTCCACCAGCTGCGGAGTCAAGTGACACCTTCGAAGAGTAATCCAATCCATTGTAGAAGGTATTCACTGATAGCCACCTCTCGAGTCCATGATGTGGGCAAGACTCTAGCAATCCTTTGTACCGATCCCAAGCTTCGGATAAGCATTCTCCGTCCTTTTAGAAGAAGCCGGTGATCTGAGTTCGTAGGTAAGCCGTCTTTGATGGAGGGAAGAATTTCTCCAAGAATGCCTGCTCCAGTTGGTCCCAAGTCGACAAGGTATTAGCGGACACTTGCTTCAGCCAAGCTTTTACCTTTCCAATAAGAAAGGAGGGGAACAACCTCAAGCCAATAGCATCAATCGGGGTGCCATGAATTCTAATTGCATCGGTAAACTTCAAGAATGTCTCCACATGATCAGTCGGGTCCTCTGAGGGCAATCCTACGAATTGATGTTGCCTAATCATGCTAATTAGCATAGGCGGTATAGTGTAGTTCTCCGCCTCGATCTCTGGCCTAGCAATCCCAGTTCGCAAACCCCTCGCATTTGGGGCTGCGTAGTCCTTCAGTGGTTTGGTATCTGGTAGATTTGTCATGAGTGGAATGAGAATCAACCTCTCCCTCTCTCTTTGTAGTCTCCTACGTCTATGAAAGGTCCTTTTAATTTCGGGGTCAACTTCAATAAGGTTTCCAAGACTTAGGAATCTTTGCTTAAAAGAGAAAAACACCTATAAGAGAGAGATAGATACTCTAGAAAGAAAAAAAGATAAGTGAAAAAAGGAAATATTTTTTTTATAAGAAAAAATAATTAAAAAGAAAAAGTCCAAAAAAATCAATTTAAAAATTAAATTGAGATTCAAGAAAGCACAGTCCCCGACAACGGCGCCAAAAACTTGGTGGTGCGTGACTCCGGCAAGTGTATCGGATTCGTTGCCAAGTAATAAAAAGATCGATCCCACATAGACCGTGATCTCAAACCACAACTAATTATTAAATCAATAAAACTGGACTGTATAAAAAAGGATTTGGAAAAGATTTGATTTTTGAAATGAGAATCAAGTAACAATCGAATTTAAAATTACAATTAAAAAAAATAGGAAAGTAAATCAATTTGGGGTTTTTCAAATCAAAAGAGATTCCTAGGAATTGGGTTACCAACTAGATTGTTTATGTTACTAAATTGACTACCCCTTGCTAATTACCAAAATTGCTTTGAAGGCGAATTTATCCTTAATAAGTTAATGCTCCCTCTCGGGTTACAAAAATCGTGCCCAATTAAACCAACCCCTACTCTCGTGGTAATTGAATTTAAATTGAACCCTTTAAGTTATGTGACAATTCGTGAACCCTCGCTCTCGGGTTACATAAACCGTGCCCAATTAAACCAACCCATACTCTCGTGATAATTGAATTTAAATTGAACCCTTTAAGTTCTGTGACAATTCGTGAACCCTCGAAGGACCGCTTCCAACTCTCGTGATTTAAGTCCTAAGTTTGATTTCTATAGATCCAATACCTAAGTTCGCCGCTAGGTTCCTCCTTAGAGTATCTATGACATGCAAATAAGTGCGCACCAGATTTACAAGTAATTCATACGATAGAAATCAAATCGAAAGCGAAATCGAAATTAACAAAGGGAAAACATCAATTCATAACATAAATCAGATCTTGGGCATAGCCCCAATCCCTAGAAATAAAGCTACTACTCAAGCATTGCCATGGTGATGACAAGCTTGGTTAACAAAAACATGAAATAAAACCTAAGAGAAAATAAGAAGAAGAAGAAGAAGAGAATCCTAATTTTGCCTAAGTGTAGCAGCCCAAAAGTCCCTCCAAGTCCCCCTAATTTCGTGCCTAAGTGCTCTATTTATAGATTATGGTAACTTGAATCCCAATCAATCACAAATTCAGATCAAATCAGTTTCTATAGATCCATATATTGTGCGTCACGACCGTGATGGCCATCACGGCCGTGACCACCATCACTGCTTGGCCGTGATCAGTTCTGCCTGTGAGGGTCTGGTTCAGCTGGCATGTCACGGCCGTGATGGACATCACGGGCTGGCCGTGACCAGTTATGACTTTTCCATTCTTTTTTTTAAGCTCTACTCGATCACGACCGTGATGACTGTCACGGCTAGGCCGTGATGGGCTCTGTTTGGCTCATTTTCTTGCTTTTCAAGCTCCATCTTCATGCAAGCTCCATCGTGGTTAATTTTGAGCATTTTAATCTTCAATTCCTGTACAACAACACCACAAAACCGCCTTACCCGTTCCAAGGTAAAAACTAACCAAAATCAAATTAGAAATGCCAAAACTATATGAAAAATGCATGCAAAATATCAATGAAATATAAGGTGAAATCACACTCATCACACCTCCACCATGTGTGAAGACCCAACCACTTGTTGAAGCATGGTCTTCTGTATAAGTCACCCAACTGGCATCTGTGTAACCTTCTAATACTGAAGGATACCCATTATAGTTCAAACTATAATTCATTGTCCCTTCAAGTATTTCAATACTCTTCGGACAGCATGCCAATGGTCTTTACTTGGATTACCTGTATACCTACTTAGCCTCCCTACAACATATGCAATGTTTGGCCGGGTACATGTCATGGCATACATTAAACATCCATTTACTTTTGAGTATTCAAGTTGTGCTACTAGACTACCTTTATTTGGTACTAAATTATTGCTATGATCTTCGGGAGTGGTGATAGGTTGACAATCAAAGTGTTAAATTTCTTTAATACCTTTTCTACATAGTGAGATTGGGATAAACCTACATTCTCACCATCTCTTATTATTCTAATTCCTAGAATCACATCAGTTACCCCTAAGCCTTTCACATCAAAATTTCTAGATAAGAACCTCTCGCTTCTCTTCTAGATAATCTAGATTAGTACCAAATATTAATATATCATCAACACATAAACAAATCATGAGACTTTTTCCTCCATGGAATTTACTATAAATACACTTGTCAAATTTATTTATTTTATATCCATTAGCTAGCATAACTTGATCAAACTTTTGATCCCATCGCTTAGGATCTTATTCTAGTCCATATAATAACTTATTCAATTTACACACTTTATTTTCCCCGACCATTTACCACAAACCCTTCAGGTTGTCTCATATACACCTCTTCATCTATTTCCTCATTTAGGAATACCACATCCATTTGATGGATGACAAACTTATAGATGGATCCAAGTGCCAATAGCACTCTAATTGAGGCAATTCTTGCCACCGGTGCATATGTATATAGTCAACGCCCTCTTTTGTGTAAATCCCTTAGCAACTAATATTGCCTTAAATGTATCAATAGTTCCACCTACCTTTATTTTCCTTTTGAAAATCCATTTACAACCTATGGGTTTGGAACTGGGTGGGAGGTCTACTAGTTTCCGTCTTTTATTCTCCATTATTGAGTCCATTTCCTCTTGTATAGCTTTCATCCAGGAAGCGGGATCTTGAGACTTATTGCCTCTTTAAATGTGTCTAGATCACTTTCTTTATTCTAACATATTGACCTATAACTGTCTATGGACTCTCTTATTCCTTCAACAAGGAACATGAAAAACCTTGGTCTATAAGTTTTCTCTTTTCTAGCTTTCTGACTTCTCTTAAGTTCTAAACCCACCAAAGTATATTTATTAGATACATTGCTTTTCGGATCATGTGCATTACTATGAACATTATCCTTGTGACTTGAAATTGAGTTATAATTATCTAGTTGAAAGATTCTTCCCTAAACTCGATTACTGTATTAACAGGATGAGTCACTAGATTCCATAACCATGAATATATATGCTTTGCTAATTTTAGCATAGCCCGGGAACACACATTCAATTCCCCATTCACATAATTTCTTTCTTTTGGTTCAAGAACTTTTACTATTGCCCTACAACCTCAAACTTTGAAAATTTTGAGAATGTTTTTCTATTTTCAAGAGAACATATGGGGTTATCTTGTTCCATTGTTTGAAACCCTATTAACTATCTAACAAGCTTTCAACATGGCTTCTGCCTAATATCATTTTGCTAGACCATAATAGGATATCGAACTCGGAACCCGGCGGCATGTGAACAAGTGCGTCTACCACTAAACCAACGTATTGGTTGATGACTTTTTAAAACGATCATTTCTAATTAAAGCAAAGCAAACTTTGGGTACCACGTATGCACCCAACCGGGTCAACAGACCCACTTTGCAGAAAACTGGGTTTAACATATTTCATTATATCTAGATTCATGTCTAAACATATTCTAATATAAAAATATATAATTGTTTAGAAACAAATAAAACAATGATTCAAAGTCATTTTTGGTTTTCTATAACATTCCTCCATGAACACTTATGTCCATTTTAGCAACTTAGAACAATCTAAAAACACATCTAAAACATTTATAATTCCTGCAAAATCAACAAACAATTACTATCTTATTTTCACAAAATTATGCCCTCATAACATAAGATTGTCTATTCTAAAAATAATTGGCTCTTACATGGATCAAATCCATTAATACATGTATTTGATATGATCATTAATATATTAATAGCTTCCTATCAACATACATCAATTTGCATACATGTATCATAAACCAAACATATTCATGCTTATCAAAATTCACATAATTGAATTATTCTAAATCATGCATCAAAGGCTCAAATTCCACATGTTAATTATAACATAAACAAAGCATGCCTTTAAAGTTTAACATACATGAATTTAGAATATCAAACATATCATAGCCATAAAAAGTAAATGTGTACCTTTCACCATGGTCAAATAAATATATTTTTGATGAAGGATAAGAGTACTCATCTATCATTGTTGTAAAAACACCATGCATTTCTTTCTCTTAACGAAGAGTTACCATCCTCGAACCTCTCTACTTTAACAATGTCAATTGTCATCTCCTCCAATGTTGCAGCCACAATTATATAACGAAAATCAAACCTAAAGAATTTTTAGAAAATGGGGTCTGGTCTACAACAAATAAGAAAAGAACAAGTGACATGCGCACCCTCCAAGGCGTGTAAGAACACTAGGCTTTAGGTTCAATTCGCCCCCACCAATCTCTGCTCGTAGATTGGATGCAACAGGTATAACCGGCGAATCCCCTTTAGAATACAATGGAGAACCTTGGTTTGGTTTGCACACCCTAAATCAAGCATATCGTCAATGGCATTTTACAGAATAATAGTTTTCTTAATTCTCTCTGCGTTTTAAAGGAAGAAAGGAAGTGATTTAGCTTGCATAAGTTTAGCCAATTTTCAGACCTCATTCTACATGCACAAGTGGTTCTATTTATAGACCAACTTATGCCTCTTGGTGAATGAAATAACCTTTCATGTATTTGAAAGAATGATTGCAACCTTTCATGAATGTACACTTGATGAATGAACACATTTAATCATGAAAAAATACACCTATTAGGAAAGATTTGAAAGCCATGAAGAGACACGCCTATTGGTGTCCTTCAACCTCTTTCCAACTTGGTGTCTTGGACTTCCAGTTGGGGAATCTGTGGGGCTGGGATTGTACCTTGTGAGCCTTGGGGGGTATCTGCCATACACAGCCTTGAAGGGAGCCGTGCCAAGACTTGTATGAAATGTTGTGTTGTACCAGTATTCGGCCCAAGTCAAAGTTTTGTACCAGTTTTAGGATTCTCAAAGGTAAGGCATCTCAAGTTCATCTCTAGGCATTTATTCAGTACCTCGGATTGGGGGTGGTAGGCCGAGCTCATAGCTAATATGGTTCCTTGTAGTTGGAATAGATGCTGCCAAAATTGGCTTGTAAATACCTTGTCTCGATCAGAAACAGTGGACTTAGGCATGCCATGAAGTTTAACCATGTTTTTCAAGAAAATTTATGCCACCAGCTTGCTGGTATAATTAGCCTTTATTGCCATGAAGTGACTGTACTTGGAGAGTCTGTCTATGAAAATCCATTGTCACATCTTCCCATATTTGATTGGGAATTGGTAAAGGTTGTAGCAGCCCGGCGGGTAGGGTAGTAGCAGTTTTAGCTTGCTGGCATATCAGGCATCATTGCACAAACAGTTTGATATCCTCGGTCATTTTGGGCCAATAGAACTGTGGTGTAATTCTGGCCATTGTTTTGGCAATGCCAGCATGGCCGCCAATGGGTGAGCTGTGGTATTCTTGCAAGATCGTATGGATAAGTGGGTTGTTTGATGGAATTACCAAGCATCCTTTCCTGTATAATAAGCCTTCTCTGACTGAGTAATGAGGGTCTGGAGGGGGGTGGTTTTGGCATGATTTGAT
The DNA here is from genome assembly GCA_030762895.1 of Sophora flavescens. Taxonomy (NCBI): domain Eukaryota; kingdom Viridiplantae; phylum Streptophyta; class Magnoliopsida; order Fabales; family Fabaceae; genus Sophora; species Sophora flavescens. Next base: position 31,251,373 of record CM061063.1, read on the forward strand.
GATTTCTTGGAGATGTGTGTCTTTGCCAATTTCAGCCTCCAGGTCTTGAATAAAGGAACTCTGAGGTTCTGACCAGGCCATGTAGAGCACTCTAGATAACGCATCAGCAGGGATGTTTTCTTTCCCTAGCTTGTATTCAATCTTGAAATCAAAGCCAATGAATTTGTGGAGCCAAGCTTGTTGTTCTGGAGTTTGTAGGGACTGATCTAACAAGCTTTTCAAGCTTTTCTGGTCAGTTCGGATTATAAATTTGTGTCCCAAGAGATAGTGTCTAAACTTGGCAAGAGCTTCAGTAATGGCAAAGAATTCCCTTGTGTAAGCTGATTGCCTCTGCATTCTGGGGGCCAATTTCTTTGAAAAGAATGCAATGGGGTGATCAGCCTGGCACAATACAGCACCAATTCCAATCCCTGAAGCATCAGTTTCCAAGATACAGGGCTGTGTGAAGTTGGGAAGGGACAAAACCGGGGCTGAGGTGATAGTAGCTTTGAGTTTATTAAATGATGTTTCTACTTCAGGATTCCAACAAAACGCCTCTTTCTTTAATAAGTTGGTTAGTGGTGATGCAAGAGAGGCATATGGTCGGATAAATCGTCTATAATACCCTGTCAATCCCAGAAAGCCTCGAAGCTGTTTGATGTTAAGAGGTGTTGGCCACTTGATAACTGCTTGCATCTTGTTCTTGTCCATAGCCACAGCCTTGCCCGACACAGCGTGCCCCAAATAATCTACCTCGAATAGGCCAAATGAGCATTTGGAGAGCTTAACAAATAGTGTATGGTACTGTAAAATCTGCAATACTGATTCTAAATGTTGTAGATGGGCACACCAGGTAGGACTATATATAAGAATATCATCGAAAAAAACAAGCACATATTTTCTCAATAGTGGCTGGAATACCTTATTCATCAAGCATTGGAAGGTTGCCGGGGCATTAGTTAGTCCGAATGGCATGACTAACCATTCATAGTGGCCTTGGCGTGTTCTGAATTGTCTTATACCTGTCTGCAGGGTCTACCAATATCTGATGGAAACCAGATCTGAGGTCTAGTTTGGAAAAGTATTGAGCTCCGAATAACTCATCAAGTAGCTCATCCACTGTTGGCATAGGGGAATTGTCCTTAACGGTTATTGCATTTAGAGCTCTGTAGTCTGTGCAAAATCTCCAAGTGCCATCCTTCTTTTTAACCAATAACATTGGGTATGATAAAGGACTATTACTTGATGGATAATGCCTTCATCTAGCATTTCCTGTACCATTTTCTCAAATATTTTCCTTTTGGCTATGTGGGTATCTATAGGGTCGCACCTTCACAGGTTTGGATCCCTCCCGAAGAGGAATTGAGTGGTTTTACTCTCTTGGTGGTGGTAAGCTTGTGGGTTTATGGAATACAGTTCTGTAAGTGTGCAGTAGGAGGGCTAATTCGGGCTCCATAGTGTCGGGTAGGTCCAGCATGGTGTCTTGAAGTTGTTTAGGTGGAGCTAATTGTATGGCAAACATTTCTGATATGGAATTTGTAATGTGCAGCCTTCGAATGTGATGGAGTTGAGCTGGGGCTGGTAGTGTTGGTTTTTCCCCTTGTAGTGTGATAAACTTGCCTTCATGATAAAACTTAATACCGAGGGCCGACTAATCTGCCACATGAGGTCCTAATGTGGCAAGCCAGGCAGCACCAAGTATCAGGTCAGCCCCTGAAATAGGTAATAGGTAAACTGGTAGTTGTAAAGCATGGCCCTGGACAGTAACAGAAAGCTGCTGTACTAAGCCTTATGCAGCCATGGATTGGCCATTTCCAACCAATACCTTGAAGGGTGGTTCTGGTTGGACTTGCAATTTGCGGAAATTATCTATCCTTGACTGTAGGAAGTTATCTGAACTGCCACCATCCACAAGGATTTGGACTTTAATGCTGCCAATTTGTCCTGCGAACAACACAGTGCCTATCCCGCTAGACCCCTTCATTGCATTCAGGGACAAGTGGTGCTCAGGCTGGGTGTTATCGGTGTTTTGGGGTGGAGGGTCGGGTGGGTTAGGCTCGGGTTCAATGTTCTCCTCATCATCCACTTGCAAGATCAGGAGATGTCTATTTGGACATTTGTGAGTGAAGGATAAATTTTCATCACATGTGTAACAAAGTCCCTTGTCTCTTCTTAATTGCATTTCAGCTGAGGTTATTCTTCGGATATTGGGATTGAATTGTGTTTGGTTTACTAGTCTAGTTGGTGGGGTTGGTAGTAGGGGTGGTTGGGTGTTTCTGATTGGTTGAATGAATTGTGCGGGGTTATGGTTTTGGTTTCTGTTTGGGTAGGGGTTAGTGGAGTTTTGGTATTTGGGCATGCATGGTGGTTTGACTGGGGTTTTGTACTTTTCCTCATAAAGTTTGGCTAGAGCTACAGCTTTAAGGAGGAAAATGGGGCTTTAAGCCATGACTTCTCTGCGAATGTCAGATTGTAGGCCACTCGAGAAACAGTTCAGTAATGCGTCAGGGCTTAGACCATAAACTCTATTGGCTAAGGAGGTGAATTCCTTGTAGTACTCACTGATAGACCCTGTTTGTACCAGTTTAAAAAGAGTGGCTCTAGTGTAGTCGTACATAGATGGTCCAAAGTCCAATTCTAGGGCTCTAGTGAAAGCTTGCCAAGATTGAAAGGGTTGGTTTCTCTGCATCATTTGGAACCAGGGTACAACCTCTTGGTCTAAATGAACAGCTGTGATTGTTAGTCTAGCCGCATCAGGGGTATCATAGTACTCAAAAAATTGTTCAACCTTAAAAATCCATTCAAGTGCATTATTACCATCAAACCTAGGGAAATCAAGTTTGACATTACGGACCTGAAATGGTTCTTTGTATGAGTTCTGGACACCATGAGGAGGCTGTATGAGGGAGACTTGCTTGACCAGCGCTTCCAAAGATGACTCAATTCGATCCAATCGATTGCTGGTGATGGCTTCTAGGTGGCCCATTCGTGCTGCATTTTGTGTCTCGCTTCTCCATCAGCTTTATGATGCGTTTCATTTCCTCTTGCAACTCTTTCATTCTAGTGTTCTCAGTCACGATGACAATGAAAGCACCAGTGGAATAGATCTCAAATATATAACTGAATAATTTTGTATTGTCTTATTATATTGAATCTGTAAGAAAATCAACTTCCAGTATGAGCTGGAAGGAAGTACAAAAATGGGGAAGAAGGGTGTCGAGAAGAAGGAGTAGAGAGATAGAAGGGAATTAGGTAGAAGAGAATAATGACATCACACACATTCCATACCCCTTACAATCGTTACCCCATTTCATATACCCTTGCTCCCATATAATCTCTCAGCCTAGTGTTTGTTACTCTTGCTCTGCAGCTCTTTCTCACTTCCTGAATTCCTGGGGCCTCTCTAATCGAAATCTGTATGAGCTGGTTGCTTTGTCCACTTGTGCCTAATTAGGTTGACTTCTCTGTCATTCGACCATTTTGTGTTGACTGTATCATTACATCCTCCTTTCCTCAGCTACCATAGTGCTAACGTCTGGTCCTTCACCGTCAAGGCTAAAGAAATCGGCATGTTCCAAGTCATCTTCAACGGCAATGGCGGTTTTGGCTTGGATTTTTACCACTCTTTCTAGGCGAACCTCCCTCATCGGCGCGTGGACTCTGACGAGTTTCCTTTGCCAGATTTTCCAGAGGCGTGTTCCTTTAATTAAAATGCAGTTACCCACTATGGTGTTAACGTCTGGTCTTTCACCGTCAAGGTTTAGGGTGTTGAGGGAATTTCACTGTCGATGAAATTTGGGTGGAGAGGAGTTAAAAGATTACATAGAACTTTTTAATAGCATATCATTGGTGTGGCAGGCATGGGGACATGGAACAAGAGACAACAGATTTCTATCCCCAAAAGAGTATGCATTTAAAGTTAGGTACCAATAAAAATAAAAGTTAACATCGATTTGTCTCTAATTTGAGTTTAAAATCTGTACACGCTGTCACAACCAAAAATTGTGGTAGGGACGACGATAAAAAGAGATTTTAAGGAAAAAGTAGAGTCGCCACCAATTTTATTTAATTTAGGAAAAATTGGAAAACCTTCAAAAAAAAAAAAATGGTCTTTGAAACCAGGTTGAGTTCGGGAGTCGGTTACGAGTAGGGAAGGTGTTAAGCACCCCTACATCGCCCATCCTACGAATGGTACCTTGAGTTAATCGTGCAAAATTAAATTATTTATTTGTTTACCCCAAAAATATTTGCAAGAAAGGATTTGTTTATTTATTAATATTTTCTGTTTCTTATTGGTTGTTTTTTATTTATTTTTTTTTAAAAAAAATATTATTGATAAATCCTAAATGAGGTTGAACATGGCACGTAAGTCCATAGGGCCACCGCAAAACTAGGGGATTGAACATGACACTTGTCACAGAGCAATCCAAAAAAAAAACATTAAATAAATTATTAATTAATTATCCATATTAAATAACTTAAAAGAACACAAAAACAAATATTATTGATAAATCCTACATGGGATTGAACATGGCACATAAGTCCATAGGGCAACCTCGAAGTTAAAGGATTGAGCATGACACTTGTCATAGAGTAACCCAAAAACATTAGATAAATTATTAACTAATTATCCACATTGAATAGACTAAAATAACACAAAAATAATGGAAAAATTAATTTTGGCTTGACGAGATGATTGATCCCGCTCCTACGTATTCCCTGTTTCGATGGGAAACTCAAAGCCACGTAGTTCTAATAGAAAATGATTGGTTGGTTAGATTTTTTTTAATTTTTTTAAAGAGAAAATTTATTTTCTTATTTTTTATATTTTCAAAAAAAGTTTTTATTTAAATGAAGAATTGAAATTCTTTATTTCGTTTCATTTTTATTTTATTTCTTTTGACAAAATTTCTTTCTTTTTATTAAAAAATGACATTTTTGTGATTTAATTTTTATTAATTTTTGTTTAAATTTTTAAAAGAATTTTATTTTGTTGAACTAAAGATAATAGACTCAGACAACAAGAATACTCAGCCCAACAAATGACTAAGCCCAATTATTACTTTAGACCATTAATTATAAAACCAAAAAAAAAAAGAAAAAGAAAAGCAATTAAAAAAAAAGAAAAAAAAAGCAATTAACAAATAATAAAAAGATGAGAAGAGTGGTCGTCTTCTCATTAGAACCACAACGTTACAGTCCAAGACACCAAGACAAAGCCCAACAGAAAAGCATAACCCACTTGACCCTTCACCTGCGTTCACGAATGGCGGAGAGCAAACGACGACTGGTTGGAACGATGGCCTTTGGTGGAGATCACGACGGAGAGACACGGTGCGTGGCTGAGACAACCCTGTACTCTCACGCGGCGGAGCAGGACAGATCCGGGTAAGACCTCGTTGCGCGGCAGCGGCGTGACGATGGTTCGCGCGTGGATCTGGGCGGAGCGTGGTGACTCGCAGTGGTCTGAGTTGGACAAGGAGGCGGTGCGTGGTGGTCACTAAAGAGGGGCGCCTCTCTGTCTGTACCTGTTTGTATTTCTTTTCTCTCTGTTTTTGCTCTCAATCAGTATTTCTTCAGAAGTTTTTTTTTGTTGTTGAAAATGTTGTTGTTGCTCTCCCTGGTCTCACTGTTATCCCTGAAATTTTTCTCTCTGATTCCTTTCTCTTTTTTTGCTCGTTTCCGTTCAGAAAAAATCCTCTCCCTCTGCGTTCTTGTTGTGATTCTTATAATGTCAAATTGTTCCCATTTTGATCCTAAAAACCTGTTAAAGATTAAAAATTTAATCTCTAGTTTGAAATCTAACCGGAATTGTTAAGCCTTGTCTGCCTAAAATTAAGGGATTTACCCTCCTATAATGCGAATTTGTTCTGAATAAAAATCTGCCAAGATTAGAAAACTAGGTTCAAATTCAAAATAAAATAGTTGCTAGGGTTTGTTGGATGAGATGAGTTTTTATTTTCTTTTCAAATTTTTATTTTTTTTTATTTTTATTTTTATTTTTTTTGAAAAAAATAAAATAAAATTTTTAGTGAAGACTAAGAGACCTGGTCAAAATGGGGTGTTCACAGTTGCCCCTCTTTACTTGTTCATTACTAGAATACATGAAGAAGGAACGATTTTTCATGTGGTAATAGTAAGGAACTAGTAAAGAAAATGAACTCACATTTTAGTCGGGATGGGAAACAGGCTGGAGAAAATTAAGCTTTAGAGCTTGCAAAATAAAATTGCAGTGGGCCTCAGATCCCAGAATAAATTTGCGGTGAGCCTCAGAGCTCGAAAAATAAATTGCAGTGGGTCTCAGATCCCAAAAATAAATCTGTAGTGAGCCTCGGAGCTCTAAAAATAAATTGCAGCGGGCCTCAGATCCCAAAAATAAATCTGCAGTGAGCCTCGGAGCTCGAAAAATAAATTGTAGTGGGCCTCAGATCCCAAAAATAAATATGCAATGAGCCTCGGAGCTCGAAAAATAAAATACAGTGGGCCTTAGATCCCAAAAATAAATTTGCAGTGAGCCTCAGAGCTTGAAAAATAAATTGCAGTGGGCCTCGGATCCCAAAAATAAATTTGCAGTGAGCCTCGGAGCTCGAAAAATAAAATGCAGTGGGCCTCATATCCCAAAAATAAATTTGCAATGAGCCTCAGAGCTCGAAAAATAAATTGCAGTGGGCCTCGGATCCCAAAAATAAATTTGCAGTGAGCCTCAGAGCTCGAAAAATAAAAATGCAGTGGGCCTCAGATCCCAAAAATAAATTTGCAGTGAGCCTCAGAGCTCGAAAAATAAATTGCAGTGGGCCTCGGATCCCAAAAATAAATTAGTAGTAGTGAGCCTTGGAGCTCGAAAAATAAATTGCAGTGGGCCTCAGATCCCCAAAAATAAATTTGCAGTGAGCCTCAGAGCTCGAAAAATAAAATGCAGTGGGCCTCAGATCCCAGAAATAAAGTGATGGTAATTTGCTTTCTCTTAAAAAAAACTTTCTTTACCTTTGTCTCAATTACAACTGAACCTCACGCTCCATTAAAAGACTTCGACCAATCAAACCTTTGTTTATCAACAACTCTGAGTCAGTATCTTTTGATTAGAGGGGCTTCTTTTTTCAAAATGGTAGAGTGATTACGTCCTTCAAGACTAAGGCTCGTGGATACTTTCATTATTGTTTTTCTTTTCTCCTCATTATGCACCGTTATCTCCCTTATTGACTTTGAAATGCTGGGCTTTCTTTGGTTCAAACCATTCGTTGAAGTAACCATTAGAATTATCCAATCATACCGTTAAACTTAAATTTACTTCAATTGAGACATGATTTCAATGCGCAAGCATGATTTAAGCACAATAGGAAAGATGGATGAATAAAATCATTGCCTTAATATGAGAATTTACATTGCACACAAGGAAATTGGAAAGAAAAAGGGAAATACAAAGGGGTGCATGGGAATTGTATGAAAAGAGATAATAGGACGAGAGAAAAACCGCATAAAAATTTGCCCCAGTATTGGTTCCTTGATCCTCTTAACTGATTCCCAACAACTGTTTGACGTCGCAGATCCTGTTCTCAGCTTCCACATACATCATTTCATTAACATTTCAATGATTTTATTTACCCCCTCGTAGCCAGTCACAAGCGGAATTGCCCCAGTGTAGCAAGTCATGAGCAAAATTGCCCCAATGTGGTGAACATTAAGATATCTTCTTAAACTGCCCTTGCGGGTTTTCAGACTAAGATTCAGTTTCTTTGTCCTAATTTTTGCTTAGGTCGCCCATTCAGGTTTTCAACCTAACGGACCCTTTTTTTTTATATGCCCTAACTTTTGCTTAGGTCGCCCTTGCGGGTTTTCAACCTAACGGACTTCTTTTTTATTTTATTTTATTTATGCCCTAACTTTTTCTTAGGTCGCCCTCGCGGGTTTTCGACCTAACGGGCTCTCCCCCTTTTTTTTTTATCAGGCATAGAACTTTTTCACGGCATCAGAGTTTACAGGTCTCGGTAGCTCTCGTCCGTTTTCATCTGTCAGGACCAAGGCTCCGCCTGAGTATGCCTGCTTTACTATATATGGACCTTCATAATTTGGTGCCCATTTTCCTCGGGCATCTTCTTGGTTGGGAAGTATTTTCTTTAACACCAAATCACCTGGTTGAAACTCTCTATGACGGACTTTCTTATTAAAGGCTTTAGCCATTCTTCTCTGATATAGTTGTCCATGACAAAGGGCCACCAGTCTTTTTTCCTCAATCATGTTCAACTGATCATATCGAGCTTTCACCCATTCTGATTCTTCCAAGTCAGCTTCCATCAGCACTCTCAATGAAGGGATTTCGACTTCTATAGGAGAAACAACTTCCATTCCATACACCAATGAGAAAGGCGTTGCCCCAGTGCTTGATCGTATATTGGTACGATACGCGTGCAAAGCGTATGGCAACATTTCATGCCAATCCTTATAATTTATGACCATTTTAGCAAAAATTTTCTTGACATTCTTGTTGGCCGCTTCTACCGCCTCGTTCATCTGAGGTCTATATGGGGTGGAATTATGGTGCTTGATTTTAAAAGTCTCTAATAACTTCTTTACACCCGCCCCATTAAGATTGGCAGCGTTATCTGTAATGATTCTTTCTGGTATTCCATAGAGACAAATAATATCCCTTTTTAGGAACTTGGTAAATACCTTTTGAGTTATATTGGCATATGATGCTGCTTCTACCCACTTAGTGAAGTAATCTATTGCAACCAGGATGAAGCGATGTCCGTTTGAAGCCTTGGGATTTATTGATCCAATGACGTCTATTCCCCACATAGAAAATGGCCATGGAGGCACCAGATTGTGTAGTTGGAACGGTGGAGCTTTGATCTGATCTGCATATACTTGGCATTTACGGCATTTTCGGACATACTCCAGACAATCGGCTTCCGTTGTTAGCCAATAGTGACCATTTCGTAGGATCTTGCGTGCCATCATGTGACCGTTGGCATGTGTTCCACATATCCCTTCGTGAACTTCTGTCATGATAGTCCGAGCTTCACGAGCATCAACACATCTTATGAGGACCCCATCATAGTTCCTCTTATATAGAATTTCGCCATCTAAGTAAAAGGACATTGATAATCTACGAATCGTCCTCTTGTTTATTTCATTTGCTCCAGCTGGGTATGTTCTATTCTTCATATATTGCTTGATGTCGTGATACCAAGGATTACCATCGAGCTCTTCTTCCACATGTGCACAGTATACTGGCTCATCTTGTACCTTCACTTGAATAGACCGGACGGTGGTATGGAGACCCAACTTGGTCATAGCGGCTAATGTGGCTAAAGCATCCGCAAATTGATTCTTGTCTCGAGTCAAGTGCGAGAAAGTAATCTCATCAAACTTCGCAACTAACTGAGTCAAGTATTTCTGATACGGGATAAGCTTGGGATCTTTAGTTTGCCATTCGCCGTTGACTTGATAAATGATTAAGGCTGCATCTCCAAAGACATTTAGCTGTTTTATTCCAAGACCGATTGCTGCTTGTAATCCACTTGCACATGCTTCATACTCAGCAATATTGTTGGTGCATTCGAATTCGAGCTTAACAGCCACTGGGTATTGCTTGCCCTCCGGAGAGACAACCACTGCTCCTATGCCGCTTCCATGCATATTAACTGCTCCATCAAAATACATCTTCCACATATCATCTTCCTCCGTTTCACCTTCTTCTAATGACAGTATCTCTCCATCAGGGAACTCGGATATAATTGGTTGTCCTCCCTCAATAGGGTTTTCAGCTAAGTGATCAGCAATTGCACTTCCCTTAACGGATTTTCGGGTCACATACTTAATATCGAATTCTAATAATATCATTTGCCACTTTGAGACCCTTAATGATAAGTGAGGACTTTCAAAGATGTACTTCAAAGGGTCCACTCGAGAGATTAACCAAGTGGTGTAGTATAACATGTATTGCCTGAGTCTCTTGGAGGTCCATACCAACGCGCAACAAGTCTTCTCAATTGCCATGTATCGGGCTTCGCAGTCATTAAACTTCTTGCTCAGATAGTAAATTGCATGTTCTCTCTTGCCGGACTCATCATGTTGCCCCAACATTGCCCCCATTGAGGTTGGGAGGATCGTGAGATACAGTATCAAAGGACGACCTTGAGTGGGAGGCACCAACACTGGTGGGTTTAATAGGTATGCCTTTATTTTGTCAAAGGCTTCCTGACATTCCTCATTCCATCTCCCCGGATTATTCTTCTTTAATAGCTTAAAAATAGGCTCACACGTGCTTGTCAAGTTAGCAATGAATCGGGTAATGTAATTTAATCTCCCTAGAAAACCCCTTACTTACTCGTTCATTCTTGGGAGCTGGAATGTCCCCGATCGCCTTTGCCTTTTCCTACTGCACTGTATTCCTTCCCTGTTGACCACAAAACCCAACAATTTCCCGGTTGAGGCTCCAAACACACATTTCGTGGGATTGAGTCTCAGATTGTACTTCCTTAATCTCTCAAATAACTTATGCAAAACTGCTACATGACTTTCCCCCTCCTTAGACTTAGCCACTATGTCATCCACGTATACCTCTATTTCCTTGTGCATCATATCATGGAACAATGCTACCATAGCACGCTGGTAGGTAGCTCCGGCATTCTTCAGTCCAAAAGGCATTACTCTGTAACAAAAAGTTCCCCAAGGGGTGATGAAAGTCGTTTTCTCTTTGTCATGGACGTCCATGAGAATCTGATTATATCCCGAATACCCATCCATGAATGAGAATCCGTGGTTCCTTGTTGTGCTGTCTACGAGAACATCAATATGAGGCAATGGGAAGTCGTCCTTCGGATTTGGTTTGTTCAGATCTCTGTAATCCACACACATTCTTACTTTTCCATCCTTCTTTGGCACTGGTACGACATTAGCGACCCACTCTGGGTGTCTCGACACTTCCACAAACCCAGCTTCTAACTGCTTAGCTACCTCTTCTTTGATCTTTAGTGACATGTCCAGATGCATCCTCCTCAACCTTTGTTTCTTCACCACCGTATCTGGGTAGAGTGGGAGTTTATGTGATGCTATCTCTGGATCCAATCCTGGCATATCTTTGTAAGACCATGCAAACACATCAAGGTACTCCTTAAAGAGCGCGACCATTTCTGCACGTTCTGGATTATCCACTATTTTCAACTCCTTCTTGTCTTCCTCGGTCCCCATATTAATCACTTCTATAACTTCATCATTTGAAGTGAACCCATTTTCTGAGCGCTCTATTGAATTTGTAAATTCCTCGATGGCTTCTTCTTCCTCACTAATCCCAGAATCGTCTTCGTCAACAGCCGCAAGGGAATCAGCAAATGAGGTTTCAAGGTTCCTTTGTGAGACAAACCTTCGACGGTGGTGAGGTTCCTGAAAGAAAATGTTTGAAACAAGAGAAATATAGGCAAGGATATTATTCAAGAAATGAAACGCAATTGATATAAGATAAAGGGTAGGGAAAGGAAGACACCAAGAAAAATGCTGAAAAATCATACTAACTCATTTTATTCATTTCTCAACCAAAGTAAACATCAGTTTATACGTACAAAAAGATAATTACTTCATGGAAATAACATCAACAAATGGTTCAGACTGCCAATTGCCAAGGACCTCATTGTCAGCAGAGAGATAAATAACAGGGTTTCTTGCTTGCTCCTCTTCAAGTGCACTGATAGTTAAATGAGGGGAAGTCAACTTTTTTGGCGAGATCACTTCAGTTGATGCTAAGAAAGTATCTGTCAAGTGGGGGATATAATCAAATTCCTTTCTTTCTTCTTTCTTGCCTCTGAGAGTCAGGTACTTCATATCTTCTGCTAGAGATGGATTGTATCCTAGTCCATGTCTTCCATCTCTTGTAACTGTTGCAATCGGTTGAGGGATCCCTTGGAGACTTGCCCCTAGGCCTCTTCCTTTCCGATACCCATTCCTTTCCATTATACGGATTGCCACTTCATTCACATTTTGCATTGGCAGCTCCTCCTTCTTGCTCTCTGGCTTCAGGATTTCAAAACTACGTAGGGAATCATCCTCGACTTGCTCTGTACTTTCTACATATGGCACCGAAACAGGCTTTGAAAGCATGATTTCCTCTTCACCGAGGATGGTAATTACAGCCCCATCCTAAATATATTTCAGACACTAATGCAACGTTGATGGAACAACACCAGCTTCATGAATCCAAGGCCTTCCTAGGAGCATGGTATAAGCTGGCTGGATCTCCATGACTTGAAAGAGAACACGAAAACAACTAGGCCCTACTTCGAGGGGCAGAATTATTTCCCCTAAGATACCTCTTGCTGTCCCATCAAAGGCTCGCACAATCATCTCTTGGGGTGTCAAATCCATCAAGCCTATGTTTAGCTGCTCTAGAGTGGACAACGGAATCACATTCAATGCCGAGCCACCATCTATAAGCACATGTTTAGCTGCTTTAGGATGGCAGCTCCTCCTTCTTGCTCTCTGGCTTCAGGATTTCAAAACTACGTAGGGAATCATCCTCGACTTGCTCTGTACTTTCTACATATGGCACCGAAACAGGCTTTGAAAGCATGATTTCCTCTTCACCGAGGATGGTAATTACAGCCCCATCCTAAATATATTTCAGACACTGATGCAACGTTGATGGAACAACACCAGCTTCATGAATCCAAGGCCTTCCTAGGAGCATGGTATAAGCTGGCTGGATCTCCATGACTTGAAAGAGAACACGAAAACAACTAGGCCCTACTTCGAGGGGCAGAATTATTTCCCCTAAGATACCTCTTGCTGTCCCATCAAAGGCTCGCACAATCATCTCTTGGGGTGTCAAATCCATCAAGCCTATGTTTAGCTGCTCTAGAGTGGACAACGGAATCACATTCAATGCCGAGCCACCATCTATAAGCACATTCGCAATCACAAATCCTTTGCACCTTAGGGTAATGTGGAGTGCCTTAGGACTACCTCTAAACTTCGAAAACACCTCATCTTCCGAGAAATTGATCATGTTGATCCGCCTCACCGGATCCACCATGTTTACCACATTCTCTGGCGTGACGTCGCGATTAACATAAGCTTCATTCAACACCTTCAATAATGCCTTACGATGCATCTCTGATGTGAGGACAAGCGACAAAAGGGATATTCTTGCCGGTGTTTTCTTCAACTGCTCCATCACATCGTATTCACTTTGCTTCATGATCTTCAGGAACTCTTCTTCTTCTTCTTCCTTATCTTTCCCTTCATCTTTGGTATTATTCCTTGCTTCTTCTTCTACCGGCTCATAGTATCGCCCACTCTTTGTGATGCCTCCAATTCTCACAACATTAGTAACCTGGGCCTTTGAAGTTTCTCCTGCCCCTTCTACTAGCTCAACTTTCTGTTCATAATCCCATGGTACAACGTGTGTATCGTTATAATCAAAAGGAGTTGGCTTTTTCACCTTGACAATCACTTTTTCTGGTGCCAGCGCATCATTCATAGATGGTATCCGGATCACAACTTTTTCAACCACACTAACTTCTTCGGTCGTACCTCGCCTAGCTTGGATCACCCCCAAGGTAAGTAATCCTTGGACTCGGACCTTAAAGTCCCAAAAAGTTTCGATATCATGCCCTACCTGCCCATGATGATAATCACAACTTAAATCACCATCATACTTCTCTTTTTCTCCGATCAGCTTCACCGGTGCAACAATATCATATCCTGCTTTCTTGAGCCCTGCGAATACTTCTTGCACCGGGGTTCGCAATTCCAAAACCTTCTTGATTTGAGGCCCTTTCACTTCCAAATTATTCACGCTATTTCCCGCATTATGGTTTGGGATTGGGTTATTAACAATGCTAGGCCCAGAATCTTCTTCGAAACCCAATCTTCCACAAGCAATCAATTTTCTTACTGCTGTCTTGAAGGTCTCGCATTCTTCAATGAAATGTCCCAGGGCATCCATGTGATATTTGCAAGTCAAGTTTGGATTGTACCAAGCTGGGAAAGGTGGTTCCATAGGCCGTACAGGGTTTCCAACGATTAGGTGACGATCAAATAGTTGTTTGAACAAATCTGCATTGGAGATAGATAGTCTTGGGAAAGGAGGCAGCTTTTGATACTGGAAACGTCCCTGATTTAGAAAATTTGGGCGAGGTCGAGGGTAGCTTGGATGGTTTTGTTGAGGTGCATGTGAATAAGGAGTATATGTTGGGCGAGTGGGGTTGTATGGTTGAGGGGTAAGGATGTTATTTATTTGGTTTTGTGGCTGGGTGATGGTTGACGAGACCTGTTGAGGTGGGTAAAATGGTGTTTGGGTCTGATATGGTGCTTGGTACCTTGGGTATGAAGGGACACGTCGAGGTCCAAAGTTTTGCTGGTGTTGCACATAATTTGCTTCTGCTTCCTTCTTCTTGGGCTGGAACCCCTTCTTGGATGCACTGCCTTCCATGTCAGTTGGCAATTTTCTGGCTCTGGCTAGGATTTCAATTATTTCCCCTGTAGCAATCAAGTCAGAGAAATCCCTATAAGCTACTCCTGCCATTGCTCCGATAAAGGGGGATCCCAGGGTTCCCAAAAAGTATGAGCACATTTCGGACAATATCAGCGGCGGCTGAACCTGAGATGCCAAACTCCTCCACCTTTGTGCATATTGTTTGAAGGATTCATCACTCTTCTTCTGCATTGTAGTCAACTGTTCACGAGTCAGAGCTATGTCCAAATTGAATTTGTATTGATCCATGAACAAATCGGCTAATTCTATCCACCGAGAGATCTTAGAATGGTCTAACTGAAGGTACCACTTTAGTGCGATTCCAGTCAAACTTTCATGGAAAAAACCAATAAGGAACTTTTCATCCTTAGACTAGATGGCCATTTTGGTGGCATAGCTAATCAAATGGAATCGTGGGTTCCCACTTCCGTCATATTTGGAAAAATCAGGAATTTTGAAATCCTTAGGAATCACGACATTTGTGGCAGGACAAAGTTCTTCAATCCTGAGAAGGCCATAAGTATTTGAGCCTTTGAACTCTTTTATTTGTTCTTCTACCTTCTCCATCCACTCTTCCTTCATCTTATCGGGTCCAAACTGAATTCCCCTTGATTGTTCAGGAATGGATGCATGGGGCTTTTCCCATGTAAGTCATGCATAGCTGGCAGCCTCATGATACACATTCTCGATGGGGCGATATCCTTCCCCGATGGGGATCACTATGGGTTCTGTGTAACCCGACATTCCCTGAGTAGGGCTTTGGCTTATGCTTGAAAACATTGGCGCGGTTACCATGGAGAGGACCGGCTGTATGCTTACACGTGTGTCATCTTCATTTCCAGTTCTATTTGCACCAAGCCTGCTAAGAGATTCCCTCATATCCTGTAGTATAGCCTCCAACCTTGCTTGAGTTTCAGAGATTTCAGTCACCCTTCCCCTCACTTCGTCTACTTCTAAACTCAAGTTCCTTCCTGTCTCAGGATTTTTGGCAGTCATCCTGGTCCGAGATCTTGTGTTGTGAACTCGGGTTTGATTGGTATCGTCTTTCTTAGGTCGCGCAATGATTCTCGAACCCTCAGATTCGTGTTTTTAGCTCTGCTTGAAAAATCGTCAATTATTATTATTATTATTAAAAGAAAGATAAAAGTATACTTCGAAAAACCATGAATTCTTTCTTTTGCAAAGGAAAGACCATTTTTGTAGCAAGCAACTTCACCCCGACACATAACTCTAGGGGCACATCCCCCTTAGGTTAATGCGTGGTTGATGACAAATCCATAGGAACATGTGTCCCTCAATAGACAGCATCATTCACTAGCAATGCAATCATACAGGCCTACTTGCAACACACCATAAGATATAGCAGAATTTATTGATGGATGTAACCCCTAAAAAAAGCTTTTATTTCTTTGAAAAGAAAATACAATGTCTCCCATCTAACATAATTACATCAAAAGTTTTAAAGTCTTCCTTTTGAACCCGCTAGCAAGACCCCTACAATACTTCATGAAGCAAGCTATTTTTGGAGGTATTGTAGATCCGTCATTCATTCGAGTTTGGACTAGTGCTTCCTCTAGGTGACCTATAAACTGATAGGTATGGTATTGCAGACTTCCTGAGAGGTGTTCATATCTTTTCTTCCAAGCATCTCTGTCAGCCTTCAGATCTTTTGCCACGGATTCCCAGTTCTCTAGCCATTCTTCCTGTTGTCTGATCTCATCCTCATACTGTTTTTTCTCCCTTTCGAACATCCGGAGCCTCATCCACAACTGTTGCTCTTTTTCTTGCGATTTTTTCAATGATTCGCGTATAGTTGCAGCTGCATTCCAACCTTCGTCCGAGTAGTGCCCAGCATGAGTTAAGGCTTCTTGTAGAGATCCTATGCTTTCTTCCATCATCCGAATTGTCTGAATGTGCACTTCGATTTTTGCCCCCAAGTCTTCTTTTTCTTTGAAGATTTGTGCCAACGCCTTTTTTTGATCTTATATCCTGGCTAGTAATCCTCGAACTTCCGACTCTTTCATATTCCCCTTCCTTGCTCTCTTTGCTGGAGCTGCGGTTTCATATGCATCGGCACATTCATCTTTCAAATATTCTATCCTCATGTTTAACTTCTGGATTTGGTGTTGGAGTGCGTCGATGGTGATTTGATCTGTTTCATTCTTTTCCTCCAGCACTCTCATCTGGGCCATCATAACCTCGATCTTCTTTAACATTTCTGCTTCCATTTGAAGATTTTCATCTTCAAGCGAGATTGGTCTCGAAATAACACGGTTGTCTTTCCTTGCTTTCCTCCATGCCTCGTAGTTTTTAGTATGAGAAATAATTTGTCTTCCCAACTCATTGGATCCCAGGACCCGGATGTTGCTCCAGGCGGATCTAACAGCTATTGTTGTATTCTTGACAACCTCGCATTCTTGATATAAGAACGAAATTCCACCTAACACTTCTTCAAGTGGTTCCTGTTGAGTCCATTTCAATTGTCGAATCACAAGTGCTGGAGAATATGACACGCAACCCCTTGGTCCCATCAAAGGAATATTCGAGAAATTCCCACGACTGTATTTCCTTTATACCAAGGACACATCCAGCAAAAAGCTTTCGAATCAACCTTATCAAATTCTTGTCTCCATTCATTGGGTTTGTGCGGCTTTATCGGAATGTGATGGAATCTCCTCAAAGGGTCATCAATCCCACTAACATGATTTCGAGCATACATGTGAGTCACGATCCAGACATACAACATTTGTGCACAACATCGTAATTTGCCTTGTTGACTTTCATGGCAAACTTGCAATGATAGGAATGTTTCTGCCAAAATTGCGGGAACAGGATTCACAGTATATTCTTCGACCTTGTAGTAGACATCCAAGGCTGCGTAATCCACCATGTCTGGTATAAAGGGGAAAAGCACCAGCCCATAAATGGTTAAAGCTAACACCCGCTTGAAGATAACCCAATTATTTTGTCGTGCTAGTTCCTGGAGATAAACTTCAAGGAATCTTCGCCTCAGACCTCTCTGACTCCCTTTTTCCATTTTGTCTGATGGCTTCGGTAGAATTCCCAACAACTCTGCAACCTTCCCATCACTAACATGCTGGCCATAATAGAAATAAACACGAGACTCCCTTGGAAGAGGCATCCGTAGCATGTAAGCATATTCTTCTATAGTCGGTGTCGTTTCCAAATTCGGCAATTCGAAACACCTCAAAATCGGGTTCCAATATTGGGCCAAAGCACTCAAGCCCAAAGCATCTACATGTATGTGTAATAAGTCCAAAATCTTCCCATACTTGCTTGCAAACTCAGAACATACTTCTTTTGGCATCAAGCGACTGATTTCCATTAAAGTCTTCACATCATTGATTTTCACGTCAACTCTAATATTCTTCTTCAGGCCAATTGCATTGCTAGAGTTAGACATTTCCGTTTCTTGCTACACAGATAGTGTCTTTCCTTCACACAAAAAAAAAGAGTCACCTAAAAAAATATTTTTTTTACAAAAAAAATAAAAATAAAATAAAAATAAGAATAAACATAAATAAAATAAAATAAAATAAATAAAACAATATATATATAATATGTATTTTTTTATTTATTATTCATTTGTTAAAACACAAAGGGAAATGAAGTAAAAATAAATAAATAAGTAAATGGATAGAAAAATACAAGAGAGATATGGTACGCCTCCAATTGTCTTAAGAGGTAGGGCCTAATCAAGGGTACCTATGATGACAACTTCTAAGTCGAGCGGCCACTAAGTCAATTTAGTAGTATAAACTTTAGGACGGGTCTAGACCTCTAAAGGTCATGGTCCCCAGATTGCCCTTGTCAAGGACCTAGTTCATGAACCTAATCACAAGTAGGGATAAACCCTCCAGGATGATTAGTCCATGACACTAGTAACAATCCGAGTGGTGAGTCAACAAATATCAGAGAGGCACTAGGCCTTCAATGACAATGCCGAGTCACCGCCTAATCCTTAAGGTCCCATAAGCTCGGGTATAGAGCTGAAAGTGTGTGAAAATGAGTGTCGGTGTTGTGTGTGCTGGAGGCATACAAACCTGTACGATCCTAATACATAACTACTTGAACCTGCTCGACAAGCAAACAAAATAAAAATAAAAATATCATGGTCTTATATCCTAATGTAAAAAATAATTATTAAAGCAAAAAGGAAACAAATATATAAAAAAATAAAATAAAAGAATAAAAAGGGGTAAACAATAAATACCAAAATGCACAACTCATTACTTAGGCTTGACTCTCAAAAATTTCCCCAGTGGAGTCGCCATCTGTCACAACCAAAAATTGCGGCAGGGACGGCGATAAAAAGAGATTTTAAGGAAAAAGTAGAGTCGCCACCAATTTTATTTAATTTAGGAAAAATTGGAAAACCTTTAAAAAAAAAATAAATAAAAAAAAAGGTCTTTGAAACCAGGTTGAGTTCGGGAGTCGGTTACGAGTAGGGAAGGTGTTAAGCACCCTACATCACCCATGCTACGAATAGTACCTTGAGTTAATCGTGCAAAATTAAATTATTTATTTGTTTACCCCAAAAATATTTGCAAGAAAGGATTTGTTTATTTATTAATATTTTATGTTTCTTTATTGGTTGTTTTTTATTTAATTTTAAAAAAAATATTATTGATAAATCCTAAATGAGGTTGAACATGGCAATTAACAAATGATAAAAAGATGAGAAGAGTGGTCGTCTTCTCATTAGAACCACAACGTTACAGTCCAAGACACCAAGACAAAGCCAAACAGAAAAGCATAACCCACTTGACCCTTCACCTGCGTTCACGAATGGCGGAGAGCAAACGACTACTGGTTGGAACGATGGCCTTTGGCGGAGATCATGACGGAGAGACACGGTGCGTGACTGAGACAGCCCTGTACTCTCACGCGGCAGAGCAGGACAGATCCGGGAAAGACCTCGTTGCGCGGCGGCGGCGTGACGATGGTTCGCGCGTGGATCTGGGCGGAGCGTGGTGACTCGCAGTGGTCTGAGTTGGACAAGGAGGCGGTGCGTGGTGGTCACTAAGGAGGGGCGCCTCTCTGTCTGTACCTGTTTGTATTTCTTTTCTATCTGTTTTTGCTCTCAATCAGTATTTCTTCAGAAGTTTTTTTTTTGTTGAAAATGTTGTTGTTGCTCTCCCTAGTCTCACTGTTATCCCTGAAATTTTTCTCTCTGATTCCTTTCTCTTTTTTTGCTCGTTTCCGTTCAGAAAAAATCCTCTCCCTCTTCGTTCTTGTTGTGATTCTTATAATGCCAAATTGTTCCCATTTTGATCCTAAAAACCTGTTAAAGATTAAAAATTTCATCTGTAGTTTGAAATCTAACCGGAACTGTTAAGCCTTGTCTGCCTAAAATTAAGGGATTTACCCTCCTATAATGCGAATTTGTTCTAAATAAAAATCTGCCAAGATTAGAAAACTAGGTTCAAATTCAAAATAAAGTAGTTGCTAGGGTTTGTTGGATGAGATGAGTTTTTATTTTCTTTTCAAATTTTTATTTTTTATTTTTATTTTTATTTTTTATTTTTTTTTTGAAAAAAAATAAAATAAAATTTTTAGTGAAGGCTAAGAGACCCGATCAAAATAATGGGGTGTTCACACGCGCAGAAAATGTAATCTCTTTTACCAAAAAAAAAAAAGAAAAAGAAAATGTAATCTCCTTATCCCATAGAGAGCCGTTTTCTTTTTGTGGTGGGTCTTGAAAACCACTGAAAACTTGCAACGGCCTAATCCTATGTTGTTTGGTTTGACGGTGGGAAGGATCACAATTGATTTTACCTTCTATTAAACATAATTTTAGTAAATATATATATATGTTTGATTATAATCGGGCAAAATTGATTTTGTTTTCAAATCTTGATTAGACTAGAAGTAATACAAATTAGTTTTTACGTTAGGTTAAAAAATTTATATTAAATTTTATATCAAATTTGTTTTTAAAATAAAATTATCAAAACACAAATCACTTCACTTAAAATTTAATTTTATAAAATCAAGTTTATTCAAAATCACTTATAGCAAGAACCCATTCTAAATGCTCTCTGTCACCTTGAGGATGCTACAGCTATTTCAGAATTGTAGGTGCATTTGATAAAGCCACTAAAAGCATGCTAAATGGAGACTCGTACGAGCCAATTCATAGATCAGATAAAAAAAATTATGAAAGGTATAGAAATATAAATACAATATTAAAATTTAGAACTCCTAATTAATCTTGTGATGGAGCTATCGCCAATATTTAGCAGCAAGGTGTCCACTGTTCCTTTTTTCACGTATCGTTGACTCCTTCTAAACAAGCTTCTATAGTAAATTTGGTCGGGGAATGTTTGATATCTGAAATGTTTGATTCTCGGACAAACTATATTTTCGAGAAACATATTTTTAGGAATAGAGTTTCCTCACATTCATATAGAAGAATAAAGTTTTCTAAGTTTCTAACTATCATTTATTAATATTTATTTTCGAGAATTTTTTATGAACGAGAATAACTTTTTAAAACTTATATCAAACATGAGAAACTTTTATTCTCGTGTTAACATTCTCGAGAATATTTTTATAAAACTTGTACCAAAATCTTTCTTAATTCAAGACAAAAATGGAAAGGGTGGCCTTTTCATTGAGAGATAATTAAAGGGATTGAAATTTTCTTGAAAATAACCTCATCGCATGTGCAATTGTGAGTGTTTGTTAATAAATCAGGTTCCGGGTGTGAGACACGTCTCAATCTCACCGGCACATATATGTCTACGAGTAGTGCCTGCAAGTATTAATAATCACTGTCCACTATTGGGTCATGATCTCTTAAACCATCAAATGTGTACAACCTTGACTTGAATGGATGGTTTGTTTTTGTTCACCGAATTGTACAAGATGATAAGCCAGATAAGGGTTTTCTCTGTATCGTTCCAACCAAATAAGGAAATCTTTTCGGTTTTAATTCTTTTTTTTTTTTTTGGTGCTTCAGTTTTAATTCTTCCTCTCGTCCTTAATTGCGTGAAATTATTTTGGCGCACTGTTACTTATTCATGGGGATTAACTTTTTCTAGTCTAAGTTTTATATAAAATTAATATGAAATATTTTATTCATGATTATTAAGATAATTATTATAAGAATCAGAGATATTTAATAACATGAAAATTTATTATTGATTAACTATAAAAAAAAATCTTTATACCGTTGGTATATATATTTAAATCCTTAACTTTTTACTTGAAGTTTCACTTTTTCTTTTTTGTTTTGAGTTTGGCCTAATTAGAAACTCAAATAAAATCATATCACAATAAGACGATGAATGATGATTTAAAGTAACTCTCTTAAAATTATTTTTGAAGTAATTTGATCCCCACTCCAAACATGATATTTAGAATTGTACATTACCTATTCAAGTGAAATTTGTTTATCTTTCTCCATTCGTCGCATTCTAAATGATTTTTTGAATATATATATTTTTTGTTTCAAACTATTGTTATATATTTGGAAATATTAAGAAACTGTTGATTAATTTTTTTGTAACTTCAATCCTCGTTATTTATTATTTCAACTTGTACTGACCGAGAATATAAGGTTGGGTCGACCAAGCTCACTCCGATAAATGGGTCTTGGCCCATACTCCTCCAAAGCCGAGGACTTGTTAATACACTTGTTAGCCGAGGATAAATACTCGGACCTATCCCATCAAAGACCGCGGACGAAGACATCTCGGTCCCGTGCAATCCAGTCACAACTGACTTGATCAAACGTGTTACTCGATTACGCAAATATCTCTCTGAATAACTCGGAACCTTATCCCTATCTAGTTACGATAACAACATAATCTTATTAGATAGAAACGATCTCAGTAACAGTCCAACCAAAACTGTTATACCTAAAAATCTCTATAAATAGGGGATCAACCTCCTCACTTAGAACTACGTTGCTTTGATTCCCACTTGGGATACGTAGGAGCAGAATTCCAATTCTGTCAAGTTATTCCAAAAACACTCCCACAGAATCTCACCGGACGAGTATCCCTTGCTCGACATATTCGGACGGAACATTGGCACCGTCTGTGGGAATCGAAACAAAATTTTCCCATACCACAAACAATGGTGAGGACAAGGAGTGGGAACGACAGGAGAGAGGGGCTGGAGAACGCCAACAATGGGGATAATGGAGAACGATCCCTAAACCCAGCGACGACGACCGACAATCCCATCATTCAAGAACTTCTCGCGCAGGTGGCAATGCTGAGAAGGGAGAATGAAGAGATTCGTCGGCAGAACAGCCGTCGTGAACGAGAACAAAGCAGAGAAAGATCTGCCTCTTCTCCTCATGAGAGAGAGCACCAGACAGCTGAGAATGAAGGATCCAGAAACACGCGCAGAGGATAAGGAATCCCACAACCCCATGTTTCTCATCATGTTGACCGAAGAGGCGAGGAGGAATTTCCTAGGCAGGCCGCTGAACTTTCACTTCAGGTAAATAGGCCTAATGAAAGTGGTCTGCGCGCGGAAGCCGAGACATCCCTTCACTGATGGAGGTTCCTCTACCAGTCAATTGCAAACCAATAAACATTGACAGGTATGATGGCACCATGGATCCGGAACGTCATTTAGATGCTTTTACCACCCAAATATACCTCTTTACCAATGATGATGCTGCTATGTGTAAAGTCTTCCCTACTACTCTGAAAGACGCTGCGTTAAGCTGGTATACCCAGCTACCGCCAATGTCAATTGACTCCTTTGACACGTTTATGATTAAATTCAACGCTCAGTTTGCCACGAGCCGAGCTCATCAAAAAACCTCGGCCTCGTTGGTAAATTTTAAGCAAGAAAAAAACGAGTCTCTGCGTGATTTTATGGCCAGGTTCAGCAAAGAGACCGTTCTGATCCGGAATCTCAGTGTCGATGTCGCACTGCATACTAACTTGACCGGATTACAACCCGTCCCTTTCGCCAGACATCTAGCTCGGAAGCCTCCATCCAGCTTGGATGAGTTGAGAAGAAAAGCTGTCGGATTCATTAATATGGAAGAAGTAGAAGAGTCTAAGAAGAGAGAAAGAACCGACGATTCTGATAGACGAGAGGGGAAAGAGAAGAGGAGGACTGGAGGTGACAAGCATAGATTCAAAAAGACATCCGAGCATTCATATAGGGGGCCAAAGTATGAGCACTATACCCCCCTCAACACAAATCGAGCTCGGGTGTTTGAGGAAGACTACAATGCAGAACTTTTGCCACTCCCCAACCGTGGTCACACGCCCGAGAATGTTGATCGACAAAAGCATTGTCGGTACCATCGTAACTACGGGCATACCACCGAGGAGTGTTGGGTCTTGCGTGACAAGATTGAAGAGCTAGTGCAAGCTGGTCATCTGAATAATTTCGTTCAGAGAAGTCACAACAATGGTGAAGGGCGTAGCAGAGGAAGAAGAAGAGGAGGCGGCCAAAACTCGGGAAGGGGTGGTGGTCGGCAAAATGATGAAAAAAGAGAAAATAGGGAAGAGCGGAATGAAAGGAGGGCGGAGGATAATACTGTCCGAGGTGTAATAAATACTATTTCAGGTGGATTTGCGGGAGGGGGCACAACGAACTCAGCCCGGAGAAGACACATGCCGGCTATTCGGGCTGTAAACTCGGTAGTTGGCAAACCCCCGAGAACTTCCCCGCCGATTATCTTCTCCGATGAAGACTTCTTGGGTGTGGATCCTAATCAGGACGACCCAATGGTAATCATAGTGCAATTAGCCAACTTATCCGTCAAGAGAACTCTCGTCGACCAGGGAAGCTCAGCTGATATTCTATATTATTCAATAATTCAGAAGCTCGGGATCCCAGAAAAATCTATTCATCCATACGACAGTAACCTCGTCGGTTTTGCTGGAGAGCAGGTGGATAGTCGAGGATACATAGACCTCCTAACTACTTTTGGAGATAGCAAAACGTCCAAAACCATTTTGGTCAGGTACGTGTTGGTTAATGCAGTAACATCGTACAATATCTTGATTAGAAGACCATCCTTGAACGAGTTGGGAGCCGTGGTCTCTACTCCCCATCTTACTATGAAGTTTCCTTCCAACTTGGGAGACATAGTTACTATCCGGGCTGATCAAAAAATGGTCAGACAGTGCTATACAGATAGTTTGCGTGTGAGCAAACTCAAACCTACACCTGAAGAAACACCAGAAAGAGGAAAAGACGAGTCTGTAAACTCGGTTAGTTCTATTGAACTAGACTCGAGGATTGACATGCAGGAACAACGGCCACAACCCATCGAGGAGTTGAAAAAATTCCATCTTGGATCATAGCCCGATCAGTGCACTAAACTAGGAGGTCAACTCGAGCCGAATTTAAAAGAAAAGATAATGGAAGTACTCCGGAGCAACGCCGATTTGTTCGCCTGGGTAACATCAGATATGCCGGGGATTGACCCCAATTTCTTATGTCACAAACTGGCAATCTGCCCCGAGGCAAAACCGGTAGCACAGCGAAAATGGAGACTTGGTGAGGAAAGAAGAAAAATGGTAGAAGAAGAAACAGCAAAATTGGTTAAAGCCAACTTTATTCGAGAAATAGAATACACTACTTGACTGGCCAACGTGGTTCTGGTTAAAAAAGCAAACGGCAAGTGGCGAATGTGCACTGATTATACAGACTTAAACAAAGCTTGTCCAAAGGATTCTTATCCTTTACCGAGTATAGACAGGTTGGTGGATGGTGCTTCCGGGTACAGAATTTTGAGCTTCTTGGATGCATACTCGGGGTACAATCAGATACGAATGTATCCCCCAGACGAGGAAAAAACAGCCTTTATAACCGAAGGCTCAAACTATTGTTACCGGGTAATGCCATTTGGATTAAAAAATGCTGGAGCAACCTATCAAAGGCTCATGGACAAAGTGTTTGAAAAATAGATCGGGAAGAATATGGAGGTTTACGTAGATGATATGGTTGTAAAATCCGATGACCACAACAATCATCCGAGGGATTTGGAAGAAATTTTTCAGCAATTAAGAAAGTAGAATATGAGACTGAAACCAGAAAAGTGTGTTTTTGGTGTCCAAGACGGAAAATTCCTCGGTTTTATGTTGACACACCAGGGAATCGAATCCAATCCGGACAAATGCCGAGCTGTGATTGAGATGCGAAGTCCACAAAATGTTAAAGAAGTGCAACGGCTTGCAGGGCGACTAGCATCATTATCTCGGTTTCTCCCCAGATCTGCAGAGAAAGCTCGGCCTTTCTTTAAATTATTGAAGAAACCTCAAACTTTCGCGTGGACTGAGGAATGTGAGAAGGCCTTTGTTGACTTTAAGACCTTTCTGTCTTCACCGCCAATATTAACTCGACCTATCCCAGGGAAAGAGTTGTATTTATACCTGTCAGCCACCGAGTACGCCATCAGTGCGGTCATTGTGCAAGAAGTATAGAAAACGCAAATGCCGGTGTATTTCATCAGCAGAGTTCTTCATGACGCTGAAACCCGGTATCAAGTCATAGAAAAGCTAGTTTTAGCTCTTGTAACTGCAGCTCGGCGATTGCGTCCATATTTCTAGAGTCACCAGGTGATTGTCAAAACTGATCACCCTATTAAGCAAATTCTCAAAAAGCCAGAGTTGGCAGGCCGCATGATTGCTTGGTCGGTGGAATTATCCGAGTTTGGCCTCAAGTACGAGTTGAGAGGTCCCATGAAAGCTCAATGTATCTCTGACTTCGTAGCTGAGCTCAATCCGCTGCCGATTACTGAAGATTTATGGTGGAATTTATATGCGGATGGATCCTCGAATGTCAAAGGCAGCGGAGCTGGGGTAATACTGGAGGGTCCGGGAGAGCTAATCCTAGAGCAATCATTAAAGTTTGAGTTCAAAACCTCAAACAACCAAGCTGAATACGAAGCCTTGATAGCAGGGTTAATGTTGGATAGGGAAATGGGAGCAAAAGATGTTAGATGCCGAAGTGATTCACAGCTGGTCACAGGTCAAATCTCTGGAGAATACCAAACAAAAGAACCTCAACTTACCAGGTATTTATGTAAAGTAAATCAGTTAATTTTTTATTTTGTGAAATTTGCTATTGAACACATTCCCAGGGAAGAAAATACTCGGGCTGATCTAATGTCAAAATTGGCCAACACGAAGAGGCCAGGCCAGCATAAGACAGTTATTCAGGAAACTATTAATGAACCGAGTATTACACTTCAAGAGGTGATGGCTAATGAACCAACTGACCGAGAATGGATGACACCCATATGGGAATATTTATCCTCAGGTACTTTGCCCCCAGATCACGCCGAGGCCAGAAAAATCAGGCTTAGAGCGAGTCATTTTGCTATTATTTCTGGAGAGTTGTATAAAAGGGGATTCTCGGCACCGATGTTGAAGTGTCTGACTAAAGCCCAGTCAAAATATGTAATGGAAAAGGTTCACAAAGGAATCTGTGGTTTTCACTGCGGGGGCAGATCGATGGCCTCCAAGGTAGTTCGAGCAGGATACTATTGGCCTACCATCCGAGCAGATTGTATCGAGTGGACGAAACAATGTGATGAATGTCAAAGATTTGCCAATATAAGTCGTGCCCCGCCCGAAGAACTTCACACATTGAACTCGCCTTGGCCCTTTACTATGTGGGGGATGGATATACTTGGACCATTCCCCATAGCCAAAGGTCAAGTCAAATTTCTTTTGGTAGGGGTAGACTACTTTACAAAATGGATTGAAGCAGAACCTTTGGCAAAAATTACTGCCCATAAGGTACAAAAGTTCGTTTGGAAAAATATCACCTGCAGGCATGGAATTCCCTTCGCAATTGTCACCGATAATGGAAGGCAGTTTATAGATAAATCATTGCGAGAATTCTATGTCAATCTCGGTATTAAACATCACGTCACATCGGTGGAACATCCCTAAACCAATGGACAAGCCGAGGCAGCCAACAAAGTCATTCTCGGAGAGCTGAAGAAGAGAGTGGGAAGAGCTAAAGGAGCTTGGGAAGAAGAATTGCCGGGTATTCTTTGGACTTACCACTGCATGCCACAGTCCACTACTCAAGAAACACCCTTCAGGCTGACGTACGGAACAAATGCCATGATCCCAGTTGAGGTCGGTGAGCCGTCTTTTCGGTGAATGCAATATGAGCAGAATGAGAATGAAAGCAACCTAAGGGTCGAACTTGACTTGGTGGAGGAGATCAGAAAAGAGGCTAAAATCATAGAGGAAACCTGCAAACGAAGAGCTACTCGGAGGTATAATTCAAATCTAAAACTGAGGAGTTTCGTGCACGGGGACTTGGTGCTAAGAATGAAAAGAGAAGCAAGAAGAGATCATACCGAAGGCAAGCTAGCAACGAATTGGGTAGGACCATTCCGAGTAGTAGAAAACTTGGGAAATGGAGCATACAGATTAGAAGAATTGTCAGGAAAATCTATCCCGATAACATGGAATGCTTCTCATTTGAAATTTTATTACAGTTGATGTATATAGTCTGGTGATGTACTCTTTTTCCTACCTCGGTATTTTATCCCAAAAATGGTTTTGACCGAGAAGGTTTTAACGAGGCACACCGCAGACTTTTCTTCTATCCAATAAAGAATTTATTAAGAACATTGGTCCATTTTCTTATTTTGCCGATGTATTTACTATTATTCCGCGAATATTTAAATTGTTTAAGGCCAAGTTTGAGCCTAAAGGCCGAGTACAAGCCATTAAATTGTTTAAGGCCAAGTTTGAGCCTAAAGGTCGAGTATTGTTTAAGGCCAAGTTTGAGCCTAAAGGCCGAGTACAAGCTGTTAAATTATTGAAGCCGAGTTCCAACATTAAAATTGTTAAGAGAAATCGAATACGAGCATCAATTAAAAAAGAACAAAGTTTGAATCCAAAGGCCAAATACGAGCCATGGAATTATTAAGGAAACCGAGTACAATGCTGGAATTGAAAACAAGGCGGAATTCAAGTATTAAAAAGTACTACAACTTAATTACAACGCTGAGATAAAAAATAAGGCCGAGTTCGAGCCTTAAAAATACAAATCTGAAATAGAAAATAAGGTCGAGCCGACCTCAAAATCCTCGGAACTGGAGCAAGACCAAGTGGCCAGAACATTCTGGGTCTAGGAAGTAATCACTTCCCCCTGAGAAAGCTGGATGATGAGACGCTCGGCCAGCTTCGGGAGGAGATGGTTGATACCCCATTCTCCACTCCCAAAAACTACTATTCTCCCAGTTAACGTTCTTTTTAAAAAGGATTAAATCACGAAAGGGATTCTGGATCCCATCTCCCAATTACACCCTTTTTGGCAGCTATAAAGCTCAAAAAAGGATGTTAACTAGGAGAGAGGAACGTAAACCCCTAGCAGTATCATGAAGAGAATTACTCGGGTCAAAGGAGGACGAACTCCGCTGGTCGAAAAGATGAAGAATGAAGAAGCGAAGCAAACAAACAGCCCTATTTATAAGGGGGAAGAAGCGTTGGAAAGAGGAGATATGCGCCGGGAAAAGGTTTATTGAAAAAATAAATCTCGAAACTTAGCAAAAAGCAGTAATTGCATGAACCTACTGGAATTTCCAAGGAACATAACGTGTGAACGCATGTATGAAACTTGAATCATGCATTTGGCATTTGATAACAACCAGTCGTTTTTGTTACGAACGACAAAATATCTCGGCCCTAGTTGAAGTCTTGTTTAAACAGCCGAGCACGCAATACAAACAACGTCGGAATATAAAAATATTTCGGCCTTACTCGAAGTATTCGAAGAATATCTCGGCCGAACAAACACTATAAGAGGAAGAGGAAGCCATCAAAATGATGGAAGAGTTTTCATTAAGTCAACAAGGATTACAAAGGGAAAACCCATTACAAGGGTATGAAAAACAAAAATACAGTTACTCATCCCTATGGCTATCTTCGGCGCCGACGTGGTCCTCAGGAGAATCTTCCCCCCTTCCTCCTCTTCCTCCTCTTCGGGAATAATGGGAACAAGTTCCCCATTTTGTACCTCTTTATTTACATCAGTACCCGAGATGTCAATCCCCGGAGCGAGAATTTGAATCTGAGCGATGGCCTTTGCGAAACCTGCCCGATGCTCCTCAAGGATGCAATTGGTGGCCTCTTTCAAATCTTCCTGAACCTCCATCTTGGCCTTAGTCTCGGCATTCAAGTCGGCTCTAAGTTGTTCAATTACAGCTCGAGCCTCCTTGAGCTCCTCCTCAGCACGAGCTTTATCCTCTTCAGCACGAGCTTTATCCTCCTCAGCTAATTTTTCTTGGTAGTTCAACTCGGAGTTTTGACCATTAAGCTCGGCGATGGTAGTATTCAGGAGACTATTGGTTTGGGCCAGCTCATCGCGCTCCGAGGAAATCTGGGCGAGATCCCCCTTCAGCTTCTCGATCGAAGCAAACTCTGCCTCCAAGAGATGGGACTTTTTCTCAGTCTCTGTCAATTCTCGGCTACACAAGCGGGCCAAAGCAGCAGCTCAGATACAGTAGACCGAGAGGGCCTCCATACTAGACTGAGCCCCATGCTGCTTGATTAAGCGGAGATCGACAGCTTTCAGGAAATGCGAGTCAAAAGAAGAGAAGGGGTTGAAGTCATCGCTCCAGAGAGACGAGGTTCCTGCCTTCAAAGAAGTGTTATACCACTTCAAGTCGGCAGGAAGAGGAAGTTGCTCCTCTCGCTCTTCAGCACCCGCCTCATGTGTGGTAGGACGTTTGGGACTCGGGTGAGGAGGGGAAGAATCTTCGGCATCAATTACCATCTCCACCCTTTTTCTTTTTTGAGGGGCAGACGATGAAGTCCCCTTGGCAGTGACCGAAGAAACTCTTTTCTTCTTCTCCATAATAACTGCCAAAAAAGGGAAGCTGTTAGTACAAGAACACGTACAAAAAAGATTTAAAAACTAAAAAGTCGAACACTTACTTTTAAAATCGGCTCTTGGAGTGGATGAAAAGGGGAGTTTCAGAAGACGTCCACAATGGAGAGGCCGAGGAAGTTTTTCTAAGATATCTATATCCCGCTTATCCTCGGCAGGAAGGGATTCATATTCAAAGCCAACAAATTTGGTAGGGGACGATTGCCAGTACAAAGGAAACCTGGCACATCCGCTTTCATCAAAAAAGAAGGAAAGGTGAGAATTCGAGGGGCGAACTCGGAAGAAGTCAACTTTGAAGTTTTTATACAATGATGTATACAAACTAATCAGCCCTCTTCGGTCCAGCCCATTGAGGGAGATCCACCCAGTTTTCGCATCAAACCTTGTTTGGTAAAAGTACAGAAATTTGGGGGTGGTAGGCTCCATCCCGATGTATTGACAGAGAATTTGAAAGGCTTTTAAAGAAGCCCAATTGTTAGGATGAAGCTGAGTAGGTGCAACATTCATGGTTCTCAGAACGTCACACTTAAACTCGGTAAAGGGGAGAAACACACGTAGCTGAGAAAAAAGTGTTTTATACATATATGTAAAAAAAGGCTCGGATGGATGAGCGCTTAGGAAAACATACTCGTTACCCGAGTAAGGAGAACAGATGAACTCGGACTCGTCGCCAGATGCCAAGATAGTGATCTCGGGCCAAAGACGAGTGATTGAATCCGAAGATTGATAGCTAGAAAAATAAACCCCAACTTCGTCCTTAACCCAGGTATACCCAGGAAGGGTAATATCGGGAATAGGGTCTTTAGGAACCCTTTGGGGTCGTTTGCGTGCTTTAGGTTTGGAAATTTGGGGGGAGGGAGAACCAAACCCAGAAGAACCAGACCCAGAAGAAGACGATCCGGAAGAGGACGACCTTACCTGACCGATGTTTAGTTCATGTGAAGGAACATAAGAATTGGAAGGAGAACCCCCAATGGGAGAAATCTCGCGTTCCACCAGAGGCGAAGTGTTCGACTCAGTAGACTTAGATGAACTCATATCCGGAAGCAAGAAATAAAACTTAGAAACACGAAAGAAGGAAGAAGGCTGGGCGTACCTGAAGAACGGAAGGCAGAAAAAACGATCGCAGAAACTCGAAGAACAGAGTTGAAGAGCGAAAGAAGATAATGGACGAGGAAGGACAAGGTGGAATTAGAAGAGATATTTATAAAAGACGCACGCCAACCCTTGATGAAGAGACACAATCAACGGTTCACGTTCCTTTAAATAAAAGAAGAAAAAGGGTGCGACTTTTAATTTTCCTCCCTCATTAAATGAGCGTCGAGCTCTAGGGGTACTCACCTATAACGTGCAACAGAATGATGAAGGGGAATGATTGCCTTCTCTGACAAAAAAAAAAAAAAGAGGGGGAAGGGGAGAAGGAACATTGTCAGTTGAAGTGAAAGTTTGAAACGCAGAAGGAAGAAAGTCTACGCAGCCGAAGTATAAGCTCGATTTGATAATTGTCAGCTCTTTCGCTTATTTAAGCTCGAAGCTCGGGGGGCTTGTGTACAGACCGAGAATATAAGGCCGGGTCGACCAAACTCACTCCGGTAAATGGGCCTTGGCCCAAACTCCTCCAAAGCCGAGGACCTGTTAATACACTTGTTAGCCGAGGATAAATACTCGGACCTATCCCATCATAGACCGCGGACGAAGACATCTCGGTCCTGTGCAATCCAGTCACAACTGACTTGGTCAAACGTCTTACTCGATTACGCAAATATCTCTCCGAATAACTCGGAACCTTATCCCTATCTAGTTACGATAACAACATAATCTTATCAGATAGAAATGATCTCAGTAACAGTCCAACCAAAACTGTTATATCTAAAAATCTCTATAAATAGGGGGATCAACCCCCTCACTTAGAACTATGTTGCTTGGATTCCCACTTGGGATACGTAGGAGCAGAATTCCAATTCTGTCAAGCTGTTCCAAAAATACTCTCACAGAATCTCACCGGACGAGTATCCCTTACTCGAGATATTCGGACGGAACACAACTAAATCAATACCTATGTAATTCATAGTTATTTAACTTTTAGAATTTTTTTTAAAAATTAATTTAATCATATTAAACTACTCCCTTTGTATTTTTTTTATCCGTCATCTTAAAAAAGTTATTTATGTTTATATTTATCTATTATTTTAGCAAATCAATCAAGTATTAATTATTAATTTTTTCTAACTTGCCCATGATAATAAGTGATAGAAAATATTAATAATAGGATAATAATAAAATTTTAAGTATTTCAATGAGGGGTAATTTAGTTAAACGTTATTGTTTTTACTTATGAGTTTAATTTTGACACACTCACAACTTACACTTTTTTATATTATCAACCAATTATAATATAAAAAAAATTTATTCTGTCAGTGCATTTCAATTAAATCCTTAGATATTAACTTGATTTTTCTTCACAATCTTAAGACACCTATAAAAAAATATTGAGTATATATTTTACTTTTGAATCTATTTAATAATGTTCTTAATCATTATACAAAAATATTTAAAGATAGATAAAATGGGTGGGAGGGAGTACAATAGGCCTGTTTGTTTTATTTTCTTTCATGTAGAAATATTTGAAAACAAGAAACAAAACAAAGATAATGTAACATTTTTGTAATTATTTTTAAAAATAAAAAACTGAAAATAAATCAAACAAGTGATTACATATTTGACATCCAATTGAAAATTTTACTCCCTCGGGTCCTTAATATAAGAAACAGAGACTTGAAACACACAGATTAAGGAAATGCATTGAAATGAGCTAATTGTAATTAATATTCATATAAATTTCCAAAAATACTCCCTTCTAATTAATAAACAAACTCACTTGTATGGAAAGTTGATATATCTCGTAAATATAAATCCTATTATAAATGAGGGTAATATTGGAAATTAACATTTAATATATGTAAAAATTGATACATGTTTCTTATATTTTGTACAACAAAAAACAATATTCATTTATTTCTTATATTAAGGATCGGAGGGAGTATTAATTATATTTAAGAATAACATTAGAGGTCGATCACAATGCATAAAGTTCAATCCAGTTATCTTAATGGGAAGGGGACACGAATTCACTGCTACTCTAACCAAAAGTTGGTATGAATAATTTGAAGAATTTTGTCAAAATGCACTAAATGGGACTATAAAAAAAATGGTTAAAGAAATATTTTGGTCCCTATATGTGACATCGATTTTCAATTTGGTCCCTATACGTAAAAAGTTATTAATTTGGTCCCTATACGTGACACTGATTTTCAATTTGGTCCTCACAGCTAATTGGTCCCTGTATAAGAGGACCAAATTGCAAATTATTGTCACATGTAGGGACCAATTCAACAAAAAAAATTGAAATCGGTCCCTACATGTGATAATTATTTTCAATTTGGTCCCTATATGTGATAATAATTTGCAATTTGGTCCCTCTTATATAGGGACCAATTAAATGGCGACCAAATCAAAATCAAAATCACGAATCGACCAAATTGATAACTTTTTACGTATAGGGACCAAATTGAAAATCGATGTCACATATAGGGACCAAAACATTACTTTAACCAAAAAAAATTACTAAATGCATAGTGAAAATATATGAAATCTGGATGGAAAAACAAAGGTTGTTAATGTGTCTTTTCTATCTTTTGGTTTGCGGGAGCATGTGGGTTATCTGTTAATGCGTTGCGTGGTATGCCACAAGTGATGGGCCGATTGTGTCGGAAGTGTTCATCAAAATGGTATACAAAATCACAGCATGCTCTGCTTAATGGGCCAAACATGTTCCTTGACCATTTTCATTTCGAGGATGTGACTTGAACGCTGAAAATGGAAGGTATGGCCATATGGACTTTTATTTCAATTTTCTACTTTCTCCACTTTTAAACCACGATTAGAAGTTGATACTATTATGGATTCTTACATATTTTTCTTCTATTTACAATTCATGCGTTGGTTTACTTCAATTAGATTACCTGAATTGATTATTGATTATATTCTTATATTTGATTTATTCAAATATACAAATCTATTAATTATTTGCTAAAATGTCTCACATTTTATTGTAAGAATGACAATATATGTGTCAAATGCATCTCCACTTTGTCACCTTTTGCCATAAATAGTATAGGGGAAGCTGGTTATTTCTGACTTATGCTTATCGAACCCCATACCTCTATCTTAAATTAATGAAAATAGGAAATATCATTTGAATTATAGCTCATTGGTATCACCTCAACTAAAACCATCTTATAAGACATAAAATAAAATAAAAATTATCTTATAAGACTAATTTTCTTCACATGCTTTTTGTAATTAGTAGGATTACACGAATTTGTTCTAAACAACTAAAAATAT
Source organism: Sophora flavescens (assembly GCA_030762895.1). Classification (NCBI taxonomy): domain Eukaryota; kingdom Viridiplantae; phylum Streptophyta; class Magnoliopsida; order Fabales; family Fabaceae; genus Sophora; species Sophora flavescens. The sequence goes on from CM061063.1 coordinate 31,286,093, forward strand.
ACACATACTTTGAAGACATGGATACCCTGAAAACTAGAAAATAATTTTTGTTTGATTGTATTTACTGTGTACAAAACATTTAATTTTTAAGTTAGATAAATGGTGTGCGACCAGCGTTGAATTTCTAAGAACTTTATGCAGGTTAGGGTATAAACATCAAGAAAAGTTAAAAAGGAAGTGAAACAACAATAAGGGCATTTGGTCTAGTGGTATGATTCTCGCTTAGGGTGCGAGAGGTCCCGAGTTCAATTCTCGGAATGCCCCATCCATTTTAAGTATTTTTTATTCCCTTTGCATTGATGGAGCCAGAATAATCATTAAAATAAAAATTAACAACTACCTATACTGTAGCCAACATGAACCAACGGTTACAAACAAGAAAGGGCTAATCGAAGGCATTAGAGGATTGGATGTGCTGTTTAGTGTTTACTAAGTACATTATTCACCACTCATCAAGAAAATTTCCTGGTACATTTCTAGCCCATATCACCCTCATTTTTCCTGCAAATGCTTGACGACTCAGTGGATGAATCAATTCCACAAGTGTTGCTTTCAACCTTCAATAGCCCATACCTAGCAGCAACTTCTCTCCACTCCTTCTGCTCTGATAGATACCCATGCCTTAACAAGTACCTTCTAAGCTCGATCCGAAGGTTCCTAATTGGCTACCCAACACACCAAATATTAAAGAACATATATATTAGCACTTGTTTGAACCATAACACAAGTGATACATACAACAAGATATATACATACATCAATAATCACATAACCAATAGATAGAAATAAATTATTATTTAACTCCAAAAAAATAAATAATTAAACGGAAGGGGATCGTTTCCTGTAACATAAGGTCACGTTAGAGAAATGTGACACAAATTTATCATATATGACCCATCATAATTGGATATAGGACCTGTTAGTCATATTTTCAATTTTTTTCCTTTATCACATTCAACAAACTGGAGAGGATCTAAATCCTAAATAAACTATGAACTAAAATCACTGCAACTTTCGTTCATGCATTCAACATATGATGACAAATATTGGTAAACTCATAAGAAATTTAGTAGCCAATGAATGTTGGTCTAATTGGTAACGTTACGACTGCTAACCCACCACTAGGACCTCTGCAAGTGCAAAGAAGGAATTTACTATGCAGTGAAAAATAATATGAAATAACTTAGATGAAAAACTGCAAACCTCAGCCTGAGATTCCAACGCAAGCCTAAAGAAATCAGAGGCAACAAAATGCTTGCCCACAGACTCTGCCATTTTGATGTGGCCAACCCAATAAGACGACGTCTCAAGCCTATCAAAACGACACTTGCTGCAATGCATTGCAGTGTAGAATGGCGTGGCTGGCACTTTAGATGACTTGGTTGTTCTAACATGAGACGATGCCACCGGAGTTTTGGGCTCTGCAGAAGAATCCTTCTCTTGCGAATTCTTAGAAACTGCTTTTTCAACTAGTCGTTGTGGGAATGTATCATTTTTCTTATTCATTATGGGATTAACATTTTCTGGGGATTTTATATCAGTGGTTTCTGTCTTGGTGCTGGTATTAAGAAGTTGAGTTGCTATAATAGATTTGGGTTTGGGTTGTCTATGTGGAACAGCAACAGCAAATTTTGTTTTGGTAATACACTTGTTGTCTGACACGGGTTTTGCTGGAATGTTTGTGCTCCTAGCGGTGCCAAAAACCCGGTTTTGTCTGAAACCAAACCAGATAATATTGAAAAAGAAAAACAATGTCTAGCAGAGGAAAATTGGTGAATATATTTTAAAAAAATAAGAATACCTGCAGTGAATTTGGGGTTCAGCAGTGCCCATTTTGGCTGATTGGTTTACCTTTGGGTTGAGTTTTGGTTTTGAACAGTTGGATTTAACTGTTACTACATGGAAACAATTTGCATTAAAATACAAGAAAGAATTATAATTTATGCAGAACAATTAATAATGAATAACATGATGAATAAGAAAACATGGATGGTACCTGGAAGAGGATCCATGGTAAAGAAATCACGTAGTATGAGATTGTGGGTGGTATAGGAGTGAACAAGTGCAAAGCATGAGACTCGGGAGTTGTAACCGTTGGAGTGCATGAGCGGGAACAGGTTCCCTCAAACACTGATTAGCCTCACAAACACTAACCATGTTCCTGAATAAGTGCCAAATCTTTGTTCTCAATTTTTTTACTTTTATTTTTGCATAGCACGATAAGACTAAGAATAAGCCCAATGACCCAAACCCATCATAAAAACGTTAAACTATATTATTATTATCACTATTTTTTTCATAGAAAATAAAATTTAGGCTGAGGGATGGTGTCTTAATCCAAGGCCGTAAAAACTTGCGGGCTCTATAAGAACTTATAAATGGATTAACATTTACCTCCCCTCAATAAGACTAGTGGGCAGTGACGGATCTAGAACCTGGGGGCAAAATATCTTTAAAATTAAAATAATTAATAATAAACATCGTCATATATATAAATATGAAATTATGAATGTTAAAATCACAAAATTTAAATATATCTAATCAAATAAATTGCATACCTTATAAATACCCTCTACATGACTTCATGTTTTGAAATCGTTGAATGATTAACTCATTGTCAACGTTGTTGAACACTTCTCGCTCAATATAACTCACTGGACAATCATTCATCCATGTATCTCTCATTCGATTACGCAACTTATTTTTCACAATCTTCATAGCAGAAAAGACTCTTTCTACGGTTGTTGTGGCAACAGGTAAAATCATTGCTAACATCAAAAGAAAATAAATTAATGGGTAAACAATGTGTCTTCCAGTTTCAACTAACTTCTCTGAAAGATTATTGTTTCTGTTCAAAGATGCAAATTCAACACTGCTATGCATATCAATGATGTAAGTCTCCAGTTGCCAAACTCGTTAAACCAAGAAGGACAAAATCTTCTTAAAGAATTCCCAAATTTTCTTTGAAGAAATTTATGTTGAGTAGGTTGATATGGCCCTCTATGTAAATATGCTCTTCGTATCTTATCTCGATCCATTAGGATGATATGTAGAAATTTTAACTCACTTTCCTGGATCGGATGACAACTCTTCTAAATGAATTTCAATCCTTTGTTGTTGGAGACTTGATTCACAAGAATTCAATGAAGGTGATTGCTCATTTGATGATAACCTTCTCTTCAAAAAAAATTCCATTATCTCCTACAATTAAAGAAACAAAATTAATATATTTAATTTCATGTTTAACCATTCAATTTCATGAAATGATGTTGTTATCTCAACATCCCCAATTTAACCCTAACCTAAATTGATTATCACATTGATCAATCCAAGTCAAAGAAACAATTAACCCTGACACTTTAATTGAGCATTTAAATGAACAACACTGTGTTAGGTGGGCTAAATATGTCAAAAAAATTGGGACAAACTTCAGAGTTAGAGAGACCAAACTCTGTAACAAGTAAAAACCTTGCGTAGTTGTGCTCAATGAAGTGGGTCAAACACTGTGCGTGGTGCAGCCTGTGCTCTGCCTCGCGTCGCCATCGCCGGTGGTCCGGTGAGAGATTAGATCCGTCGCGCCACCCTTCGTGCTCTGCCTGCCTCGCTCCGCACGATCTTTGTGCAGTCGCGAGTCGCGAGAGAAGAGATTCGCCACTGCTCTGAACGATCGGACTGCCGAGACGCCCTGACGGAAGGCGGAGGGTCGACGGCGGGTGGAGGCTCTGGTGCAGTGGTGGTGTGGTGCTGGGGTGGTGGGGTCAATTCAGAGGCATCCAACCAAGTGTGTTGTGTGGGTCCAAGTGGTCAAGTATGCAAAGGTGATATCTTAGGGGCATGGGTGCAATTATTTACAATTAGTGGGGGCAAAAATTAAAAAATAAGGTTATTATAAAAAAAAATAAGAAATGAGAGGGTGCAGCTGTGCACCCTCGGCTCTATGTACATCCGCCACGGTTAGTGGGGTTCGAAACTGTAACCTATCAGATACAAGATCTTATCATACTATATAGTGGAGGAGTTTGACTGAATCTTTCGAGAGGGACAAATACCTAACTAATATATATATATATTAACTATGTTGCATAAGTTAATTGGAGGTGAAATGGTGTATTGCCTCACTTTTAAGCATAAGAGCAGGCTTCAAGTTTCACAGTAACCATTAATTATTTGCATTATTTTTGAGTAAATGTAAAAAAAAAAAAAAAAAACAACGGAAAAACCTCCGGCACACACGATTCGAACATGGATCCTAAAGGGTTAGTGGGAAGGGACTTGTTCGATGCGCAACTATAATTTTTTTAATAGTTTATTATAAATAATAAATAATTTTAATATGAACAATATTAAATGTATTATTCTTTTAATATAAAATAATACTATTATGTGTAACAGTTGGATTCGTATATTGAATAGTTAATGAATAATAGACTACATGACAAATTTGTATGATAAAAATTTTAATAGGTTTTATAAAAGCTTGATTTTTCATTACGGGTATGAGATCATGATATGCAATATGTTAATCTTTTATGTTTATGAAAAGAATACACATTTTCATGATATTATATGTTATTGTATTAAACATTTATATAACAACAATAATAGAAGATACTTTGATGAAAAGAAAGCAATTATACTTTGATATTAAACACTATTTTAAATATGTATGATCCTGTTATTTAGGGTAAATTATAATATTGGATTGTTATGTTCAATTTAAATATCAGATTATTTCTTCTTTTATTAATTTTTGGTTTTCCGTAAGTTTTTATTTTCCGTAAATTTTTATTTTGTTTTCCGTAAGTTTTTATTAATGAGACAATGATTTTATTTTTACACAAGAAAGTGACGCGTATCGCTCGTTTATTCGTCCATAATAGAATCATGCTACAATTTAAATTTAAGAAAAGGCTCTAATATGAATAACACAATAATTAAAATAATTAATAAAATAATTATTTTTTTAGGAAAATGTCAGATGCCGTCGTTGGCACGTGTTGCCCGTTTATTCGTCCACGATAAATCAAGCTTCTATTTGTTTTAAACAAATTATCTAATATTTAACCATTTTATATTTAAATTGTTAAATTTATCAAACACGAAGGTGGAAATAAAAAAAAAGTCAAAAAAAGAAGGCAATATAATAAATAATAATACAATAAGTAAAATAATAATCTAAATAATTTTTATTTTAAAAAATCTATGTGGGCAAAACCCGTGACATTTGGCGCCGACCTTTTCGTCCACAGTAAAAGAATGACACAGTTAAAAATAAGAGAAGGCCCATCAAGCTACCATTTGTTTTAAACAAATTATCTAATATTTAACAATTTTATATTTAAATTGTTAAATTCATCAAACACGAAGGTGGAAATAAAAAAAATGAAAAAAGAAGGCAATATAATAAATAATAATACAATAAGCAAAATAATAATCTAAATATTTTTTGTTATAGATGGCACGGCTCGTGACATCTGTAACACCCTTCTTTTCGCTAAGTGCTTTTTATAAGTTGTTGGTTGGTTAAGGGCTTAGTGGGATTTTTGGCTCAAAAGTCCATTTCTGGTGGTTGAGCACGCCCGTGCTCAATAGCCAGCACGTCTGTGCTTAAAGTCAGAAGCGTGTTTCTGATTTTAACTTGAGCACGCCCGTGCTAAACAGTGAGCACGTCCATGCTCAATGTGCGGACCGCGTCTCACTGACGCTAAGTCTAGCACGACCGTGCTCAGGAGGAGCACGACCGTGCTTCGTGCACAGTCTATATATTTTAGCACAGAAATCGAGGGTTGCGTTTTTAACCCTACCTGTGTTGGCTGCTAACCCTATTGCTGCTAACACTGTTTCGTTCCCTATTTCCATCGAACTTATTCAGTTTCTTGAGTACTTGAGACCTTTGGGAAGCCCTGTTTCATCTATGCTTGATATATAGAGGTAAAGTCTTTCCCTTTCGTGTTTCCTTTTCTTGTTTAGAATTGGAAACTGAAAGTTTGTGTTTACGTTGTTCCAAGACTTAGATTCGTTGTGAGCCGCTCGAAGGGAAGGAACTAGTTGCTGGTAGGACCGTTGTTAGAGCTACCTTCAATCCAGGTATGGGGAGAAGGGTAGTGTATATCATAGGCATTGGGGGTAGTGTAAGGTAAAAGGGTTCCCATGACCCCGGTTTATTGTGTATGTGTATATGATTAATATGATGGTTTGTTTGATTATGATAACATGATCTTGGTTGTTAATATGCTATTTATATGCCTATGTTTGTGAGACCCCAATAAATATAACGCAAAATACCAAAAATTTTTTAAATAAAAATGTAAAGTGTGTTTCGATACTTAATTATCGTATCTGAAAAATTCCAATAATGACTAAAATAATAACAGAGTTGATTATTACAACAATTCTTAACAGTACTAAGTGGATATTTTAATAGACTCCGATCTGGCTCGACCTGACCAAAAGACTTTCCTCATTGGGATCTACCAACCATCCCAGAAATGCTATCAAGAGCCCAATGCCACATTTAAAACCTGGAAATGTCATAAATCCCAAAAATGAGTAAAACTCAGTGACAATAGTAAATATATTAAAACAATTTGAACTATGACATTTCCAACTATACCTGGTGTAGACGGTATAGAAAAATCCTCTTTTTACAATCCAACACATAATCAAGGTAAAATAAAAACTAGAAAAATGACATTTTCATATGTAAAAGAACAACACCCAAACACAATTCACCTCTATGCGTTATTATTCAATCACTCTCAAATCATTAATCTAGGGATCAAAAGCCTATGCTATAAATGTTACTATTACTAAATGCATGTCGAACGGTTCTTTTCTCGCCCGAAAACAACACTCTTGCCCGAAGGCCATAATCTCATGTCACACAATGTTGACATGGCCACCTACAATCCTGTCACCATCCCCCATTCCCATTAGGGATGTTAGTCAGTCGTCCAAGCGGTTCGTCCATAAACACCGGTGCACATCCCCATTTCCCGTTAGGATGCTCATGCAAAGCAATGACACTATTACCCCATTCCCGTTAGGGAATAGCTGCACAAAAAAAATAAAAGTATCCCCATTCCAGTTAGGATACGGGACGACTTGGCAAGGACTACAAGAGTATCACGGTAGTTACCCTCATTCCCGTTAGGGAACTGACCCGTGACATCTGGTACCCGTAATCGGATACTCTGACCTCGTGTGTTCCACCCACACGGTCGTGAACAACACCATGTATTCTAGTATGAGTCTCACCACTCTTATCAGGTCATAACCTATTGCCTTAATCTCTCATTACTATCTCAACACCTAAGTCAAATTATCTTACGTCATTGATCTAATCGTAATCTCTAGCTCGATACTTACTCATTCTACCAATCAAGCATACAAGTCACATATCAAATGCATTTCCAAACAACGCAATTCAATTACCACCATGCTATAACACATTCTCACATATAGACATATAAATTCAAACCAAACCGACAAGCCAAGACAAGTAAACAAACCAATCAAGCATAGCATGTAATCACATCAATTCATACAAGAAATCACACCAATTCAAATAATTACCCACACCAAATAGAGAGGTTTTGAGGGATTCTATTGTCACCTTGAATCCTCTTGAAAAATAGATGATATCGAAATCTAGCTCTTTTCTTGAGGTCCTAGCTATGTCTTTGTTTCTTTTCCTTGTTATAATCTCATCAATAATAGAGTTTGAATCGAGTCCTCTCCTTTCTCCTTGTACAGTTTCGGTCAGCATAAAGAAAAGGCCTCGCATATTAATTCAACCAAGAGTCCATTAATTAACGAAATATCAATAATTACTTATTCTATAATTAAGGAAATTTGCAGATTAACCCTTTATAGAGGCAAGAACTGAGATTTAGATAAAAATTTGGGGTTAGGGTTTCAGAAAGAAATTGGGGGTTTTGAATCTGAGACACAAGAGAGGGTTTTGACTCACCCAAGGAAGAAGATGAACTTGAAGGTGGTGCTGTGGTGGTTGCAGCCGGCGGCTCGTGGCCGCAATGGGCGGTTGGATGATTTCTGGAGTAAACAAGGACTAAAAGAGAGAGTTAGACCAAAGGAGAATGAGAAGGAGCTCAAGACAACTCACCTGGTGAAAACCACCATGGAGAGGCGGCGGCGGACAGCTCCTACCGCGGTGGCTAGCGCGATTTCACGCTACAGGAACAACCGAGACACGACCTGGACAAAGACGCGAATCAGGCATGGGGTCGCGGGGTCGGAGCTCCGGTGGGCGGCGGTTATGGCGCGGTCGCAGCTGGGCAAAGGTGGTGGCGCGGTCTAGTTTAGGTGGGAGGAAGAAGATGGGGTTGGGAGGAGGGAGAAGAAAAGAGAAAGAAGAAGAAAAAGAAAGAAAGAGAGAAAAAAAAAACAAAGAAGAAAAGAAGAAAGTGAGGGGGGGCGGGGGGCGTCGAGAGAAAGAGAGAGAAATGAGAAAATTAAGTTTTTAAACTAATTACTTAATGATAGGTACAAAAATGAGTGATAAAATATTAAGCCTAAAATAAACATGTTTTTAGTTTTTGAATCTAAAAATAAAGATTGATAAATATATGATTTCGAAATTCAAATTAGAGTAAAGATTAATAGTTGAACTGATCAACTAAGAAAATACTCGATCCAAAAATTTAATCTCCGATTAAGGTCAAACCAATTTATTTTCAACTCTAAAATTAAATAGAATGAAAATATGAAAATGTTTTTCTCTTAATCATATTATTTAAAATATTTTTCTGTACTGGTAATAATAGTGACAATAATGTAACTTATTGTCTAGTAAGCGTGCATTCACTAAAATAAGTCAGTGTTAACGCACCCAATAAAATAATTTGAAGAGAGTAATTTAATTACTCAAACTAAATCACATAACAAAATGAACATAAACATCCAAATAAAATAATTAATCATACGTGTAAAAACTAGGGTGTTACAATGTTCATACTACGTTCTTGATGTTTATGTTGGTTATATGAACATGATGATATGTTGGTGGTTGCTATTGGCATAATGTTGTTGGTTGAATGGTTGATACCATGATTGTGATGATAGTGTTGTTACTATGTTGATAATGACGTTTAGTCCTAGAATATGTTGTTAACTGGCTTAGGATTAATTGAATTAATCCCTAAATTTTATCGGCTAAAATTGATGTTGAACTCTGCCCAGAACAGTACTGTCGTGCATTGAGCACGGTCGTACTGAATAGGTAGCACGCTCGTGCTCCCAGTTTGAATTCTGGAAAATGGTCGTGCATTCAGCATGGCCGTGCAGCAGAGGAGCACGCTCGTACAGCTGAGCACGGCCGTGCTCCACTTAATTGGCAGCACGCCCGTGCCGGGGTTAAGCACGATCATGCTCACCCCTCTGAATGAAATATGAGATTAAGGACTTGAACAGGGGTTTTTAACCCCAATCTCCCCCAACAACGATGATGACATAGCTAATCAACGGTGAAGGTTAGATCACTTAATTAAAGATTAATTAAGATGGTTAAGTCGGTAACCGTTGGGTTACCGCATGTTGATGAGTTGTACCTTGGTGCTTTTGTCCAAGGGAACCTTGACCCCGCAGTTTGGGTCTAAGGTACTGTTGATGTTGTACCTTGGTGGCCGAGAGTTTTCTCCAAGGGAGCCCTGACCTGGTTGGGTCTAAGGCGTTCACTATAAAAAAAAACCTAATTAGTGATCGAAGATTTCGGTCGCTAAACATGATAATTCGGTTGCTATATTGTTTAGCGATCGAATTAGCAACCGAATTAAGGGGGTAGCAGAAACCCTGGTTGCTAAATGTTTAGCGACCGACTATGTATTTCAGTCGCAAATTTGCGACCGATATTTCGGTCGCCGTATAGTTGGTCGCATGCTCAGATAATCGAATTTGGTGACTGATATTCGGTCGCAAATTTTCAATTTTTTTGTATAAAAAATTTCCTGTAACTTAATCCTACCGACCAAATTTTGTTTTTCAACTATTACCCCATTGATTTTTAATTTCTTATATAAACAAAATACACCAATATTTTTTTTGACTAAATAGAAAACGTAAATTTGATGTACTAACGATCCAAAACACCACAGTCAATATGATCAAGAAAACACATACATTAATTAACGCAAGTTTAATAATTGTTTATAAAAAAAAGTTTAATAATGTACTAATTAATGATCAAAACATAAAAGCACACCACAGTCAATAAGTACTAATCAAAATATCAAAACTCATCAATCTTCCAAAGGGATGAACATGTAGAAGCGAGAACCCCCAAGGTACTTAAACTTTGCCAATACACCAGTGGACAACAATACAACTCCCTGATACCATTTGTGTCTGTTGCAAAATATGGGCGATCCTCATGGATTACTATATTCCCGTTGAACAGATTTCCGCATTTGTCTTCAATGGTTACAACACGCGGTATTCCGTTTCCCCAACGACGGTAGAATGATCGCGGGATTGAAATCAAATCCTGCAAATACACAAGAACAATTTAGTAATGATTAGTTTATGCCTTAACCATCATTACGTGAATCCGATCGTTATTCTTAAGTTGATGAGATACTGTACCTGGTCTAAATGGATGGCTGTCTCAAAACATTTAGTCGGATCCATTTTCTGATAAAACGATAAGGAAAACAAGTCATATGTCTAAACTTCATCAAGTGATAATAATAAAAGATGGAAAGATCCATGTATCATACTAGCATGTTAAAATAGAACAAAGAAATGCAACTTCACATGCAACTTTACAGATTAGCAAACATAGTAGTTTTCAGGAAAACAGATGCTTTTACGTCGTTTTGAAGGATGGTCATAGAGAGGACTTTTCCTACCGGAAATGCCTAGATAACCTAGTAAGGATGGTCATCAACAACTATTTCTGGAAAGCTCCATTGCCTAGTGAAACAAATGAGTAGAAAACCAGAGTTGCTTTCATAATATTGTGTACAGAGCTGCTTTCTAATGTGAATAATGTTTGAATGATGACGGCACGTCATGTGCCTGGCAAATTGTGCCCCACCCTTCATTTTATCTAACCTCATACTTAATCCTTCATTATCTAAGACCTTGGCCTTAAGGCGGAATTAAAGAAAAACCTCAAACTTCAAGAATCCTTCAAGCACATCCAAAATATTGAATGAGCATGCGTGCCCTGAGAAGGTACGCATGCTCATTAATATTGAATCTCAAATAGGAAACTAAGGCTTTCGTAGCTTAATAATTAACTCTAGCAAAAAATAAAACCATTGACTTATAAGTATTGCAGTGTAACATCTCTGGCTGCTTTATGGATTGACGACTGTCCCCACAAACCAACACGGGTCTTTTCAGCGTGCTTTGTCCTCACTCACACGCTTCCCGAGAAAACTTCCCGGGAGGTCACCCATCCCAGAATTGCTCCAAGTCAAGCTCGCTTAACTGTGGAGTTCTTAAGTGATGGGTTACCGAAAAGAAGATGCATCTTGTTGGTATAGGTAGTACCAATCAATTCATATAAACCATCCTCAACTGTATAGTCCCATACCTACACAGTCTCAAGATCCCTCTCATTCGGATGTGTAATCGGTTCATTCATGTGTCCCTCCGCCTAGAAGCCTGCCAGGAGCCGCTCCTTGTCCGTGCCTTCTTGCACCGGCGACCACTCCCCGTCCTCGTCGGCACCCTGGTGTTACATGGAGAGGGATCTTGAGACTGTGTAGGTATGGGACCATACAGTCGAGGATGGCTTATATGAATTGATTGGTACTACCTATACCAACAAGATGCATCTTCTTTTCGGTAGCCCATCACTCAAGAACTCAAAAGTTAAGCGAGCTTGACTTGGAGCGATTCTGGGATGGGTGACCTCCTGGGAAGTTTTCCCGGAAGCGTGTGAGTGAGGACAAAGCACCCTGAAAAGACCCGTGTTGGTTTGTGGGGACAGTCGTCATTCCATAAAGCAGTCAGGGATGTTACAAATGGTATCAGAGCGGTACCTCTCCCATTACGGTGTGGTCGGGGATGAACTAAACGGAAGCTGGTGGGCATGTAACACCCGGGTGCCGATGAGGGCGGGGAGTGGTCGCCGGTGCAAGAAGGCACGGACAAGGAGCGGCTCCTGGCAGGCTTATAGGCGGAGGGATACACGAACGAACCGATTACACACCCGAATGAGAGGGATCCTGAGACTGTGTAGGTATGGGACTATACAGTTGGTGAAGGCTTATATGAATTGATTGATACTACCTATACTAACAAGATGCATCTTCTTTTCGGTAGCCCGTCACTTAAGAACTCCAAAGTTAAGCGAGCTTGACTTGGAGCGATTCTGGGATAGGTGACCTCCTGGGAAGTTTTCCTAGGAAGCGTGTGAGTGAGGACAAAGCACGCCAAAAAGACCCGTATTGGTTTGTGGGGACAGTCGTCAATCCATAGAGCAGCCAGGGATGTTACATGCAGCTCACATCCTATTGAGCTCTGCTCTCCACTAATGGCAATCAAGGCATAGAATTGACACATCCATCATATTGAACTCTGCTCTCCACTAACAAACAACATATTCAATTGCAACCACATGCATCATTTCTAATATACCAGCACACAACCAGAATCCTATTGAACTCAGCTCTTCACTAACAATCAACAAATCAATTCAAAGTCTTCAAGCACCACTAGAAACAAAGAAAAAGATTATTTGACCTACCTCAACTCCAAGCAAATAGTGAAAACGGGTGACAACTAAAGCGGTTGTCAATCGACAAAGAAAACTGTACGAAAAAATAATAACATCATCAAAGGCTCTTGTGATAAAAGTATAAACTTGAAAATCATTAACCTACTTGCACACTTGCCACTCATGAAAGTATAAACAAAACATTTTCATTACATATCAGATATCTACTCGTGGTTGTACATGCTAATGTAATGGGAAGTAATATCTACTAGCTAAGCTTAGGAAAATGTAAGCTATTATTGAAAAATACTAATTTCATTCATTATATTTATTCTCTATTATTCATTCATCATATATCTACATATATATAGCACCCTGAGCATAACAGAAAACAAGCATAATCAAGAAGTTCATATATGCAACTGAATCTAATAACAAATGCAAAACATAATTGGTGACTAGTGTAGTGACTCATCATAACAGAAAACCTGTAAAACCTGCAAACAAAGCCTGCAAACCGAATCAAACCTGCAAAGAGAGAGAGACAGAGGGAGAGAGAGACGTGAGTGAGAGAGAGAAGGAGAGAAGGAGAGGGAGAGAGAGATGCGAGTGAGAGAGAGAGAATGATAGAAGGAGAGGGAGAGAGACGTATGCTTACCGTGTGGAGGAGGTAGTAGCCGGAGAGGAGCTGGAGGAGGTGGTGGGCGGAGCTCGCGAGTGAGCAAGAATGAGAGAAACGGTGAGAGAGAAGGAGAGATTCGGGCGAGTGAGGAAGAAAGGGGGCTGCACTGGTTTTAGGGATTTCATTTTTAGCGACCGAATTATTCGGTCACTAAATAGGTCTCTAAATGGGTTAATTTGAAATTTGAATTCATAAATTTAGCGATCGATTTAAAATCTGATCGCTAACACGCTCTATTTTAATTTTTTTGTGCGTCGTTTAGCGACCGATTTAATATCGGTCGCAAAGATAGATAAAATTTAACCGTTGGATTTAACTCGGTCCCCATTTCGGTCGCTAAAAAGTCAGCAATTTTTGGCTTTTACTTTCCTTTATTTTGTGACCGAAATAGAGACCGATAACTCTGCTACGCTTTATTTCGGTCGCTATTTCGGTCGCAGTATCAACTCCAATCAGTGTTTGATTTAGATCCTACAATCGGTCGCCATTTCGATCGTAAACAGCAACCAACAAATTCGGTCACTATTTTCGGTCGCTAAATGACCTTTTTTTTTGTAGTGGTTGCGGTTGATTCAGCTAAAGGTTTAAGTGTTGCGGTAGATTCCGCTGCGGTCGATTCCACTGAAGTCTTCGAGTTGATTCTGTCGAAGCAAAGTAGGTGGCAGTTGCCCTTTTTTTTTGTATGATGCATGCATCATTGAAGATGTTGTTGTTGGTGGATGATCGACATAGGGGAGGTCGTCCTGGAGTACGGCGATCTGGTCATCCACGGTAGGTTACCCAAGGTTTGGTAACCGTGCACCCCCGTGACGAGGAATTCGTCGGTTTGATGCGTTGGCTATCCAAGAAGTAGATTCTCCAGCGTTGAGTAGATTCTCAATGTGGATATTTAACTCCGAAGTCGCTCATCATGAGTTTGTTTGGATCCACATGCATAATGGAGTAGCGGAGTAGTGTTGCATTGCACCGCGTAACATACTTGTTTTGATGATGTTGATGTATGATGATATATATATGCTGATGTATGTTATGATGTTGCCATGCTTGTTAGTTTACCTTGCATCCTATCTCCATGCCGTATATGTGTACATGATTTTTACTCCCCGTTCTTTGTTTGTTTCTTTGGCCCGATTGGCACATTGCAGAGGATGGTGAGCAGTCAGGAGAGGAGTGACTCTGAGGAGCCACCACTCATAGTTAGGACTTTTCCTTATGTTTAGTTAGTTCAGTTGTATTCCGAGGATTTCATTCAGGAACGGTTGTACCAGCTCTGTTGTGACATCGGATTGGGTTATGTTGTTTATCTTTTGGTTTATTTGTTTTAAACTTGTTTTATTTTCTACGTTTTGAGAACTCGTTCATGTGGGACCGTTCTACCCACGGACAAATATTTTATTTTATCCAGTAAATGCATGTTTTGGTTTTATATCTCTGTCTTTAAATTGTTTTATAACATGTGGGGTAGCAGGGGGTCACATTTAGCCGACCTTTTCGTCCACAGTAAAAGAATGACACAATTGAAAATAAGATAAGGCCCATGAATGAATTTTACAATAATTAAAACAATTAAATAAGAGAAGGTCCATCAAGCTACCATTTGTTTTAAACAAATTATCTAATATTTAACAATTTTATATTTAAATTGTTAAATTCATCAAACACGAAGGTGGAAATAATAAAAAATTGAAAAAAAGAAGGCAATATAATAAATAATAATATAATAAGTAAAATAATAATTTAAATTTTTTTTATTATAAAAAATCTAGAGGCAAAAAATCTACGTGGGCACGGGTCGTGATGTTTGGTGACACCCTTTTGGTCCACAGTAAAAGAAAGACACAATTAAAAATAAGAGAAGGCCCATCAACTATCATTTGTTTTAATCAAATTATCTAATATTTAACAATTTTATATTTAAATTGTTAAATTGATCAAACACGAAGGCAATATAATAAATAATAATACAATAAGTAAAATAAAAATCTAAATATTTTTTATTATAAAAAATCAAGTGGTCCAAAAATTTACATGGGCACGCCACGTGACATTGGCGTCGACTTTTTCGTCCACAGTAAAAGAATGATACAGTTAAAAATAAGAGAAAGCCCATGAATGAAATTTACAATAATTAAAATAATTAATTAAATATTTATTATTAAAGAAATGCCAGTGGTCGAAATTATACAATAAGTAAAATAATTATATAAATATTTTTTACTATAAAAAGTTCAAAGACCAAAAAATTTTCATGGGCCAGGAGCTTGACACGTGGCGACCGTCTATTCGTCAAAAGTAAAAAAAAAAGGACACCATTTAATTTAAACTAATTATATAATCTAAAAAAATATATATAATTTGGGTTGGGACCATCGTCGACACGTGTCGCCATCTAATTTGTCTACTGTGACACAGTGGTCAAAAACTGGAGCGCATTCCTAAAAAAAGTTTAAGATTAAAAAAAGTTTTAATAAAAAAATTTTAGTTAATATTTTTTTAAATAAATAACATTTAAAAATAATTGAAAAAATGTTAATAAAAAAGTTAAATAAATTTTTTTGTTTTAAATAATTTTTTTAAAAAAAATGTTTATAATAAAATTTAAAATATTTTTTTAAAAAAAACAATTCCTGAAAAATTTTTAATAAAAAACATATTTTTTAAAAAAGTCGAACAAAAATCAAATAAAAATTTATTATTTTAAAAAATATTAGAATAAAAAAATAAATAAAAAAAATCTGTTAAAAAATGGTGTAATTAAAAAAAAGTCAAAAAATAAATTTTAAAAAACATTTTTTTAAATAAAAACCTCAAAACAAATAGTCAATTTTAAAAAATTAAATAAAGAGAAATTTAAATAAAAAAATTTTAAATCTAAAAACATTTTTTAAAAAAAAGTTTCGAAAAAAAGTAAATAAATACAATTTTTAAAAATATTCGAAAAAATAAATAAAAATAAAGTTAATAATACAAATTTTTTTAATAAAAAAACATTTATAAAAAAATCGAAAACAGAATTAAATAAAAAAGTATTTTTTGAAAAAAATAAATAATTTTTTGTTTTAAAAAAGCATTGTTAAATTTTCAAAAAAAAAGTATAAAAAAGTTCGAAAAAAAGTTAACTAATATTTTTTAAAAAAATTTAATCACAAATTTTTTTTAAGTTAAATTTTCAAAAAATAAAGTTACAAAAAATCGGAAAAAATAAAAAATGTAATATTTTTTTAAAAAAAATCGGAAAAAATTATTTTTCAAAATATTTAAATAAAAAACTATTTTAAAAAAAAACAAAATTTCGGAAAAAAATTAAATAGATTTTATTTTTTACAAAAAAGTTAAGTAAAGTTTTTTTAAAAAAAATAATTAAAAAAAATCGACAAACATGAATAGTAAATAAAAAAAAGTTTAATAATAAAAATTAAATATAAAAAAATTTTCTGAACAAATTGAAATGAAATTTTTTTAAAAAAAAATCGAAAAAAATGTATATCAATTTTTTTAAAATTAAATGAAAATATTGTTTAAAAAATTAAATTAAAAAAAATCGATAAAAAGATAAAGTAACAAAAATTTAAATAAAAATATATTTTAAAAAACTGTTGTTTTAAAAATAGTCGAAAAAATTTAAATAAAAAATACTTTTTTAAACAAAATTTAAATTAAAAAAAAGACACGACATGTGTCGTCATTTGCCGATCCACTAATAAAAAGTGAGTCTCCTAATTAGTATATTATTGATGTGTAGCAAGTAAAATATATATATTCAAAACATTGCTACCACAATATTATATATTTAAACAAAGAAAAAAAAAATCTTGAGGAGGCATGGCTCCTCCCAGTCATTTAGAAGATCTGTCCATGATGCTACACTATATCATCGCTATTTATTATTTATTATAGCTTATCAGTTTTAGTAAATAGCTCATTATTTACTTTATTTTTATTTTTATTAATAATTATTAAAATGACAGACATTGATAGCTTTTCTCACTCTGTCGATGCGTGTGGTAGAACTTATAAAATCATAAAATTAATATTTTTGAATTTAAGAATTAATATCGTTGTCAGACTAATCTTTGTATTGAGGCGATGTTTAAATAAAATCTTCCTTGAAGTGGCTACTCTTAATTCGAAGGACTCCGGAAAATATAAATTTGATATTTCATAACAATTTTATCTTATTTTTTTCTTGGACACCTAAAATAATTACCCAATATCAAAGTACTTTTTGATGGCTTTTAGAACGAGGGAGCAATTAAGTCTTTCACCTATAAGGAAACATTTATGACGTTTAAATTTAATAATTAAATAAATAAGTGACTGTAATATCTTTTGGGATGATCCAATCTTAGATTCTTAAAAATAACATTTTTGTCCTTCTTCCTCCCAATCTCCTCCAACAAAGAGAGGGAAAAAAGAGAGCTCAAGAATCCATGAACATCGTCGATAATGGATGGTAGCACAACATTCACACTCAAACACCGATCATCATTGGAAACTCTCCAATATCTGCATCTTCATATTGCTCCCTCAATTGAGCATTGGATACTCTCAGCAAGACAGCAATCCCTCACCAAAGTGTTGCTGAGTTCAATTTGGTAGATACATCATTTTGTCAAATGCATTATGCAATTCCCCGTTCATTTCATCTCCTCTCAAAATCTTCTTAATAATAGATTTAACATAAACAAACCCTCTCACTGCATCATAGTTACAAGCTACCTATACCTATGCAACTCACAGACAGACTTTCTACCTTTTCATAACAATGTTCCTGTCTTCTCTCTCTCATCTGAAACTACCCTTCTTCGCAACCAATCCACACCCCTGTTCACTTCCCTTTTTCGCCACCGCCGTCGCTGCCACCGTACGCATCTCCACACCTCAACCTCCTTCACCGCCGCCGCAGGCTGCAACTACCACCACCAACCCTGCATCGCAGCCGCCACCACATCTGGCTTTTTGAGATCCAACTCCATGAAACGCTGCTCGCCGTGTTCTTCCTCCGACGAACCCCTGCACCAAGAAGATCCAATACGACTAAGAAGAACTCACATTTGCGGGTGTGGATGGAAGGGAAGAAGGGTAAATAGGGTTTGTTGTTAAGAAAGGGCATTTTAAGCGAGAGAGAAAATGGGGCAAGAAAAATGGATGATCGGGAATGTGTAACCAGAATTGGAATCAGTGGTGGCTGGGGTAACATGGTGGTGGTGGTTGCTGAGTGGTGTTTAAGAGGAATGGTAAGAATGGAATTTTGAAATGATTTTTTTTACAAAAATTAACTGTTTTACCTGCTATCAGGTCAGAATTGCTCCTTCGTCCGGCGTTTTTTATCAGAGTAACCTATTTTTAAATTATATTTATCAAAATAACTCATTTTTAAAACAATTTATTAAATTAACCTATTTTTAAATAAAATAATATTTTTTTAGTGACATCAATTTGATTGGTATCATTGACTGTCATATGACAGCTCATGAGTGACCCAAAAAAATGGACTAAAAAAAAAGGAGAGTGGCGGCGGTCAAATTGCCATCGATATATATATATATATATATATATATATATATATATATATATATATATATATATATATATATATATATATATTATAACTTATATAATTATTATTATATATAAAAATAATTTAATATAGCTAATATATATAAAATTTAATAATTTAATATAATTATTATATATAAATAATTTAATAATATTAATATAATTATATTAATTAATATAATTATTATATAATGATAATATTTATTAATAGAATTTAATTAATTAATAATTAATAATTAATATTATAAATTACAATGCTGAGTCACCGGCAAATGTACCGGGTCATCGCAAGTAATAAAATAAACACGGTAAGTAATTACCGAGGTCGAACTCAGGGATTGGGCTACCAATTCAACTAATCCGCGGGAAATCCAATACGTTTGGTCAAGTAACAGAAGGTGGTTGAGAGAGAGAAAATAGGATCGAAAATTCAATTAACAAATCTAATAAAATAATTAACTAAAAATCTGAAATTAAAATGTCCAAGGTCACAAATCCACCTACCCAATATGCATTCCCAAGTGATGATGAATTCCTCCCTAAGTTCAATTACAATGTCAACCGGGACCCCTAAATTCTCCTATATCCACTGTCGTGCTCAATAGGACGTATTCGAAGATTGGATTAATTATTTACTAGGTATCATAATCCTAATCATCAAATTCTGTTAATTCGTGTTCCCTATAAGGTTGCACTAATCTCCTACTCACTGTCGTGCAATATTCAATTAGTGATCCCAATTCAAGTTCTAAAATGCGAATCGCCGTTCAGCCTCAACACGTTTAACTAGTCAATCACGCTAGCATATGATCAACGCAATCAAATCAGAATTGGAAAACATCAATTGAGATAAGGGGAGAAAGACATACATCACATCGGATCTACACCGCCATGGGTGGCTTCATTGTTCCCTCAGACGAGGGGATTAGTTCCTCATGCTCATAGACAAACAATCGGACATAACCTCCATAACAAAATAGGAAAATAAAAAGGGAGACGCAGCTCCAAAGAGACAAGAAACTACCCTAAACGCTACTCTAAACAGTGGAAAAACTACTAGGATTCGCGGCCCTCCAAAAGCTCTCCCCTTAATTCTGATCTGAAACAACCTATAAATAGGGATTCTGGTTCTCGGCCGCTCGCGGGGCGAACAATATTTCGCGAGGCAAACATTAGTTTTGGCGCGCTTCCAATTTGGGTTCTCGCGAGGCGATAATGTGTTCACGGGGCGAGTCTTCAAACCTTAATCTGTCACAGCCGTGACCTTCATCACGACTAGGCCGTGATGGTCTCTGTCTTCCAGGGTCTTCAGACTCTCGCGAGGCGAGAAGCCCCTCGCGTGGCGAGCTAGAATTGATGACTGTTGTTGTTTTGCTGATTGCGAGCATCTACTCGCGGGGCGAGTATCTTCAGAATGGAAATTTCCACTGTTTCCTCGACTCGAAGTGCTTCCTTGACTCTTGGAGCTTCACTTCTAACCTGAAATAATAAAAAAGAAACAAAAGGCGTAATTCTATTCAAAATAGACTAAAAACTACTAAAATTGCCTAGAACGAGTCAAAGTCTACTTAGGAACAAAACAAGACCAAATTTGGGCGAAAACGAGATTGAACTCGAACAATTAGCACAAAAACCACGGTCCATCTAGTTATAAAACTAGATAAGCCAGAGGCTTATCAAACACCCCAAACTTAAACCTTGCTTGTCCCCAAGCAAGCTAAAACTCAAAAAGGACTCAAAACTTGGCAAGCCTAAAGGAATCAATCGATTTCGCACAAATTTCATGCAATCAAAACAGTTTTTCTTCAATGATTTCCCCCCTACATTAACGTAATCCCCACATTCATTTACTTTAAACAATTGAGAACTTATCATTCATGCAAGCATTAATCTAAGTTGTGGATCAGAGTTACACACAAAAGGAAGATCACCAATTTCAAACAATTGCCTTCCTCACAAGGGTATGTAAAATTCACTCATTCGCTCAAATTCGTCTAGGCTATCAACTTTTCACTCAATTTCACATATCAAGAGCACTTCCCATGAATTTGATTTTCATCTCAAAAATGGTTCCCACGAAAACATGCATGCAACATCAGAAGGTCTTTTAAAGGTTGTAATGGGGCCTGGCTAAGGGTAGGATATCAAGGATGCTAGGCTTAAGTCCCTAGGAACTAAGAGAGCATGAGCATTTAACGCATATTCTACTCAAATTCCTTTTTCCATTTTTCTTTCTGCCTCGGGTGACTACAGCCTTTTCCTTGCTAATAATTTTTTTCTGTTTTGCCCCTTTTCTTTTGGCATTTTTTTTTATATTGCCTTGGGTTCCAACCTTTATTTTTCTTTTTCTCAACCCAAAATGACATATCACCTTGTAGCCACCCCAAACTTAGTTTCTCACAACCCTTCTCTTGCTAAGTGTCCATGCTCTCCTAATCCTAAGATTTGGTTAACATGGTTTTTCAGATTTTGGCTTATAATATAGGGTCATTAAGAAACAATAGGCTAATTAGGCTCAATGTGGCTAACTAGGGAACATGCATTAGGGATGGTTCTTTTTAGGCCAAGTAGCTGTTTCAAAGAAAATTGCCTAAATCATTTGATGCAACACATAAACATGCAAACCATGAAGAGATTCAAGAAAATCCGGGAAAGTGCAACTTAACAGTGATTCACACAATCAAAAACAAAGTTGGAGGCTCAAATCCTCACCTGGACATTTTGCAAATTGTTTGACCGAGATACAATTCCTAGTGTGTGCACCCCCTCACCCCAAACTTATCGTAAATCAAGTAATCACAATAAAATTCTCAAAGTTCAATTTTCAATTTTTCACATGGGGATCAATTTTCTATTTTCAGAACCTAGGGGGAAATCATCAATGGTCAAAATAATTCATGCAATCATTCTATGCTCAATTTAATCAAAATCCAACAAGCTTGCCGACACACTATTCATACACAAACTCTTGATCTTCTCAAATTATTCAAGAGTGACAAACAAAAACAAAAACAAAAACGAGAGTGAGGAAAGGAGAGGGTGCTCCCTGATCGAGTTTCCATGGTTGCCTCCTCATCCAATTGGTCTCACGGGCTCCTTTCTGTTGCATAGCATCCTGGAAGAACTCCTGCAAATTAAAACCTTAAGTGCAGATTCGCGAGGCGAGAGATCACTCGCGAGGCGAATCTGGAAAAATTGTTTTCACACTTTCCAGAATAACGAGGCGAGTAGTATCTCGCGAGGCGAATCTGGAATTCCAACAGACGATGATGCCCAGAATAGCGAGGCGAAAACAGCCCTCGCGACGCGAGACAGAAATGAAAGCAAGCCTCTGAGATTGAGGGCTTCTGTCTCGCGCGGCCACTGTGGATTCGCGTGGCGAATCATTTTTTTTTAATCATAATATAAGTGAAAATGTCAGAAACTAAGAACAAAGGATACCTAGCTTGGGTTGCCTCCCAAGTAGCGCTTGTTTAACGTCCCGAGCATGACTTATTAAGAAGCATCCACCTGGATCCCATAGTCTGTGGTACAAGGGCCAAGAGACGCTCATCATATCAAATCCTCCACCCGGATCCCATGGTTTGTGAAGTGGCCCTTGCAGGAGCAATACGACTCTATCATTGATTCCATCTGGCCCGTGTGTGGAAACTCCATTGACCTCTGTAATTATGAACTCACTTCCTCTCGGGTCAAATGGTGTTTTCTCAAGGAAGTGTGCCAGACAAGTGGGAGGGTCTAACTTACCAATGTCCACACATGCATGTAAGCCAACATAGTTATCTAATGCAGTAATTTCAGGTTGCTTGGCAAGCATGGTGAAATCCTCTGCCACTTTATCTGCATTTTGATCTCTATCCCTTTGCTCCGGTGCCTTGTCCCTTGCCAATTCCTCTTCCTTAGGTTGCTCTTCCTCATCTTGTGGTTGTTCCGGGGCCTTGTCACTTGTCAATTCCTCTTTCTCAGGTTGCTCTTCCTCAACATGTGGTAGTTCTTCCTCAACTTCCTGAGAACTAGTTGCATCCCAGTCAGATCCCAACACCCTACCGCTTCTAGTTGTTATGGCTTCGTAGTGGTCCTTAGGGTTGTTATTGGTATCACCTGGGAAAGTGCCTGGGAGACGCTCATTTAGTTGCTCTACGAGCTGACCCAACTTCTCTACTGCCGCATTCGCCTTCTCAAATGATGTGTCCATCTTTTCAATTGCCGCATTTGTTCTCTCAAGAGCCAACTCCCAAGGTTGTTGTTGTTGGGTCATCTTATCAATTGTCGCAATTGTCCTCTCACATGCTGCGTTCATCTTCTCAATAGCCAACTCCCAAGGTTGTGGTTGCCAATTCTCTTGAGGTTGTGGTTGCCAGGCTAGACCACCGCCATCATCATTCCAAGCGAAACCCGGATGGTCTCCCCTCATATCACCCCAATACTGATTCTGACTCTGATAGTTGTTCTGGGGCACGCTGTCATAGAAATTATGGCATGAGTCCACATATTCTTGAGAGAAGTAGAACGGACAGCTCCAAGTGTCATGGTCTCCATTACAATATTCGCAACTCGGAAGCATTCCCTCGTGTACCTCGTATACAAAACAAGGCAAGACCAAGTGGAATCAAAGAAGTAGAGAATAATAATAGAAATTAAAAATAAAAATAAAAATAAAAATAACTTCACCAAATAATCAAACTTCCCTAAAATTAGGAAAATTGGTTGTGCCAATCCCCGACAACGGCGCCAAAAACTTGTTGAGTCACCGGCAAGTGTACCGGGTCGTCGCAAGTAATAAAATAAACACGGTAAGTAATTACCGAGGTCGAACTCAGGGATTGGGCTACCAATTCAACTAATCCGCGGGAAATCCGATACGTTTGGTCAAGTAACAGAAGGTGGTTGAGAGAGAGAAAATAGGATTGAAAATTCAATTAACAAATCTAATAAAATAATTAACTAAAAATCTGAAATTAAAATGTCCAAGGTCACAAATCCACCTACCCAATATGCATTCCCAAGTGATGATGAATTCCTCCCTAAGTTCAATTACAATGTCAACCGGGACCCCTAAATTCTCCTATATCCACTGTTGTGCTCAATAGGACGTATTCGAAGATTGGATTAATTATTTACTAGGTATCATAATCCTAATCATCAAATTCTGTTAATTCGTGTTCCCTATAAGGTTGCACTAATCTCCTACCCACTGTCGTGCAATATTCAATTAGTGATCCCAATTCAAGTTCTAAAACGCGAATCGCCGTTCAGCCTCAACACGTTTAACTAGTCAATCACGCTAGCATATGATCAACGCAATCAAACCAGAATTGGAAAACATCAATTGAGATAAGGGGAGAGAGACATACACCACATTGGATCTACACCGCCATGGGTGGCTTCATTGTTCCCTCAGACGAGGGGATTAGTTCCTCATGCTCATAGACAAACAATCGGACATAACCTCCATAACAAAATAGGAAAATAAAAAGGGAGACGCAGCTCCAAAGAGACAAGAAACTACCCTAAACGCTACTCTAAACAGTGGAAAAACTACTAGGATTCGCGGCCCTCCAAAAGCTCTCCCCTTAATTCTGATCTGAAACAGCCTATAAATAGGGATTCTGGTTCTCGGCCGCTCGCGGGGCGAACAATATTTCGCGAGGCGAACATTAGTTTTGACGCGCTTCCAATTTGGGTTCTCGCGAGGCGATAATGTGTTCGCGTGGCGAGTCTTCAAACCTTAATCTGTCACAGCCGTGACCTTCATCACGGCTAGACCGTGATGGTCTCTGTCTTCCAGGGTCTCCAGACTCTCGCGAGGCGAGAAGCCCATCGCGTGACGAGCCAGAATTGATGACTATTGCTGTTTTGCTGATCTTCAAGCACGCGAGGCGAGCATCTACTCGCGGGGCGAGTATCTTCAGAATGGAAATTTCCACTGTTTCCTCGACTCGAAGTGCTTCCTTGACTCTTGGAGCTTCACTTCTAACCTGAAATAATAAAAAAGAAACAAAAGGCGTAATTATATTCAAAATAGACTAAAAACTACTAAAATTGCCTAGAACGAGTCAAAGTCTACTTAGGAACAAAACAAGACCAAATTTGGGCGAAAACGAGATTGAACTCGAACAATTAGCACAAAAACCACGGTCCATCTAGTTATAAAACTAGATAAGCCAGAGGCTTATCAGGGTTGTGTCTGTAATGTAATTTGTGAAGCTCGTTCCTTGACCTATGACTTGGTTGCTTATCACATTCACATCACATGTATGTTCATTGATCACAAAACTATCACACTAATGGGTTTGACAATTTCACAATTCTTGCTCCACAAAAACCAACTCCAACAAATTTGTTTATAATAATTAATTATTATATACCTAAATGATAATATTAATTAATAACAAATTTGTTTATTAATTAATATAATAAATATTATCTTTATGTTATTAATTAATTAAATTCTATTAATAAATATTATCATTATATAATAATTATATTAATTAATTATTAACTAACATAATTATATTAATATTATTAATATAAATTTATTTTATTAAATTTTATATTAATAATTAATAATATTACTTAATATTAATTTTATATTTATCAATATTATCATTATATAATTAATATTAATATTCACGCTTATATATATTTTCATTAATCAACCTTTATGTGTTAAATTATATCATTTATAATTTTAAATATATTTTATAAAAGTATTTTTATTATAATTTTTCTTGCTAGCTACGCTTCTAAGCTCCATTGGTTGTTTCGTTTCTTATATGGCGATATTTTTTTACAATAATAAAGTCACAAGTAAGATGGTGGCTGTTTGCTAGAGTTGGTTTTTGTTAGGAGTGTTTACATCCAAATCGATTCAAAATAAAACAAAAAATCGATCCAAAAAACTCACAAACCGAACAAAACCGATGTCTATTGGATTTTTTTGGATCTTGTTTTCTTAAAACCGCTCGGATCAGATCGGACTTTGGATCGCTTTTGTAAATAATTAAGTCCGGATGTAGTAGTTATTAATATTAATTATATAATGAAAATATTGATAAATATAAAATTAATATTAAACAATATCATTAATTATTAATATAAAATTTAATAAAATAAATTTGTATTAATAATATTAATATATTTAATTATATTAATTAATAAATATTAATATTGTGATCAATGAACATACATGTGATGTGAATGTGAAGAGCAACCAAGTCATCAATCAAGGAAACGAGCTTCACGTACAGACACAACACAACACAACACAAATTTATATTATTAATTATTAATAAATATTTATTAACTAATTAATAAAATTATATTAATAAATATTATCATTATATAATAATTATATTAATTAATATAACTATATTAATATTATTAAATTATTTATATATAATAATTATATTAATTTTTTAAATTATATATATATATAATAATAATAATTATATCAAAACCATGAAAGAAGATACTAAAACTTTGACTATTCAACAACCCAACAGAAATGATTTTAAAAATATTTAACAACAATTAAATTTTACAAACCAACTTTTATATCAAGTTGCTAATACTTCAAAACAAAACCTATACTAAGCCCTATAATAAAGGATTTAAGAAGAATATTATTTGCCATAAGTGTGGACGTGCAGGACACATGGCAAGAGATGGCAGAGTAAAACAAAAAATTAAAGAACACAAATTGAAAAACCCATTAAACCTTATAAAAAATCTCAAAACAAAGAAAATCAAAACCCCGTAAATTTATAAATTATAAAAGATTTAATAAAATAACCCAAATAAAACTAGAATACCCTGGTACTCCATTAGAGGATTTAACCTATGGAAGAATAATTTCGATAATAAACATAATATCAAATTAGATATTAAAATAAAGGAAGGTATTTGGAATCCAAATCCCTATCCCATGGCAGTGATATATAAAATATATTACAAGGCCATGAAAACCAATATTTCACCAAATGCATTAAATATTTCTTCAAAAGAAGATACTTTGCTTTTACAAGTAAATCTTGAAAAGTCAAACGCATTAACTCCCAAAAGACTTAACTATGATGAAGTCTCTAGGAATTTAGAATGGAATTTACAAGAGATTCTGCATCCGAGCCAGAACCCTCTAGAATGACTATTCCAGTTGAGTATGCATCTGGAAATGTTTCAATAAGTTTTGCTCCATTCAGTAGAAGTAATTCTACTAGATCATTCAGGACTCCTGAAGGATCAAAACAAACAAATAATTCAAGAATATCAGTCGATTCATTTCACTCATTAAGATTAGCAGGAGTGAGAGATCATCCTGTAATTCCTCAACCAGAATACAGGGTTGAAACACCACAATCAGTTCAACCTGTAGCTCAGAGAGAGTCTCCGACTCTATCTGAAATTAACCGAAGTTTTGAAACTCAAAATCAATGTTTTGTAATAACAAAGTTTTACATTGATAAAGAAAAACTTCAAAAGGAATTTTTAAAACCAATAAATGAAAATAATAGAAAATGGTTTTTCTCTACTTTTTCACAATCAGAGATAAGACAATATAGGGAATCCTATTATGCTTATCTCGAGGAGGTAGAGGATGACAATATTCCCTACTTCACGTGGTTTGAAAATCACTGTTTTCAAAATTTGGAATTAAAAACTCTAAATTCTGCTAAAAGAATTTGGAAAACAACAAAAGGTAAAGAGGTTATTTTAGCGATTCCTCCTTTGGAAGAAATAACCTTTCCAAATGTTGATAACATTGAAATAACGAACAAGGTGAACCTGAACCTATTCAGATAGATCAACAGGTAGAAGCCTTAATTTTCGCAATATCTCAAGCATTTGTTGGGGACACTAATGTTTTTGCGGATAGGACCTTTGAAATCCTAAATAATCTTTATTGTCCAACACTTGGAGAATTTAGATGGTATAAAGATAATTTTTTAGCAAAAATTTATACAAGAACAGACTGTAGAGAATCATATTGCAAAGATAGATTCATCTCTTGTCTTCCCAAGAATTTCTTTCAAAAAGTCAGATTTTATAATTAAAACAGCTGAATATACAATCAAGGTAGATAAGACTCAAGAGAGTTTAAATCTTTTGAATTTATCTATGCTTAAAGAACATAAGCAAAAATACAGATTTTTGCATATCGGATTAATTCAAGTCGCAATCAAACCATTACACAGATTAGGCATAGACACACCTGTATGTGTATGCTTAAGAGATACTCGACCTGCAAGGTTCGAAGAACAAATGCTTTCAATAATTGAGACCAATCTCCATGATGGTCCAACCTTTTTCAATAATTTTTCAAACTATACAATGTCTCTTGAAAGTCTTGGAAAAAGTAAACTCTTTTACTTCATCAAAATGGGCGGAGGAAGATTTTGAAGGAGTGGCCTTAGCCTTTCCCCCAATGATTTTTCAAAATCTTGTATTTCTGTTTTAATTGCAACTTCAGGTTTTAAATTCTTAATCATCTCTCTCTCTATATATATATATATATCTATCTATCTATCTCTATCTCTATCTCTATCTCTCTATCTCTCTCTATATATATATCTATCAGTGAACCGGCGCCACTCTCTCTCTTTATAGTCAGTTTTTTTGGGTCACTCATGAGCTGTCACGTGGTATTCAATGACACCAGTCAAACTGACGTCATTAAAAAATATCATTTTATTTAAAAATAAGTTAATTTAATAAATTATTTAAAAAATAGATTATGTTGATAAATAATTTTCAAAAATAAGTTATTCCGATCAAAAAGCCCCTTCACCTTACATGTCACCGCAAAAGCAACTTATATGAGGTTTCAACAGGTAAAGCAGGTACCCCCAATACTGCATATCAACCTATGCTGATCTAAATTTTACCTTAATCTACGTTTCTCTTTGATGGTGCATAACATGTTTTTTTTTGTGATACATGGTAGGACCCGCTGTAAAAGAGAACTAACACAACCAAACATGACATTTGATATCATGAAAGTTTTAAGATGCTCGAAAACGTGTCATTTGTACGAGGATACAAATTTATCATATTTATTATAAGGATAATATAATTATTTTTTCCCATGAGTAAAACAATTATTTTCAGGTATAAAAAATATTCGAAAATAAAATTAATGAATGAAAGATAAAAATTTTATTTACATCCATAAGAGTAGAAAATAAATTTTCCTTAAAACGAGATTCCTAAAGACATAATTTATTATAAAATATTTCATAAATCAAAGGTATTTTTTTTAAGAAAAATCAAAGTTCACTTTTTTTTTTGGAAAGAACAAAATCAAAGGTCACTTAAAATTATTAAATGTGATGAATGTTCAAAATGTCAAGGGGTACGTATTCTTCGGGCGATGATAAACGGTTAGTAGGATCTAAAAAGCAAATCGATTACCTCTTTCTATGTATGAATATTCTATCAACTGCAATCTTGCATATTTGAATTGTGCATGTCTTAATTAGTTAATTGTCATTCTATCATTCAGCCCTTCACATAAAATTAAACCAATTAGCTTCTCTTTTGCTTCCTCCCTGCTTAAATTATACGCGTGAAAGTCAAGACTCGAGATTCGAAAGTCTTCTATTTATTTGGTGAAAAGACCAAGTAAATAATTAAAGAAGCGAGGTTGAGAACGAATACTTTGAGAATATTGATTGAAAAATATATAAAAAAAAATTCGTATTATTAAATTAAGTGTAATATTCGAATATGTTACATATATTGTTTTCCATACAAGTTTTCTTTTGTTGGATTCTTAAAAAATACTCTAAATACATTCATTAGCTTTCTCTGAAAGAAACCGGGGATAATCGAATACCCTTTTCCCCCTCAAATTTCTTCATATACATGAATAATAAGGTCTAAAGTGCCCATTTGTCCGAAACCTCACTTTTCATTCATTGTAAGCAGAATCAATATTGCGTAGTTTCTCCTCTGCCCCCATATTATATCATTCATCCACTGTTAGCTACCATATATCAAACTAAGAAGCAGGCATGGCAGGAGAAAGCGGAGGAACTAGAAACTTAGAGAAAACGCCTACTTGGGCCGTCGCCGTTGTTTGTTTTGTTTTGATCTTCATATCTATAACCATCGAGCATATCATCTATCTCATAGGAAAGGTACATATATAATATATATGTGTGCTACCACATACCATTTATTCAGTATAGTTTTAATTTCGCACGGAAAAAAAGCTTCATATCATATTATATGATATATGTATAAGTTAATAATGAGCATGTACGTATATGCGGCGGGCAGTGGTTGAAGAAGAAGCAGAAAAGTGCTCTGTACGAGTCACATGAAAAGATAAAATCAGGTATGAGTTCATGACGATGCTGATCATAAAAATTCATCACCTACCCTAATTAATTAATTTAAGTTGTTGTATAAGCTCTCGAATTGAGAAAGCTTAATGATTATGTGAAAACTTTACGTTATGGTTAATTAAATTGGTTTGTTGCAGAGCTTATGTTGCTGGGGTTCATATCGTTGCTCCTAACGGTAGGACAAGGTCCAATATCAAGGATATGTATATCAGAAAAAGTTGCGGATACATGGCTCCCCTGCAGCGACGACGAGGTTGACGACAGCACGAACTCGTCAGAACACGAAACCAGTGGCCGCAGATTACTATCGATGTTCTTTGCTTCGGAAAGCGAAAATCCACGACGTGTTTTGGCGGGAGGAGGAAGCGACAAATGTGCCGAGGTAGGTACCACAACATAGATAATCTGTTATTTTCTCTCCATCTTCATTAGTCATACCCAAACTTAACCTTTTCCTTTCACAAGGTTTCTACGAAGCAACTGCAAAACCAATGTCCATTTGGTTAATGTTTTCCCTTGCCATCATCATCATTATTATTTTGTCATATATGCAAATGGGAAAGAGAAGTTTATGTTATAAACTATGCTTTCGCGAATAGCTTCTATGTGGAAATTTTAGTCATAGAAAAATAGAGATTAAGTAAAACAACTTTCCACTGATACCCAATCAAATTCTGCTACACTATTAATTCAGTTATTTTAATTTTATTTAATAAAAAATTAATACAAAATCAAATTATTTGTTCGTAACCTCTTTCTCCACCTCTCCCTATATTTTATGCAAAACGAGAACCTTTTTCTCCACCACCCCATGTTCTTCAATCATTTTAAATTAAAAGAAGAAAAACTAAAAAAAGGCCAGTAATCGTGGGACCAGAAACCTCTTCACCCAGTTCTCTACAACAACGTTCGCGGGTCCACACCTCCTTGCCGACGCGACCCAAGGTTTCTGTAAAACCAATCGCTGATGTCTTCCTTCCCCATTCAGGCGGTGGCGAGGTCGAGGCGACGGCGAGATCGATGTCGTGTATCGATGTCGTGTGGCTGCGACAGAGGCCAAGGCGGTGTCCATCTCTGCGCACAGAGGAGGGGCAGAGGCTTTGGGTGGTGGTGGTCGACAGCGTATGGCGTAGGGAGTGCTTTTCTGCTGGTTGGCGCGGAATAGTGCGGCGGCACAGAGGCAAATTGCGAGGTGGAGGCAGCGGCGAGGTTACTGTGGTCGTGGCGGAGACTTTTGGAGAAGACGGTTTTCTGAGAGGGAGAGATGGAGAAGAATAGGGAGGGTGGGTGGAGGAAGAAGAAACAGAACTAATTTGTGGAAGGATAAGATCTGATATTTTGCTAATTTTAAATAAATAAATTAAATTAATTGAAATGTTGATGTGGTGAAATTTGATTGGGTTACACCGACAGTACTGCACCGCACTTAATCTCAGAAAAATATACAAAAAGAAAATATTCATATAATTTTACGTTTTCTTTTAAATTTTTATTCTTTACTATAAAAAGTTACGGGCATAATACTTCATTTTTGGTGAATAACACACATTTGATATATATATATATATATATATAAATCATTACTTTTTTGTAAAAAAAATAAAATATTATGAATAAGTATCTTCTACGTAAAAGTACTCGCCTATAAAATAAAATGTGTGGTAAATTCAAAATAATGATAATTATGAGTTAGCTAACAGCATCGAAACGAAACATGCATGCATTTTTTTTTTGTTGACAAAATGCATGTTTTATGAAAAGTATTAGAATATACAATTTATTTTATGGCAAACAGAATATACAAAATTTTAAAGACCCGTACTATCACTGAACTCTTCTTAATACGTATGCGCCTCTTAATCAAGTCAAAGCCACTGATTAATGCCTTGGGGTCATTGGTAAACAAAAAGATATACGTTATTTAAATATTTAGAATATAATATTTAGATAATATTTTCTATATTTATATATAATATATTTATTTTAATTTGACTTACATTCAGATACAAATCATATAATATCCACTGATGTTGAAAAAACATCTCTTTTGTATGAAAGAATTTTATGTATAGGAAGGAAGGACAAAATGCTATTCTCTCGTGGAGTCATAATGTCAAAACATTGTAAGGCATTACGTACGGCTCATCCACATGTGCCAGGAAATATAGTGTAGGAATAGACAATTCCGATATTAAAATAATGTTCTGCTTCTTACAAATAGTTGTTTTTCTTTGTTTACGTACAGATTTTTTTTTAAGAGTTGAAAATTTGATGTTTGAATAGAGATCGATGCCAACAACTTCTAAAGTGTCAACAATAACTGAAATTTCAAAGAAAATGAAAAGATGAAGAAGGAAATGAAAATAAAAATAAAAATAAAAATTAAGATTAAGATCGACAAGGTGCATATGTAATAATAAAAAAAAAAACTTACATACAATTCTTTATCTCTGATTTATTCTGTTTCTATGAAAAATATATAAAAAAAACTGTCAAAAATTGAACAAGGGGTGAATTATGTAAATGTCTCCTTACACTTACACTTTTTTTTACCGAAAATAACTGATTTTTTGTGGGTGGAACAGGAGGAACAGTGCTTTAGGAGTTTTGTCCTAATAAAAACTATATGTTGTTACTGTTCATAGATCCTTTATCACTTCAAAACCCAATTTAATTAAGTAATACCTTCATACAAAAAATTGCAGGGAAAAGTTCCGCTTGTGTCTTCGAATGGTATTCATCAACTCCATAGATTTATCTTCGTGCTGGCGGTTTTTCATGTCCTTTACTGCTTTCTCACTATGGCTCTGGGAAGAGCAAAGGTAATAACTGAATACCAAACTTCTTTCCAGTTAGTTACTTACTTGGTTGAATTGCAACTCCATAGATGAGAAGGTGGAAACGATGGGAGGAGGAGACAAAGACACTTGAGTACCAATTTTCACACGGTTAGTCGTTTTTTAATTTTTTTATAGTCAAATATTAATAGTTAGTTGTTATGTTAAATTTTTTTTTGAGCATTGACTACTTCTCCAACTCCTTATACCCTTAGTCGTTTTTTAATTTGTATGTGAATAAATATTACATAAGGTATAGAATAATATATATATATATAGTACGTATATACATAAGTAATATTATGTAACCATATGTATACCACAGATCCTGAGCGGTTCAGATTTGCGAGGGAAACGTCGTTTGGGAGAAGACACTTGAGATTCTGGACCAAAAATCCTGTGCTCATTTGGATTGTAAGCCAAATCCATTTATATACTTTTTTTTTTTTTGGAGACACATTTAAGAATCATCGATCTTAAAAGACTGTTATGATGTAAAGTGGTTCTTAATTAAATTCTTAAATAGCCACAGTTTATTATGTTATTTATTAGACGATTAAGTTAGTATTTTATATATTTAAATATATTTCAGTAGTCATTATGCATTTACCGAGCTTGTTTTGTGTTACACCTGACTGCAGGTTTGTTTCTTTAGGCAGTTTGTGCGATCAGTTCCTAAAGTGGATTACTTGACCCTGAGATATGGATTTATCAGGGTAAATGTCTTCCTTTTACTAATTTCACTTGCTTTGTTCTTTAATCAAAAGACTATTAATTGATATTATTTTGGTATGTATTTTTTTTTTCCAAAACCCACCCTAATTAGTCCTCTGGATCGAGTTGGTTCACCAGAGTATCTCACGGCTTAGGTCCTTCGGACCCTCTATGGGACGAATCTCTGATTCGACTAATTGAACAGAGTTTTAACCCTTAGTTCTCAGTCTTCCCGGATTTCCCAAATTCTCTTCTTTATAGGGGCTAATTGTTTTCACTACACCAACACCCATGTGTAATTTTTACTTATACAGCAAAATAATTCGGAATTTTGTAATATTTGTTTCATCTAGAAACTCAGAATGCCAGGGGATTACATGCAATGAATGAATGACTTAACGTTGATTGCTAACCAGGCACATTTGGGTCCACAAAGTCACCCGAAGTTCGATTTTCGGAAATATATAAAAAGATCGTTGGAGGAGGATTTCAAAGTTGTTGTAGAAATCAGGTTTTGTGCATTATACCCGATATCCATTGTTCCTTTAATTTGAAGTGCCTTTACTAGTTACTAGTACAAGTTTTGTCAACAAGTGAAGAATCAACCACATTAATCGTTCCACTGTAAAGTCTGCTGATTACAGTATCCTTAGAGCATTGATTGAAGAATTAAAGTAAGAAAGTTTATATGGGAAAATAATATATTCAATATATTGAAAAGTGTTATATATAGTTTTTCAAGATAAATTTTTCTTTCTATGGTTCCTTAACTAATACTCTTAGAATACTCGTTAACAAGATTCTTATATTTAAAGTAAGGAAGTACTTTGAAGAAATAAGCAAAAGTTTTTATTAAAAAATAACATAATTAATATATTAGAAATCTGAAAATATTATTTTAATAAAGACTTCTTATTTATCAATTTCTTAATCAATGTTCTTTGAATGCTAGTTAAAATTTTTCTTAAAATAATTTGTCTCTCCAAACCCTCTCGTATAAGAGAGGAGAAAATTCATTATCCTTCATTAAAGTATTAAAATATAGACTATTAAATAAAAAGCTAAAACAGTTTTAAAAATAAAAATTATTATTTTTAAATTTTAAGTAATAAAAATTGATAATTAAAAAGTATTAATGCTGATTAATAGCAAAGGCGATTTCTTTTGTCAAAAAAGCAAGACGCATTTTTTTGTTTTTTATTTCTTGATGATATTTTACTCTTCCCACTAATTAACATGTACTCCAGTAGTTTTGTATTTTTTTCTTAAAGGTGATAATTTGATTCACAAGTCCATATTATAAGGAATGTTTTTTTGGACATCAAATACAATGTCCCTTTTGATATTTGGTATTCTTTGTATATGTATATACAAAATATGATAATAATTAGTACGTTAGAGATAAAAATAAAAATATATAATATTATATATGACGTGTAAAATTTTGTGATGAAATAACACAAGTCATGTTATAATTATCTGGTTTCTTTCTATTTTTCCAGCCCTCCATTCTGGTTCTTCGCTGTCTTGTTCCTCCTCTTCAACACACACGGTAAGCAAATACACCTTATAACGTCCTGTTAATTTATTCAATAATATGAAACTGGCCAAACTTCACGATTCAGCAAGAGTAAATTAAGTAGCTTGCTCTATCCACACTGCCGAATATTATTATCCGTACAAAATACTAATCTCTATGTTTATCGTTTATGCATGGACAGGCTGGTACCATTATCTATGGCTTCCATTTATTCCTTTGGTTGTAAGCACATGCATGCACGCATACTTTATTTTGGGTTCAAATATATAATGTTCGATAATAATCATCTAATCCTATTCACTTACAATGTCCACAAAATGCAGATCATCCTATTAGTTGGAACCAAGCTACAGGTGATCATAACCAAGATGGGTCTTAGTATTCACAAAAGAGGAGAGGTCCTGAAGGGTGTGCCGGTGGTGCAGCCCGGCGATCACCTCTTCTGGTTTAACCGGCCTAGGCTTATTCTCTACCTCATCAATTTTGTGCTCTTTCAGGTACATACGCTACTTTTCAATTATTAATGTATTTATTACATTAAAAGAATATTAAACTTATATTTTCAATATAATTTTTTTTTTTTAATTCTTTAACTAATGTTCTTAAAGAACTTGTGGTTGTCTAAGACTTTTTTTTTTATTATTTTCCTCTCCCCGTGACATATACTAACGAAAGTGTATGTTTCTGTTGTCTGCCATCTATATCCGAACAGAATGCATTCCAGCTTGCTTTCTTTATATGGACTACGGTAAGTCATATGAACTTAGAAAAATATGATCAGGACCTACGAGTGCATTTATTATCCTAATAAATATTACTGGTAATGTATTTCTATTTTTATTTTTATTTTTATTTTTCTCTAGGTGAATGATACTCTCTAGTGTATTGGTTTATATTTCGTTTACTTTATGAGATGAAGCTCAGTTTGATTCCTTCTTTCATATATCCCCACCGCAGGTTGAATTTGGGATTAAATCCTGCTACCATTCGCATACGGAGGATGTGGTTATCAGAATCTCAATGGGGTGAGTTCCAATATTCTTTCTTAACCTGTGCAACAATTTATTTTTCTGTATTTTTTTTTTTTGAGGTGGGTCATCTGTTTGGGTGTACTACAACTTTACAAGTATTAGAGTTTTTTTTTATATACAAATATTAATAGTTAATTGTTATATTAATTCTTCTTCCATCAAAATTTAAACATTGAACCCACTACTCCTCCAATTCATTTTACTCGATTAACATGTATGATTTTGTCTATCAGGGTCCTGATTCAAATCCTCTGCAGCTACGTTACTCTTCCTCTCTATGCTCTCGTGGCACAGGTAATTTTTATTTCAAACACAGTTCTTAGCAAGCACAATTATCTAAGATTAATGATTTAAAAGAAAACTGATTGTGATGTGTTTGAGAAACAGATGGGTTCAAGCATGAAGCCAACAATATTCAACGAAAGAGTAGTGATGGCTCTACGGAACTGGCACCAGACTGCAAAGAAGCACATGAAACAGAACCGTGGTGGGCCATCATTGTCAGTGACCCCAATGTCAACCCCATCTCTTTCTATGTCCCCGGTCCACCTCTTGCACTATTACCGCTCCCAAATAGACAGCTTCCCTGCCTCTCCTAGAAGATCCATCGAAATTGATGATTCCCCATCTACTTCCTACTCCCACCCACACAAGCAGCTCAAGACTGATTCTATTCCTAGTGCTTCTTCCCCTTCATTTCATCACCATGAAATAGAAAGGGATCATCGTATCAATGAAGACCCCACCTTGGGTGAGATTGTTATTGCACATAGCAGCAAGGAGTTTTCATTTGATAAAAGAACTATAAATACCTCAAATTAAATTAATGCCTATAAGACTAGCTTGGGTGATGATGTTGATGCTTGTCGAAAATCATAACATATTTGTTTTGGAGGAAGCTAGGAATTTGGAACGGAATGGTGTTATTAATATTTTATTTATTGGTCTGTTTTGTTTGTATAAATTATTGATTATGTTTATAACGCACTAGCATAAGTTGCCTTTTTTTTTTGTCCAACATCGGGTGGAAACGTTGATCAACGTTTCATAAAAGTGATTTTGAATATAAATATTAATGTAAAATTGGGTGTAGTTATGGTGTATTATTCACATTTTACACCACCCACTATATCACCCATGTGGCAAATTTTGGGTCACTTCAATTGCCATATGGGTTAGTCAAAATTTCAAACTTTCTAGTTGTATTATACTGTAGTCAAACTATATAAATATAGTATATTATAGTATAGTATATATACTCTTTGTATTCACAAATTTGACCCATATTAAAATAATATTTTTTGATTAAAAAAAACTGATTGTATTGTAAAATATTATTGATAACGAACATTATTTTAATTCGTATTAAAATATTAATTTTTAATATAATCAATTTTTTTAATAAAAAACATTATTTTAGTATGAGTTAAATTTACGAATACAAAAGCACATATATTATACTACAATATATTGTATTCATATATTTGACTACAGTAGAAATATAACTAGAAAGTTTGAAATTTTGACCAAACCCATGTGGCAATTTGATTGGTCCAAAATTTGCCACATATGGGTGGTGTAATGGATGGTGCAAAATATGGGTGGTGCATCTTAACCCAACCCTGTAAAATTGATTTGGTTAGAATTGAGTTTGGGGTGAATTGATTTATGTTTGGACGGTTTTGTTTTAAAAGTAAGTTTAATGTAAAATATAGTGTAAAATTTTCAATTCAACGTAAAAGCTACTTTTTCCAGCTTCTAGTCGGAAACGATTCTAGAGGTAAAATCAATTTTATCTGACAATAACCAAACACCAAATTTTTACTAAAATCATGTTTGATAAAAGGTAAAATCAATTCTAGAGATTTTCAACGTGAAATCAAACACATACTTAATTGGAATTTCATATAAAAAGATGACATCTTCACAAACATTGTAGCTACAAATTACGACGATTGAATTTTGGTTGACAAAACATTCACATGGCGAGATGATCTTTTTTCATTCAAGCATCCACGCATTTATGATTTGAGTGCTGTTGATTTAGACTTTGAGATCATCCTGAATTACACATATGGCACAACACCTATCTTAGTTTTTACTTTTAGAGAAATTATTTTGATTTTTCTTAACTTAATTATACTTGATATTTCTTTTATTTATTTTAAAAGTTACATTGGCCTTTGCTGACTAGAGATCCGTGTATTGGCTTTTTTTTGTTTTTATCAAAATGAGTTTCTTTTAGAAACTATTTATCAGTCAGTTTAGGATTATTGTAAAACTATTTATCAAGGGGGATTCTTTTGAATACGTGACATATTTTATTTTTATTCACTCTGACAGATCAAAGGCGTCAGTCCGCTGCCTACCATTATTAAAAAAATAAAAAAAGACAAAACCTGCCTTGCAGTCCCACGTGGCGCACTGCAGTATTCATTTAAAATTGCAGGTAACTTTCTTTTAATTCTTACAAGGTAATTTTTTTACTACCATAATAATTGATGAATATTTATTGGTGTAATTGTTATTGTTATTATTTTTTTATGCATCTTGTGATATTATTTGCTACTTGTTATTAGGGGATTTTTTTTATTGCCTCTTGTTTTAAATAGATACTTTATCACTAATGTCATCGTTACTCCCTATACTTATAGTATAATTTTTTTTGTAGCAGTGTTTATTTAAAATTGCAGGTAACTTTATTTTAATCTTACAAGGTAAATTTCTTTTTTACTACTGTAATAATTGATGAATATTTATTGGTGTAAATTGTTATTGCTATTATTTTTTTATGCCTCTTGTGATATTATTTGCTACTTGTTGTTAGGGGATTTTTTTTATTGCCTCTTATTGTTTTAAATAGATACTTTATCAATAATATCATTGTTACTCCCTATAATTATAGTGTAATTTTTTTTTGTAGCAGAGTTCCTTTAAAATTACAGGTAACTTTTTTTTAATTCTTACAAGGTAATTTTTTTTACTACTGTTATAATTGATGAATATTTATTGGTATAAATTGTTATTGCTATTATATTTTTATGCCTCTTGTGATATTATTTGCTACTTGTTATTAGGGGATTTTTTTTAATGTCTCTTGTTATTTTAAATAGATATTTTATCATTAATGTCATCGTTACTCGATATACTTATAGTATACTTTTTTTTTGTAGCAGTGTTCCTTTAAAATTGCTGGTAACTTTATTTTAATTCTTACAAGATAAAATTTTATTTTACTACTGTAATAATTGATGAATATTTACTTACACCGATAAATATTATCAACCACCAACTTGGAATCAAGCTCAAAGATAACCTTCTGATAATTGAGCTCTCTCATCTAGAGAATAGCAAAATATAAGCCCTCTCCCATGTGAACATCAATAACCGGGTTAAACCACTGAGTTTTAGCTCCCAAGAACTGGTCATTCTCGTCCCTATGACACGTGCCGATACCCACTTGGTTGCTAGCAGAGAAGAATGAAGCATCTATATTACACTTAACAAAACCAGGCCGCGGTTTAATCTAGCGAATCAAGGAGTCCCGATGCCCCACACTGGCGGGACCAGGCGGACAACTCAGCCCCCTAGCATGCTTCCACTCATACAACAAGGAAGCACCTCTCTGGCTCACAAACGCAGCGCTATCAACCTTCCCATCCCAGACCCTCGAGTTCCTGCTAGCCCAGATGCTCCAAAGGCTTATCGCCCTTGTGGTCATCTTCGTGTTAGAGAGTTGCGCTGACAGCATAAAGAAGAGCTCACTAAACTATTTTCTATATTCCTCTCGCACCGAGGGCAAAGATGGGAGCAATTCACCCCACGACTTTGCAGATTGGACCTAGTTGAGAGGACCTCACGAGCAGCTCTCCATAAGAAATTCATCACTTTAGGAGGTACCTTAAGCTCCCATATAATACTCCAATTACCAGCCACTTTTAAATGATCAACATCCAAGATCCTGTCCAAGCAGATTCTATAAGCCGACCTCACAGTGTAGGAACCTTTACGCTTAGGCCACCAAAACAATAAATCATTTTGAACACCAACCAGAAGGGGAGTGCTAATAACCGAAGCAACATAGTCAGGATGCATGACTTCATTCACGATATTAATGTCCCAGCATTTCCTACCAGTCACCCACAGATCAAAACCTTGAGACTGATATCAACATTACTATTAATCTTCAGGATTGGCAAAGATAAGTCTCTAGTCCAAACATCCTTCCATACATTAATATTATAGCCATCACCAATTCTCCATTTCAAACCTTGTTTCAATACCACCCCTGCTTCGCACAAACTTCTCCAAACATAGCTAGGATCAAAACCCAATTTGGCTTCTAGGAAATTACAATGTGGAAAATATTTAGCTTTGAGTAACTTGGCCACAAGCAAATCCGGATTAGACAAAATCCTCCAACCTTGTTTACCAAGAAGAGCCACATTGAAAGTATAACGGTTCCTAAAGCCCATACCGCCATCATGTTTGTGCATGGCAAGTTTGTCCCAAGAAAGCCATCTAATACCATTGTTAGTCCCTCTCCCACTCTCCCACCAAAAGAAGTTCATCATTTTTTGGATCTCTTCACCTAAAGAGGGGAATGAGAAAAATACTCATGAAGTAAGTAGGAATAGATTGAAGGACCGATTTAATCATCACCTCCTTGCCCGCCTTGGAAAGAGACCGACCGTCCTAAGAGTTAATCTTATTCCACACCCTATCCTTGATAAAATTAAACAGAGCTTTCTTGCTTCTACCAATCATTGAAGGAAGACCCAAATATTTACCTGTGCCCAAACAAACCCGGACCCCCAAGCGAGAAGCTGTAAGATCCCGAGTTTCCTCCACTACATTCCTGCTATAAAAAATTTTCGATTTTTGGAAATTAATCTCTTGTCCCGAAGCTGCCTCATAAACAGATAGGTGAAGAGACCATTATTATGTTTCTCTTACAAACTTCAATTTTCTATCAAACTTGAATTTTCTATCTTCGTTATCTTACTATGTTAAATAACAATCCTCTTTTTATTAATCATTAACAAAAAATGATTTAAAGGAAAATTTACCCTACGTTGCACGGATATATTACACTAGTAAATCTTAAGAGACATCAACTTAGTTTTGAAGAAATGTTAGTTATATTGATTTGTATTTCAAGGCTCGAAATAGAATTCTTTAATCTTCAGTGGGAACAAACTTGTGGGTCGAGATCGTCCAGGCCCATATACCATTTATTAAAGTTATTTTGGCCAAAATGGGCCGTTAATGTAGCCAAGCTACAAAAACTAGGGTCCTCTATGAAGAAGGGGCCTTTTTTCACAAGTGGTTGATTATGTTTGCTTTGCTGTTTATGTTGTTATGGTGACCCGTGACAACAGCAGATCAATGCTAAATAATGTATTTTTTTACTTCAAAATAAAAAGAAGTATACGATACGTATTTTTTTTGCTGGTAACATAAACAATTTCTCAAAGATACATAAATAAAATATCCAAAAACTTTTAGATGAAATGATACAATCTCTTTCATTTGAATTGGAAGGATTAGTTTTCCGAATTGAGCGGAAGATATCCCGTGAAACTAAACGAAAATACATAAATAAAAGAATTTCTGAGAGTTATGGTTGAGCTCCTTTCAATTGTTTCTTTCTCTCTGTACCTTAACTCTGTTGGTTCATTCTCTCCCTCGTGATCTTCGCTGTTGTGCGACATGGCGAGAGGCGCATCTCAATCTCAATCCACAGCATCCTCCACCACCACGCGACCGGGAGTCATGGCTCCCCGCGGATCCGCTGCTGCCACCGCTGGCATGCGACGCCGCCGTCTCGGCGGAGGAGCCGGAGGAAACAGCTCCTCCGGAGTCGGAGGTGGATCCGGCGCCGGAAGTAACATGCTGAGGTTTTACACCGACGACGCGCCAGGCCTCAAGATCTCGCCGACGGTGGTGCTCGTGATGAGCCTCTGCTTCATTGGCTTCGTCACCGCTCTTCACGTGTTCGGTAAGCTCTACCGTTATCGATCTGGCGCTAACGTTTGATTCCATCACTCAAATCGTTAAATTTGATATCACGATTTCGGATCCTTTGCATCATTTTCGATTTTCCATTCGGTAATCGTTTTTTTTTTGTTGCTTATTTTCTTTGTAAATTATCCTAGGGCTTGATTAGGCTTCCTGTTTTTTTAGCTCTGATGTTGATTGGATTGTGTTGCTGTTGAAGGAAGTCACTTTTGGCCTTTCTGTGATAATCGAATTTTGGCATTTATTTATCTTTTTTAATTCATTCAATTATTTTACTTCAGTGCTTAAATTTCTTAAAACAAAAAAAAAATATATATATATATATATATTACTGCTTAAGAGCAATATCTGCTAATAATGTAGCTTGATTGCGTTAGTTTCTTTTCCACT
This sequence comes from Sophora flavescens, assembly GCA_030762895.1. NCBI lineage: Eukaryota > Viridiplantae > Streptophyta > Magnoliopsida > Fabales > Fabaceae > Sophora > Sophora flavescens. The sequence continues at coordinate 31,328,900 of CM061063.1, forward strand.
TCCAATCAAATGTTTCTATATTTGAAAGTTTCAAAAGTTTCATCTGCCGTTCAGAACAATTGTTGAAAAAATGTGACGCTGCGATGTTGTTTTGAAGAATACTGATATTACAACGATGCGGTCTCGATTACGATTGTGGAACTCATTTTGAAACATTGAATGTTTCTTTCAATACTGAATTGTTGTATTGGGAAGGTTAGTGAAAAGTCTCTACATATATCAATTGTAAACAAGCTTAATACATCAATGTGGTTATGAAAGCCCTGCAGGGTAAAGGAATATTAATTGAATTTACTGTTTACAATTTTACAATTTATTAGAAGTTGGATAAATTTAGCAAGATTTATAACTGTGTATAAGGAAATGGAGCAATAACTCGCTTGAACCCTGTAAGCATATCCTCTTTCCATTTACTTCGAGTATTTGACTTCAGAGCTGTCAATTTGGGTCGATCCAATTCATTCGGGATAGCCCGTAATGGATCAATATATTTCTGTGTCGGGTTGGTTCAAATTAATTGTAGTCAATACTTTATTAGCCCATATCAATCTTCTACGGGCTGCGAGCTAAATGGATTGACCCATTGGTTGATATTTTTAAAATATTTTCTTAATAATGTAACGATATGATAAAAGACTTTAATAATTGTTTTATTTTTGATTTCTTAACAATATAAATAAAATGTTTGAGTTCACTATTTGAAGATTAAAATAAGCTCATAATAATTATTTGATGGATAACACTGTTACTATAGTCACAAAATGCCAAAAAAAAAAATTATATGAGCTCATAATAATAAAACCAAATTTAGTAGTCCTTTACAAAATAACAAAGGAGATCATCATATCACAAAAAAAAATATAGGATCTCATAACAAAAAGCATTAAAAAAAAATGATAGTGCCATCCTAAGTTGGACTGGGCTAAAAATGTTCAGGCTTAAATTTTGTTAACCCAAACTATGTTTTACATTGGGCTAATTGGGTCAACCCGTTAAGCTCGGCTCGTTTTGTCACTTTGACTCAGTACTATATGTATACCATCCTTTATTTTCCATTTTTCGATCCAAGGGTTCATTTGATTTGTTAAAAGAAAAAAGCAAAGAGGCATTACACTGTAAAAATATTGTATTTTGTTTAATTTTTAAATTAGTGTAACTACTAGACAAAAACCAGCTCACAAAACATTTTGTTCCGGCCGGCCGAAACAGGGTGCTTCTAGGGTGTGTGTGTATACAAGTGTTGAAGGTAGTAGTTGTCTTTCTATGGTGTCTGCATGGTGCTTATTTAGCCTTCCGTGGGGTTCTGTGTGCGTGAAACTATTGCTTCTAGTGAGACTAATTTTGTTAGCGAGAATCATGGCGCTCGATTACTCCCTCTACACAAGAATACTCCTCCTTTTTCATGTGTAAGGGGTGGGAATAGGTAAGATCGCTCGTCGGGCTACTACTTTAGCTTTATTTAAGCGCTAATTCAAGATAAATTTATTTAGTAAAAATGTCAGGTCAATGCTTTATAAAAAAACCTATATAGCTAAATAGGTTATGCCTAAGGCTTTAAAAAAAGCCTATTAGGCCTGCCGGGCCAGCCTATTTAGCACACACATGCATAAATATATATATGTATAATATATTATAATATTATAATATATTATTTATATTATTTATAAATAATATATTATAGTGTGACCCTCCCTTCCAGAATATTCCTTCACTCATGGGCTAAGGACCTTGTCCATCTTTCTTTGTTCTTGTAAGGCTGCCTGACACATTATTTATCCTAAGTAATCGACCTATGGTGCCTAGGGTTGATTCTCGGTTCAACCAACTTGGTTGGAATTCCTTCTTGACCCAATGAAGTTGGTCGGCTAGCTATGGTCCGCAGAAGTCGGCTTAACATGATTGGACTGAGAGCCACTAGAGCCTTGGACTACTCGGGCCTAGTCGAATCTTGGCATGAACACTATTGATTTTTGTTATCCACTAAGTAAGGCCTCATTGTCATCCCGACCTCCACTTGAGCACAACCTATTGCCGCAGGCAGAACAATCTGGACAAATTACCTTACCATCATTACAACTCCTTGTACCCCCAAGGGAGAGAGGAGAAAGGAATGAAAAGGTGATGGAGTGTACTGCATGAATTTGAATCTATTTATTCATAATTTATGCCCTGCAATTTAATCAATTGAGCTTACTCACGAAGATTTATTGTTATATTTTTAAATTTAAAAATACTGCTAGTATACTTGCCTACTTGCTAGTATATATCAAAGAGTTATGTTATTTGAACATGTTCCTGCCGAGATCCGACTTACCGGAATCTCACCGTAGAACGTCAAGCCAAGAGTGAACAATGGGGTTGTTTTAGATTATGGCTTGATAGAATATTGTATTCCGGTCCTACGTATCCCAATGGGAATCAAAGCCAGACGTAGTTCTAGGTCCAACCCTTGGCCATACGGTGATCTCAATCCCTTGATCTTGTATCTGATGAATACCAGCGAGTAAGGACTCTTCAATAATCTCTTGGTCAAGCTGGTTCCTCTAATACGCTTAAGGGAGATTCACCTAGGTTAGTCAAAAGTGAGCCCCTCTTTTGGGTTCTCCTCTTTTTATAATAGGATCCTCATATCTTTAAGAGATCTGGATTTATCTCCTTTTATCTCTTAAATCTTCTTTGAGATGTGATTTCCTTAATTTAAGGGATTTTATCTATTCTAACCGGATAAGGTTATTTGAGATAATATCAGGATTATTAAAGATAATATCAATATCTTAAAATGAGATCCTAACCGGATAAGGTTATTTGAGATAATATCAGGATTATTAAAGATAATATCAATATCTTATCCTTCCCACCTTGATTGGATCGGGTATCCGAGCTCGGTGGTCGGGTTTTACTCCTCGGTCAGTACACAAGTCCCCCCAAGCTTTGAGCTAGTAGAAGCGTAAAAGTTTTTATAACAGTAGCCGAGCTTGGCCTTTAAAAACCTTATTTGGAGAATCTAAGGTTTATGGTGTAGGTTTTCTTCCCTTTTCACCATAATTTTAAAGACCGATCTTGTACCTCGGCCAATCGTTCAATCTCGGTGACCGAGCTTAGAAACTTGGTCTCTTTAGCCTTTCAAGTTGGCGAGGTAATTCGCCGAGATTCATGCTTCGAGTTGCCGAGATTTACACCTCGGCCCATACCAAGTCCCCCAAGCTTTGAGCTTTCATAAAGCGTGGAAGCTACTTTGAAAGAGCCGAGCCGAGCCGAGATGTGGGCAGTCGTTGTAGATCTGTGCGGCTACCGAAGTTTCGTAGCTCCCGAGATGAAAAGAGACATTGCCTTCGTTGTTGAGATAAGGCTAGTTTGTGACGTGTGGCCTCTATGGCATTACTTTCGAGGCTTTCTCTTTGGTTGCGTGATTGAAGCCGTTAGCTTATCGCAGTGTTTATGCCGATGTCTTTGCCATGTGTGACTCCTTCATTAGTGTGCCGAATTTGCGCAGACTTGAAGAGACATTCCCTTTATTCACATGGTGTCCGTCATTATTACTTTCCAAAGTAACATTAAGATTTGTTTTCTTTCGAAGCGTCAAGGTCTCTATAATTTGGGGAGATGTTTGCTTAGGAGCTCATTTTGCCTCTTTCTTGCTCAAACCTTTGTTCAAGCTCTTCTCCTTTAATCTTCTGCGTTTCCTTTTCTGTTCCAGGTACGTCACCGTCCTTTCCCTTCATTATTTCTTTCTTCCATGGAAACTTCATTCGAGGTATCCCAGAATGCCTCTTCTGGGGTTCAGATCATAGAGCCTGAAATCAATCAGATTGGGGGCTCTCCTCACCATTCCCCCTCTTCTTCTCATGGTGATGGAGGTGCCAAAGGCTCTTCTTCTTCTTCTGATGGGAGTAGCTCTACTACTCCTGACGCTATCGTTGCCCCTAAGCGCCGCAAGCGTGCTTCAAGGATACCCAAGGTTCCTTACCCGGATATTACCATTCCTGGGTATTTCTGGGTAAAACCCGATGCTGGGGCATTTTATTCTAATTTCAGAACTCTCGATTCCCTTAGCGCCATCAAGGCCAAAGTTACTGCTTCTGATGGTGCTATAGAATGCCTTCCCTGTTTAGATAATGAACATGTGTTTCTTCAAGCGTCTCCCTCTGAACCAGCTTTCAGCTATGTATATAAGACTTTGTTTGAGCAGATTGGTGTCACCATCCCCTTTACCCCTTTCGAGTGTGAGGTTCTAAAAATTATGAACGTTGCTCCTACCTAGCATCACCCGAATAATTAGGCCTTCTTGAAAGCCTTCCAAATTCTGTGTGGCCAGATAGGGATAAAGGCTACTGCTCCTAAGTTTTTTTACTTTTACCGAGTTCGGTTCGGGGACCGAGTTGGCTTGATCTCCCTGAGTGGGGTTGAGCAGAGGGTGATCATCGGGCTCTATAAGAGCTCGTATAAGTTTTTCGAGTCATATTTCTTCAAAGTCCTATCTACTGGAGGTAATGAGTCTTTCTTTTTTGACTCGACTGGAAACCCTAAATTTCCCTTCTACTGACAACCATGCCCTTCTGTTGCGTGATTTTTAGAAATATAAATAAAGGCAAGTGCACCTCGTCGCAATCAAGTAATACGGTGGTGAGACCGGTTATCGTATCCACAGGGATTGGTTGTCAATTACCAATTCACAATTTCAACAACTATTTAGACTAAACTATGGTATGAGAGATTAAAACAGAAAATAAAGAAATAAAATATTTTTGTCTTTTTGGAATTTTGTCAAACACTTGGTATGCAAACAGGGATGTGGCTAGAATTGTCAGGGTTAGACTACACTAATCCTCCCTTAGTTGCAATGAAATGGCTTCTAACACAAGTCCTAATTCAATTATGCCAATCAAGCCTTTTCTAAAGTACTCAAGCCTAATGTCTTAGGTGCATTGAGCCTAAAACCCCAAATTAAACCCTAATGTCTTAGGTGGAATAACCTGAGATTTTGCATTAAGTTAAGACTTATAAGATTGCAAGCAGCCAACACCTATGTCTAGATTCTTGACCTACTTGGCATATGATTCATGAGCATGCCTTAACACCAACCTTCCAGTCATCTATTAAAGCAACATATCATTCCTATGGGTAGCTAATCCAAGGAAAGCATTAAACACAGAATCACATACTTATACGAAATAGAAACTTGTATTAAAACAACCACATCACAATACAACTAAGTTCAGAAAAGTTACATCTAACCCCAACAATGGGGATTTAACTACTCATGATAAAAGGAAATACAAAACAGAATGAGAAAAGGGATGGAGAACACTCATAGACAAGCTTCCTCCATCTTCTCCCCATCCAAGAGCAGAGAAAACACCCCCCTATTTGGGTAGAAACCCTCTCCAGCCGCCAGCCTCAGCCTGCCTCCAAGTGCAGATCCCTAATTCTGTTCAGTGCAGGTTTATTTATAGGTCCGTCGCCCGTCACGGCCGAGACGTCCATCACGGCCAGGCCGGGACGTTTTCTGTTTCGGAACATTTGGCATTTTAGGTCTCTCGTGGCGAGAGACATTGCTCGCGTCGCGAGCCTCCATTCCATGGCCGTGATCTCCATCACGGCCAAGCCGTGATGGTCTTTGACTTGTGATGGTTTTGGGTCACGGCCGTGATGTACATCACGGCTAGGCCGTGATGCACTGCTTTTCAGCCTTTTCGCCTTTTCGCTTTACCCGATCATGGCCGTGACGGGCATCACGGCTAGGCCGTGATGGGCTCTGTTTAGCTCATTTTCTTCCCTTTTAAGGCTCTAATTCATCCAATCTTCATTATAGCCAAATATGCAAAGTTTTTCTCCAATTTCTGCAAAACAACACACAGAAACCACCTCATCCGTTCCAAAGGAAAAACTATACAAAATCAACACTAAATTGGCCTAACTATATGCAAATGCATGCAGAAATGTACATGAAAAATGAGGTAAAATCACACTCATCACCTTCCAAATTTTATACCTATGACCTCAGCTCTATGACCGCTCAAGAGCGAGCCGATGTTGAGGCCCTGAAACTTTATCCTCGACCATTGCCTTGTGGAAAGCTTTTAAAGCTTCCTTCCTCTTCCACTCGACAAGCCGACTTTGAATGTAAGTAGTTTTTGTTGACGAGTGTTAATTTATCCTATAGCGTGCTTATTGTATCTGACCGATTTCCTTCTTCCAGTGATAAGGGGGAAGTTCAACTACAAGGCCCTAATGAAGAAGTCAGCTAATCAAGCTGCTGGTAGATCAGCTCCAGCTTCAAATGTCAAAGGGAAGAAAAAAAAGGTTGCTGAAGCTTCTGACCTGAACACTCGCCTTCCCAAAAGGACTCGAGAAGACATGCAGTCCGAGTTCCTGATAAGAAGTTCTTCTCCCCTACTGATGGTTGAAGAAACTCCTGCTGCTGATAAGAGGTTGGGCAATGCTCCCATGGTGACCGATCTTACTTCGCTCACCAAATGGTACAATGGAAACTGCAACCCGGGCACCAGCTCGCTCTGGGGGAATGAGTTCTACCCTGCTACCCTCATTGGCGGCCAAGTGCTGAAACCTTCTGATGCTCGACTCTTGCTGGAGCATGGGCCTGATGAGAGTATGGAGGCGGCTGCTGCCTATGCTCTTCGGATTGCCTCAATTACTCGCTTCTGGAGTCACCAGATTGCTGATAATGCCAAGAAAATGGAGGTGATGAGGGCCGATGCAGCTCGTGCCTTGAGGGTGAGGGACGAGCTAGCTCATTTCGTGACCAAGTGTGAGGAGCAAGCTCAGACCGTTGGCCAACCGAAGGCCTAAATGGCGAAGCTGGAAAAAGGTAAGACTGCTCTTCAAGCCAAGCTGGACTTAGAAAAAGCCGAGCAACTCAATCTTCAGAAGGTCGCCGAGGAACTTCAAGCTGAGAAGGAGGCCAATCTAGAGCTGCGGAAGTCGCTAGAGGCCAAGAAGGAGGCCAATCTCATGCTCCAACCTATCTGGCTGAAGACGAGGCTTCCATTATGAAGAAGCGTGTCAATGGCTTCTCCCGAGCATGAAGCAGCTTCAGCACTTCAACCCGAATGTTGACTTCTCTCTAGCTGACATGGACAAGGATTTTAAAAGAGATGGAATTCTAGTTCCGTTGTCTGAGCTGAGGATGAGGAACAGGTAGCTAAAGAAGAGGAGGTTGAAGGGCAAGCGGCCGAGGAGGGAGTCGATGGTGGAGGCGAAATGGGCTTACCTGACAACTTTTCTGCTATGCCTCCGAGTGCCGGGGATGACCCCAACTCTATTCTTGTTGAAACCGTTGCTCATGGGGATGCCCATGAGTAACCTAAGAAAAATGTTCCTAGGGCAATGCCTTTTCATTTTGAACTCTTATGTACTATGAGCTTCCCCTTTTTATTAATGAAATCATGTGCTTGCTTACGAGTTACTTTTCACTTAGAAAATTTTCTAAGTTTTTTATGTTCATGCCTTGTTTTTTCATGTCGACTTTTGGAGCTCCATCTTGTAACTTTTTTCTAAGTTAGTGCTTGGCTTTTACATTTTTGCGTGTTACTCGGCGTATTCGAGTTTTTTGGAGCTCGGAATACCTCTTGGTTTTTACTTACCTTCTCAGGCATTGGTTGATTGTAGCTCGGACAACCTTTTTAGGTCTTTTAGTTGTTGCCTCTTTAGGTTCGGCATTTCGACCTTAACTCGGTCGATTTTAGCTCGGACAACCTTTATAGGTCTTTAGTTGTTGCCTCCTTAGGTTCGGCATTTCGACCTTAACTCGGTCGATTTTAGCTCGGTCAACCTTTTTGTTAAGTCTCTAAAATGTCTGATGTACATTTCCCTAAGTTTTGATGAGTACTAAACATTGGTTAATGATTTAATTAACCTTCATATTGGTTGCTAACCTGTCTATCGAGTGTGCAGATTAAATAAGAGAATCATTCGTCCAACAGTATAGTGATAGAAGCTCACGTCCAACACTGTAGTGATTGAAGATCATGTCCAACACTGTAGTGATTAAAACAAACGTCCAGCACTGTAGTGATTGAAGCGTACGTCCAAAACGCAAGAGATAGAAACTTGCGTCCACTAAAGTGATGAAAGCCAGCGTCTACTAAAGTGACACAAGTGCTCGTCCACTGGAGTAACAAAAGCGCTCGTCCATTAAGGTATCAGAAGTGCTCGTCCAATGACATGGCATATGGAGCTCGTCTACTAGGATTACGTTCTTTGGACTTGCTCAAACCTTAATGAGAGTATCCGTCCAATGACGTGGTATATGGGCTCGTCTACTAGGTTACGTTCAACCAGTTAAAGGAGTATCCGTTCAATGACGTGGCATATGGAGCTCGTCTACTAAAGTAACAGAGGCTCTCGTCCACTAAAGTAACAGAAGTGCTCGTCCACTAAAGGTGACAGAAGCGCTCGTCCACACTAGTCTTTGGACTTGCTGAGTCCTTAATATGGAGCTCTTCTACTAGCCCGAATGAAAAAAATCTCAAATGGCTAGATAGACGCGGTTATTTTCAAGATGGAAGCACTTATCTTATGGTCGCGAATTCTATAAGGATTATCAGAATCTTATTTCAAGAACCAGAAAGAGACTTGAAACCTTCTCTCCTACTCAGTTTCACGATTGTCAAGAAAAGTCAGAAGTTACTCTCTCAAGTAACCTTGGATAATCAGAACCAAAGACCAGTTAAAGAATGCTTCCAACATGCTTTATTCCCTAGTACCTCTGGTCCTTACACAAAAAGGGACGTGTACTCAGCAAAGTACAAAAAGCTCTCTGCATAACTCTGATATGGCTGTATCACGATGTATAAAGCCATGATCCTTCATGTTAGAGTACAACCAACGTTCCTATTGCATTAATGGCTGCCCAGAACGACTCTATTGCATTTAATGAAGTTCTGCTTGAAGCCAACATCTGAGGGAATGTCTCTAACGGATCTTAAATGCTTGAAGACCATAAATACAGAAGTCATTAAAGATGAAGATGAGAGAGAGTTGCTGGAGCTACTACTTCTGCTACACTTAATGAAAAATGAGAGGATCGCCACCTTCATCTCAACAAAAATCATCCTCAATGTAAACATTCTATATTCACTCAAGTGAGTGTTATGAGAGATTTCTTTTATCAGTTCTGAAGTACTTAAAAATATATCCACTCTTGTGAGTGTAGGAAGAACTCATCTTTGTAATTCATTGTAAAATCACTCCATGAGTGTTTTGAGATTTTCTCTATGTAACCTTTGTGACAGCCTGATTTTAATTATGTTGTTCAACCGGTTAAAATATAATTAAATTATATTTTAAATTTGAGAGTTAGAAAGTGTTTTTGATTAAAATAAAATCATATTCATAGTCTACTTTTTGGTAGAGGGTTACAGTAAAATTTTCGGTTGAAAATTCATACGAAAGTCGGTCTGCGTTTTCACTGCCAGTACAAGTTTACTGTGCAGAAAACCTAATTTTGACTCGTGAACGAGACGGTTAGTATTTTTATGATGTTTTGTATGGGTTTGGAGTTTTTCGAAAAATCTTGTTCGGGGCCAAATCTCAAGGATTTCTCGGGTGAAATCGTCGGGAAATACGACTAGGGAAGTCATCTGATACGCAATGGAGCAGAGCATCAAGAGGATGAAGGGACATGGAGTGACTTGATGTGAAGGCTATGACACGTCTCAAAAGTGAATCTTGACTTTTTTCAAAATCTCACATTTTCTTACATTCTCTCTCCAACCATACCTCCACACCATACCTCCACCTTACCACACCTTACCTTCTTTCTTTCCCTACAATCAAACCTTCGTTTTCTCTTATTTTTCCTCCCCAAAACCTTGACCCTGTCTCTCGCTCTCTATAAATACTCTTCATTTCCACACTTCACCGCTTTTCCTCCATTTTCTCACCTTTACACCTTATTACATCTCTTCTTCTTCTCTCTTCTTAAGTTCATCTTTTTATCAAGCTTTTTACTTTAAGTTCTTCATCAAAGTTCTTCATATTATTGAGGGTAATGATCCTATGTTGTCTATTTTTTCAAGTTCTTGTCTTTATGTTCATAGTTTTGCTTTAAGTTTCCTTTAAGCTTTCAACCTTCTAAAATCTCTTAAAAATGGTAGAAAACTCCGTTTGAGTTGAAACCAATTTTTATGTTCCTATTTTTACTCCTAATACAACATACTAAAAGGTTGTGTAAAACAAAAAATTCTAACCCTATTTTCTTGATGAGACCGAAACCATGCTTTTTGGTTTTGGTGGGTTTTGTTTAACTTTGCTTGTATGGACTTGTATTTGAGTTCTATTCCAAGATGATCATGACCAAGGGCTCCTTTGTACTAAAGGATGTTAGGTTTAAGTGATTGGAAAAGTTTAGAGATTTTACACATTTTCATGTAAAAGCCTAAACTTTAAGTAGTTTAAGACATTGATGCTTAGTTGATGTTTCTCCAAAGTGATCATGGATTAAGGCTTCCTGATGTATAAGGATGTTAAATCCAAGGAATTGGAAAGTTTAAAATATTTTCTTGCTTTATTTTCCTATGATGGCCGAATGTAATATTTGACCTAGGATGTGTTGTTTTATTTTGTTTTCCAAGATGATTATGGATTAAAGCTCCTTCATGTTAAAGGATGCTATGTCCAAAAGATTGGATGATTTAAAGATCTCTAACCTTACAAACTTGTTAAGGCCGAACCTAAGGGTTCATGGTCTAAGACATTTGATTTTCCATTTCCAAAATGATCATGGTTTCAAGCTCCTTACTATGTATGGATGCTAACCTAATTAAAGAGATTGGAAAATTTAGAAATTCCTAGCCTATTTATCTATGCTTGGACGAAACCCTAAGTCAAGTACTTAGTGGGATTTTTAATTCAACTTTGTTAAAAGATTGTTGTTTATGAACTTCTAGCACTTAAGGATCATAAATCCAAGAGTCTCATAAATTTCGGAAACCCCTAATCCTAGTTTATTATATGAATCGAACCTATACCTTGTGGTTAGTGTTCTTTGATTGAGTTTTAACTCATGATTTCATGTTTCGTAACCTTAGACTTCCATCACGGAGGAAAAGAGGACGTTCGTGGTATACCTCTTCTAGCATCTAATCTCCTTACCTTCACAGAAGGTAGAGTTAATACTTTGTGGTGTGACGACGAGGAGCTCCGAGTTTGGGAGTTCGGTGATAACCCAGGTGGGGGAAAGAACCAACCTATCGTCAGAATGGATAAGTAGTAGATTATATAATAAATGTATAAGGCGACCTAAACCCTACTAGTAGTCGAGTAATCGACAATACCAAAATCACATTGGAAACCTTTTCTGAAAAACCAATGGCGATTCGGGGATTGTAGCTTTATTGGCATTAGATTGATCTTTATATTCTTGATGGTTGATATTGTGTTATGCATGATCTGCCTGGTTTTTATTATTATGCTTAGTGGATTTTTAAGCAAAGATATATATGTTGTCTAAGAGATGATTGTTTTGGGTGTGAGGATAATGATGATTTAGAAGTGCCTAACTTAGATGTGGAATGTTAAAGAGGTGTTATGGCATGTGTCAAGTGCTAATGGAAGGTTAAGGCACTAAGATGTTGTTAAAACGGGTTGGTGAGATTCAAGTATAGGTGTTGTTGTCCACAACCGTGTATTGGTAATATAATACACAAGGACAAAAGTGTATTGGTAATATAATACGCAAGGACATCTGTGTATTGGTAATATAATACACCGTGTATTGGTAATATAATACACGTAAAACACTTCTGTGTATTGGTAATATAATACACCGTGTATTGGTAATATAATACACGTAAAATATTTCTGTGTATTGGTAATATAGTACACCGTGTATTGGTAATATAATATACGTAAAACACTACTGTGTATTGGTAATATAATACACCGTGTATTGGTAATACACGTAAAACATTCGTGTATTGGTAATATAATACACCGTGTATTGGTAATATAATACACGTAAAACACTTCTATGTATTGGTAATATAATACACCGTGTATTGGTAATATAATACACCTAAAATCAAGAGTCCTCGCAAGATCACTTCCACCTTAACGGGAATGGGGGTGGAACACCTTAACGGGAATGGAGGTGTGCACTAGGTGGAACATCCTAACGGGAATGAGGGTGTGCCCTGATGCAAATGAGGGATGGTGACAGGAGTGGTAGTGGCCACGATAACGTAAAGACATGGTGACAGGATTAGAGAGGTTACGTTTAAATAACGTGTTAGATTGCCTGAGAGTAAGGGTAGAGGATGATATATATTAACCCGAGGATGATTCGTTAGTTATGTGTGTTGATTGTCTATGACAATTACCGTATAATTTACTATGACTCTTTTCCGCTTTTTGATGATAGAACTATTTCTTATCCCCTGTATATTTCTGTATTTTGTATTTTATCTCCTTGTGGAATTGTACGAGAAAACCCTGTGGATGAGCGTAACCAGGAGGCTTTGGATGGAACGCCCTACGAACCACCCATGGTGATTAGGGTCTAGTTAGTTATGGCCAGTGCGTTCCATGAGGTGTATTTTTATTATGTTTTCCGCTGTTTAACTTTTTGTCTAAGTATATGCCTGTGAGGGATCCTACTGATAGGATATCCTCAACAGTGTTTTGTAATATGCATAATATACTTATATTGTGATATGCCACTCTAGATGAAGTTGTATACTTTATAAGTTAAGTTTTAATTTTTACGTATTTTCACGTTAAGCGTGCGATTAAGTAATTAAATAATGAGGTTTTAATCTAATGACACAAAGAGGCACAGCGGGGTGTCTCAACCTTCATCAAAATCCAGTGAGCCTGGAGAGGCTAGGTGAAAATAATACTTGCAACAGCCTGGAGAGGTTGGTTAAGAATAATACTCGTTGAGCCTGGAGAGGTTAGGTGTGCAAATAATACTTGCAACAATCTAGAGAGGCTGGGTAAGAACAATACTCAATGAGCCTGGAGAGGCTAGGTGTGCAAATAATACTTGCAACAGTCTGGAGAGGCTGGTTAAGAACAATACTCAATGAGCCTGGAGAGGCTAGGTGTGCAAATAATACTTGCAACAGTCTGGAGAGACTGGTTAAGAACAATACTTAATGAGCTTGGAGAGGCTAGGTGTGCAAAGACTGCTCATTGTAATTATCTGATGTGATAGTGGATAAAAACTCAACTACTGCTGGGGACTGGATGTAGCTCATCGTTTATGTGAGTGAAGCAGGATAAATCTTGTTGTTTATTTTCTCTCTACCCTTATCTCCTTATCTTTGTTGTTTTATGTATTTTCAACAAAGTTTTCTAACTGATTTTAAGCTTTATGTTCTAACCTATTTTCAAATGTTTTTTATCCTCTAGATGTTGTCTAACCGGTTAATGTTTAGTCTGAGATAATCAGACAAGTCAATATTGTCCATTAGACAAGTGAAATGCTTTATCTTCCTTATTTCCAAACTGGTTAAAAATATGTTATTAGTTTTGTTAGATGGTTTTTAAATTATCTTCTTTTATCCATCTACACTCTCTTTATTTGAAAAACTCTTATTTATGTTTTGTTGTTTAGTAAAAGTTTTAAATTTCTATTATCACCCAGTTCACCCCCCTCTTGTGTGATGGTTGCTTTGATCTAACAATTGGTTTCAGAGCTACGTGCTCTGTAGAGAAGCTTAACCGCTTAGAGTTAAAGATCCTTGTTATCTTAGCAACCAAAATCTTTTTTTTTTAAAAATGTTTGATTTTAAATTTTAAAAAAAAAACCTCGTGTCTTTGAATTTCTTTTCACAAAAATTCAAACTGGAAATGTTTTTATAAGATGTTAATTTTGTTTTGTGAAATGTTTTTCTTTATACTCTTTTCTCTTCTAAACCAAATTCATTTGGACTAATATTGTTAAAATACTTTTTTTAACATTAGAAAAATGTTTTTAAGAATTTTGTCTTTTAAAAATGTTGTTTTTGACAAACCCAAAAGGTGCATCAAATCTAAATTAGTGACCTCAAGAATTAGAAGATGCAGATCATTGATAGAAGTTGGATTATAAAAATGTCTTCAAGAAGAAGAACACAACATAATTAGTGACTTTTCGTCTCAAGAAGCCTGTGAGGAAAAGTACTTAACAAGATGGAAGGATCACCCAACAAGAAAGGAAACCTTCTATAAAAGATCTAACTCAAGAAAAACTTTTGGAATTGAGTTTATTAAACTTGAGAAGCCACACCGGAAGTTACTTGATCCTATTCCCTGTTGAAAAGTTCAGAACAACATGACTGCTGAAAAATTAAAGGAATCAGAAAGGGAAAGTTATAGGAATTGGTACTATTGGTGGCAAACCCCCTCTTCCCTCTATATCTAATGTTCTTATGGTTAAAGGATTAAGACACAATTTGCTTAGCATAAGTCAATTATGTGATAATGGTTTTGGTGTTTCCTTTACCAAGGATGTATGCATAGTTAAAGACTGTTGTGGCAAAACCCTCTTTTCAGCTAAAAGGCAACAAAATCTTTATAAGATTGAACTGTCTGATCTCTCAGATCAAAGTGTAACTTGTCTGATGTCTAAAGAGGATGAGAGATGGTTATGACATAAGAAACTAGGACATGCTAGTATGAAACTAATTTCTGAATTAAAAAGAAATAATATCGTAAGAGGATTGCCTGATATTAGCTTTAAGAAAGACGTCTTGTGTGATGCATGTCAGAGAGGTAAACAGATAAAATCAAGTTTCAAATCTAAAAACCAAGTATCAACCTCTAGACCTCTTCAGTTGTTACACATGGATCTGTTTGGACCAGTTAGTGTTGCCAGCCTGGCTGGAAGAAAATATGGATTTGTCATAGTTGATGGCTATTCTAGATACACACGGGTACTCTTCCTAACACACAAGGATGAGACTTTTAAGGCTTTCTCGGTATTCTTCAAAAGAGAACAAAATGAGCAGGGTTTCTGTATTTCTACCCTTAGAAGTGATCATGGGGGAGAATTTGAAAATGAGCAGTTTAGACAGTTCTGTGAGGAGAATGGAATCTCTCACAATTTCTCTGCACCTAGAACTCCACAGCAAAATGGAGTGGTTGAGAGAAAAAACAGATCTCTGCAAGAGATGGCTAGATCTTCTCAATGAAAATAATCTCCCTAAGTACTTCAGGCGGTGTCAGAACACTGCTTGTTATGTACAAAACATAATACTTATTAGGCCTTTTCTAAAAAGGACTCCTTATGAATTGTGGAAAGGAAAAAGCCCCAACATATCTTATTTTCATGCTTTTGGATGTGAATGTTTTATTCTGAATACCAAAGATAATTTTGGAAAGTTTGATTCTAAGGTAGATAAAGGTATTTTCGTAGGATATTCTGAAAAGTCTAAGGCTTTTAGAGTATACAATTCAAGAACTTGTATTATTGAAGAATATGCTCATGTTAAATTCAATGATGGATTAAAGACTGATAAAGAACTATCAGATCTAGAAGATGATCTTGCAGGTCTTGATATAAACAAGCCAGAAAGCCAACAACCCGATCTAACCAAAACAGAACCTGTGCCTGAGGCTGAAAGACAAGTGGAACAAACGAGTCAGCAGACAAGTCAAGATCTTCATGATGATCTCAAAAGGGATTAGAAGTTCAACACTCATCATGCTAAGGATCTTATTATTGGAAATCCTTCTGAAGGAGTAAGAACCAGATCCACATCAAGAGCATCAAGCAATGTGGCCTTTATTTCAGATTTGGAGCCTAAACGCATTGAAGAAGCTCTTGAGGATGAAAGCTGGATTCTTTCTATGCAAGAACAACTTAACCAGTTCACAAGAAATGATGTCTGGACTCTTGTCTCTAAGCCTAAAAACAAGTCGGTTATTGGAACAAGATGGGTCTTCAGAAACAAATTAGCTGAAGATGGTAAAGTTGTCAGAAATAAACCAAGGTTAGTAGCTCAAGGCTATAACCAACAAGAATGTATTGATTATACTGAAACCTTTGCACCTGTAGCTAGAATAGAAGCCATACGCATTTTAATGTCATATGCTGCACAACACCAAATTACCCTGTTTTAAAAGGATGTAAAAAGTGCTTTTCTAAATTGTATAATTGAAGAAGAAGTGTATGTTAAACAACCCCCTGGTTTTGAGGATACTGATAAACCAGATCATGTAACGCCATTTGTTACATTAGTAATCCCAAGATGAAATCAATAAAAAAATCCTTTAAAACATTTAATTAAAACATATATCTCATAAGGAAAAATTAAAAAAATATTTAAAGTCTGAAAATACTTCATATTAAATAATATAGTAATAAAATATCCATGTAATGAAGATAAATATAAATGAAAACCACAAGCCTCAATACCGGGCGTCTACTAACAAACCCAATGATAAATAAATAAACTTGTCTAGCCACATACGGCTCCTTATTTAGGAAGATACTAAGCAAAATAGAAAGAATAACTAATAGAATCCACTAAGTCTTCACGCCTCTTCAGTTTCAATGACGTCCTCCTCGTGCTCTGAAAACAATACTTAATAATGAGATATAAAATCCCAGTGATCAACAATATATTTTTATAAAATTATTTTCGAAAATAGCATTGTTCTCAGCCGGCTTGGTAACCAGAAAAACTGTCCATGGCACCCTCTAATTTTCCAAAATAATATATATAAAAGAAAATACTTTTAATATTAATAATAATATCATCTCAATACATCACATTCCACATACCAGATAAGTTCTAGTTTAATCCAAGCGACCCGAAGACCTCCTAATTAAAATGGCCTCTTGCCTGCATGCCATATATTCACACATCACGCGACAATGGCGTCCCATTGCCCACCCCTACTCACGAGGAGTGTTTCGATGTCACCCTCCTGTCGGGGACATTTCCATTTCGATACCTCCCATGTGCACATGGTGGTATTTCTCCTTTTTCGACTCCCCATCCTGTGGCGGTGTTACTTTCGATACTCCCTTTTAGGTAGTATTACTCATTTTCGACATCCCAATTATATGGGGATGTTACTTTCGATACCCCATTACGGTGGTATTACTTTTCGATGGTATTACTTCACGCCTATCATAGGTGGTATTGCGGCAAACATCATACAATTCATCATAAGGAACAATTTCATGTCTCATACGTGTAACAATTCATTTACCAAAAATTAAATATTTGATTTTATCATGCATGTCAAATAAACTCAAATGGCATAGCACACACCAATAAGCACGTCATTCAACTAATAAAAATACCAATCATGTATTTCATGCCATCAGTAACAAGAATAAATACCCAATTTAATAATCCTTTTTTTTATTTTAATTCAAAACCCCCCAAAAATTAGTTTATTAATAACATGCACCGTTCAATTAAAATCTCTCAAAATCATAGCTAAATCACCCAACACAACAAACACATGTACCGTGGAAAGGGTTATTAAAAGGTACTGTTGCTCACCTCTCGAAGACCTCCAAACTGCTCAAAAAAATATGTATGATAAAACGAATGTCTCTGAAAAAAAAATCTTCTTCCCTTCAGTGTCACGATTGCACAGAACCATGGATGGACCTAGACACACCCCAATATGTATTTGCTGCTGCTAATAGCAACTAGATCTTCAAATTAGCACCATCTCCAACATTTGGAGAACGACTTCCGATAATTCTAGATTGATTGCCAAGTCCCAAATTCAATGTCCTAAAACCCTTTCGGAACACTGTTTCACATCTGGAATTGCTTGCGGTGGAAGATCGACGAGCAACACAGTGAAGGAGTCAAACGCCATTGGAGCGAACCATTTGGGAACTCTAACGCGCTATTGAGGTTCGTGTCAATGAGAAATGTTGAAGCTTTGCAATGTGAATTAGGGTTTTTAAATTCGTTTTTTTTAAACAACCATTTGAATTACTTTTGGGCAAAAGCCAAAAGTCCATAAAGGTGTGGATGGGCTTGACGGACAGTCCTGCACACATACACACACAATATATATATATATATATATATATATATATATATATATATATATATATATTATTTTGAATACTTATAATTGTTAAGTAATTTCAATAAATCCTTATAGTATCGATTCTTTATACTAAACCTTTTAATTATATTTAACTTTTATTATATCATTATTATTTATTTATTTTATTACTTTTTTTTGTGACTTAATCTTTTATTTATTTTATTTTTTTCCCATTAATTATATTATAATTTTAGGATGTTACAGATCACGTTTTCAAACTTAAAAAGGCATTATATGGTTTGAAACAAGCACCTAGAGCATGGTATGATAGGCTTAGTTCTTTTCTCATGCATAATGGTTTTACTAGAGGACAAGTAGACATTACTCTGTTCAAAAAATGCTCTAAAGAGAACTTTATTATAGTTCAAATATATGTTGATGATATTATTTTTGAAGCAACTAATGAAAAGTTGTGCAAGGAATTTTCAAATCTAATGCAAGCTGAATTTGAGATGAGCATGATGGGAGAATTGAAGTTCTTCCTTGGATTACAAATCAAGCAGACAAGTGATGGAATTTACATTCATCAACAAAAATATACCAAGGAGATACTCAAGAAATACAAAATGGAAAATGCAAACCTCATGAAAGCCCCTATGCAACCCAATGCAAAACTAAGCAAAGATGATGAAGGTAAAAAGGTAGATCAAACTTTATACAGAGGTATGATTGGCTCTCTACTGTACTTAACTTCAAGCAGACCTGACATTCAATTTAGTATCTGTATGTGTGCTAGATTCCAATCTGATCCTAGAGAATCTCATCTTAAGGCTGTTAAAAGAATATTTAGATATTTGCTTGGAGCTACTAATCTTGGTTTGCTGTATTTAATATCAAAAGAATACAGATTAGTGGGATATTGTGATGCTGATTTTGCTGGAGATAGAATAGAAAGAAAAAGCACCAGTGGAGGATGTCACTTCATTGGAGCAAGTTTAGTCTCATGGTCAAGCAAGAGGCAGACAACCATTGCCCTGTCTACTGCTGAAGCAGAATATATCTCTACTGCTAGTTGCTGCTCTCAACTCTTATGGGTAAAACATCAACTTGAGGATTACTCTATTTATGAACATAACATATCTGTATGGTGTGATAATTCGAGTGCTATATGCTTAACTAAAAATCCAATTCAGCATTCTAAGGCTAAGCATATTGAAATCAAACATCATTTCATTAGGGATTATGTTCAAAAAAGCATCTTTGATATTAAGTTTGTTAAAACTGAAAATCAATGGGCTGATATTTTCACTAAACCCCTCGCAAAAGAATGGTTTTTATTTATTAGAGATAATCTAAACATAATTGCATTGTTGAATGACATGTCTGAATGTTAAGCTGTCTGTGCTAAATCTGTCATTACTCCTATATACATGTTCTTTCAACTAAGCATTAGTTTAGGGGGAGTAATGATACAATAGTTTAAGTGGAGTATGTCTAATATGCTTGCTGCATTACTATGATTTTCTTAACATGTTATCTTGCCCTTAACATATCTCATAAATAAAACTTGATAACCCTTTTTTATGTTGACAAAAGGGGGGAGAATAGGAGAAATTAAGATTTGTGATAGCAATATGTTATAGGAGAATGGGAGAATGAATATGATATGACCTGTTCGCTTAAGAAAATTTCAACCTGTCTATATATGCTATTTTCTTTGTTGATATTTTCCGAGGTTCATTAAATCATCTCAATGTTTGTCATCATCAAAAAGGGGAAGATTGTTAAGTCTCTAAAATGTCTGACATGCATTTCCTTAAGTTTTGATGAGAACTAAACATTGGTTAATGATTTAATTAACCTTCATATTGGTTGCTAACCTGTCTATCGAGAGTGCAGATTAAATAAGAGAATCATCCATCCAATAGTGTAGTGATAGAAGCTCACGTCCAACACTGCAGTGATTGAAGCTCATGTCCAACACTGTAGTGATTAAAACAAACGTCCAACACTGTAGTGATTGAAGCGCACGTCCTAAACGCAAGAGATAGAAACATGCATCCACTAAAATGAAAGCCAACGTCCACTAAAGTGATGAAAGCCAGCATCTACTAAAGTGACACAAGTGTTCGTCCACTAGAGTAACAAAAGCGCTCATCCATTAAGGTATCAGAAGCGCTCGTCCAATGACGTGGCATATGGAGCTTGTCCATTAAGGTAACAGAAGTGCTCGTCCAATGACGAGGCATATGGAGCTCGTCTACTAGGATTACGTTCTTTGGACTTGCTAAAACCTTAATGAGAGTATCCGTCCAATGACGTGACATATGGGCTCGTCTACTAGGTTACGTTCAACCAGTTAAAGGAGTATCCGTCCAATGACGTGGCATATGGAGCTCGTCTACTAAAGTAACAGAGGCTCTCCTCTACTAAAGTAACAGAGGCTCTCATCACTAAAGTAACAGAGGCTCTCGTCCACTAAAGTAACAGAAGTGCTCGTCCACTAAAGGTGACAGAAGCGCTCGTCCACACTAGTCTTTGGACTTGCTGAGTCCTTAATATGGAGCTCGTCTACTAGCCCGAATGAAAAGCATCTCAAATGGCTAGATAGACGCGGTTATTTTCAAGATGGAAGCACTTATCTTATGGACGCGAATTCTATAAGGATTATCATAATCTTATTTCAAGAACCAGAAAGACACTTGAAACTTTTTCTCCTACTCAGTTTCACGATTATCAAGAAAAGTCAGAAGTTACTCTCTCAAGTAACCTTGGATAATCGGAACCAAAGACCAGTTAAAGAATGCTTTCAAAATGCTTTATTCCCTAGTACCTCTGGTCCTTACACAAAAAGGGATGTGTTCTCAGCAAAGTACAAAAATCTATCTGCACAACTTTGATATGGCTGTATCACGATGCATAAAGCCATGATCCTTCATGTTAGAGTACAACCAACGTTCCTATTGCATTAATGGCTGCCCAGAACGACTCTATTGCATTTAATGAAGTTCTGCTTGAATCCAACACCTGAGGGAATGTCTCTAATGGATCTTAAGTGCTTGAAGACCATAAATACAGAAGTCATTGAAGATGAAGATGAGAGAGAGTTGCTAGAGGTACTACTTCTGCTACACTTAATGAAAAATGAGAGGATCGCCACCTTCATCTCAACAAAAATCATCCTCAATGTAAACATTCTATATTCACTCAAGTGAGTGTTATGGGAGATTTCTTTTATCAGTTCTGAAGTACTTAAAAATATATCCACTCTTGTGAGTGTAGGAAGAACTCATCTCTGTACTTCATTGTAAAATCACTCCATGAGTGTTGTGAGATTTTCTTTATGTAACCTTCATCAAAATCCAGTGAGCCTGGGGAGGCTAGGTGAAAATAATACTTGCGACAGCCTGGAGAGGTTGGTTAAGAATAATACTCATTGAGCCTGGAGAGGCTAGGTGTGCAAATAATACTTGCAACAGTCTGGAGAGGCTGGTTAAGAACAATACTCAATGAGCCTGGAGAGGCTAGGTGTGCAAATAATACTTGCAACAGTCTGGAGAGGCTGGTTAAGAACAATACTCAATGAGCCTGGAGAGGCTAGGTGTGCAAATAATACTTGCAACAGTCTGGAGAGACTAGTTAAGAGCAATACTCAATGAACCTAGAGAGGCTAGGTGTGCAAATAATACTTGCAACAGTCTGGAGAGGCTGGTTAAGAACAATACTCAATGAGCTTAGAGAGGTTAGGTGTGCAAACACTACTCATTGTAATTATCTGATGTCATAGTGGAGAAAAACTCAGCTACTGCTGGGGACTGGATGTAGCTCATCGTTTATATGAGTGAACCGGGATAAATCTTGTTGTTTATTTTCTCTCTACCCTTATCTCCTTATCTTTGATGTTTTATGTATTTTCAATAAAGTTTTCTAACTGATTTTAAGCTTTATGGTCTAAGCTATTTTCAAATGTTTTTTTATCCTCTAGATGTTGTCTAACCGGTTAATGTTAAGTCTAAGATAATCAGACAAGTAAATATTGTCCATTAGACAAGTGAAATGCTTTATCTTCCTTATTTCCAAACTGGTTAAAAATATGTTATTAGTTTTGTTAGATGGTTTTTAAATTATCTTCTTTTATCCATCTACACTCTTTATTTGAAAAACTCTTATTTATGTTTTATTATTTAGTAAAAGTTTTAAATTTCTATTATCACCCAATTCACCCCCCCCCTCTTGTGTGATGGTTGCTTTGATCTAACAATTGGTATCAGAGCTACGTGCTTTGTAGAGAAGCTTAACCGCTTAGAGTTAAAGATCCTTGTTATCTTAGCAACCAAAATCTTTTTTTTTTAAATGTTTGATTTTAATTTTTTTTTTAAAAAAAAACCTCGTGTCTTTGAATTTCTTATCCCAAAAATTCAAACTGGAAATGTTTTTATAAGATGTTAATTTTGTTTTGTGAAATGTTTTTCTTTATACTCTTTTCTTTTCTAAACCAAATTCATTTGGACTAAACTTGTTAAAATAATTTTTTTAACATTAGAAAAATGTTTTTAAGAATTTTGTCTTTTAAAAATGTTGTTTTTGACAAACCCAAAAAGTGCAACAAATCTAAAAATATTTTATTTCTGTTTAATGCTATTTATGTTACCAACAATGCTTCTTTGTGTAAAAGTATATCCTTGAATTAGAAGATGCAGATCATTGATGGAAGTTGGATTATAAAAATGTCTTCAAGAAGAAGAACACAATATAATTAGTGACTCTTCGTCTCAAGAAGCCTGTGAGGAAAAGTACTTAACAAGATGGAAGGATCACCCAACAAGAAAGGAAACCTTCTATAAAGGATCTAACTCAAGAAAAACTTTTGGAGTTGAGTTTATTAAACTTGAGAAGCCACACCGGAAGTTACTTGATCCAATTCCCTGTTGAAAAGTTTAGAACAACATGACTGCTAAAAAATTAAAGGAATCAGAAAGGGAAAGTTATAGGAATTGGTACTATTGGTGGTAAACCCCCTCTTCCCTCTATATCTAATGTTCTTATGGTTAAAGGATTAAGACATAATTTGCTTTGCATAAGTCAATTATGTGATAGTGGTTTTGATGTTTCCTTTACCAAGGATGTATGCATAGTTAAAGACTGTTGTGTCAAAATCCTCTTTTCAGCTAAAAAGCAACAAAATCTTTATAAGATTGAATTGTCTGATCTCTCAGATCAAAGTGTAACTTGTCTGATGTCAAAAAAGGATGAGAGATGGTTATGGCATAAGAAACTAGGACATGCTAGTATGAAACTAATTTCTGAATTAAAAAGAAATAATCACGTAAGAGGATTGCCTGATATTAGCTTTAAGAAAGATGTTGTGTGTGATGCATGTCAAGAGGTAAACAGATAAAATCAAGTTTCAAATCTAAAAACCAAGTATCAACCTCTAGACCTCTTCAGTTGTTACACATGGATCTGTTTGGACCAGTTAGTGTTGCCAGCCTGGCTGGAAGAAAATATGGATTTGTCATAGTTGATGACTATTCTAGATACACATGGGTACTCTTCCTAACCCACAAGGATGAGACTTTTAAGGCTTTCTTAGTATTCTGCAAAAGAGTACAAAATGAGTAGGGTTTCTGTATTTATACCCTTAGAAGTGATCATGGGGGAGAATTTGAAAATGAGCAGTTTAGATAGTTCTGTGAGGATAATGGAATCTCTCACAATTTCTCTGCACCTAGAACTCCACAGCAAAATGGAGTGGTTGAGAGAAAGAACAGATCTCTGCAAGAGATGGCTAGATCTATGCTCAATGAAAATAATCTCCCTAAGTACTTGTGGGTAGAAGCTGTAAACACTGCTTGTTATGTATAAAACAGAATACTTATTAAGCCTTTTCTAAAAAGGACTCCTTATGAATTGTGGAAAGGAAAAAGCCCCAACATATCTTATTTTCATGCTTTTGGATGTGAATGTTTTATTCTGAATACCAAAGATAATCTTGGAAAGTTTGATTCTAAGGTAGATAAAGTTATTTTCGTAGGATATTCTGAAAAGTCTAAGGCTTTTAGAGTATACAATTCAAGAACCTGTATTATTGAAGAATCTGCTCATGTTAAATTCAATGATGGATTAAATATTGATAAAGAACTATCAGATCTAGAAGATGATCTTGCAGGTCTTGATATAAACAAGCCATAAAGTCAACAACCCGATCTAACCAAAACAGAACCTGTGCCTGAGGCTGAAAGACAAGTGGAACAAACGAGTCAGCAGACAAGTCAAGATCTTCATGATGATCTCAAAAGGGATTGGAAGTTCAACACTCATCATCCTAAGGATCTTATTATTGGAAATCCTTCTGAAGGAGTAAGAACCAGATCCACATTAAGAGAATCAAGCAATGTGGCCTTTATTTCATATTTGGAGCCTAAACGCATTGAAGAAGCTCTTGAGGATGAAAGCTGGATTCTTGCTATGCAAGAAGAACTTAACCAGTTCACAAGAAATTATGTCTGGACTCTTGTCTCTAAGCCTAAAAACAAGTCGGTTATTGGAACAAGATGGGTCTTCAGAAACAAATTAGATGAAGATGGTAAAGTTATCAGAAATAAAGCAAGGTTAGTAGCTCAAGGCTATAGCCAACAAGAAGGTATTGATTATACTAAAACCTTTGCACCTGTAGCTAGAATAGAAGCAATACGCATTTTAATGTCATATGTTGCACAATACCAAATTACCCTGTTTGAAATGGATGTAAAAAGTGTTTTTCTAAATAGTATAATTGAAGAAGAAGTGTATGTTAAACAACCCCCTGGTTTTGTGGATACTGTTAAACCAGATCACGTTTTCAAACTTAAAAAGGCATTATATGGTTTGAAACAAGCACCTAGAGCATGGTATGATAGGCTCAGTTCTTTTCTCATGCATAATGGTTTTACTAGAAGACAAGTAGACACTACTCTGTTCAAAAAATGCTCTAAAGAGAACTTTATTATAGTTTAAATATATGTTGATGATATTATTTTTGGAGCACCTAATGAAAAGCTGTGCAAGGAATTTTCAAATCTAATGCAAGATGAATTTGAGATGAGCATGATGGGAGAATTGAAGTTCTTCCTCGGATTACAAATCAAGAAGACAAGTGATGGAATTTACATTCATCAACAAAAATATACCAAGGAGATACTCAAGAAATACAAAATGGAAAATGCAAAGCTCATGAAAGCCCCTATGCAACCCAATGTAAAACTAAGCAAAGATGATGAAGGTAAAAATGTAGATCAAACTGTCTACAGAGGTATGATTGGCTCTCTACTGTACTTAACTTCAAGCAGACCTGACATTCAATTTAGTGTCTGTATGTGTACTAGATTCCAATCTGATCCTAGAGAATCTCATCTTAAGGCTGTTAAAAGAATATTTAGATATTTTCTTGGAACTACTAATCATGGTTTGCTGTAATTAAGATCAAAAGAATACAGATTAGTGGGATATTGTGATGCTGATTTTGCTGGAGATAGAATAGAAAGAAAAAGCACCAGTGGAGGATGTCACTTCATTGGAGCAAGTTTAGTCTCATGGTCAAGCAAGAGGCAGACAACCATTGCCCTGTCTACTGCTGAAGCAGAATATATCTCTGCTGCTAGTTGCTGCTCTCAACTCTTATGGGTAAAATATCAACTTGAGGATTACTCTATTTATGAACATATCTGTATGGTGTGATAATTCGAGTGCTATATGCTTAACTAAAAATCTAATTCAACATTCTAAGGCTAAGCATATTGAAATCAAACATCATTTCATTAGGGATTATGTTCAAAAAGGCATCTTTGATATTAAGTTTGTTAAAACTGAAAATCAATGGGCTGATATTTTCACTAAACCCCTCACAAAAGAAAGGTTTTTATTTATTAGAGATAATCTAAACATGCATTGCATTGTTGAATGACATGTGTGAATGTTAAGCTGTCTGTGCTAAATCTGTCATTACTCCTATATACATGTTCTTTCAACTAAGCATTAATTCAGGGGGAGTAATGATACAATAGTTTAAGTGGAGTATGTCTAATATGCTTGCTGCATTACTATGATTTTATTAACATGTTATCTTGCCGTTAACATATCTCATAAATAAAACTTCATAACCCTTTTTGATGTTGACAAAAAGGGGAGAATAGGAGAAATTGAGATTTGTGATAGAAATATGTTATAGGAGAATGAATATGATATGACCTGTTCGCTTAAGAAAATTTCAACCTGTCTAATATTGCTATTTTCTTTGTTGATATTTTCTGAGTTTCATTAAATCATCTCAATGTTTGTCATCATAAAAAAGGGGGAGATTATTAAGTCTCTAAAATATCTGATGTACATTTCCCTATGTTTTGATGAGAACTAAACATTGGTTAATGATTTAATTAACCTTCATATTGGTTGCTAATCTGTCTATCGAGTGTACAGATTAAATAAGAGAATCATCCGTCCAACAGTGTAGTGATAGAAGCTCACGTCCAACACTGCAGTGATTGAAGCTCATGTCCAACATTGTAGTGATTAAAACAAACGTCCAGCACTGTAGTGATTGAAGCGCACGTCCAAAACACAAGAGATAGAAACTTGCGTCCACTAAAGTGAAAGCCAACGTCCACTAAAGTGATGAAAGCCAGCGTCTACTAAAGTGACACAAGTGCTCGTCCACTGGAGTAACAAAAGCGCTCGTCCATTAAGGTATCAGAAGCGCTCGTCCAATGACGTGGTATATGGAGCTTGTCCATTAGGGTAACAGAAGCGCTCGTCCAATGACATGGCATATGGAGCTCGTCTACTAGGATTACGTTCTTTGGACTTGCTAAAACCTTAATGAGAGTATCCGTCCAATGACGTGGCATATGGGCTCATCTACTAGGTTACGTTCAACCAGTTAAAGGAGTATCCGTCCAATGATGTGGCATATGGAGCTCGTCTACTAAAGTAACAGAAGCTCTCGTCTACTAAAGTAACAGAGGCTCTCGTCCACTAAAGTAACAGAGGCTCTTGTCTACTAAAGTAACAGTGGCTCTCATCCACTAAAGTAACATAAGTGCTCGTCCACTAAAGGTGACAGAAGCGCTCGTCCACACTAGTCTTTGGACTTGCTGATTCCTTAATATGGAGCTCGTCTACTAGACCGAATGAAAAAAATCTCAAATGGCTAGATAGACGCGGTTATTTTCAAGATGGAAGCACTTATCTTATGGACGCAAATTCTATAAGGATTATCATAATCTTATTTCAAGAACCAGAAAGAGACTTGAAGCCTTCTCTCCTACTCAGTTTCACAATTATCAAGAAAAGTCAGAAGTTACTCTCTCAAGCAACCTTGGATAATCAGAACCAAAGACCAGTTAAAGAATGCTTCCAACATGCTTTATTCCCTAGTACCTCTGGTCCTTATACAAAAAGGGAAGTGTACTCAGCAAAGTACTAAAAGCTCTCTGCACAACTCTGATATGGCTGTATCACGATGCATAAAGCCATGATACTTCATGTTAGAGTACAACCAACGTTCCTATTGTATTAATGGCTGCCCAGAACGACTCTATTGTATTTAATGAAGTTCTACTTGAAGCCAACATCTGAGGGAATGTCTCTAACGGATCCTAAATGCTTGAAGACCATAAATATAGAAGTCATTGAAGATGAAGATGAGAGAGAGTTGCTGGAGCTACTACTTCTGCTACACTTAATTAAAAATGAGAGGATTGCCACCTTCATCTCAACAGAAATCATCCTCAATGTAAGCATTCTATATTCACTCAAGTGAGTGTTATGAGAGATTTCTTTTATCAGTTCTGAAGTACTTAAAAATATATCCACTCTTGTGAGTGTAGGAAGAACTCATCTCTGTACTTCATTGTAAAATCACTCCATGAGTGTTGTGAGATTTTCTCTATGTAAGCTTCATCAAAA
Organism: Sophora flavescens; assembly: GCA_030762895.1. Taxonomy (NCBI): domain Eukaryota; kingdom Viridiplantae; phylum Streptophyta; class Magnoliopsida; order Fabales; family Fabaceae; genus Sophora; species Sophora flavescens. Next base: position 31,356,815 of record CM061063.1, read on the forward strand.
TCCAGTGAGCCTGGAAAGGCTAGGTGAAAATAATACTTGCAACAGCCTGGAGAGGTTGGTTAAGAATAATAATCGTTGAGCCTGGAGAGGCTAGGTGTGCAAATAATACTTGCAACAGTCTGGAGAGGCTGGTTAAGAACAATACTCAATGAGCTTGGAGAGGCTAGGTGTACAAATAATACTTACAACAGTCTGGAGAGGTTGGTTAAGAACAATACTCAACGAGCCTGGAGAGGCTAGGTGTGCAAATAATACTTTCAACAGTCTGGAGAGGCTGGTTAAGAACAATACTCAATGAGCCTGGAGAGGCTAGGTGTGCAAATAATACTTGCAACAGTCTGGAGAGGCTGGTTAAGAACAATACTCAATGAGCTTGGAGAGGCTAGGTGTGCAAAATCTACTCATTGTAATTATCTGATGTGATAGTGGAGAAAAACTCAGATATTGCTGGGGACTGGATGTAGCTCATCGTTTATATGAGTGAACCAGTATAAATCTTGTTTTTATTTTCTCTCTACCCTTATCTCCTTATCTTTGTTGTTTTATGTATTTTCAACAAAGTTTTCTAACTGATTTTAAGCTTTATGTTCTAACCTATTTTCAAATGTTTTTTATCCTCTAGATGTTGTCTAACCGGTTAATGTTTAGTCTAAGATAATCAGACAAGTCAATATTGTCCATTAGACAAGTGAAATGCTTTATCTTCCTTATTTCCAAACTGGTTAAAATATGTTATTAGTTTTGTTAGATGGTTTTTAAATTATCTTCTTTTATCCATCTGCACTCTCTTTATTTGAAAAACTCTGATTTATGTTTTGTTGTTTAGTAAAGTTTTAAATTTCTATTATCACCCAATTCACCCCCCATCTTGTGTGATGGTTGCTTTGATCTAACACTTTTTAGGCTTTAGTCTTTGCCTCCTTAGGTTCGGCATTTCGACCTCAACTCGGTCGATTTTTGCTCGGTCAACCTTTTTAGGCTTTAGTTATTGCCTCTTTAGGTTCTGCATTTCGACTTCAACTCGGTCGATTTTAGCTCGGTCAACCTTTTTAGGCTTTTAGTTTTTTATAAATAAATTTTGGACCATACAACAGTATTCTTGCCTAATAGCGCAACTGAAAATTATTCTATTTATTTATTTTTCCGGGTGTGCCTCATTAAAACCTTCCTGGTCAAAACCTCGTGGGAAAAAGACCAGGATAGGAAAAAGAGTACTTCACCTACTTACATAACTTTAACTAAAATAAAACTTAAGGTGGGAAGTGTTCCATGTTCTTGGAACAGCCTTTCCTGACAACTCTTCTAGCCTATAAGCACCATTTCCTAAATTTTCAACTATTCTGAATGGGCCAGACCAGTTTGCTGCGAGCTTACCCTCTTTGGAGTCTTTTCTCGCATCGTTTTTCAATCTCAGCACTAAGTCACCTTGCACAAATTCCCTTGGTTGCAATCTCGATTTGTACTTCCGAGTTACTTTTTGCTTACATAGTTCTTCTCTGATTTTAGCCTTATCTCAAACTTCCTCAACCATGTCAAGCTCAACTCGGATTTCTTCTTCGTTCTTACTTTGGTCATAATGCTGCCTTCGGAAAGAGAGTTCGCCGAGCTCAACTGGAATCATGGCATCGGTTCCATAGGTTAGCTTGAATAGCGTTTCACCGGTTGAAGACTGCGGTGAGCAATGGTAAACCCGGAGGATGCTTGGTAGCTCTTCAACCTATGCCCCTTTTGATTGGCCAAACCTTCTCTTGAGCTTGTTCAAAATGAATTTGTTGGCTGCTTCTGCTTGGCCGTTTGATTGTGGATGTTCAACCGAGGTCACTTTATGTTTGATTCCGAGGTTGAAGTAGAACTCTCTAAGCCCTTTATCGGTGAATTGTTTTCCATTATCTGTGACAGTTGCATAGGGGAGGCCATGCCTGCATATGTTGCTTTTCCATACAAAAAACTGAACCTTTTTAGCTATTATGGTAGCTAATGGTTCTGCTTCAATCCACTTAGTGAAGTAGTCTACTCCTACCAGCAAGAACTTGACTTGACCTTTAGCAACTGGGAAATGACCGACTATATCCATCCCCCACATAGTAAAGGGCCACGGCGAGAACATGGAATGGAGCTCTTCTCCTGGAGCCCGTGCTACATTGGTGAACTTCTGACAAGGCTCACACCTATTAGTCCAGGTAGCACAATCCAATCTCATGGTTAGCCAGTAAAACCCCGCTCGCAGAACCCGAGCTGCTAGAGATCGGCCACCTGAATGCATTTCACAGATTCCTCGGTGCATCTCATCCATTATGTACTCGGACTGCTCCTTTGCTATGCACTTTAGTAACGGCATGGAGAATCCTCTTCTGTATAGCTCTCCATCTCGGATGGTGAAATGGCAAGATTTTTGACGAATTCTCCTTGCCTCCTTAGGATCATTGGGCAATTTGTCAGAGGCTAAAAATTCCCAAATTGGTGTCATCCAGCCACGATCACAGTGTTCGGTCATTATCACCTTGGCACTTTTTATGCTCGGTTCAAGGAGATTCTCCTGAATGAAAGTTCTTAGCTGGCCAGCTTTCTTGGTGCTAGCCAACTTAGACAACAGATCTGCCCTGGAATTTTCCTCCCGTGGTATATGCTCAATAGTAAAATTATCAAATTCAGAAATTAGACTATTAACCTTGCAGAGATACCTGGTTAGTTGGGGATTCTTTGTTTGATAATCACCCGAGACTTGTCTTGCACAAGTTGTGAGTCACTTCGGCATTTTAACTCTTTGACTCCAACCACTTTAGCTAGCATCAGTCCTGCAATAAGGGCTTCATATTCTGCCTGGTTGTTTGAAGTAGTAAACCCAAACTTTAAAGATTGTTTCAGGATTAGATCATCAAGACCTTCGAGAATTATTCCAGCTCCGCTTCCCTTTAAGTTAGATGAACCATCAACATATAGAAGCCAGATGAAGGATCCTGACCTCGGCTTAGAAGGGAGTTTGGCAATGAAGTCAGAAAGGCATTGTGCTTTCATCGGTCCCCTCGGCTTATATTGCAAACCGAACTCTGACAATTCTACTGACCAAGCTATCATTCGTCCGGCTAGATCGGGTTTCCTGAGCACATGCTTTATTGGATGATCTGTTTTGACTATAACCTGGTGTGACTAGAAGTAAGGTCGTAACCTCTGAGCTGCCATGATTAAAGCGAGGGCTAGTTTTTCAATTACTTGATACCGTGTTTCTGCATCTTTCAGAATTCTACTAACGTAATACACCGGCATCTGTTGTTCTTCTTCTTCCTGGACGATTGCTACACTGATCGCATAATCATTGACAGATAGATACAAATGCAGATCTTTGTCGAGCTGAGACCAAGTGAGGATCGGGGGAGAAGCTAGAAAAAGTTTCAGATCTTCAAAGACTTTCTCATACTCCTCGGTCCAGGTGAACTCTTTTGGCTTTTTCAAAAGCTAGAAGAAGGGTCATGCTTTTTCTGCGGACTTTGGGAGAAAGCGGGATAGAGAAGCTAATCGACCGGCTAACCTCTGAATTTCTTTCACATTCTGAGGGCTCTGCATTTCTATGACAGCTTTGCACTTATCAGGATTTGCTTCAATTCCTCTATGTGTTAGCATATATCCTAAGAACTTTCCTCCTTGTACACCAAAAGAGCATTTTTCTGGATTTAACCTCATGTTGTACTTTCTGAGTTGACTGAAAATTTCTTCGAGGTCGACTGAGTGTTGGTTCAAGTCATCGGACTTTACCACCTGATAAGCCTCTGGCTTATCTAGTTTTATAACTAGATAGACTGTGGTTTATGTGCTAATTATTCGAGTTCAATCTCGTTTTCACCCAAATTTGGCCTTATTTTGTTCCTAAGTAGACTTTGACTCGTTCTAGGCAATTTTCGTAGTTTTTAGTCTATTTTGAATAGAATTACGCTTTTTGTTTCTTTTTATTATTTCAGGTTAGAAGTGAAGCTCCGAGAGTCAAAGAAAACCAAGAAACAGTGGAAATTGCCATTCTGGAGATACTCGCCCCGCGAGTGGATGCTCGCCTCGCGAGTCTAAAGATCAGCAAAGCAGCAACAGTCATCAATTCTGTCTCGCCACGCGAGAGGCTGCTCACCTCGCGAGAGCCTGAAGACCCTGGAAGACAGAGACCATCACGGCCAAGACGTGATGAAGGTCACGGCTGTGACAGATTAAAGTTTGAAGACTCGCCTCACGAACAGACTCTCGCCTCGCGAGAATCGAATTTGAAAGCGCGTCATTTTTAATGTTCGCCTTGCGAGAGTCTGTTCGCCTCGCGAGCGAGCGCAGAATCAGAACTCTATATATTGTTGTTTCATATCAGAAAGGAAAAAGGGGGAATCCTAGTTTTTCCACTTGTTTAGAGTAGCGTTTAGGACGATTTCTTGTCTCTTTGGAGCTGCGTCTCCATTTTTCTTTTTCTTATTTTACTATGGTGGTTATGTCCGATTGTTTGTCTATGAGCATGAGGAACTAATCCCCTCGTCTGAGGGAACAATGAAGCCACCCATGGCGATGTAGATTCGATGTGATGTATGTCTTTCTCCCTTCTTTCAATTAATGTTTTCCAATTCTGATTTGATTGTGTTGATCATATGCATGCGTGATTGACTAGTTAAACGTGATGAGGCTTAGGAGGCAATTTGCGTTTTAGAACTTGAATTGGGATCATCGATCGACTATTGCACGAGAGTGAGTAGTAGATCGGTGCAACCTTATAGGGAACAAGAATTAATAGAGTTTGAAGATTAGGATTATGAGACCTAGTAAGTAATTAATCCAATCATCGAATACGTCCTATTGAGCACGACAGTGGATATAGGAGAATTTGGGGGTCCTGGTTGACATTGTAATTGAACTCAGGGAGGAATTCATCATCACTTGGGTATGCATGATTGGGTAGGTGGATTTGTGACCTTGGACATTTTAATTTCAGATTTTTAGTTAATTATTTTATTAGGTTTGTTAATTTAGATTGCGACCTTATATTTTCTCTCCCTCAACCACTCGCCTCGCTTGACCAACGTATCTAATTTCCCGCGAATTGGTAGAATTGGTAGCCCAATCCTTGTGTTCGACCTCGGTAAATTCTTACCGTGTTTATTTTATTACTTGCGACGACCCGGTACACTTGCCGGTGACTCAACACCACCATATCGTCAACATATACTTCTAGGTTCCTTCCGATCTGGTTGACAAAGACTTTGTCCATAAGCCTTTGATATGTTGCGCCAGCATTTTTTAAACCGAAAGGCATTACTCGATAGCAGTATTTTGCCCCATCGGTCATAAATGCCGTTTTTAATTTCTTCATCGGGTGGATACATCCTTATCTGGTTATAACCTGAATATGTGTCCAAGAAGGACAAAACTTTGTACCCTGAAGCTATGTCTACCAATCTGTCAATGTTGGGAAGAGGAAAAGAATCCTTTGGACACGCTTTCTTGAGATCGGTGTAGTCGGTGCACATTCTCCACCTACCATTGGCCTTTCTAACTAAAACCACATCGGCTAGCCAAGTAGTGTATTTCACCTCTCTGATGAAATTTGCTTTGACCAGTTTGGCAGTCTCCTCGGCTACTGCTTGGCGCCTTTCTTTGCCAAGTTTTCTTTTTCTCTGAGCTACAGGCTTGGCTTCGGGACATATAGATAGCTTATGGCACATAAAATTGGGGTCTACGCCAGGCATATTGATGTGCGTAAATCTGCAAGTGAACGGCTTCGTTATCAAGTAATAAAAAGATCGAATCACAAAGACCGTGATCTTAAATAATAATTAATTATTAAGTCAATTAAACTAGACAGGAAAAAGATTTGGAAAAGATTTGGTTTTTAAAATAAGAATTAACTAGCAAATCAAATATTTAAAAACGCAATCAATTAAAATCGCAATCAAATCTAATCTGGGATTTTTCAATACCAAAAGAGATTTCCAGGAATTGGGATACCAACAAGACTGCTCATGCTACTAAATTGACTACCCTTCTTGTTAATAATCAAAATTTGCTTTGAAGGTGAATTTATCCTAAATAAATTAATGTTCCCTCTCGGGATACAAGAACCGTGCCCAATTAAACCAACCCCTACTCTCGTGGTAATTGAATTTAAATCGAATCATTTAAGCTTTGTGACAACTCAGTGAACCCTCAAAGGACCGCTTCTAACTCTCGTGATTGAAGTCCTAAGTTTGATTCCTATAGATCCGATACCTAAGTTCATCGCTAGGTTCCTCCTTAGAGTATCTATGACATGCAAATAAGTGTGCACCAAATTCACAAGTAATTCATGCAATTGGAATTAAATCGAAAGCAAATTGAAATTAACAAGAAGTAAAACGTCAATTCATAACATAAGACAAGTCTTGTGCATAGCCACAATTCCTAGAAATAAAATAAGACTACTCAAGCATTGCCATGGTCATAGCAACCTTGAATAATAAAAGCATAAAAAAACCTAAGAGAAGAGAAGAAATTGAGAAGAAGAGAAATCCTAATTTTTTCCTAAGGTAGCAGCCAAGAGGTCCTTATTTTCGATCCTTAGAGTCCTATTTATAATGTAGGGTAACTTGAATTCAAAGCTGTTACAAAATCAGATCAAATCAGCAATTAAATTTCCAGATTTTGCGCGTCACGCCTGTGATGCCTGTCACGGCCAGGCTATGACAGATTCTGTCTTGGAAAAATTGGCATTGGTTGGCCTGTCACGGCCGTGATGGCCATCACGGCCTGGCCATGACCAGTTCTGAGTGTAACCTTCTTTCTTTTTAGCCCTACTCGATCATGGTCGTGATGCTTATCACGGCCAGGCCGTGATGGGCTCTATTTGGCCCATTTTTCTTGCTTTTCAAGCTCCGTCTTTGTGCAAGCTCCAACATAACTGATCCCGAGCATTTTAATCTTCAATTCCTGCACACAAACACCACAAAACCACCTTACCCGTTCCAAGGTAAAAACTAACAAAAATAAAATTAAATATGCCTAAACTATATGAAAATGCTGGCAAAATGTCAACGAAATATGAGGTGAAATCACACTCATCAAACTACCCCAAGCTTAAGATTTTGCTTGTCCTCAAGCAATTACTAAGGCCAGGAAAGATAAACAATCAGAGCATGGACAGTGAACCAAGAACCCGAGTAATAAATCCAAGTAACAGACATATCCAAATAAGTAACCAGGAGACAATCAATTTCAAGTCCAATTAGAAGCTTAGGTTCCCTAAATTCACGTCTCTCACTAATTCGGGCACTCTTCTCACCTCACTCAAGTGTTTAAGGGTATATGACAATTCACTCAATTTCCTCAAGGAAGGTATCCTACCATAAGATTGACTATTAACCAAAATCTCTACTTTATTAATGAAAACACATAAGAATCAAGAGGTCTTTTATTTTGGTTGTAATGGGGACATGGGATTAATCGTTAGGTGGGGAAACCAAGAAAAGAAAAATTCAAGAAGGCTAAAAAAATATAAAACAATGCAAAGCATGACAACTTTCTAAAATACCTTTTTGGGCTTTAATTCATTTTTCCACATTTCTTTCTTTCTTTCTCTCTTTCTTTTTTTCTCACCCCTTCTCCATTTTTTATTTTATTTTATTTTATTTGGAGAAGGGGAGAATTTCAACTTAAGAGAAATATTTTCTAACTTTTTCATCCCACAATTTATTTTTCAAACCACCTTTTTGCCCTTTTTGGAATACTTTAAAAGGTGTCATACCAAGCATCATTCATCAAAATAAATCAAGGTACCAAGAAAAGCATTTTATTCTATTAGGCTCAAAACTGGGCAACTAAGGGGTAGCATTTAATCAGTCAAAGCTTAGAAGGCCAGAAAAATACCTAGTGCCTCAATCACTTTCAAATATTTTTTCAAAAATTTTTAAGTTTCAAAACGGTTTCAAGTCAAGTTCTAGAGAATACAATCCAAGAGGAATAAAACACTCAATCACAAAGAATGGGGTAGATTTAGTGAGTACCCCTTTTACACTCAAAAAATCTCACATTTAGTAGTTTAAAATCAATGAGAAACATAAATATAAGGAACCACATGCTAATTATCAACTATCAGAAGATCATCTCAATCATTTTTATTTTTAGCCTATCACAAGAATACAAAAATTGGGTTCAAAAATTCACTGTCTCAATTCATTTGGCACAAAGTTCTCACAATTGGATGCATACTCTTAGCAAGGGGCAATCTAATCATGTGATTACGAAAAACTACGCCTATATGAATGCAACATGAAAAATGCAAAAATGCAAAAAAAAAAATACAAAAATACCCTATCCCAAGCTTAAAAACTTACATTGTCCCCAAAGTAAATAATCAAGTCGGAGAGAAAGAAAAATGGAATAACTCACCGAGGTGGTGGAGGGTGTTGGCGCAGATGCCAGTCATAAAGCTGCTGAAAGACATGTCATGGCCGTGATATTCATAATGGGCAGGCCGTGACCTGTTCTGGTGTCAAGCAAGTCCCCATCACGGGCATGATATACATCACGACTAGGCCATGATCAATGTTGGAGCTGGCCTGTCACGGTCGTGACTTCCATCACGGCTAGGCCGTGACTTCCATCACGACTAGGCCGTGATACATTCTGATCTTCTGGGTCCTTCTCATCACGCCCGTGAGGGCTATCACGGCTGGATCATGTTCCTTTTGATCTTTAGATGTTGGCTAATCACGGCCGTGACCCTCGTCACGGCCTGGGCGTGATCAATTCTGGTCTCACATCATGGCCATGATCTCTTTTTACTTCATTTTTCCATGCCTTTTTGCTCTTTATGCCTTCATAACTTCAAAATACTTGACAAAACCATCAATTTGTGATATTTCTTCTCTTAATCTTCTCAAATTATTCAAAAACAAAATTCAAAAACAAATTGAAAAGGGAAAGAAAACTTTGGTTGCCTCCCAAGAAGCGTTTATTTACGGTTTTAAGCTTGACCATACTCCCTTCAATCAACCGGGATCAGCTGGACTTGTCTCTTCCAAGGAAGTCCTTCAAAGAGCCTATTTTGTTCATATGGCCACATGCACTTTCGTTTTACTTTTTTCACTCTAAGTTTCATGGCCTTACTTCCTCCCGACGGAAGTTTGAACTCCACATGCTGAGCAACTCCTGGTCCATCTTTATTTGGTGCATCATTTGTCATGCAAAGTTTGGGGGTTGCTTCCATGTTAAGTTCTTCCTTTACCTTTGGAGGCATTATCTCAATCATGCACACATGACTCTCAAAAGGAGGGTTGTTATATGGGTTAGTCAAATCAAAATCGACCTACCTTCTTCTACATTCAAAGAGAGCTTACCATTTTTTACATCTATTATTGCTCCAGCTGTGGCCAAGAATGGCCTTTCAAGAATGATAGGGAATTTAGAATTCCCGTTCACATCCAACACCATGAAATCGGTAGGAATGAAAATTTTTCCTACCTTGATGGGAACATTCTCTAGTCACTACAAAAAATCAATTGTTTAGCGACTGGCATATTTGGTCGCTAAACTTTCTAATTCGGTCGCTATTTAATTTAGCGACCGATTAATGGTGGTGGCTGATAACCTGATCGCTAAGATTTCAGAGACCGAAATATTAATTCGGTCGCTAAATGGAGACCGTAATTTCGGTCGCTAAATGGCGACCGTAATTTCAGTCGCTAAATAATAAAAAATGGTCGCTACACGATTGGTCGCAATGTTTGGGTAACCATTTTTAGCGACCGATAATCGGTTGCTATTTCGGTCGCTAATGTTGGTTACTGTTAACCTATATTAGCGACCGATTTTCGGTCGTTAGACCACAATCTTTTAATGTTAACTAAAGTTTAGCGACCGAATTATTGGTTTCTAATTCGGTCGCTAAACTGGATTTTATTAAAATAAATTTAAATTTAAATTTTAAAATAATATTTTTTTTTGTTTTTCTTTAAAGTTTAGCAAAATTACTAATAAAACACACCAAATTACTAATGAAATATACAATCATAAGAAATAATGGATATATATAAAAAATAATAATCCAAAGTGTCGTACAAGAATCGTTTAAAGTCAAAAAAATGAAGAAAAAAAATCAGTCATGGTGAGAGGGAGGTGGAGGAACCCAATTATCCTCAGCATCTGTGCCGCTGACGTCTGCTATCTGATCGTCCTTTGCAGTAGCAACATCAGTAGCTGGTGGCGGAACTGGAGGAGCGGCAGCAGGCGGCACAACCGTCGGAGCATCACCCTGAGCAACTGGAGTCTGGATCCTCATCTGCTCCAACACCAGCCGCAGTGTCTGGCCCTGCTCGATGCTCGTGCAGCTGCAGTGTCTGGCCCTACTCGATGCTCGTTTGCATTAGCTGCTGGTGTGCTTGAGTCAACTGTGCAATCTGGTTCGCCATCTGCTGCTCTCTCTCTCTCTTCTCCCGAAGGTCCGCGTTCAGCTGCGTGATGGTGTCCTGCATTTGGTTGGACTGCTCCTGAGGGACGGTATCGACGAAGGAAGGAGCAGGCGTGCCGGATGATGAAGCGATAAACTCGCCTCCCAGGTGTTCGAGGCCATACATGTGCCCCTTCTTGTTCCTGCCCCCGACGACCTCCAAATAAATGGCATTATCGTCGACGGAGATAGGAGAGCTGGGCCCATCACCAGTCAAGACCTCATCTTGTGACTGTAAGGCACATGATATGGCGTCGTCCTTCTTCTCGTTGAAGCCCACCTACAAAGTATAGATGAAGAGATTTAGTTAAAATTATAATCAATATTAACAAATCATTTATAATAAATTACAAGTAAACACTAAATTGTTTTTTTGCTTACAGCATAGTTATGGGCCTTGACGTTGACCCGTGTCCCCGACTTCAACTTCTTCGTCCTCTCCACCAACTCCATAGCAGTGGGGGCCCGCTGTTTCTGTGCTTTCTGCACAGAAAAATATAATCTTAAATTCATAAGAATATTTAAAAATGAAAACTCATTAAATGGTATACTAAGTCCAAAGTTTAATGTATTACCAGCTCATCGTAGTGGGCGGCGACTGATTTAGACCCGCCAGTCCAAGCACATGTGCCACCATCAGAAGCTCGATTACGCCGAGTTGTGGCCTGGATCTCCTGGAACTTCTCGGTAGCCCAGTATTGGTCCAGCTGCCTCCTGATCTCAGGATCCACCCACTTCCCCTTATTCTTACCCTTCCTCAGCTTGTTCGTCTGATTCTTCACGACCAATGAGCCTTTATGCTCAAATATGTCCCTAACGAGGCCCTCTAAAGCTGTATTTATTATTTTATGTCTTGGAATATGTAAGTGCGTCATTTCTCTTTCTTTCCAGGTTACTTCCCAAGAGTGCAATTAATGACAAGTAGAATTCCAATATTTCTTTTATTTTTATTTTTATTTCAAAATTTGAATTTTTAACTATATATATTTACAACTCATTCTGGAGGATTGTTTTGACAACTAATAACAACTCATTCTTTTATTTTAAATTTTAAATTGTAATCAAAATTTCGAATTTCAATTTTATTAGTGATTTTCAAGATATTTTATTAATTGCTCATATAATATAAATTTCGAAACTCAAAATTTCAATCGTTTTCAAGACATTTATTAAAAGTTTAATTGTTCAATCACCAAAAAAAAAATTTTAATTGTTCATTGCTCATATAATTCCAATACAAGCTTTGTAGATTCTCGTATGATATTTCTCCTTTCAAACATGATCAATTATTTTTCACCCCACCCCATGACTTTTCCTTTTCATTCATTTATTTTAAATTTTAATTCAAATTTTATTTCAAATCTCGAATTTTAGTTGTTTCCAATACATATTTATTATAATTAAAATGTGTATTTATTAGTTTATGCCTTGGAATGTGTAAGTCTGTCATTTCTCTTTCTTTTCCATGTTACTTCCCAAGAGTGTAATTAATGACAAGTAGAATTCTAATATTTCTTATTCCAATATTTCTTTTATTTTAATTTTTATTTTGAAATTCAAATTTTTAACAATATATTTACAACTCATTCTGGAGGAATGTTTTGACAGCTAATAGCAACTCATTCTTTTATTTTAAATTTTAATTAAAATTTCTATTTCCAATTTTGTTAGTGATTTTCAAAAAAAATTATTAATTACTCATATAATATAAATTTCGAAATTCAATTTTTAAATTGTTTTCAAGACATTTTATAAAGAGTTTAATTATTCATTAATTGCTCATATAACTCCAATACAAATTTTGTAGATTTTCATATGATATTTCTTCTTTCAAAACATGATCAATTATCTTTCACCCCACCCCATGACTCTTCCTTTTCATTCTTTTATTTTAAATTTTTAATTTTATTTCAAATTTCGAATTTTAGTTGTTTCCAAGACATATTTATTATAATTAAAATATGTATTAATTTATGTCTTGGAATGTATAAGTGTGTCATTTATATTTCTTTCCAGTTACTTCCCAAGAGTGTAATCAATGACAAGTAGAATTCAAATATATCTTATTCCAATATTTCTTTTATTTTTATTTCAAATTTCAAATTCTTAACTACCTGGCTGCTTCCTTTTCGTTTTCATTTGGTTGGTGATTTTGATGTGTCCCCAATTATTTATGTTGGGGGTTAAACACATACGAATATGTAATATTGATAGGGGGACGAAAAAAAGAAGAAAAAAATTTGATACAAGGAGGCTCAAGGAGAGAGAAGATGGTGTAGCAAATGCATGATTACTTTGTAATGACAACAAAATGAAAGAGATTTCTCTTATAATTGCAACTTGCTTGATTTGATATGTTATTTTTTGAAATTTGTAATTCTTTATTCTTTGGATTTGTTAGAAATTGTAATAAAGTGGGAGCCATATGATATGAAAATCATGGCCAATATATTTAGTATCTTTTGATTTTGTTGAAAACTGTCCTCAAATAGTGGACGAGATCTAATAACAACTCCGATGGTCTAGCATGATCTATTATCATCTGCTCGTATGGATTCAATTCTTCCCTCCAGTCACCACCTCCATAGTACGAACCTTCAAACACAACCAGGTTGAAATCAGGCAATGTCTCACCATGGTTACTACACCAATAGTAATCAGGCATGAAGCCCTTCTCATAAAGATCGGCTAAAATTCCATCCACGCTTTTGAAAGATTGACACTTGCATCTTTTGTAAGGACACCTCAAATGATCACCGCCCAGCCGTTAAATCTCTCCTGGCTAACAACAAACTCTATAAACTCACCCACTCCAACTCTATACTCTTCCCTAAGACGTTTATTCCGATCCAACCTACGATACATCCATTTCCGATTCTCGGGAATATCCATTGCTGGCAATTAAATAACCCGACCAACCCTACAATAACACTTATATATTACGGTGCATTCTAATAACTCCATCAATCTCGTTCTTATGACAAGGTATGAACCTATCACATTCGAGAAGAAACCTTTACCACACTCGGCTAATAATAGTTATTCCCTTATTCAAATACCTTATACTTAACAAAGTTTCGGCAGCATTTCCCATTGGTCTCCAAGTACACGACTCGAGCACGGTGAGAATCACCGCGATCAAGTATGCTCCGGGAGAACAAAAGGAAATGCATCAGACCGAGATTTCAACAAGTATATAGGGCATTTGAACATGGAAATGACTATTGTATGAGTGTGAAAAAGGTTTTTTCCCAAACTATCCCACTTGGACAATTCAAGATTCAATACAATGAGCATGCTTACCCTGAGAAGGTATGCATGCTCATTAATATTGAATCTCAAATAGGAAAGTAAGGCTTTCGTAACTTAATAATTAACTATAGCAGAAAATAAAACCATTGAATTATAAGGATTGCAGCATACTTCAACAAATATATATTGAAGCATAATTCAATACAAACTTAGATAAAATATAGTAGCAAACATCCTATTGAGCTCCGCTCTCCACTAACAAGTAACACATAATTGTCAAACACATGCATAACTTCTAAATTAGCAACACACAACAAGCATCTCGCCTTTTTGCCAGGATCACATCCTATTGAGTTATGCTCTCCACTAACAAACAAAACATAATTACAAATATATGCATAAATATTAAATTATCAGCACACAATCTACATCTTGCCTTTCAGGCAGGATACCTTCCTATTGAGCTCCACTCTCTACTAACAAGTAACACATAATTGTCAAACACATGCATAACTTCTAAATTAGCAACACGCAACAAGCATCCCGCTTTTTGACAGGATCACATCCTATTGAGCTCTGCTCTCCACTAACAAACAACACATAATTGCAAATACATGCATAAATATTAAATTATCAGCACACAATCAGGATCGTGCCTTTCAGGCAGGATACCTTCCTATTGAGCTCAGCTCTCCACTAACAACCAACAATATATATAATTCACATAACACATTACAAGCACCACACAATCAGAACCTTTTAGACAAGCAGAACCTTAAAAGAGAGTATTGAGAGAACTTACCTATGCGACAAAAGGCAAAAACAAGTGAGGATAAGGGGAGGAGCCGCAGACAAGAAGATCAGGAACTGATAAATATAATAAGACAATATGAAATCAAATTAATATTCTTAGAGCCAACTTAATTGTATTCAAGTTAGTAATATACAAGTTCAACAAATTGTCATTACGACCAATTGATTACCTGTGGAGATGGAGAGGGGACGAAGGGACTCGGTTTCAACTCACGAGAAATAGAGCAATGACCTATAATGCATAAATAAAATTAATCCTGTCAAATACTAACATTTAAGAAAATAACATTTACAAGTTTGTTGAAAGTCATTAGGCCTTTTACTTTTGTCCTCTCTTTCTGTGTTTTTTAAATCATTGCTATATTGGGTCTTGAACTCTTTGAATTTCTTAAGGATATACACATGAATAATAGATTTGAACCGAGAGAGAGTTGTACAGAAAGCAATGCAAAATAGTTGATTAAATGAACCTTTAGCAAACTTCATGCAAATGAATCTATTTCTGTATTCATGACATGAATAGAACAGAAATGAATTAGATAACCATGTAAAAAATAATCTATCATCAATGACTTAATGCACCACTTATTATATTTAAGTCGTAAAGTATATACCACTTGGGTGTGGAGCATAGGGCTTGGTGAAATAGCCGTACTTCCTAGCAAGTTGGTTTGTTTATACAATTCAATATATATCAAACAAGTTCAATGTAGAGTTTACCATTCAATTCCAGACCGTTTGATAATCAGGCTTCAGATTATAACTATTTAATACAAAAAATAGTGACTTGATAACCTACCAACAACTAACATGTCAAATACTAACATTTCAACAAACTGACGAATATTTGGTCGTTGGTGGGTGTCTTCTTGTTCCTTGAATGCTTGTTATTGTAGTTATAGCTCACAAGCATCTAAGTCAATACTTATATTTATAATAATCTATTCTGATATCTAATTTCTTTTCAATTTGTCATTGACTTGGTCTTCAAACTCATATTAGCATAGTCTTCCTCATGTCTAATACAATGTGCCTGTAATTTACTAATTACATTCTTGGCTTCATATTTGCTTATTTTATGCAGGGATGGCCATGAAACTTATAATAGTCCTACTTCCAAGCATTACAGTCTTAGAGATAGTGAATTAAGAGGAAACTAACTTATATTATCTATCCAATAAGTTATTTAAATCAATATACCCCTACTGTTAGAATTTATCTACTCTGGATTTCACTAGAACAACATCAATGATTAATTTGATAGCATAAATACCCACACTGACAGGACTTCCCTAAACCCTAACTTGAGACAGAACTGATCATAGGAGACTGTGGGGATGGTGGTCGTGCGAACAGAACCCCTTGAGATGGTGGTGGTGGCCGGAGGAGGAAGAGACAACACCTGAGAGAGACATAGAGAGAAACTGAGACAAAGAGAACCGAGCAAGAGATAGAGAGCGATATGCACACAGAGAGAGAGGAGACGAGACCTTACCAAAGGAGGAGGTCAAGGCGCTACAGTGGTGGTCGTGGTGGCGGTGGGGGCACGGTGCTGTTGGGAGGAGGAAGAGAGAGTGAAAGACAGAGAAGGAAAAACACAAAATGAGAAGGATAAGAGAAGAACCTTATCAAGTGGTGGCCGGAGGAGGACGAGACGATGAGAAGTGGCGATGCGCGACCGGAACAGGGAAGGGGGTGGAGTGAGAGAGAGAGAAAGAGTGAGAGAGAGGAGAGTTCGAGCGAAAATGGAGAAGAAAGCGGGATCTGCTAATTTTTAGGGATTTAATTTTTAGAAATCCAGTAGCTAAATCGGTCGCTAAATGGGTTAATTTGAAATTTTAATTCATAAATTTAGCGACCGATTTAAAATCGTTAAATCGGTCGCTAACATGCTCTATTTTAATTTTTTTACTCGCCGTTTAGCGATCGAATTAATATCGGTCGCAAATATGAATAAAATTTAACCATTGCATTTGACTCGGTCGCCATTTCGGTCGCTAAAAAGTCAGCAAGTTTTGAATTTTACTTTCCTTTATTTAGCGACCGATAACTCTGTACGCTCTATTTCGGTCACAGTATCAACTATAACCCAGTTTCATGTAGATCCTACAATCGGTCGCCATTTCGGTTGCAAACAGCAACCAACAAATTCGGTCACTATTTTCGGTCGCTAAATAACCTTTTTTTTTTTTTGTAGTGAGTATGCCTAGAGGAGTTTTAGTTGAGCCATCCACAAATTGTAAAGAGAACTTGGATGGACTCAATTCCTTGGTTCCTAATATCTCAAAGATGGTAAGTGGCATCAAACTCGCACTAGCCCCTAAGTCACATAAGGCTTGGTCTATTTTCACTTCTCCGATTGAGAAAGCAATAGAGAAACTTCCTGGATCTTTTAGTTTAGGAGGCATATTAGTTTTTATCATGGCATCATGCTCCTCAATTAAGCTCTTGGTTTCTTTTTCTACTTGCTTTTTCTTGACCAACCTTTGTGGGAAAGGTATTGAGGGTTGGTAAGGTGGTGGAGGGACATACTTTGGCTCTATCTCTTCATGTTCACTCATGTCCTCCTCACATTCCACATCCTTTTCAACTACCCCAAGCTTATCATCCCTCAAGTATATAGCATTACAGTGCTCATTGGGATTAACTTCGGGTTGTCCTGGAAACGTACCCTTAGTTCTAGAATATGTACCGACTTGTTGGGTAATCTGAGTTTCTAACATCTTATTATGGATGGCTAAGTTATCTACCTTAGATGTTAACTCTTTTATTGCCTCATTGACTGCCCTACCTTGTTGCCTAAACTCTACATTTTACTTTGTTTGAGTTTCAACAAAATTTTCCAAAAGAGACTCAAGTTTAGACTTTTGTCCTTGAGGATGCCCCGATGCGGGTTTCCTATTACCTTGGCCTTCTTGGAATTCGTGGTTCAACGTGTCGTTGTAGTTCCCGTAGGAGAGATAAGGATTATTCTTCCTCACTTGGTTGTAAGGATTTGGGGGAACATAATTTGGCAACTTCGGGTTCGTGTCATAGAAATTGTGACAAGAGTTCACTTGTTCCTCCGAAGCACTGGATCTAGGAGCAATACCATGTGGGCACTCCATTACGTCATGTCCCTGCACTCCACAAATCTCACAAATAATATTAGTAGCACCTATTGAACTCACATTAGCCTTTTCAAGCTTATCAAAATGTTTATTCAATGAGTCAAATTTAGACATAATTAAATCAGTACTATTCATTTCAAACTTACCCCCCGAAAGCTTTTTTCGGGTTATTACCTCTTTCCGAACCCCATTGGTGATAGTTGGTGGATACGTTTTCAATGATATTGAACGCTTCAGTCAGTGGTCTATTCATAAAGGCTCCACCAGCTGCGGAGTCAAGTGACACCTTCGAAGAGTAATCCAATCCGTTGTAGAAGGTATGCACTAATAACCACCTCTCGAGCCCATGATGTGGGCAAGACTCTAGCAATCCTTTGTAACGATCCCAAGCTTCGGATAAGAATTCTCCATCCTTTTGGAAGAATCTGTCGTTGTAGTATAGTGGTAAGTATTCCCGCCTGTCACATGGGTGACCCGGGTTCGATCCCCGACAACGGTGCCAAAAACTTGATGGGCGTGAATCCGTAAGTGAACAACTTCGTCGTCAAGTAATAAAAAGATCGAACCACAGAGACCGTGATCTTAAATAAAAATTAATTATTAAGTCGATTAAACTAGATAGGAAAAAGATTTGGAAAAGATTTGGTTTTTAAAATAAGAATTAACTAGCAAATCAAATATTTAAAAACGTAATCAATTGAAATCGCGATCAAATCTAATATGGGATTTTTCAATATCAAAAGAGATTTCCAAGAATTGGGATACCAACAAAGACTGCTCATGCTACTAAATTGATTACCCCTCTTGTTAATAATCAAAATTTGCTTTGAAGGTGAATTTATCCTAAATAAGTTAATGTTCCCTCTCGGGATACAAGAACCGTGCCCAATTAAACCAACTCCTACTCTCATGGTAATTGAATTTAAATCGAACCCTTTAAGCTTTGTGACAACTCAGTGAACCCTTGAAGAACGGCTTCTAACTCTCGTGATTTAAGTCCTAAGTTTTATTCCTATAGATCTGATACCTAAGTTCACCGCTAGGTTCCTCGTTAGAGTATCTATGACATGCAAATAAGAGCGCACCAAATTCACAATTAATTCATACAATAGGAATTAAATCGAAAGTAAATTGAAATTAACAAGAAGTAAAATGCCAATTCATAACATAAGACAAGACTTGGGCATAGCCCCAATTCTTAGAAATAAAAAAAGACTACTCAAGCATTGCCATGATCATAGAAACCTTGAATAATAAAAGCATATAAAAACCTAAGAGAAGAGAAGAAATTGAGAAGAAGAGAAATCCTAATTTTTGCCTAAGGTAGCAGCCAAGAGGTCATTATTTTCGAGCCTTAGAGTCAGTCCTATTTATAATGTAGGGTAACTTGAATTCAAAGCTGTTACAAAATCAGATCAAATTAGCAATTAAATTTCCAGATTTTGTACGTCACGCCAGTGATGCCTGTCACGTAAAAATGAATGAGTTACATAAAAATGATTTACACAAGTATGTTTGCTTGTAAAAAAACTTTTTTTTTTCATATTTTGTATCTCATGCATTCCCGTAAATAATAAAAAAGAGATTTGTGTAAATCATTTTTATGTAACTCATTCATATTCTTTGTAGAAGAATAATAAAAAAAGGATCACTCATTTTTTTAATGCATCTAATTCATTGGTTTTTTTTTTGGTTAACAAAAAAAATCATTTTCATGCATTAATTACTTTTCTCATAAAAAAAACATTCATCTCATACGTTCATTATAAAAAATCATTTATCTCAAGCATTCATCAAAAAGAAAAAAAGGGAAAAATAAGTAGCCATGCATCTCCTTCATTTCATGCATGCATCACTAAAAACTTTTCAGATCAAAAAATTAAAAATTCATACATTTCATGCATTAATATCTCTTTGGGTCAAAATATAAAAAAATCATTGATTTCATGCATTTAAAAAAAAAGAGAAAAGAACGTGATTCATCTAAAAAATAAGAAGCTTATCTCATGCATTGCCATTTTTTGGGAAGAAAAAAAGTGCCTTTATGCATCACATGGATTAAATTTTTTTGAGTCAATAAATGTAATTCTTTTTCATACATCTCACTCATTAATACCTTTTGAGTAAAAAAAAAAACTTTTTTTCATGCATTTCATATACTCATTACTTTTTAAGTTGAAAGTTTATTTTAAAAAAATAAAAAATTTCATTCCATGCATTGTGCTCCTTGGAGAAAATGGAATCATCGTGCTTTCAAAGAATGCCAATTAAACCATGGATCATGAGGTGAATCTAGAAATAAGACTTGCTCAGGTGGTCTGAAAATGCAGATCACAACCTTGTACCCGATCATACAGGTTTCGATGCCAATGAAGTTGAGGGGCACACTTTCACAGCCATTTCTTAGAAGTAAAGTAGGGCATGTCAATTTTGAGACCTCTGTGAAAAGGTTATTTTCTAGTGGAGTACTGAGACTAGCTTCAAGAAGAAAGCTACAATGACATTACTGGAGATTCGCATTCTAGTGGTTATGAGAAGTGCCAACACTTTGCGATCCCCATCTTGGGAATTTCTAAGCAGCCCAGGCTAGATTGGTTCATTAGTGGTTTACCATGAAATGATGGTTACATTATATTTTATCATGTACTACTTGAACCATGTTCACTTTCTTGAAGCATTAATGTAATGGATTTGCATCCATACCTTGTCTCATCCATTCTTTATGTCTTCTTCCACATCATAATATTTCTCTCATCATTCTCATATCTCATCTTCTCTTTTTCTTCCCCGAGTATCATCCTTGGTTTTGTTCATTAAGCTCGTGTTATTTGAAGTTCTTTGTGGGCCATTGATCAGCCCACCTGGACCCACCAATCTTTTTTAAAAAATTTCAAAAAAAAAAGAAAAGAAAAAGAAAAAGAAAATAAAAGAGGATCAAATAAATAAAAACTCGGTGAGTACCATCTTTGTCTCTAAAAAATAAGCAATCGTGATTTGAAATGAAGATTGTCCGTCTTTCTCTATCTTTAACAAAATATCATCATTACCCCTAGTTACCCCTTTTGAGGTTGAAACTTTTCTTCAAAGAACCTTGGATAAGGATCACCCCTAAATAAGGGGTAAATATGAAAGAAATGGTGATTATGAAGCATAAAGTGAGAAAGTAAAAAAAAATAGAAAAGAGAAAAAGAAGAAGAAGAAAATAAAGATGGAGAAAGAAAGAGGATGAAAAACCTCATGCAAAAAAAAAAGGGGAAGAAAAAAAAAGGAAAGTTAGAAGAAAGCAAATATTCTCAAAAATCCGAAAAGAGTATGGATCCTTAATCCTATTCAACCTTAACACATTTGTTTGAGCCTTATTTCCTTCCTTTCATGACCCCTAACCATTGGCCGCACTACAAGCCTGAAAAGTCCATTCCCATCAATGAATGATTACTACTTTTTTATCAACTTTAATTTTGAGACAAAAAGTTTGTGCTCTTCTAGTTTTTAATTGATTGCTCCTCTTAAAAAAAGGGAAATAAAAGAATGAAAAAAAAAAGCTCGTTAGACTGGAAACCCTCAAAGGCAGTCCAAGCAAAAATACAACCAATCTATACATAATACATAATATAAGTCAAGGCTACTTCCAAGGAAACTTTTTATAGATGTTATCTTCTCATGCAATGGCTTCTGAAGGAAGCTCATTCAAACCATTCTATTTTTAGAAAGTTTCACATAAATGTTCAAATTAAAAAAAAATTCAGGCACAACTCATTGTGGGGTCCAGTTCATTTTCTTATTAGCCCCTTCATTGTTTATCGCGCACTCATTAATTATTGCCCATTTGCTTCAACCAATCAGATAACAAAAATATTTTAAAGTCTTAAAAAGTAATGATAATCTATCCCAATTTTACTTTAAATTTATTATTGAATTCAAAATTCAAAATTTACATTTATGATTACAATATTCCAATACCTTGAAAATTGGTAACTAATTATTTCACTCTCTTTTCATGAGCCTTGCATTAAATAGAAATATTCATTCAAATTGTGATAGCCAACTCATTTGTGCATTCAAATTAATTATTGGATTCAACTTTCAAATTTTACATTTATGCTTGTATTGTTCCCATACATTGAAAATAGTAACTCATAATTATTTCACTTTAACCACACTATTTATCTTTCCCCAAACCTCTTCTCTTTCTTTCTCTGCCTCAATATAAACGTTTCAATGGTCTCATTATCCCTTCATCCTCACATTTCTTATCCCTTTCTCCCTCTTAATGCAAACCACCACCGCCACAATGCGACCACCACCACCATGCGACCTCCACCACCACAATCGCAGCTCAGCCACAGCCTTCCATGGCAACCTCCTCTTTGCCTTCTTCTCTTGGTGAGTTGCCTTTGCCTTTCCCCTTTTATTTTATTCTTTATCTCCCTCCTTCGCTCTCTCTCTCTCTCTTGATCTTTTTCCCTTTCTATCCCAGACCACTATAGATGTCAGGGGACCGCCGCCGCTAGGAGGAGGTCTCACTGCCGGCCATCTTCTTTGCACATTGTGACCACAGCCATGAGAGCCAGAAGACGGTCACTTGGGGGTGCAAGGAAATCATCCTTCTCAGGTCCAATATCTCTCTCTGAAAGTGTGTTTGGGAGGATGGAGTGGGATGGTTAGTAATGGAGTGGAATGATACAAAACCCTTGATCAATTGTTTGGAAGTTTTTTAAACGATGGAGTGGAATGGTTGGGGATGGGAAGTCAAACCACTCCAAACCATCCAAAGCTCTACTTTTCATACCCTCCAATTTGGGGGGTTTGGGTGGGAACATTAAAACTCCCAAATAATGGAGTGATATACTTTTATCACTCCACCCCACTCCACTCCAAACCACTCCATTACTAACCATTCCACTCATTCCTCTCCAAAACTCCCAAACATAGCCTGAATTTCCTTATTCCCAAAAACTTTTCTATTGTTTTAGCTCTTTCTCACTTGCTAAGTCATGATGACAAAACACATAATAATAAAGGGAAATGAAGATTCTTATAGAATGGTTCACCCTCTTTCTTTTTCTTTCGTTTTTGGCTATTAGTTGTTATATGTTTATCTGATTATCTCTGATTATGAATCAAAATTAGTTTTTTTTTTCTCACTCATCAGGAAGTATGAAGCAATTACACAAAGATTGTGGGAGGTTCTGAATATTTTTTGGGTGTGAATAGTTATCCTTTGATAAGTGACTTTAATTTGTTTGAATCTTCTCTATGTTACAGATTGGTAGTTTTTTTCAAGTCTTGATTAACGTGATTTAACCTGTTATTGTAAGTTGTAAACTTTTGTTTCAACTGCGAATCTCAAGATTTCTGTCATAGGTATTAATGTTGCATTTTTGCAACCAGAAAGGAATAGACTCAATTCCTGGTTCCTTGATGCTACGAGGTTAATAATTTGATCACATTTTCTATTAGTTTATGTTAATGATTTTTTTATGTTATTCTTGAAGTCGACACAGGCAAACACAAGAAAGGGGGGGTTGAATTGTGTTTGTTAATAATTTTAAAAAACAACCTTTAAAACAATTTTTACGCACAAGGAGATTAGAAATAGAAGCAAGCACAAGGACAAAATTATTTTTTAAAAGAGTTTAACAAAATCAATATCAAAACCCCACAGTTAGTATAAGCGAATAAAAACTGAAGAGTTTAGGGATAAAAGATTCACACAAGAGATTTTATCCTGGTTCACTCTCTTCCAATCAAGAGCTACGTTCAGTGTCTTCGACTTGAAGGATTTATCCACTATTTCTCCAAATAGATTACAATCAAGTATTTAACACTTCTCCAGGCTACAAGTATTCATTTCTTACCAAGCCTCTTCAGGCTCAAACTCTAACAAAGAGATTTAATGTTTGATCTTCTTAACTCACTATGTATGAGAATATCACAGTTTAACATCAGTTGAATATTACAACAATATTCAAACTAAAGAATATAGACTCTTGCTCTTGAAAGAATATTAGAATGAGTGATTATCGATTAGCAAAAGATCAGCTGACAAGATTATGCAAGAAAGAGTTATTCTTCAATATCTGAGGTCTTCAATTTATAGTGACCTTCTTCTTCACTTGTATTTCTTCAACGATTACTTTGAATAATCCCGTTTAGAGATAGCATTTAATGCATGATATCCGTTGTGACTGATAGCTTGATTGTAGTAATGCTGAATAGTACTCTTTGGTTATCGAGGTAGCATGAAATAGGAGGTTCACTCCTTTGAGTATTGCAGCTTGAGCAGTTGTTGTTCCTCTTTTGTGTATAATCCAGCTTTTTCGGTCATAGAGTTGTCATCGTACAGATTGTTTTGCAGTATCTTATTGTACGATTCTGCTTTTTACATTTCCTGATTGTACTATGTTTCTTTTACAACAAGGTGAAACATTTAAAGCAGATAAAACAAATGTGAAGAACAAATATTCTAATGAAATAAATATCAATAATTTGAAATAAATATAAGAGATTCGGATGGCATTTAATTCATTCAAAGATGGAGCTCGTCTAAAAAGAAACTTCGTCTACTCATTTTTATGAGAGTCTAAGTCTGTTTAAAATTTTACTTTGCTTGTCTGATGACGTGGCATATCTTCTTGTCTATCAAGTCTTCGATCTTGATATTTATTAGCGAGTTATAAAGATCTCCGTCTAGTGACATGGCGGTTAGAGCTCGTCTGCTAGATTACTTTATTTTTCAGTTCATTTACTTGTACTAATTACTTCCGTCTGCTTATGTGGCAAGATGGACGTGCTTATTATCAAGTATTTGGACTTGCTGTACCTAACAAGTAATTTAGGTATTCATGTAGCAAATATTTAGAGCCTTGTCTACTCAAGAAAGTCAGTCTACTTAATTAAATAACAAAGTAACTTTACCAAAGTACTTGAGCAGCCCGTCTATAGGGGTAGACGCGTATTTTTCAAAGAAAACTTATCCCAAGTTTATTTTACTTATATTAAAGTGTTCCTGCATAACTGAAAGCACATGTTAGATCTCAACTAACACTTTGCCAAGCAAATTTAATCTTTTTGTTAGCATCAAAACTTAGAGATTATTAAATCCAAAACCACTTTGGTTCCAACAATCTCCCCATTTTTGATGATGACAAAACTTATTAAATTTGAAAAGCAAAGTCTAAGAGAGCTTACAGGGATCCCTCTAAGACAAAAGCATTCAAATAATTAAGCAGACTTATAAGCTAATAGATAGGTGCAACTTATCATTCTTAGAATCTATATAAACACAAGTATCAGAGCAGCAGATATCAAAGCAAATAAGTAAATGTAACACCCCAATTTTTATCGCTTTCTTATATCAGTTGATATATTTAAATGTGGATATTTTTATCCGAAACCTAGAAAATGATTTTGGCTAAAACAAAATCATTTATGAATTCTATCTAATAGAACGAAGTTCCAGTTAAATTTTTGGGTTGAAACTCAGATAAAAACCGGTCTGTGTTTCCCCTGTCAGTAAGAATTTACTGATCAGAGAACCTAATTTTGACTCGTGAATCGAAAAATCAATGACTTTTACTCTGATCTTAAGTGATAGGAGTTATTTTGGAATTTTTCGAAGTAATTGATGAAAGCACACCGAGGAAATTTGAGACGAGTAATTAGCAGAATGAGATGCAGTGCATAAATAATTGGGAGCAGAGATAATAAAAGTGATTGATGAGACTCGTGAAAATTGGTCACATCATAACTTTTAATCTATGTTTAAACTTAATATATTATTATAGTGTAAAGCCCATTATTTTGCTAATCTAACCAAACAAAGTATAAAAAAATATTAAAATAAAACCCTCCTTTAAAACCCCAAACCCGACATTAGTATCCCACCCACCCCCTTTCACTCTCAAATTTCCATTTTCTATCTTGTCAAAAATTAGCAACTAAGTTTCATTTTTTTTTTGGTTTTCATCAAGCTCCTTCCATCATCATCGTCATTAACTTCAAGCTTAATAAGGTAATCTCATAACCTTTCTCTTATTTTCTTTATTTCTTTGATCATACCCATTTTAGATTTTTGAGCTTGAAAACCCATTTTCTATATTTCATGATCTTGAGTTTTGTTGCTTCAAAATTTTTAAGCTAAACCCATTCCATGATCTTATTGCCTTGCTAATGTTGTTGTTGATGATTGAAACAAACATGAAAACCCAAAACCCTTACCTCCATGAAAAGGCCGAAACTGAGTTTGGGAGAAGAGGAGGGATTTTTTTTTCTTCAATTCTAACACTTGTTTTAAGCTCCCTAGGACCTATATGATCAAGCTCTAAGAGTTTAAGTTAAACCAAAATTCCTAGTCAATTTTTCTAGTTAGAGCCGAAAATGACTCTTATGTGAACTAGAAGGAAATTTTCAAAAATTGACATGTATGATGATGATTTGTGAAGGAAACATGGTATAATTGTATTGCCTGGACTCGTTGGAGGAAGATGAGGACTATACGATTCACTTCAAGTCAAGAAAACTAAGTTTTTGAGGTAAAGGGAGTCAGCCTAAGGAGTTCCTAGTAGTTATATATTTAATATTATGAACTTTCTATGATGTTTCATAAATATGCTGATTAACTGTGGAACATATATATATATATATATATATATATATATATATATATTTCATGATGCTGAGTTATTAGAATTTCTAATATTTGATGAATATATATGTGGTTGTCTGTATTGTTGAATTGTGAGGCTGGTTGAAGCGTGACGTGAGTCATGGCTATATATATGAGAAACAACTTTTATAAAAGAAATATATAAGGATACGGAAGAATGGAAATATGATTTTTAGCTTTCTTTGGAAAGTGGAAAGGACACAGAAAAGGACTAGATTTTCGTGCTGATGTTTCAGACTGGATTCTGATTACGGTGAAGCTGGACTAGCCTTCCTCCTGTTAAGGACCTAGAGTTCCGAGACGTCGGACTAGAGTCTGCTGATAAAATACTTTGAAAAATCTTTAATGAGAATTTTAAAACTCATTTGATATTAAAGTTTGATTAATATCTGAAAAGATGATCTGGAAGACGTGCTGTTGTTATCGAGTTACAGTTGTCACATAGGGTCGACTGATAAATTTGATAGTTACGGGCCAAAGGAATATCCTTGGGTTTTTGGGTCTTTAGGGAAATTCGGGATCGAACTTCACATAATGCTTGGGGCTTTGCAACCTCATGTCGTGGAAATCGGCTACCCTACACGAATGTACTCAATAGGGGACTATCAAATATTATATAGGTGATACGCGAAATCCTAGAACAATTGGGGAAAGGACCGAGTGGAAAGGCCACCCAACACGAAACAATTGTGTTATAGGAAATATCGAGGTCTATCATACTCGAGGAAGGGAAGTTAGGATCTCCAGATATTTTATTAGAAAGTGGATATTGAAGTGTTAATCGAAAACATTAAGAATACAGTCTTAAATCTGAACAATCTTATGATATGTATATTATTATATTTATATGAGTTTTTACTTTGATATTTTGATGCTGTTTATGATGTTAAATATAGGACTACTACGAGACGATGAGAAGTGGCGATGCGCGACCGGAACAGGGAAGGGGGTGGAGTGAGAGAAAGAGAAAGAGTGAGAGAGAGGAGAGTTCGAGCGAAAATGGAGAAGAAAGCGGGATCTGCTAATTTTTAGGGATTTAATTTTTAGAAATCCAGTAGCCAAATCGGTCGCTAAATGGGTTAATTTGAAATTTTAATTCATAAATTTAGCGACCGATTTAAAATCGGTCGCTAACATGCTCTATTTTAATTTTTTTACTCACCGTTTAGCGACCGAATTAATATCGGTCGCAAATATGAATAAAATTTAACCATTGCATTTGACTCGGTCGCTAAAAAGTCAGCAAGTTTTGAATTTTACTTTCCTTTATTTAGCGACCGATAACTCTGTACGCTCTATTTCGGTCACAGTATCAACTATAACCCAGTTTCATGTAGATCCTACAATCGGTCGCCATTTCGGTCGCAAACAGCAACCAACAAATTCGGTCACTATTTTCGGTCGCTAAATAACCTTTTTTTTTTGTAGTGAGTATGCCTAGAGGAGTTTTAGTTGAGCCATCCACAAATTGTAAAGAGAACTTGGATGGACTCAATTCCTTGGTTCCTAACATCTCAAAGATGGTAAGTGGCATCAAACTCGCACTAGCCCCTAAGTCACATAAGGCTTGGTCTATTTTCACTTCTCCGATTGAGAAAGCAATAGAGAAACTTCCTGGATCTTTTAGTTTAGGAGGCATATTAGTTTTTATCATGGCATCATGCTCCTCAATTAAGCTCTTGGTTTCTTTTTCTACTTGCTTTTTCTTGACCAACCTTTGTGGGAAAGGTATTGAGGGTTGGTAAGGTGGTGGAGGGACATACTTTGGCTCTATCTCTTCATGTTCACTCATGTCCTCCTCACATTCCACATCCTTTTCAACTACCCCAAGCTTATCATCCCTCAAGTATATAGCATTACAGTGCTCATTGGGATTAACTTCGGGTTGTCCTGGAAACGTACCCTTAGTTCTAGAATATGTACCGACTTGTTGGGTAATCTGAGTTTCTAACATCTTATTATGGATGGCTAAGTTATCTACCTTAGATGTTAACTCTTTTATTGCCTCATTGACTGCCCTACCTTGTTGCCTAAACTCTACATTTTACTTTGTTTGAGTTTCAACAAAATTTTCCAAAAGAGACTCAAGTTTAGACTTTTGTCCCTGAGGATGCCCCGATGCGGGTTTCCTATTACCTTGGCCTTCTTGGAATTCGTGGTTCAACGTGTCGTTGTAGTTCCTGTAGGAGAGATAAGGATTATTCTTCCTCACTTGGTTGTAAGGATTTGGGGGAACATAATTTGGCAACTTCGGGTTCGTGTCATAGAAATTGTGACAAGAGTTCACTTGTTCCTCCGAAGCACTGGATCCAGGAGCAATACCATGTGGGCACTCCATTACGTCATGTCCCTGCACTCCACAAATCTCACAAATAATATTAGTAGCACCTATTGAACTCACATTAGCCTTTTCAAGCTTATCAAAACGTTTATTCAATGAGTCAAATTTAGACATAATTAAATCAGTACTATTCATTTCAAACTTACCCCCCGAAAGCTTTTTTCGGGTTATTACCTCTTTCCGAACCCCATTGGTGATAGTTGGTGGATACGTTTTCAATGATATTGAACGCTTCAGTCAGTGGTCTATTCATAAAGGCTCCACCAGCTGCGGAGTCAAGTGACACCTTCGAAGAGTAATCCAATCCGTTGTAGAAGGTATGCACTAATAACCACCTCTCGAGCCCATGATGTGGGCAAGACTCTAGCAATCCTTTGTAACGATCCCAAGCTTCGGATAATAATTCTCCATCCTTTTGGAAGAATCTGTCGTTGTAGTATAGTGGTAAGTATTCCCGCCTGTCACATGGGTGACCCGGGTTCGATCCCCGACAACGGTGCCAAAAACTTGATGGGCGTGAATCCGTAAGTGAACAACTTCGTCGTCAAGTAATAAAAAGATCGAACCACAGAGACCGTGATCTTAAATAAAAATTAATTATTAAGTCGATTAAACTAGATAGGAAAAAGATTTGGAAAAGATTTGGTTTTTAAAATAAGAATTAACTAGCAAATCAAATATTTAAAAACGTAATCAATTGAAATCGCGATCAAATCTAATATGGGATTTTTCAATATCAAAAGAGATTTCCAAGAATTGGGATACCAACAAAGACTGCTCATGCTACTAAATTGATTACCCCTCTTGTTAATAATCAAAATTTGCTTTGAAGGTGAATTTATCCTAAATAAGTTAATGTTCCCTCTCGGGATACAAGAACCGTGCCCAATTAAACCAACTCCTACTCTCATGGTAATTGAATTTAAATCGAACCCTTTAAGCTTTGTGACAACTCAGTGATCCCTTGAAGAACGGCTTCTAACTCTCGTGATTTAAGTCCTAAGTTTTATTCCTATAGATCTGATACCTAAGTTCACCGCTAGGTTCCTCGTTAGAGTATCTATGACATGCAAATAAGAGCGCACCAAATTCACAATTAATTCATACAATAGGAATTAAATCGAAAGTAAATTGAAATTAACAAGAAGTAAAATGTCAATTCATAACATAAGACAAGACTTGGGCATAGCCCCAATTCTTAGAAATAAAAAAAGACTACTCAAGCATTGCCATGGTCATAGAAACCTTGAATAATAAAAGCATATAAAAACCTAAGAGAAGAGAAGAAATTGAGAAGAAGAGAAATCCTAATTTTTGCCTAAGGTAGCAGCCAAGAGGTCATTATTTTCGAGCCTTAGAGTCAGTCCTATTTATAATGTAGGGTAACTTGAATTCAAAGCTGTTACAAAATCAGATCAAATTAGCAATTAAATTTCCAGATTTTGTATGTCACGCCAGTGATGCCTGTCACGGCCAGGCCGTGACAGATTCTGTCTTGGAAAACTTGGCATTGGTTGAGCTGTCACGGCTGTGATGGTCATCACGGCCTGGCCATGATCAGTTCTGAGTTTAACCTTCTTTCTTTTCAGTCTTACTCGATCATGGCCATGATGCCTATCACGGCCAGGCCGTGATGCCTATCACGGCCAGGCCGTGATGGGCTCTGTTTGGCTCATTTTTCTTGATTTTCAAGCTCCGCCTTTGTGCAAGCTCCAACATAACTGATCCTGAGCATTTTAATCTTCAATTCCTGCACACAAACACCACAAAACCACCTTATTCGTTCCAAGGTAAAAACTAACAATAATCAAATTAAATATGCCTAAACTATATGAAAATGCATGCAAAATGTAAAGGAAATATGAGGTGAAATCACATTCATCACATATCTGATGTCTTCCAAGAAAACAAATCGGCATTCTTTTTTAAAACCGCTTGAATTTGTTGTTTGAGCAAGGGGTCGAGCTGACTGCCGACCTTGGTGCACTGTTCAGCTTGGGCTCCCAATTGGAACTTCTCTAAAGACTCTGTTGGCTCGGCTCTGGACTCGTACATCTCCATCCTTGGGTCTAGTTCAAACATGCTGACCAAGTTTGCTGAGGTAACCGAACTGGTCGAGCTTACCACTTCCGCTTTATCATCTTCGGCATTCTTTGCGAAGTTCTGGTTTCGGATAACCTTCAGACTATCCACATAGCATTTCCTGGTCATCCTTTGTTCAGCTCGGACAATGACTATATCTCCAGACTTGTCTGGGAATTTCAATGTGAAGTGTGGGGTAGAGACAATCGCTCCGAGTTCATTCAACGTCGGTCTTCCAATAAGGATGTTGTACGACGTGCTAGAATCCACAATAACTTATCTGACTGATACGGTCCGGGAGAGCTTTACCTCTCCAAACGTTGTTAAGAGTTCTATATAACCTCAGGTTTTTACTTGCTCTCAGTCGAACCCTACTAGCTTGTCTTCCTGCTCTTTTATCGGCTTTTCTGGAATTCCAAGTTTCTTGAAGGTCGTCGGGTATAAAATATCAGCCAAGCTTTTTTGATCAACTAGTGTTCGTTTGATCGAGACACTAGTGAAAAATATACATTAGACGGTAAAGGTTTACGTTAGTTAACCAAAAGCTAGACGTTAAAAAGAAGGCGGTGGCAGTTTTGTAAATATCAGACTTCATTAATTCAATTTTAACGTCGGTTGTTGTAAGGACTGACGTTGAAAGTGAAGTGACTCACTTTTAACGTCAGTTCAATAAACAACTGACGTTAAAAGTGAGTCACTTCACTTTTAACTTCTGCTCTTTCATCAACAGACGTTAAAGGTTATTTTAATAATTTTTTTTATCTAGTATACCCTTCCGCATTGCCTTCCTCAAAGTTTCAGTTTCACAATTGCTTTGATGTTTTGTGTTTCTGTTTTGAAAACTAAAATATATGTGCGAAGTATAAGTTTAATCAATAACCCAAACCGGATCTCATTCATGAAGTGTAATACAGACTGATACAGAAGATTGAAAGGGTTTAAAATCCTATAAAAAGTTACATTGAAAGGGTTTAAAATCCTAAACATTTGTTGAGGCTTCGTTCCCTTCACGGGTGAGCAAGAGAGGAGAGTCGAGTGACTGAGTTTTCCAGAATTCAATGAGGAGGTTGTGTGGCAAAGCACAAGGCCACTTTTGGAACCCCTTATCACACTCGAAACATTAAAGCTACATCCCATCAGAGAGTTTTATGAAATATGCCAAAGGGAAAACTATACTCCGAAGGGTGCACTCGATCTGTTTTAGCGATGGTCTTGGAACAGTCACTTGCATCCTTTAAGACCTCATAAAACTGGGGGGCATGCTAGAGCTCAAGAGAGGCAAAAACAGGTGCACTAGATCTGTTTCAAGCAAAGGCAGTGGTTCTATAGACTTTCATGATGGTCACTTGCTGCCAAAGTTGAGGTTTTGGAACTGTGATGCCCGAGCACTTGATTTACCCTCCAGCAGCAAATTCTCAGGAAGGATGATAAGGTGAGCAACTCACATTACGTATTTTACACAAGCTTATCACCCATGTTACGTGATTTACACAACCTCAGAAGTTGTTTGACCATTAAGACAAAGATCTTTGAGTCTAGGAATAGGAAAAAAGAGTGATGAAGTTAATCTCCATGGCAGAGCCATATTGTGAAGCCGAAAATTAAAAGGATGGAAGGAAGCTATTTATAGGAGCAGGGGATGAAGTTACTAAGTTATTCTGATTTTCTTGAAAACTTATCTATAAACTTAATGCTCATTAAGAGGATTAAGTTACAAGGTGCATGGGTAAGTAGCACAGTAGTCAAATGAATGAATGTTTTTGCAGATATATATACACTTTTAACGTCAGTTGTTTAAAAAAACTGACGTTAAAAGTGTTTTTAAAATAAAAAATATTTATTGTTAACGTCAGTTTTTTATACAAATGACGTTAAAAGTGTGATTTTTACTTCAATTAAATAAATAGCCGACGTAAATAATCCTATATATTATAAACGTGCAGAATGAATATTGGAAATAATGTAATAAATATACAGGAACTTGGCAGTCATAAATTAAGTTGACGTTAAAAATGAGGTGGTGGCAGTTTGTAAATATTAAATCACTATTTGCGTCAGTTCTATAAATAACTGACGTAAATAATTATGAAACTCATTTCATTGGTTGTCATGTCCCTGTTGTCCCTCTTAACGCAAATCACTCCATATAGTGCAGTTTATTTCTAAACCTTTTTTTTAAACAAGTTTATTTTTAATTTTTATTAATTAGATTGAATTAGTAAACAAATTCTTGTGCAAATTAAAATAAATAAACACTTAACATAAAACAAGTTATATGTATAATCAAATCGTATCTCATTGAAGCGATTCATAAGTTAAAATTACATGATTAAAAGATAAAAAATTTCTGCAACATAGCCCTAAAATATAAAAAAGTTTCTGCTTCAACATTATTTTCTTCTCAGTCCTGTCATCAGAAACTCCAATGGATGCATCACCTCCCTCACTTGAATTCCATGATGCAAAGTAAATCCTCAGTCACTAGCAGCGAAAGCAAAGTGAAATGAATCTTTGCATCTTTCTTCTTCACTGGAATTCCTTGATGCATCATCTTGAATCCACAGTCACTTGCTTCCAAAGCAAAGTGAAAGGGATGATGGGGATGAAATAAAGTGAGAGAATCACATTACGTGATTCACCCAACCTTACCATCCATGTTATGTGATTTACACAACCTCAGAAGTTGTTTGACCATTAAGACAAAGATCTTTGAGTCTAGGCATAGGAAGAAAGAGTGATGAAGTTAACCTCCATGGCAGAGCCATATTGTGAAGCAGAAAAAGTTAAAAGGATGGAAGGAAGCTATTTATAGGAGCAGGGGATGAAGTTACTAAGCTATTCTGATTTTCTTGAAAACTTATCTAAAAACTTAATGCTCATTAAGAGGATTAGGTTACAAGGTGAATGGGTAAGTAGCACAGTAGTCAAAGGAATGAATGTTTTTACAGAAACTAATAAACTTTTAACGTCCGTTGTGTAATACAACTGACGTTAGAAGTGTGAGTGTTTTTAACGTCAGTTTCTTAAGACAACTGACGTTAAATATATGACCTTTAACGTCAGGTTTTACTAACAACTGACGTAAAATGTTGTTTTATTTTGATTATAACGTTTACACCCGCGCGCCTTCTGCACTTCTCTGTACGTCTCTTTTCTCTTTTCATCACGCTCAACCCTCACTATCAACCCTCACTCTCACTCTCACTCTGCCCTAATCGCGAGCTCATCTCCACCACAACGACCGCGAGGGCTTCTTCGCCACCACCGTGAGGTACACTCTTAACCCCTAACTCTGTCTTTCCCGCTCATTCTTTGCAATAACTTGACATCTCTCTTTCCTCTTCCCGCGCACGAACTCTCCTTGTCTCTCTGCTCTCAGTAACCACATCGAACGTTGGCCACCACTCGAGCTTCCCCACCACCACCACGCGAGCGCCTATTTCTGGTGAGTCTTTAGGGCACATTTTTTTATTTTTGGTTTTGAGTGTATGTTGAGACTGTAGTCTCAGTAGTTGAAACTTGAAACTGTGAGTTTGAGTTGTTTGGAAGGTCTCTATTTTTGGTTTTGAGTGTATGTTGAAACTTTAGTCTCAGTAGTTGAAACTTGAAACCGTGAGTTTGAGTTGTTTGGAATGTCTCTATTTTTGGTTTTGAGTGCATGTTGCTCTGCTGGTTGATCTGTCACGGCTGTGATGCTCATCACGGCTAGGCCGTGATCAGTTATGCATGTGAGGGTCTGGTTCAGTTGGCACGTTACGGCCGTGATGGACATCACTGCCAGGCCGTGACCAGTGCTTGGTAATCTTCAAAAACTATAGTTTTCAATCTCCCGTATTGTCCTTATATTGGATAGATGTTTTGTATATCTACAGGACCTATCTAGTTATTTTTATTTATACTTATGTATTTATTTTGAGTTATAACCTATGTTAATACATATATATTGTTTCTGAACAGGCATACATATGGATCAGTCGGATAGCCCAAATGCACGGGAGGACACTGTGGGGGCTTCGTAGGACCCGATCACGCCTACGCCTGATTCTAGTGTAAGTTTACATGTTATATACTATCTTTAGTACTTCTTTTTAATGTAAGTTTATAATGTTACAACCCTCTATTTTATCATTTTTTTTGTCCATACAGACATCACAGGCTCATAGGAAACGGGGTAGAGGAGTCACCTCGTTGAAGAAACTAGAGAAGGACAGGCAAAGCGGACAGAAGCTTGAGGTGTCCTTCGATGCTAATCTAGATGCCCAGGGACCCCGTGCTAAAGAATTTAATAAGTGGGTGTTTCTACAAGCGAAGCAGCACGTAAGCATCAACTACAATCACTGGAATGACGTTCCACAGAACGTTAAGGATCAGATTTGGGAGGCTATCGCGGTATTTTACCTTTACATTCGTTTGATTTACATTATTAGATAATTATCCGAGTTATAATCCATCCAGTTGTTATGTATTTAATGTGTAGGTAGCTTGGACTGTGCCAAATGACGAGGATCATCGTCATAAATGTATGAAAATGGCATCAAAGCATTGGAATGGGTTCAAGCATGATCTTACCAGGTACTATGTATCTGGGAAGAAGCAGCTTGATAAAATGTTCTCGGATTATCCCTGGATTGATCAGGATACTTGGGATATGTTTGCTAGGAGTCGACATGATGGAGAATTTCAGGTTGGTTGATTAACTGTATTTAATTATGTGTTTTTGTTTGAATAGGCTAAGGAAAATAAGGGTCGGCAGAATCAGGCGAAGAACGTCCACCGCCACACCATGTCTCAGGGTGGGTACCAGACTCGGATCGAGCAGATGATGGCGGATAGACTGAGGGCGAAGCAGGAAGAGCACTCTGCTAGGATTGAAAGAGGAGAGGTGCCCGAGGGCACACCATTAAGTCCTCCGTCGGACATCGACCGGGAGGATGTCTGGTTAGCCGGCCGCATAACAAAGATGGGATCTTTTAAAGTTGATGCCACTCGCGAAGTGGTAGATAAGATTGTAAGTAAATAATTAACTTGATTTCAATTGATATTTGTATAGATATTTGCAACACTTTTCACTTGCACGTTTTTTCATTTTTTTTCATTGTAGATGGATCTTAAAGCACAATCCTCCCAGGGCTCATTCGTCCCTTCTGGACGGCGGGACATCTTGATGACTGCTCTAGGCAAGAAAGACCATCCTGGTCGGGTTCTCGGTGTTCCTGGGAACGTGACCATCAAAGAATATTATGGCAAGTCTGCTTCACGAAAGCGGGTGGTCGATGAAGCATCAATTTTGGCTGACATTACTCAGCACCTCATGTCCAACCCAGCTATTACAACACATCTGATGCAAAGCTTAATATCCAACCCGGAATTCAAGCAGGCGCTTGCCAGAGAGCTTCCTCCGTCGGTACATCCCAGGACACCGCAGGGCATGCCAACCCTTCACATGTGAGCACAAAAGAGAGTTTTAGTAGGGCACATGTGGAGGACGATGAGTTGGCAGCTAGGGAGCGGGAGTTCGAAGTCCAACGCCATGAGCATGAGTTGGAAATGAAAAGGCGTGAGCTTGAGTTGGACTCCAAACGACGTGAGCTTGAAATGTTAACAAAGGTATGTATTCATTATTAATGTCCAAATTAGTCAAATAATTACTTATGTTTTTTTAATTATCAACAACTTATCTATTTTATTTTTCCTAAACTGAAGGCCAAGTCGACGTCGGTGTCGCTGTCACCTATCACTCGTTTGTTCTCACTTGGTGGGGATTATGCGTTTGAGATTTTTGAATGTCCATTGGAGCACGATGGATGGGTGGCACGCCCAGATCAACGAAGGATATTTACCTTTTGTGGTGGCGATCTCGGGAACGCCTGCAGAAATAACGTCTGGATGAACAACAATGTTTTCAGTCTCTGGTGCACGTAAGTTAATTTTAATTTTATAACTTATTTATTTTTGGTATTTTTCCATTTAATAATTTATTTTAATTTAAATATATATATTATGTAATTAACATCCACACTTTTCATATCTGAGGTATCTCCATCGTCTTCAGCTTGATAAGGGCGTTGCATTAGTTTACGGCTTCTTAGATCCGTCAATCCTTCTGCCCGAATTCTTTGCTGGCGATGCATTGAGTAAATACTTAGGGAAGTTGTTGGGAGACAATCAGAAAGAATTATATCTGGCTCCCTATTGTATGAAAAGCCATTGGCATTTGTTCGTACTTCACCCGTCTAGGCATACTGTCATATTCTATTGCTCTCTCCACCAACAGCCGCCACAGGTGGTGTTGGAAGCTGTAAATAAGTAAGTAATTAATCTTAAATTTAATTTAAGTTTTAATATCAGTTGTTTTTAGTTTATTACACACATGATATATGAATTTGTTAATTGATCGACATGATTATTTGTTTATGATAGCGCGCTGAAGGCGAGTATAATAAGTTGCGCCAACGGGAGAAGTAGGACTTCTAAGGCTAAAGCAAATCCTGTATGGAACATCATCAAGGTTTGGTAGTTTATTTATCAAATAATTAATATTATAATTACTAATTTATATGTATATTCAACTGACATTGAAATTAATTTTGTTGGTAGTCTCGATTTCAAAATGACGGGTGGTCGTGCGGCTATTATGTGATGCTTCATATGCTAAACATAGTCTCCACATCTATTACGGATGGATGGAATAAGGTAATATTTAAACAATTTGTTAAATTATATATTATAGTTTTGAAGATGACTTGCATTGATGTTATTGTTATTATTTGAACGTGTGTAGGCATTTAACGACCAATCGCCTATTCAAGAAGATGAGTTAAGAGACTTGAAGATGCGCTTCACTGAATTCTTCTTCAAGTATGCGGCTGAAAAATGAATTGACAAGATACCTCCGCAATACTTAGATAAATAGTTTTTTTGTTAGACTTTAAAAACTAATTAATAACATGCATATATATATCCTTAGATTGGTAGTTTTGTTTTTTAGACATTGGAACTAAAATTTATTTATATATATACATGGGTTTTGGTTTTAAGTCCCCCCATTGTTCCATTTTTTCTTTGCAATTCTGTAATGTGTGTGATATTCTGTGTTACTGTGACATTTACTGAATGCAGGGATAGCTGAGGGGAGTGATATTTTAAAACTTAATTTTAAAAAAAAACTATTAACGTCAATTGTATCAAACAACTGACGTTAATAGTATTTTATAAAATATACAGTACACTATTAACGTCGGTTGTAATAAACAACTGACGTTAAAATTAAACCTTTAACGTCAGTTCTTTATAACAACTGACGTTAGTTTTAACAAAATTAACGTCCGTTGTCTTAAAGAACTGACGTTAATAGTTTTATGTTTAACGTCAGTTTTGTTAAAGAACTGGCGTTAATAGTTTTATATTTAACGTCAGTTCTCAACTGACGTTAAAATATTAACTATTAACGTCAGCTGTATTTACGTCAGTCAGTATTCTGACGTAAAAAATCAATTTTAACTGACGTAAAAAGCACTTATTGCACTAGTGAGAAGTTGACTAATTCGACCGTTATCACCATTGGGTCGTCTTGATTTGGATCCAACCCTTGGAAGTCATCATCTGATAAAGTTATTGGAGGTCTCGTCCTTGTAGGTTTTCCAAACACCGTGTTTACAGATCGGATGGCTTTTACATGACGCCGCCGAGCTGAACTTGTTGTTCCTCCACCTGCAAATCCTCCTGAGATTGTATTGATGACCCCTTTGACTCCTCATTCTTTTTCTTCATTAGGAGCCCTCTGATTGTTCACCCGATCTCCCTTATGATTATTCCCTTGCAGGTTTGCATCTCGGTTACGATTGTCATAACCGCGTCTCCCTCATCGTCGACCAGCTCGTCCGCTTCCATTATCATCTTGGCGAACGAACCGGTCAAGACGACCTTTCTGGCTTTCTGTATCAAGTCCTCAAATTTTTTCCTGGGTTGTTTTACAATCTTCAGTGGAGTGACCATAGTTTTGATGCCACTTGCACTCTTTATTTCTGTCTGCATTGGCCGGAGTTTTAGACGGTCAAGGTAAGGTGAGTAACTCGGCATTGCACACCTCCTGGAGAATGGTTGCTCGAGATCAGTTTAGCGATGTATAGGACTGGTACCTGCGTTGCCTCTCCAAGAATCCCCTTTCATTGGTCTTTTGGGCCCTTTGTGGATTAGCCCCCTATCTCTTTCTTTGCTCGGAACCGAGCTCTTATCTTCAAAACCTCTTTATCTCCTTTTGGATTCCACCATCTCTTCCGAGTTCATGAAACTAGTGGCTTTTTCCTGCAACTCATCAAAATCTCTCGGTGGTTTTCGAGATAAATACTCAAAGAATGGCCCCGGCTTCAAACCGCCCATGACGGTATGTAGACAGAGTTCCGAGCTCATATTGGGAATTAAAATTTGTTTGGCACTAAAACGAGCCATATAATCTCTAAGTGATTCATTCTTTTCTTGTTTAAAATTCACCAGCGAGACTGAGTGCCTTTTATGCTTTCGGCTCGCTGCGAATTGTGCGGTGAACTTAGTTACAAGCACATCAAAGGAATCAATTGACCAAGGTGGGAGATTCCTAAGTCGGGTTAAGGCAGGGCCTTGCAAAGTAGTTGAAATTTTTTTGTACATGATGGCTTCCGAATCGGTCACTGGGTAAACAGAAGAAATAAAGGATTCTACGTGCTTGATTGGGTCAGTGGTGCCATTGAATTTATCAATGTTAAGAGGCTTAAAGTGTCTAGGCATGATTACCTCATCGATGTCATCCATGAACGGCAACCTCGGTCGTCGGTCTGTTACCCTTTCTTTTTGGAAAGTCCTTTCTGCATGAGATTTAACTCCTGAACCCTCTGGGTGAGGTTTGGTTTTGGACGGTCGGCTCGTATCATGATGAGAAGGTACGTACGATGGATCCTTTTTGCTATCCTCGGGTGAGGATTGCTCTTCCTCGAAAGGCATCACTGATCTTTCTCTTTTCCGAGCTCTTAACAACCTTTGATTTTGAGCACATATCTCCTCGTTCTCCTCACGCAACTGCCTTAACTGTGCCATAACCTCTCCCAGCTGAGGCTTATCTTCATTGATGAGAGGGGGCGGGGGATTATCACGGTTCTGGCTCGTGTTCGAAGCCTCATGATCTACATGGTTCGTGCTGTTCGCCCCTCCCATCGGTCCATTCAGTGTAATCACCATCAAGCTTTCTTATGGAACCGGGGAAAGTTTTTCCTCTGCCCCACGGTGGGCGCCAAATGTTCCTGCCGAGATCCGACTTGCTGGAATCTCGTCGCAGATCGTCAAACCAAGAATGAACAATGTGGTTGTTTTAGATTATGACTTGACAGAATATTGTATTCCGGTCCTACGTATCCTAATGGGAATCAAAGCCAGACGTAGTTCTAGGTCCAACCATTGGCCATACGGTGATCTCAATCCCTTAATCTTGTATCTGATGAATACCAGCGAGCAAGGATTCTTCGATAGTCTATTGGTCAAGCTGGTTCTTCTAATACGCTTAAGGGAGATTCACCTAGTGAAAAGTGAGTCTTTTTTTTGGGTTATCATCTTTTTATAACAGGATCCTCATATCTTTAAGAGATCTGGATTTATCTCCTTTTATCTCTTAAATCTTCTTTGAGATATGATTTCCTTAATTTAAGGGATTTTATCTCTTCTAACCGGATAAGGTTATTTGAGATAATATCAGGATTATTAAAGATAATATTAATATCTTAAAATGAGATCCTAACGGATAAGGTTATTTAAGATAATATCAGGATTATTAAAGATAATATCAATATCTTATCCTTCCCACCTTGATTGGATCGGGTAACCAAACTCGATGGTCGGGTTTTACTCCTCGACCAATACAGAACATAAATTTTGGACATCGTATATGATACCGTATAAATTTATCTTTATCTTTCACTTATTTTTTATTTTATTTGTATACATATTTTTCAAAAATATATTAAAAAATAATTAAAAAAAATAAAAAGAACATCTTTATGTATAAAAATCATTCATCAATGTCAAACGCACACAGAAAGAGACAGCCCGCCAAAGGTGCATGATGGCTCTTTCTGTCCTTCCTGGAACTTTTTTCTCTCCACGCGTCGTTTGGGTACTACTAGCTACAAAGCTATATATGTTAATCCCGCTTCCCACTTAATTATATGATTATTGGTACGGATTACTGAATAGGGTCATCATGCACGTGAGTCCTCCATTGATTTGAAAATCCAGATTTTGATCTCGTGATAAAACAACATAACTTTTTATTAGTTGAGACTTGAGACTTGAGAATTGAGACATTTCATGCGCACATACTCCTCTCGTGTTTTTCATGTAAAGCGTGAACAGATGATGGTGATCGAGGTTGAATACCCAAAAAAAAAAAAAAAGAATAAAATGAATTAATGGGGGTGAGGTAGTAAGTGAAGAATTAATAAAAAAATTTAATAAAATTCATAAAAAAAAGGCAAATGAAGAAAAAGAGAGATAAATGAAAAGTGATGATTAGTTTATTTTTTATTTTTATCTTTTTTAATAATTTAGATTAGGGAAAAACATGTCCCTTGTAAAGCCAATGAATACCAACAGTGATAATTATTTTTGTTATATGTGACAATTGAATGTACATATAATGTAGCATTTTTTATTACTTGTAATATCATTCATCCTTTTACCTAGAATTGATATTTTACCAACTCTAACATATTAATTAAGAACTTTTTTTTGGGGGAATGATAGCTAGAGATAAAGTTGAGGGAAGGTATGTAGTCCCATTCGTATGGGTGGAATTAAGTAGGCCAGGTCAGGCCAGAACTTTTTAAAATAGTTGCGACTGCTTTAAAAATATCAGCTGCTGCCGACCTATTACCCGATATAGGCTTTTTTAAGCGCCTGCGCAGCTTTTTTAAAAGTCTGGCCTGACCTGAAAGCCTTTTTAAAGGCCTATTTCTTGTGAAGGCCTTAATAAGGCCACAAGCCTGGTGCTAAATAGGCCTATTTCTTGTGAAGGCCTTAATAAGGCCACAAGCCTTAATATAGGCTTTCTACTTTATGTTTTGTTTAATTTGATTATTATTATCTATTATATATTATATTATATATATATATTTAATATTTATTTAAAAGTAATATTAATCAGGCCGGCCTATCAGGTTCGTAGGCTTTTCAAGCTCAAACTCGACCTATTTATCTAAAAAGCTTTTGAAAAAGCCTTTATCCGACCTTTTTATTAAATAGGTCAGGCCAGGCCAGGCCATAGGCCCCTGTCGGGCGGCCTGGCCTACTTCCACCCCTACCCATTCGGAATCTCCGCCAATGCTTGCATTAGGCTATAACGCTATACAAATTCAATTCAAATTGAAACCTGAACTGAAATTTTATAAAAATTAACTAATTTAGGTTTTTTTTTACCCTAAAAATTAAATAGATTGAATATATGAATTAGACTGATTTTTTAATATTATTTTCAAAATTAATTCATTTCAAATGGATTACTATTATATAATATATTTCATTAATATTAAATTTTTATTTTTAATAATTTTAATTTATTATATATTTTTCTTATTTTATGAGATCAAATATTATTTAGGCATGTGATCAATAAGTCATTAATTTCATTTTTCTTTTACAATCTGCTTTCAACTCACGAATATATATAGAATTATCTTTAGTCAAAAAATCGGATGGACCATGGTTTGGATTGATTCAATTTTTATAATGTAATCAACCCAATCCAGTTTTAATATGTTAATTTGCTTTTAACACACAAAACACTGAACTTAATTCTTTTTTTCCATAATCTGATTTAACCAATCCAAGCCAACCATATATATTAGATTAATTTGCATTTCAAAACGTAATCACTTCAGTTCAATCCGATTTGAATTTATGTAAATAACCATATTTAAATAGGTTGATTTGTTTACTTAAAATCAATCCGAATGGAACCACAAACACCTCCGTTGTGAGTGTATTCGGAGCAAGGTAAAGAAATAAGTTAGAGGCAGTAAAATACTTAAAAATTGCTAAGCTTTTTGATTCCAAAGACATATGGGGAACTGAAGAATTGTAGTTCCTAACAGGATCGAGGAGAATATTTTTCTTTAAAAAATATAAACAAAAACAATCGCATTCGTGTCGCTTGAGTGGAAGATACGAACGCTGAAGCCAAAAGTAGCTCAATACAATATATAGCTATTTGTTCAAAGCAATCTTGTCACTAATACTATAGGTGTCTAGCCCCATTATTGGTGACTCCTTAATCAAGCCCACATGCATATCTTTATCATTGAAAGTAATTAATTTAACCGTGTACAAAACATAATTGCCAATCTAATTATTGGTGACTCCTTAATCAAGTCCCACATGCATATCTTGGACTTGGATGCCCTGCTAACGTTATTTGTAAATCATTAATCACATAATTAACTATTTTAATGGTCACATCTACACTGCATCTTAACAGAAAAGGTGCAAGTGCAACTACACTGTTATTCAGAAGTTTATTTTATTTTTTCAAATTTATAAAATAATCCCTAATAAAACTACATTTACATTTGTTCCCCCGTCAAACCCATCACTGTTACGTCAACAGGGGTTGACATATCTGGTCAAGCTTTCTGCTCACATTAACTGTTACTTGGATTCGATTTCTAGATATCTCTTATTGGCAGACAATATGTAAATTCCATTATAAGAGTCTCTTTGGTTTGTCGAATCCGCTAGCGTATAGCTTATAGCGGATAAAAAAGTAGACACTTTAAGAAAAAAGATATTTAGCGACTGAACCATATCGGTCGTAGCGACGGAATTTGTGACTGATTTTCGTGGGATCGTAGCTGGGCACTTATTTTTTATTTAGCAACCGAATTAGCTTGGTCGCAATATTATCGGTCACTAATTCCGTCACTAATTTAAAAAATTTGAGAGTCAAATTTGTTGACCAGTTAGCGACCGAATTAGTAACCGTTCAACGGTTATAATTAGTGACTAAATTATAATTCACTCACTAATTATTAATTTTATGATTAGCGACCGATTTAGCGACCTACCCTTATTTTGATCACTAACCAATTAGCAACCACAACCTTAGCGACAAAGCTTTATCGGTCGGTAATTCGGTTGTTAACTTTTTTAGCTACCGAATTCGGTCCCTTTTTTCTTGTAGTGAGCCCCTTTGGTAACCGTTTTTAAAGTTAGTGTATAACGTTTTTCGCTAGCATTTAGGTTTTTACCAGATCGCGTTTGAGCTTATAGCATATATCATTTTTCTTCCATTTTTATCCCTACTATCTTAATTAAATTCCTCACTTATTCTTAGCTAATAAAATAAAACATTAATCATTTAATATTATAAAAAATAGGAATTAATTTCACTATTTAGATTTATATTTAAGATAAAAATATAAAATAAATTTTTATCTATAAAAATAAAATTTATATAAAAATCATATTAGTATATAATTTTATTTTTATTATTCCATTTTATTTATTAAAAATAATTAAAACTAAACTATAATTAAAATTAAAATTATTTAATTTTTAAATGATAAATAATTTGAAATAAACTAAAGTGTTAAAAGTGATAATTATTTTAAATAAATAATATATATATATATATATAATTTATATAAAAAAATGTCGTTTTATATCATTTTATATTTATCAGTCACTTCAAAAGCTAGTTTTATCAAACACTTCAAATCTAATCTGCTAGCTAATCTGCTACCAGCTAGCTTATCCACTATCTGCTATCAGCTAGCTTATCCGCTAATTTTTATCAAACAGAACCTAAATCCTCACTGAGGTTGATGGTATCCCATGACCTTGCAATGACATGCATTCCCCAAATCTAAACTTTAATTTTATTCTACCAAAAAAAAAAAAATACCATCACTACCATCGTCCTAGAATTCGACATTAATTTTTTTCTTAAAAAAACTACTCTAGACGTGTATAAAATAGCAAGAATAGAATACTCACAATCAAAAATGGAAATTTTGTAATCACATTCAGTTTGTACAAAACCAACTCTAGTACAACATCTACTCTAGAACAGTCTTAAACAACCGCTCTTTTACAACACCAACAAGGAACCACACAAATATCGCCAAGGAAAAGAAATACGAGGATGCTTTAATTACATAATTAAAGAGAGAGACGCAAATGG
This sequence comes from Sophora flavescens, assembly GCA_030762895.1. Lineage (NCBI taxonomy): Eukaryota > Viridiplantae > Streptophyta > Magnoliopsida > Fabales > Fabaceae > Sophora > Sophora flavescens. The sequence goes on from CM061063.1 coordinate 31,401,722, forward strand.
GATTGAGGGTAGAGTGGTCATTCTCTTTTTAGACTAGAAAATTCTAAAGGATTGAATTGACGACTTCCAAGTAGAACAGCGCCCCTCAAGAATGTAATTGGGTTGCTACTTGCTAGTTTAATATTAATATTCAACCAAATTGCTTGCTTGCTTAGGTCCTACACTCCAACTTCATACCCTCTTAACATCTTTACCATAACGAATTGAAGTTATATATATTTAATTCACTGAACTGTGTATATAAACTATATTTTATTAGTCTATAATCTATAGCTTTAATGTTAACCTTAGTCAAAGATTGGAATGCAACTTAGCCATCTACACGCATATTGATATAGAATAAATAGCTTTCAAATCATACCTACGTGCATGTAAAATTTTAAACGTCTGTTAATTGTTTATTAATTAGGTGGTGACCATATCCTATGCTATCCCTACTAATTGCAGACCGTTCACGCAGGGCGTTAAATTTATTTTAATTTTATATTCTTACTGTAGTCTATATATCAAATGATAACTATGGGCGTCTACCTGTTTAATTTATATATATATATATATATATATATATATATATATATATATATATGTATATATATATTGGACTCGATCGATTAGTATAGTAAAATTGATTTGAGAATTAATTAATGCATGGTACTATTAATTATCCAATCTATTTTTTTTTTTGAGAATATACAAATTATATATATTATCAACTATCAATTTTGTGTATGGAGCAAATTTCCGCTGGAAGGGGATTTCCCGCCTTCAGGTGCCATTCATTCCCTCGCAGGAGATTAGTGTTCGCTTCCGGCGAGGTATATTCATGATCAAGGACCAAAAAAAACTATCAATTTTTTGGATAAATAACATTTATCGTTTTTGTCAAAAAAAAATTATTGTTAATAATAATCTTGACTCATTTTTAATAATATAAGGAAAATAAGATAGTAAAAATTTTATAATTTTTTATGTAAAAAATTACTTAACTTATTAATGTAAATTAAAATTATATTTCTTAACTTGTCTTTTTATTTTATTTGAACAACTTACTAATTAAAATGTGTATATAAACTTAAATATGAAGTGGACTCAAATATTGTCTTGAAAAAAATAAATAAGGCAGTATATAATTATGGTCTTGTTAACGAGTGCTATTGTTTAAGAATTTCATATAAGATAATTATTTATTGAAAACTTATTTTAAATCTTTTTTAACAATGTCATTACAGTACTCGTTAGCATTTGTCTATAATTATTAAATTTTAAATATTAGTCCCTTACATATTAATTATACTTTTCTTTTGGTTCAAATTTTTTTAAGAGGTTATTGTCTTTTTTTTTATATAAGCCAAATCGTATTGAAAAGAGGTTATTGCATGTCTTAATTAGTCCAGAGTCAGGTCAAGCCTTCAATATAAGTGAGCACAATTTTAAATTATTACATACTATCAAGACCTCTAAAATTAAACTCAAAACATGCATTTGAATCGATTTACTTTACTCTTAAAAACATATATTGCAGAAATATATTTCAAATATATGTTAGATCATATATTTACCCATTAAATAAAGGACAAAACTTACATGTAGTTCCTTAGATATATAAGGTGTTGGTTTCCAACGAGAAGAATACATGTGTCAAAGTTGTTATACATTTATATTTTTATTAATGAACTATTACACATATATCATCTTCATTGGAAACAAGCACCTTATGTACCCAAGTAATACCTAAGTTTTATCCTCTCTTTTTTTGGGACAAATACCTAAGTTTTATCCTTAAATAAAATGATCATATGTATATGTATAGATATAAACATTCCATACAAATCAAGGGTAAGTGAAGTGAGGGAGGATTCTAACATAGTAACATGTAACATATTCTAGAGGGATTTAGAAACCCAAATGATGTAACATAAAAATATATAATTAATTAGTTACCAAAAAATATATAATTAATTGAATTCAGTTACATATATGATGAATTGTATCATTTTCTATGTGATTAAATTGACTAGATAAATATTTAACAAATCCGTAGTTAATGATATATAAATAGATACTTACTTTTGTCAAAATAAAAAATAGATACTTACTTAATTCGACGCTTAATTAATAATGCATGTATAAAATGGTGCCACATTATTGTGATGTATTTAGTTTTATGATAATTTCGTGGATTCATTGGAAAATAATCTGCAATATATATATATATATATAATGAAGAAAAAATTTCAAGTATTTCCAGAATAAAAAAATAATAATATATCACACGATCATGTAAAGTAAAATAAATCTCTAATTGTTTACCATAAAAAAAACTCTAATTAAGTGTAACAGCATTACAGCAATATCAATTTCCAAAAAAATGAAACTATTTTGCAGTTGAGTCAAGGATGACGACGACGGCGGCGTCCGAAATTTGCGGGGGCACTGATAAGACCGAGTCAACTCACTGAAAGAGGGTGTCCCTCCTTTTTTTTTTTTTTTTTGATAGAGGGTGTTCTTCGCTTATTTTATGATTATTATGGGCAATTATCATGTTTAATTTGAATAACCGGTCAACCAAATAGAGCAGAGGCAGTGTCAGTGTGTCACTGATAGAGTAAATCGTAGTGCTGACAGTGAGGATCGCGAGTCTTCCTTCTATAGATTTATTCAGTGGCTGGCATATATTTTGTATATTGAATATTGTATAAATTTTATCAGATTTTTTTAGTATAAATAAATTAATATCATTGGACGAATTTATTTTAAGCATAGCATGTCTATTAAAGGATACATTTTTTATTATTATTATCTAAACACAGTATATCTCAATGTTAGCAATAAATGATTAATCACTGTTTGTGGGACGTGATTTTTGCTGGTCAAATATTATTTTAACATCGTCATAAATCGAACCCGAAAGCTGACTGGGTCGACCCCTAAAATATTCCAGAACAAACCTTACAACCATTGGACCAAGATTTTTGATTCTATTAAAGGTTACATCTTAATCGTTTGTGTCAATTTTTGTTCTAAAACATATTTGAGGAGTGCCAACCACATATTTTCTAACATATTTCTTACACATTCTCTTTTTTTATTGAAATTCATGTTGGGTCTGCTGTTTTAAAAATAAATGTGTCTCACTACTTCATGTGCTACTTAAATTTTATAGGACCCACAAAAATTTCGATCGATATGAGATAATGTGTTGGAAAAAGAGTGTTCAAGTATATTGCTAGCATTTCTTAATATATTTTGATATTCTTGATAAAAAAATTATTTATATTTACTTTTTTATTAGATCAATAATAAATTTATATTTATTTTAAAAATAAATTTAATTATTAGTATTATTATTTTATTATATTTTATTTTTGAATTAAAGGATGAGACGGGGACGAATTTCTAGAAAATTGCGAAGCACACGATAGAGACTTACTCAATGATGGATTCGGATCTCTAACCGTGTGGAGGGAAAATATAGGTGATTTTAGTGTATTTTGGTAAAGAAAGAAGTGAGAAAAAAATAGGAAATAAGATGAGAGAAGATAATATAGAAAAGAGATAAATAGAAAATCAGATAATTTATGAAGCAAAAAAATTAAAAGATTGAGATCCCTCTATGACTCAATATAGTACTAGTTGGAGATGAGCGAGAGACGGGGCAGCTGCCTCGACACGTCAAAATTGTACATTGGGATATTCTACTTTTTAGTAGGCTATAAACTACTTTACTCTTTCTCTCTCTTTATTTAATTGGTTCATAACCTACTAAAGAGTAGAATGTTCCCCATAGATATTCAATTTTAGGTGTCAAAATAATACTACTCAATTTATATCGTACACTTGTTACCCATGTCTTTATGGATCTTGAATAAAGAGTAATTATATATATATATATATATATATATATATATATATATATATATATATATTTATCAACTTTTAATATATTAAATATAAGACTTTTTAATAAAAATTATTTTTTAATTCTTTAACTAATATTTTTAATTAAGTAGATGTTAACCAGACTCTGGTTAAAAAATTAAGGATAATTTTTTTCATCAAAAAAAAATATATTTAATAAATTAAATTAAAAAATTATAATTTTTAATAAAAACGTTATATATTAAATTTCGGCACACTGGTTAGCAGGAATTTTTTTATGGCAACTTTCTCTCTTATTCTGACAGTCTTTTCGTGGGTTCCACTCCAACCATAGAGGGCTCACGGACGGCACCACCCCCGCTTTCGTGAGATTACGATCCTAATACAATTATGACTTAATCATTTTCGTACCTAGCTGTAAAGCTCTTTTACTTTTCCTTTGCTTTCTCTTTTAAATACTATTATTTTATCACTAAGCCAACTCAATTTTTTTTTCCCAAAACCCGACCTAATTAATCGTTTGGATCCATCAGAATATTCCCATAATGATTTAAGTGCTTTGGGTCTATAATAAAACTAATATTTGATTTAGTTAATTGAGTATGATTTTATTTCTTGATTCTCAATCTCTCAATGAAGATGATTTTACAAAAATTCAAACCCAAATTCCCCGATTCCTTCTTTTTATAGAGATAAATTGCTTTCACTTCACCAACACTTTATTGGTAAGCCAACTCACTTTTTATTTGTACTAATTTAAGTTCTCAGTGAAATAGGTTTACAAGTTGTTACCACTTACTAACACATTATATAATACTTTTTTTTAATACATTTTTTATCAATAAAAATTTAAATAGGTTCTACTGTTTTAGAAATAGAATCTGCTAATTCATAGATCCCGTTTAAATTCTATAAGACCCAAATATAACATTAATTTCAAACAATAAAAAAAAATTGAAAGTATATTACTAACATTTCTTTTATGAGTATTAGTGCGGGCTAGTACTAGTAGTGAATTAATGCTCCCTCAATCTTCAAATGCTTTCAAAGTTGAAACCAACCTATGTTCTTCTGGGTCTAACTGTAACAATAGTTTTCACCTAACTTATTTACTCGTTCAATATATTGACTTTATAGAATCATAGAACTACAATTTACACTTTACTTAATTAGGTAGCTCCAGTGGTAATAATGTTTTTGCTACTTATATGTTGTCTTAATCTTTACATTTGTTAGCATGATAAAATTAAAGTATAATTAAGTAAAAAAAATATAATTAAATAATAAAAAATATGTTAATGTAGAATAATATATGGCCATAAAGAATGTAATTTTAATATACTTAAGCGAAAATATGTTACATTATTATAAAATCATTTTTTGCTACTCATTAAAAATATTGACTATAGCAATGCCTCCTTGCCACTATATCAAAGCTTTTCTTTAATAATAATTTTTTTTTTGACTATAATAATAACTACATCAAAAATCATATATATGATAATATATGATTTGTTAATGATATTAGAATTTTAACGTTGATAATTATTAAAATTAGACTCATATAACCCTATATATATATATATATAATTAATTTTCATATATTGTTATTGTAAAAAAAAATTTACTTTGTACTAATCCTATGCATGTAAGACTTTTAAAGTTGTTATTACAAGAGTTAGACAATTTTAATAATGTGATAATTTATAATTAATTGATAATGTAAGATTTTTTACTTAGAATGTATAACAATTAAGTTTTACATTTATATATATATATATTAATTTACATTGTTGTTAATATATGTTGAGCGAGAAATTGAGAGAGAAAGGAGAAAGTGGTCCAGGTTGAGTCTCTGGCGACTGACTCACAGGGCAGCCGTGTTAGATAAGGAGAGAAAGGAAGAGATCATCGCTTATTGAGAGAGAGATTTTATATATTATTCTCTCCTACGCGATTCACATGCAAAATCATTTTCAATTTCTTCTGAGTCAGATATATATTAATTCTTAATCTCAAATTAGAAAATCAATGGAATGAAAATCATTCTGTGCATCCACTTGTATATATTTTTACCATGCCCATGATATTATCTTTTTCCCAGCAGCAAGCACACACAACCTTTTGTTTTGGTAGTGCCTCCCTCATCCACTTCAAACTATTTTCAGTTTTGGAATTTGCTATAGGTAGCTAACTAGTTTAGGACACACACTTTTTCTTCTCTTCAAAAATGATGTCTGAAGAACCCTTTTCTCTCCCTTCTAACACCCTCAGACCCACCCTGCTTCATGTTCAAGATCCAAACTCAAACCCTAATTCAAATCCATCCAAGAAAAAGAGAAACCTACCTGGTAACCCAGGCAAGTAACTAACTCTTTCAATTTAATATCTTCTATATATAGTTCTTCATATTTTCTATTATTTTTTAATTTGTTTTTAAAATTCTTGTTAATTATATGTAATTAATTAACCATGGATGATGAAATGAAGCAGATCCAAATGCAGAAGTGATAGCTCTATCCCCCAAGTCCTTGATGGCGACGAACCGTTTCATCTGCGAAATCTGCAATAAGGGATTCCAGAGAGACCAGAACTTACAGCTGCATCGGAGAGGCCACAACCTGCCATGGAAGCTGAAGCAGAGAACGAACAAAGATCAAGTGAGGAAGAAGGTGTACGTGTGCCCGGAGAAGAGTTGCGTGCACCATGACCCTTCTAGAGCCCTTGGGGACTTGACAGGGATAAAGAAGCACTTCAGCAGAAAGCACGGGGAGAAGAAGTGGAAGTGTGAAAAGTGCTCCAAGAAATATGCAGTTCAATCAGATTGGAAGGCCCATAGCAAGATTTGTGGGACTAGAGAGTACAAATGTGACTGTGGCACACTTTTCTCCAGGTACCTACTGTTTAGCAATATGTTAGACATTTTTATATGGAGTAAGATTCCCATTAATTACTGTCTCATACTCATGCATTGCATTCAATTAAACAAAAGAAACTAGATCCACATGATCAGTTTATTAAATTTATGTAACTATATATATTTAATGTGCAACTAAGTATCAAATATCCTTTATTCTTAGAATTTAATGTATGGGAGATATTAATGCCCCAATATCATATAGCAATGATTTGATTTAATTAATTAAGAGAATATTTGCTTTGGAATAATAAATGAAGGCAGTTAATTAATTGATGTTCATTTATGTGTATGCAAAAAATCAAGGAAGGACAGCTTCATAACTCATAGAGCCTTTTGTGACGCTTTGGCTGAAGAAAGTGCAAGAGTTCCATCAGCTTTAGCTAACTTGAGAACCGATCATTTCACCAACATTAATGCTCAAGTGCCCAGAATCCCTCAGATTTTTCCAGGGTTTCATTCAGAATTCGGTGGTTCAGTTTCAGAACCATTAGGGAATTATGCAGACACAGATCATGGGCAGAAGCTGAGGCTATCATCTTCATCACCACAATGGCTAAACCAATCCAACATTAACTCTCAGCTCCATCATCATCCTCTTAGCTTCCAAAGCAAATCAAATGCTTTTGCAAACTCTGTTGCTTGCACCAATATGACTGATTTGGTGCAAACAGTGAACATGTTTGGTTCACCACCGCCACAAACACAGTGGCTGAATTACCGCTACCCAGCAGAAGCATCATCATTCACCAGTGCCAACAACCTATCTATCCCATTATTGTCTGCACTGCCGCCACATGGACTGAAGCAAGAACAAGAAGAAAACAAACAAGACTTGTCTCATAGTGCAAACTCAGTGTACTTCAGTAATCAGAACCAACAGGGAGAAGAAGGCCCAGTTCACATGTCAGCCACATCACTGTTGCAGAAAGCAGCCCAAATAGGATCTACGAGGATCAACAACGATATTGCATCCACCTTCAACAACAATCACAACCACTTTGGCTTGATCGGCTCAAATATTCTCCCAACTCCATCCAGCAACAGGAACAATATTGATAACATTGTTGGGGTTCAGAAGTTTTTCAAGCAAGCAAACTTGAACGAGTTGGTGAACCTTGGAGGTGGGTTTTCATTGAACGACACAAGCTCAAAGAACAAAGACCAGCTTGGTTTAACCAGAGACTTTTTGGGTGTTGGAGATGAATCACTAAGCAGACCTTTCTTGCAGCAAGACCTTGCTGAGTTTAATGCTATAGGATCACTAGCCATGGAGCTGCATGATAGCCAGTACGGTGAACATTATTGCTAGTGCTATAGAGTTGGTTCGAATTTGATGAAAGTAGCTTAAGAGCTAAAGAGACTAGTGAAGCTGTATGTCATAATGATATTTAGCTACTTCTATAATTAGCAGCAGCATGATGTATAGTACTGAAGAATGTGATTGGAGAGAAAACACATACGGACATACCGAGTTAGTTAGACCGACAAAGCAAGCGAGTCAACTCGGCCATATATAGAGTCATCATGCACAGTGAAACTGGGGGGAATCGATTTCACGTGTGATGTATATCAACAGAGGTGTCTCCTCTCGTGAAGGATGTGGGGGCCACTGCATGTTGGAAGAGACAAAAGAATAGATATGAGATGAGTCCAAACGAAACTCACAGGCGAGTGATTCTTCGTTATGGAAGGGCCCTACACTTCATGCATGTCGTAGCACTAGCACTAGCACTAGTAGTATAGTATAGTAAATTTCTTTTTACCTAGCCTTTGCCTCTAACGTAGTAATGTTACGTTGATATATGATATAACATTACCTGCCTGGTGCCTGTTACCTGTTACCTGTTAATTTTCCTTTGTTTTCTGTGGCCTTGCCTTTCAACTGTGGAGGCCGTGAAAGTTAAATGCTTTCCACGCTGAAACAAAATACTAATAATGCTTTCTTTTTTAGCTGGCCATTTTAAAAATATGTGTTTTCTGGAATATCTGTCGTCTTCATGCTTATACTATTACTATCTACATGTCACCAATTTTTCTGGAGGTTGCTATATGGAATAGTCAATAATAAAATTAAGGTTGAAATGTACTTTTAGTCTGTCAAGTAATTTTAACTTTAATGGAAGTTAATGGAATTCTTCTATCGATATATTTTTTAGTGAATTTAGTCATCCTAATTTTTTAATGTTGTAAAAATATCCCTCCATCATCTTAAGATCCAAAATCTAACAACAGATGTCATCATGGAATCCACATATCAATGTGCCATATGACACCATATAATAATAGTAATAAAATTATTGTTTAAAGGCTTTTTTTTATAATATCACGTGACGTACATGTGTCTGACGTTCATCTTCTTTCAGAATGGATCTATTAATTCTCTAAATTCTATGAGATGGAAAAACCCAAATCTACAATCGTTGGAAATCAAATGGGAAATCAATTTGATATGCAATGCTCATTCCCAGTCTCGATCTTCTCCACTTTATTCTCGTTCTCACTCTCCAGTATCTCAATCAAGACCCTTCTCTTCGTATTCATCCTCTCTAGAGAAACAATATGTGCAAAACAGGAAAGGAGAGTTCATGACTAGTGGTTCTTCTACGGTTTGTGGAGTTCCAAAGATGAGACGACGACTCAATGGCGAGCGTGATGGTGGGTTTAATAGGGGTAAAATGGAATTTAACATCCATTTACCCATCAGTTTTTGGAGGGTTGGGTTGACCATAGTAACTCATCAACCCCACATAACTCACAATTTAAGTGGGGTTGGACAGGTTGATCCGACCGGACTAGCCTTTGAGATTTGACTTTAGTTTTGGTCTATGATAACTTAATTTTGATCACAAGCTATTTTGATAGCCTTTGGGATCTTGTAAGCCTCTGCGGCTTTACTAGTTTTGCGATGATTGTTTTGGTATAATTACAAAAAATAGATGGTGGCAACTAGACTAGCCTTGATATATACTCATTGTAGGATCTTAGGAGGAGATAAATAATTTACAACTACAAATCTTCTGATTACCTGGATACTTTATTAATGATTTTGCTCAAAAATTTACATGAAATAGGTTTCATTCAGATTTTTCTATAAATTTCTACTGTAGATAATATCTTTGTGGGTAATTTTTTTCCTGCAGATTTTCTTGCGAAAAATTTAAATCCGTAGCAAAATTCATCGGAAATATCAAAATTTCCTATAAATTTAAATCAATAGGAAAAAAACCTTATTTTTGAAAAAATTGCAGTAAAATTCACAGAAATTCCTGCGGAAAAAATTTGCATGAAAATTCGTAAGTGATCCATAAATTTCTAGTAGTGAATAGTGATTGGAGGCAGGATTTTAAGAAAATAATGATATGATTAGAAAGATGAGAATAACTATATAATTTAATTATTAACGTTGAATAAATGTTTTTGGAGGGGTGGAGGTAGACCTCACCACATTCGGTGGGTTAGACGCTGCACAACACATTTCACAAGTGATACAAATTCCAATTTGTAGCAATTTTTTTTGATCATCTAAGTAGCAAAAAGGAAACAACAAGATAGATGTTCAACCAATAACATAAAACAATACTATAAGAACCTATAACCCCGAGCCCTCCAAAAACTATTCCATCACTCCTAACCTCATAAAGAAAGAAACCAATACTACTTAACAACCCCTGATCTGTAAATAAATGAATGCCATTAGCAAACAAAAAAGGCATGATCGAACTGACGCCTGCACTTTCATACCCGCACCACAATCTAATTCCTATTCTAATTTGCAAACCATTAAAATTAACCTTTAGGCCCTGATTGAGAGTTTGGAAGAAAAGGAAATGGATGGGATCAAAGGGAAAGGAAATGGGAGGGGGGAGGAGAATGATAGATAGAGGGTTTATGACATACTTTTATAATTTTACCCTTATTTGAATAAATTAACATAAGTAATTCTTTAAATTATATTAATGCAAAATCCGCTAACATAAAAATTTGGTAAATTTTAAAAATAGATATGGGTAAGTTAATAATTTCAATTATTTTTCCTTCGATATATATACCTCAAAACTGGGGAAATGAAAAAATGTGGATATAGGAGTTTGGAGGATTTACTAAAATCCGAAAAACCTTCCATCCGATTTCATAAAGTATGAGTATCTAATAAACCTGTCTCTAATGAACCTCCGATTTCACTTCCCTCCCCTCCAAAAAAAAAAAACAACGTACAAACAAAATCCTTCCCATCAGAACTCGCAAATTAGTGTAGAATTCTCTAGACATTTTCTAAATCTTTCTTCATTTTCTTTATAATCCTACTAGTTACCAATCTTAGAAGTTTCTGCCATTGTTGTGCTATCGCTTTATTCTCTGGTAACATTTTGAAACGTACACCATGTTCTTGAATTATCTAGAAATGTTCAGCATTTCCAACTAAGTGGTATGAACAAAATGATGTGGAAAGAATAATTTTCCATTGATTAATATAAGTGGTATAAAAAAATGGCGTGCAAGAATAATTTTCCATTCATTTAAACGCATACATGGTAATTAATCAAATGCTGTATTTTTTTTATGTAAGAAAACAACCCAAGGTTCACACAACTCTCAGAGTATATGCTTCCTAGACTGATACATATGGAGAACAAAAAGACATAAGCAAATGAACATATAATAGAAGACGTTTTAAAAAAGAAATTGAGCTGCCAAATCCACTGGTCTCCATCAGGTTTGCATCATTGCTGCCACTAAGGCAAGTCCAATCAGTGACACCCACTTTCCATACACACTGATCCTCACAGTGCCAGAGTTCTCTTCAGTGGGATTAACCTGTGATGAATCTGTTGACGATGGGGTATCCTTATCAGGTTTAGGTGCCTTTGCTGTATCAGCTGAAGGTTCTGGTGCTAAAGATGGTGCCTTTGCTGGTGCCTTAGCCACTGAAAAGAAGTCCATAGGAAGAAGCACCTTTCCCACCTTATAAATAGCAAGGTGTTTATCCGTATATATAATGCCATTGATTGTGGTGTTAACCTCCCCAGTTGAGATGTTCACACTGCCACCATAACTGATCACATTCAGTTCCACCTTTCCAGGTTTAGCTCCAGCCAGTGTCCGCACAGGGTTGGTAAGGGTATCAAAATTGGAGCTAGAGATATAGTCAGGAAGAACATGGAACTGTAAGAGCTCAAGCTTTTGGCCGTCAGAAAGAGTGTTGAGGAACCCTGCTTTAAGCCCTGAGAAGGCGCTATCGTCAGGTGCGAGAATTGTTAAGCCACCTGATTTGGTAGTAATGAGCTGTGAGTTGAGTTGGTTGATCAATTGGGTGGTTTTCATAAGGCGGATGAAGATGTTGAATGTTTTGGCCTTTCTCAGGATTCCGACTATGTCAACGGAGGGAGTGTCTGGGGTGGCATCAGTTGGTGAAGGTGATTGTGGTAATGAGGGAACCAATGGTTTAGGGGCTGCGGCTGGTGGGGTTGGGGTAGAAGGTTGTACTGGAGCAACAGCAGGTGATTGTGCTAAAGAGGTGATGGAGACTAGTAGTAGTGTTAGTGAGAAGAAGAGAGATTGCTTCTTCAACATGATCATTTTGGTTTGTGTCAATGAAGGCTGATTTGGTGCTTGTGGAATATTAGAATGCAAATTTAATGGTAGATATTGTACTGGTAAGTACTTGATGAAATTCAGGAGCTGGTTTTATAGTGGATGGGTGACAGTAACAGGTAGGTGAAATTAAGGCTTTCTTTTAAACCTTAAATTGTGATTTGTGAACGTATAATTAATATCTCCCTACCTGGCATTGAGATTGAAGTGTCGCATCAATTATGATATATAGGTACGGGTGTGAGAGATTGGACGGGAGATGGAGTAATGAGTTTTTGCTTGAAGGCTACATGCATCAATCTCCAATTACAATTATTTGATTCTGTGGATTGTTTTTCTTGTTTCATTGTCAAATGGTGAGAAATACTTTTGCAGTAGTTACAATTTGGCTGGGTGGCAGACATACTGGACTAATCATCAATTGCCCATTTCAACTAAAATGGCATGTTTCTGTTGTTTTCACTGATCTATCTCGGCATGGGTACCTAGCTATATTTCTGGCAGCAGTCTCTTTCCATTGAAAGCTCTTTAACCTCTTACTAAAGAATAATTTTTATATGAATAATATTATCATATATGTTTTCAATTCAAATGTCTTTGGACAGTCAGGATGATGAATCCTTTACATTATTTCCAATATATTAGGCTGTTGGGCGGGCCTTCATTCTTTCTGAGTGTAGTGGCTTTGACAACTGATTTGATTGGCTCAGATCCAGAATAGACATTATTGCCTAATGCTAAGTTCAATGAAGCAAAATTTGTCACTACCTTTAGTATATTTAATAAATCAATAAACTCAACAAAAACTATTAATTTTGGCGATAAAAGTTTTACTAGGACACATGAAAGTTTTATTCTATTCAAGACTCCATACAATTTTTGAATCCCCATGGTCTAAAAGGTGTGGTTACTACTTATCCAATGGATCTTATTTGATCCTCTTACCATCAGATACTATTAGTTAATATTTCATTTTAAAATTTGTCTCAATACACAATATACAAGTGAAATATTAAGAATATAATGTTAAGCACTAAACTTCTATTGTGTTTCAGTAGATGCCAATACGCACCAACAATATTCAACTCTAACAATTAAAGTTAGACTCATATTTGTGTATAACTCATTTGTAACTAACAATTTTTTTGACATAAATTTTGTTAAAAACAATGTATAAAATTAAAGAATTAAGGTCTTCTCATGAATATAGATAATTGTTTTGATAAACAAGGCTACAATCCAAAATAAACAAAACAAAACAATCATGAGTATGAGTATACATCCACAGGCCATAGGTATTGCCATTGTATCAAGTTTATCAACAAATTTTGCACACGTATTTGTTTCACTAATTGCATGGGCCACAATTACCATCTAACCGTATGTAATAGTAGAGGTTCACTCACCATTGGTTAAATGAAATGTGAAAAAATAAATAAATGTTAGTATAAACTTTCTACCATATATACTACTTTAATCTAAAGTGAATTGAGTTATATGAGCTCATGTTAATGACAATTTGAGTTTTGACCAACCCAGTTCAATTCATTGCGGATCTATGGGTTAAATGACTAGCTCACCATAATTTTTGGGCGAACACGGATATCTTCCGGCTCTTGAGATACTAAGATTCATCTAAGGGTTAAGAGTTAACCTCTCATAACATACTCTTCCGTATACATAAGACAAGAATCGAATCCCTAACTACATGCTTAAGGGACTTTGTTATCTAGCAACCGTGCCATATCATATTGCTAAAACTGTAAAGAAAAAATAAATTCAAAAAATTGTATAACAGTTATCTTTCTTTTTTTACATGCCTACTAATTTTTTTAATTCGGCAGATCTGACTCAAGCCCACCACCCAAAAAAGGCCCAAACGCATACTTCAATCTGCAGAGACCAAACAGGGGCCAAAAAATTCCACTGTGCGGTGCAGAAACGCGTAACAGTGCAGCAGTGGCGTCTACGGCGCGGCGGGAAAGACAGAGGAGGGCGTGCGACGGTGCGAGTGGGAAGCACCGAGGCAGTGGTGGTCCGTTCCGGTGAGCACGGTTCACAGCACAGGGAGGCTGGTCCTGGTTAGTTAGTTCGTACGGTCCTTATTCCCGGCGGCAGAGATCTACTGGTAAGCTGTTTTTTCTCCTTTTGTTGATGCTTGTCATATTTTTCTGGATTTTTTCATGGAATTTGCTGATGGTCCGTAACTCTACTTCGGATTATTTCTCCTTGTATGAAATTGGATATTGGCTTATTTGTTTCATTGTTTGTACTCTGCTGATAATTCTATAAATCAAATTTTAGAGACTATTATGAATGCGTTTGGATAAATAACTTAATTAAGAGCTTATCACATAAGACTTATGTCATAAGCGTTTAAAGAAAGAAAAAGAAAGAAAGGGACATGAGAGGATTCGAATAGTGAAAAACACGGAGACAATGTTTAGTGCATAAGCTCTTATGATAATTTCATAAGCTTCTCCCAGTGACTTATTATGAAAATAAGTCAAAAACTCCTTATGGGATGGCATAAGTTATTTTTATAAGCTCTGTCAAACACACTGCATAAGAGCTTATGTCATCAGATAAGTCAAAAGGAGCTTACATAAGCTCTTCCAAACGCCACCTCTATACAGGGGTGGGGAATAGGTTAGGCCGTTCCTCGGCCTACAACTTAACCTATTTAAGGTTAACTCAGGCTAATTTATTTAATAAAAAGGTCAGGTTAAAGCTTTATAAAAAGTTTATATAGCTAAATAGGTTAGGCTTAAGCCTTTAAAAAAAGTCTATCAGATTGACCTATTTAACACATTCACACACATAAATATATATATGTATGATATGATATATTATAACACTATAATATATTATCTACATTATTCATAATATTTAAAGGTAAAGGCCTATTGGCCATGTAGTGATGTACTTGCTTATTTATTTATGAATATCTAGTGACTTATTTATTAGTATATGTCTACCAACTTCTTTGTCATTGGAGACCTACGAGTCTATTTACAAGTGAAGGACTGTGACTATTTATAAATGAAGACATATTTAGAGATCTTGTTGATAAGTAGGCTTTTAAATAGGTTTTCAAGCCAGGTCATGCTTTAAAGTAGGTCAGGCTCAGACCTTAGAAATTAGCCTATATCAGGCTATAGGCCAGACTCAGGCCTCGTGATTGGAATACAGACCAGGCCCAGCCGTACCAGGGCATAGCTCGACCTAATCTATTCACATCCCTAACTAAATGGAACATCATACAGTGTCTTTTATTTTATTATTAATTATTATTATTATTATTATTATTATTATTATTATTATTATTATATATTTTCGAGATAAAATAACAAAAAGTAGGTGAGATATAAAATATATTATGAAACACATTCTAGTGTAATGTTGAAAATGTTATTGTACGACCTATCGAGCGTCATCCTTCTAAAGCTATAAATAAGTACTGTACAATAAAAAATTTATATTGAAATTTGATATGATTTTTAAAATAATGAACATTATAGGTATGTATTTTAAATTGACAGAAAATCTGTTTTGAGTAATAAGATATTAATCATATTAGACCATGTATCCGTATGATGTACGGGAAATCAATATTTCAGGATATAATTAAGATTTTCAAAATTAGCTTTCAACATTAATAAATTTAAATGAAAAAAACTACAATCTTCGGGAAAAAAAAATACTAAATAAACAATGGGTAAGAGATGTTGTAATGTAAAAAATAAATTTAATAAATGTTATGTCACCTCCCTATGTTAAATTCTGAAATACTTCTTTATATACTACATTGGAGGTGGAATTTGAAATGTGACCTTCATTGTCACATACCAGTATCTTCAAACATTAACGTGATGTAACCCTTGATATTGCAACATACAATTGCTCATGTGAAAAAACAAATTGTGAGAGATAAATGTCCACATGTTTTAGGGATTCTCTTTGACTCTTATTTATTGTCATTGCAAAAGAAACAACCACAGGAAATTGTCTACGTTGAAATCTGAAAGGGATCCTGATGTCAGATGACATCAATGACAATCGAGGAATAAGAACCATTTGTCCAATATTACTTCCGGAAATGATTTTTGCCTCCAAAAATTAGTTGCCCATGTGGGTAATGATGAGTCGTGTGTTATTGCATAATCCAGAATACTGATCTATGTTTCTTATCAACATGATAGGAACACCAATTTTCAGCTTCAATTCATGATTAGGAAGTCCTGATGAAGTAATGGTATTCAAAAATTCAGGAGTATGAACATCATCTGGCCTATCATTTCCACTAAAGGAGCATGGGTTGTCAAAACTCAAATAAGTTTTCATTTCCCCGGGGATCAATGACATCATATAATAATTCAATTTATCAACCACATCATTTTTTAGTGCTAAAATAGCCCTATGTTGAAAAAATGATGGATCATTCATATTCTCCAAAAGGGATGGAAAAGTACTATCCACAATAGAGGCAAGGGGGTCACCCGAATTTGTAATCAACATGTCATCCGGTATATCAATGACAACCTCTCCATCATTGATTTGACCAATGGTGTCATCCCCGATTCTCAATACCCAATCTGAGAAATTTTTCATGTCTTCAACACTAAGACCTGAAGAACCACACTGAAGTCTCATGTTCTTAGTTAAAGATAGGACACGACAAAATTGCCAGAGGTATGAAGCATTAATACTCGCATGAACAACATAGTCTTGTCCCCTTCGGAATGACTGGAAGAATTTGCCTAAAATCACCACCCAAAACCACAACCTTTCCCCCAAAAGGAAGATTCAAACTATCAACATTATAAAATCGAAGTATATCCCTAAATATTCTGTCAAAGGCTTCAAAGCAGTGCTTGTGAGTCATAGGTGCTTTATCCCATATGATTAGCTTGGCCTTGATAATCAACTCTGCCAGAGCACTGCCTTGTTTTATGTTACAGTTGGAATCTTCATTGACATTTATGAGAATGACAAATCTAGAATGTGTCGTCCTACCGCCAGGAATAAGTAAGGTTGCTATTCCACTTGATGCAACTGTCAAAACAATTTCTCCTTTAGATCTTATAGTTGCAGCAATGGTTCTCCATATAAAAGTTTTTCCTGTTCCATCATATCCATAAAGAAAAAACAGGCTCCCCCCCCCCCCCCCCAAAAAAAACGATTTTCATCCACACTTCACATTATTGTGTCATATATTTGGCGTTGTTCAACAATCATTGTAGACAATAGCTACGCATGTTCTGAAGCCAAAGAATGTCTGTCATAGTTAAGCTCATCATAAATAAGCCTGTTTTGTGATTATGAAATTAATGACATGTCAGGCTAAGGCATTGTTGAAAAGTCAGACAAACTTCTATTGTTACATAATTTCTCTATTTCTGCGAGCGTAGGATTCTTCAACTCTTCCTCTGATAAAATCAAATCTGACATTAAGTTTGAAATGCAAGTAATTTGTAATTATTTATGCTTCTCACACACACACACACACACACACACATATCAATCTTTTAATAGAAATCTTTTCTTAATTGACAATTCTAAGTAAATTAATCGCATTTTGAATCTATCAACCATTTGAAATTAAATCAATTTTGTTTATTATTTCTCAAATCAGATATTTTCTATTCTATTTGAAATTTGAATCAAAATTATATCTTTCATTTAATATATTAAAGAAAAATATTCTAATTAGCGATAAAAATATACAAAATAAAAATTAAATAGTTTCCTTTATCAAAATCACCAGATATCATTCCAACCACTATATTTTTTGAAATCTTATCTAATTTGATTCCAAAAAAGATACAAAACATAAATTTCATTCATAAGAATTTAATTTTTTGACTTCAAAAAAAAAATCTTTAGCACAAAGTAATATAAGATCTTATATATAAACGTAACATGAAGATTCACGTACAACAAAATAAAATTGAATTTAATAAATTTATCAATTGTTTTAGTTTTACATATTTTATGTTGTGACAATTATGACGAATTCTAGGCAAGTATACCTAGTCGTACAAGTAATACGGTAGCGAGACCGGATATCGTTATCAGGAATTGCGGACAAGTACCATTTCGCAAATCAGACTACTATCTAGGCGATCGTTTGGATGGAAGGGAGTTCTAACATGTAACAAAACAAACAAAAATAAAATGTTTTTGGTATTTTAGGAATTTTTGCAAACACTTAACAAGCAAAGAGATGAGGTTAACAAATGGATGAAAATTGTCAGGGTTAGACTACGCTAATCCTCCCTTGATTGCAATGAAATGGTTAATAACACAATTCCTAATTCATTTATGACAATTAAATCTTCTAAAATACTCAAACCCTAATGTCTTAGGTGGAATGAGCCTAAAACCCCAAATTAAACCCTAATGTCTTAGGTGGATTAACCTGAGATTTTACATAAAGAGCCAAGACTTATAAGATTGAAAGCAACCCAAGACTTATGTCTAGATTCATGAACTACTTGGCATTTGATTCATGAGCATGCCTTAACATCAATTTTTCAATTGTCTATCAAAGCAACAAATCATTCCAAGGGTGATCAAGCCAAGAAAAGCATTAAGCATGGAATCAAATACTCATAAAAGAAATAGGAATTTGTATTACAACCAAATCATGAGACAACCAAGTTTAGATAAGCCTTCATTTAACCCCAACAAAAAGGGGGTTTAGCTACACATAATCATAGAGACAACCAAAAGAAAAGAAATAGGAATAAAGGAAGGAAAGAACTCCATGGAAAGTCTCCACAGTAGCCACAGCAGCCTTTGGTCCAGAGAATATGTTTTAGGGTTCAGGATCCTTTTTCTGTTCTGCCCAGATGCCTATTTATAAATTGGGCGCGCGTCACGACAGTGATGGCCATCACGGCCAGGCCGTGACGTGTTCTGCCTTGGGCGCGCCTTCAAAATTTGATCTGTCACGGCCGTGACACTCATCACGGGCAGGCCGTGATCGGTTCTATCTGGTTCAACTAACAGGTCACGGCCGTGATGGGCATCACGGCTGGGCCGTGACCAGTTCTGACTTTTGAGGGTCTGGTACAACTAACAGGTCACGGCCGTGACCAATTCTGACTTTAGGCTTTCTTCCCTTTTAGCTCTGCTCGATCATGGCCGTGATGGGCTCTGTTTGGTACATTTTCTTCACTTTTCAAGCTCTATCTTCATCCGAGCTCCATCATGGTCAATCTTGAGCATTTTTCCTTAAATTCCTGCAAAACAACACCACGAAACCGCCTTACCTGCTCCAAGATAAAAACTAACTAAAAATCAAATTAAATATGCCTAAACTATATGAAAATGCATGCGAAATGTACATGAAATATGAGGTGAAATCACACTCATCAAATCACCACAAGCTTAAGACTTTGCTTGTCCTTAAGCAATCACTAAGGCCAAAAGAGATAAATAATCAAAGCATGGATAGTGAACCAAGAACCCGAGTAACTAATCCAAGTAACGGGCATTTCAAATAATTCAGCAAGAGATAATCAATTTCAAGTCCAATTAGAAGCTTAGATTTCCTAGACTCATATTCTCACTGATTCGAGCACTCTTTCTCACCTCCCTCAAGTGTTTAAGGATATATGACAATTCGCTCAATTTCCTTAAGGAATGAATTCTACCATAAGCTTGACTATCAACCAAATCTCTAATTTATTAATGAAAACACATTAGAATCAAGAGATCTTTACTTTGGTTGTAACGGGGCCATGGGATTAATCGTTAGGTGGGGAAATCAAGAAAATGAATTTTCAAGAAGGCTAAACAATATACCAAGCATTGCAAAACATGACACCTTCTAAAGTACCTTTTTGGGTTTTGATTCCTTTTTCCACCTTTCTTTCTATTTTATTTCTCACTTCCTTTTGTCATCCCCTTTTCCATATTTATTTTCTCTCCCTTTTTTTTTTTTGATTTGGAGAAGGGGGGATTTTCAATTCAGGAGAAATATTTTTGACTTTTTTTATCCCATACTTTTTCAACTACCTTTCTACCCTTTTTGTAATACTTTAGAAGGTCTCATATCAAGCATCATTCATCCAAATAATTCAAGGTACCAAGAAAAGTATTTTATTCTTTCAGGCTCAAAATTGGGGAACTAAGGGGTAGCAATTAGTCAGTCAAAGCTCAGAAGGCCGGAAAAATACCTAGTGCCTCAATCATTTTCAAAAATGTTTTCAAAAAAAAATTTTAAGCTTCAAAACGGTTTCAAGTCAAGTTCTAGAGAAGTACAGTCCAAGAGGAATAACACTCTGTCACAAAGAATGGGGTATATTTAGTGAGTACCCCTTTTTGACTCAAAATCTCATATTTTAGTAGTTCAAAAATCAGTGAGAAGCAGAAATCTAAGGCACCATATGCTAATCATCAACTATCAACCATCATCTCAAGAATTTTATTATTTGTAGCCTTATCACAAGAATGAAAAAAATTGGGTTAAAAAATTCACTATCTCAAATTATTGGGCACTCAGTTCTCACAATTGGATGCATAATCTTAGCAAGGGGCAATCGAATCATGTGATCATGCAAAACTATGCCTATATGAATGCAACATGAAAAATGCAAAAATACCCCTACCCCAAGCTTAAAAACTTACATTGTCCCCAATGTAAATAATCAAGTCGGAGAGAGGAGAAAAAAATTGAACAACTCACCGAGGTGGTAGCGGGTGTTGGCTCACATGCCTAGGCAAAGAAATGGTGGAAGGTGTGTCACGGCCGTGACCTCCATCACGGCCAGGCTGTGATGTTCTCTGATCTTCAGGGACCTCTCATCACGCTCGTGATGCTGATCACGGGCAGGCCGTGATCCTTTCTGACTTCTCTGGGTAGCTCATCACGGCCGTGACCAGTGTCACGGCCTGGGCGTGATAGTTGCTGACTTTGTTCCTTCTTCCTTCTTACCCTGAAAACACTTAACAAACCTCTTGATCTTATCAAATTATTCAAGAGTGAAGTTCAAAAACAAATGGAAAAAGAAAAAAAAAACTTGGGTTGCCTCCCAATAAACGCTTCTTTAACGTCACTAGCTTGACGGGCAGATGGTCTCTAAGAGGGTGTTTTAAGAGGGATGGAGACTGTTTGACGATCAACATCTCCTCCAAGGTAGTGCTTGAGCCTTTGCCCATTAACAGTGAAAGTGCATTCAGACGCTGGATCTTCCAATTCAACCGCACCAAATGGAGAAACTGACTTGACATAGAATGGACCCGACCACCTTGATCTCAACTTGCCCGGGAATTGCTTGAGACGTGAGTTAAAGAGCAAAACTGATTGGTCTTCTTCAAAATGCTTTGGAAGAATGTACTTATCATGCCAAAACTTTGCTCTCTCCTTATAGATTCTTGCACTCTCATATGCCAAGAGTCGAAATTCATCCAACTCATTCAATTGCAACAGTCTCTTGTCCATCGCCAGCTTCGTATCAAAGTTCAGGGCTTTCACTGCCCAAAAAGCACGATGTTGGAGTTCTACCGGAAGGTGACATGATTTTCCAAACACTAATTGGTAGGGTGACATACCAATAGGTGTTTTATATGCAGTCCGATAGGCCTAAAGTGCATCATCCAGTTTCTTTGCCCAATCCTTTCTTGCATTATTCACTGTTCTCTCCAAGATTCTCTTCAATTCCCGATTAGACAACTCCACTTGCCCACTGGTTTGCAGGTGGTATGGTGTGGCAACTTTATGATTGACCCCAAACTTGGCAAGCACCGCATTGAAATCTTTGTTGCAAAAATGAGTACCCCCATCACTAATAATAGCTCTAGGGGTTCCAAATCGGGAAAAAATGTTCTTCCTCACAAAATTAATCACCGCTTTTGCATCATCTCTCATAGTTGGGACAGCTTCTACCCATTTACTCACATAGTCAACCGCAACCAGAATATAATTGTTGTTGTAGGATGATGGGAAATGACCCATGAAGTCGATCCCCCACATATCAAAGAGCTCCACCTCTAAAATACCCTTCAAGGGCATCTCATTTCTCTTGGATATACCCCCGGTTCTTTGACACTTGTCACAATTCATTACCCAAGCCCTGGAGTCTTTAAAAATGGTAGGCCAAAATAAACCACTTTGTAAGATTTTCATGGCGGTTCTCTCACCACCAAAATGTCCTCCATAAGGTGAGGCAATGAGTCAAAACCCCATTAATCTCTTCTTCTGGAATGCATCTTCTAAGAATTCCATCCGAACCTCTTTTGAAAAGGTAAGGTTCGTCCCACACATAGTATTTAGCATCATGGACGAGCTTCTTCCTTTGTTGAGCATTGAAGTCCTTCAGAATCTTGTTGGCGGCCTTGTAATTTGCAATGTCCGCAAACCAAAGTGCCACTTGCACCCTAAACAACCTCTCATCAGGGAATTCTTCTTGAATTGGCAACACATCTTTTACTTGTATCTCTGCTTGTGGAAGCCTAGACAAATGGTCGGCTACCACATTCTCCACTCCTTTCTTGTCCTTTATATCCAAATCAAATTCTTGGAGCAACAGTACCCACCTAATGAGCCTTGGCTTGGCATCCTGTTTAGTCATGAGATACTTCAAAGCAGAATGGTCAGTGTACACAATGGTTTTAGAGCCAATCAAGTAAGATCTAAACTTATCAAATGCAAACACCACAGCAAGCAATTCTTTTTCAGTCGTGGTATAGTTCAATTGAGCATCATTCAGCGCACGACTAGCATAGTAAATAACATGCAACACTTTATTTTTTCGTTGACCCAAAATGGCTCCCACCGCATAGTCGCTTGCATCACACATTAACTCACATGGCAAACTCCAATATGGAGGTGCAATGACCGGTGCGGTGGTGAGTTTTTCCTTTAAAAGTCGAAAAGCATGCATGCAATCATCATCAAACACAAAAGGAGTATCAACTACCAAAAGTTTGCATAAGGGTTTCACAATCTTTGAAAAGTCTTTTATAAATCTCCTATAGAAACCCGCATGCCCTAAGAAGCTTCTAACACCTTTCACATTTATGGGAGGGAGAAGTTTTTCGATTACTTTAATTTTTGCCTTATCAACTTCTATCCCCCATGATGAAATCTTATGACCAAGAACTATACCTTCCCTAACCATGAAATGACATTTTTCCCAATTTAGAACAAGGTTAGTTTCTTGGCATCTTTTCAAAACACATGCAAGATTTTTCAGACAATCATCAAAAGACTTACCAAATACAGAAAAATCATCCATAAATACCTCAATGAATTTTTCAGTCATATCAGAAAATATGGAAAGCATGCACCTTTGAAAAGTGGCGGGTGCATTACACAACCCGAATGGCATCCTTCGATATGCATAGACGCCATAGGGACAAGTGAAAGCAGTATTCTCTTGGTCCTTTGGGTCAACCACAATTTGGTTATATCCCGAGTATCCATCAAGGAAGCAATAAAATGCATGGCCCGCCAACCTCTCTAGCATTTGATCAATGAAAGGCAGGGGAAAATGATCTTTTCTTGTAGCCTCATTCAATCTTATATAGTCAATACACACCCTCCATCCGGAAGTGGTCCTAGAGGGAATAAGTTCATTTTTATCATTTGTAACAACCGCCATCCCCCTTTCTTAGGAACAACTTGGACTGGACTCACCCATGGACTATCGGAGATTGGATAGATTATACCCGCATCCAAAAGCTTCACAACCTCCTTCCTTACGACTTCCTTCATGTTTGGGTTAAGCCTTCTTTGGGGTTGTCTGACCGGCTTGAAGTTTTCCTCCAAAAGGATTTTGTGCATACAAAATGAGGGACTTATCCCCTTCAAGTCGGACATAGACCACCCAATTGCGGATTTGTGCTCTCTAAGCACTCTCGACAACTTCTCTTCCTCTAAGGAGTTCAATCCGCTACTAATGATCACAGGGAATGAAGAATTCACTCCAAGGAAAGCATAACGGAGATGGGATGGAAGTTCCTTCAACTCTAGCTTAGGTGTCTCACCCTTGTCTTCAATCCGCACATCCTCCACAACTTTGTCTTCATCATTATTCAAAACTAGACAAGCCTCAAGGGATTTAACCATGAACTCAACTTCTTCCTCACATACCTCTTCTTCTATATTCTCAACCATAAGAGCCGCTTCCAATGAATCTTCAAAAGTTTGTTGCACACTCTTGTCAGTCAATGATTCAACAAGGTCCACACTCATACATGTATCTTTGTCACTTGGATGTCCCATTGCTTTAAAAACATTGAAGGTGACCTTTTCATCTTGGACTCTAAGCACCAACTTCCCTTGATTTACATCGATCAAAGCCTTACCCGTGGCTAGGAATGGCCTTCCAAGAATCAATGGAGTCTCACTATCTTCCGCAATATCCAACACCACAAAGTCCACCGGAAAGATGAACTTGTCTACCTTTACCAATAAATCCTCCACTACACCATAAGGATACGTAATGGAGCGATCCGCCAATTGGAGAGAAATCACGGTTGGCTTGACTTCACCAATTCCCAACTTCTTGAAGATGGAGAGAGGCATAAGATTGATACTTGCACCAAGATCACACAAGGCTCTTCCAATGTTCAAATGACCAATAGTACATGGAATAGTAAAGCTACCCGGATCCTTCATCTTCACCGGTAACTTCCTTTGGAGTATGGCACTACATTCTTCCGTGAGCATGACCGTCTCCTCCTTCCACTTCCTCTTGTTAGAAAGAATATCCTTCATGAATTTGGCATAGGAAGGCATTTGTTGAAGGGCTTCGACAAATGGGATGTTAATTTGTAACTTTTTGGACACATCCAAGAACATAGAGAATTGCTGATCCTTTACCT
The DNA here is from genome assembly GCA_030762895.1 of Sophora flavescens. Classification (NCBI taxonomy): domain Eukaryota; kingdom Viridiplantae; phylum Streptophyta; class Magnoliopsida; order Fabales; family Fabaceae; genus Sophora; species Sophora flavescens. The sequence continues at coordinate 31,426,950 of CM061063.1, forward strand.
CCTTCTTCAACCTTTGAGGATAGGGTATCTTGAAATACGGTGGCAACTCCTTAGGATTGTCAACTTCTTCAAGAATTTGCCTTTTAGTCTTCTTTCTTGCAAACTCTTCATCCACCAATTTTTCTCTCTCTGGTTTTTCAACTTCAACAACAATAGGACTAGAGGTAGTGGCTTGGGAAGCCTCTCGTTCTTCATTGGTTGCATCTTTAATGATTGCCTCATCAACTCCCTCATCAATTCTCTTTTCTTTTCTCTCTTCATTTTTTTCTTGTGGGACTACCACCTTCCCACTTCTTGTAGTGATTGCCTTGCAATCCTCCCTTGGATTCTTCTCGGTATCTCCCGGCAATTGTCCTTGAGGTCTCTCCGTCATTTGCTTTGCCAATTGGCCTATTTGGTGCTCTAGATTCTTGATGGAGGCTTCTTGATTCTTCATATTAGCTTGAGTTTCTTGCATGAATTGGGCTAGAATATTCTCCAAATTGCTTGAATCCTCTTGAGGAGGCTTTGCTTGAGAACTTGAGCCTTGCCCTTGTCTCCAACCAAAGTTAGGATGGCTACGCCACCCCGGATTGTAGGTGTTAGAGAACATGCTTAGGCCCTTGGTTTCTCATGTAGTTCACTTCTTCTTGCCCCAGACCTCCAACCACGCTGATTTCACAATTGCCGTTGGCATGATTACCTCCACAGAAGTCACACACTGAGACGGCTTGAACTTGGACCGCTTGTAATTGAGAATTTTGTAGTTGAACGGACCCCAATTGCTTGGTAAGAATGGCCATTTGCGCCTTAAGAGCACCAATTTCATCAAGCTCCAAAACACCTCTCTTGACCAATGATCGAGAACTAGGCATTTGATAATCATTATTAGCCATAGTTTCAATCAAGGCCTTTGCTTCATCGGGTGTCTTTTGACTCAATGTTCCACCTGCAACCGCTTCAATCATACTTCGAGAATTTCTGTTGAGACCATTGACAAAGATTGCAACTTGTTGCCATGTTTCTAACTCATGATTTGGACAAGCGGTAAGCAAAGATTTGAACCTCTCCCATGCTTCATAAAGTGATTCGTCATCCCTTTGTGCAAAAGCATTAATCTCCGATCGCAACTTGATCATTCTTGATGGAGGGAAGAAACGAGATAAGAATTTGCTCACCAAATCATTCCAAGTAATAACGCTCCCATAAGGATGAGATTGAAGCCATGACTTAGCTCTATCCCTCAAAGAGAAAGGGAAAAGCCTTAAGCCTTAAACGAATAGCCTCATCGGAAGCTCCATTCAGCTTGATAGTATCACACAACTCAATAAATGTGCCAATGTGAGAATGAGGGTCTTTACTCTCTAAACCTCCAAATTAATTTTGCTGCACAATATTGAGAAGTGATGCCTTGATCTCAAAGGTGTTACATGCCACTGCAGGTCTAACAATTGGAGTTCCACGTCTATCGACTTTAGGGGAAGTATAGTCCCCCATTGTCCTCCTTTATTCATTGTTGTCAGCCATGGTGATAATTGATGCTTCAACTTGCGATACTTGCACACTTAATAACTCAACTTGTGATTCTTGTACTCCGGAAGATGCTCCTCCTCTATTCTCTCTTGCTTTGGCTTCCTTTCTATTCTTTCTACAAAGCTTCTCGATCTCAGGGTTGAATTGAAGTTCACCTGGGTCAATTGTACCTCGCATACAAGGAACAAATAGAGCAGAGCAACAACAAATATAGTAAGTACAAATCAAGCTTCAAGTGGACAACTATGCAGTTACAATGAAAACAGAAAAAAGAAAAAAAAAACAGCAGCAATAGGACAGCAAAGGAAAAATGCCTAAATTAGGAGTCCCCTTTGGTACTCGTGATATTGGCACACCGATCCCCGGCAACGGCGCCAAAAACTTGTTATGACGAATTCTAGGCATGTATACCTAGTCGTACAAGTAATACGGTAGCGAGACTGGATATCGTTCTCAGGGATCGCGGACAAGTACCACTTCGCAAATCGGACTACTATCTAGGCGATCGTTTGGATGGAAGGGAGTTCTAACATGTAACAAAACAAACAAAAATAAAATGTTTTTGGTATTTTAGGAATTTTTGCAAACACTTAACAAGCAAAGAGATGAGGTTAACAAATGGATGAAAATTATCAGGGTTAGACTACGCTAATCCTCCCTTGATTGCAATGAAATGGTTAATAACACAATTCCTAATTCATTTATAACAATCAAATCTTATGAAATACTCAAACCCTAATGTCTCAGGTGGAATGAGTCTAAAACCCCAAATTAAACCCTAATGTCTTAGGTGGATTAACCTGAGATTTTGCATAAAGAGCCAAGACTTATAAGATTGCAAGCACCCCAAGACCTATGTCTAGATTCATGAACTACTTGGCATTTGATTCATGAGCATGCCTTAATATCAATTTTTCAGTTGTCTATCAAAGCAACAAATCATTCCAATGGTGATCAAGCCAAGAAAAGCATTAAGCATAGAATCAAATACTCATAAAAGAAATAGGAATTTGTATTACAACCAAATCATGAGACAACCAAGTTCAGATAAGCCTTCATCTAACCCCAACAAAAAGGGGGTTTAGCTACACATAATCATAGAGACAACCAAAAGAAAAGAAATAGGAATAAAGGAAGGAAAGAACTCCATGGAAAGTCTCCACAGCAGCCACAGTAGCCTTTGGTCCAGAGAATATGTTTTAGGGTTCAGGATCCTTTTTCTATTCTGCCCAGATGCCTATTTATAAATTGGGTGCGCGTCACGGTCGTGATGGCCATCACGGCCAGACCGTGACGTGTTCTGCCTTGGGCGTGCCTTCAAATTTTGATCTGTCACGGCCGTGACACTCATCACGGGCAGGCAGTGATCGGTTCTGTCTGGTTCAACTAGCAGGTCACGGTCGTGATGGGCATCAAGGCTAGGCCGTGACCAGTTCTGACTTTTGAGGGTCTGGTACAGTTGACAGGTCACGGCCGTGATGGTCATCACGGCTAGGCCGTGACCAATTCTGACTTTAGGCTTTCTTCCTTTTTAGCTCTGCTCGATCATGGCCGTGATGGTCATCACGGCTAGGCCATGATGGGCTCTGTTTGATACATTTTCTTCACTTTTCAAGCTCTATCTTCATCCGAGCTCCATCATGGTCAATCTTGAGCATTTTCCCTTAAATTCCTGCAAAACAACACCACGAAACCGCCTTACCTGCTCCAAGATAAAAACTAACTAAAAATCAAATTAAATATGCCTAAACTATATGAAAATGCATGCGAAATGTACATGAAATATGAGGTGAAATCACACTCATCAGACAACCAATAATATAGATAACAATAAGTTAATTCCATTTATTTTATCAATTCTCCACATTGGAAAAAACAAATAAGATAAACACATAAGATACTTTTGAAAGGATCTGTCACAAATTTCATAATACTCAATTAACACCTATTTCATTAATACTCATTATAGAGCCAACCTTTAAGTTTTTTTTTCTTCTCTTTTTTGTCTCGAGGTCACACGTTACTTACACTCGCATATTATATATAGGAAAGTGCAAAGGGAGGCAAGCACTATATGCATGTTTATCAAAGTATCATCAAGTGTAGTTGATTTCGATCCTTAGTAAAGCTTATTTATTATAGTAAAACAAAAACTTAAGTATGGAATTTGGAAAAACAGAAAAAATAACACAACCAAATATATGGTTATCAATGTATTGAACAATTGACACCAATCCGAAAGTTAAAATAACAAACTCCAACCATAATGAAAAATATATTAAACAAATATCTTCTGAAAATTATGAAAATTAACTTAAAAGTTAATGGCGAAAAGCACCATGACCATCTCATCTAATTAAGTAATTAAGTAATAAAACTTTAAATTAAAAAGGTCAGAAATTCTCAAATAAAACTCCAACACTCATTCACTTGGTTCCTTCTTGACGACAACAATCCTTGGCATTTTTTGTGCTAGATGTATGTGTTTCACCATCTTCAAACTTGTAAGATACATCCATATCATCACATCATCCTTTTTCACCTTTCTTGCATGAAGGAGTGTGGGACAGATCATCTTCATAACACTCCTAAAAAGTATAGCAATAGACAAAATAGTTAAAATTATATGTTGTATAGGATTGTGTTTGATACTTACCTCACAATCATGTTGTCCCATTGTGACCTATTTGTTTCGACATTATTGACAGAATCTTCAATAACCTGCAGTCAATTAAAATGTGACCTGCAATTATATATCTTATTTATATTTATACAATAAGATGTGACCTACAATTGTCATCTACTTGTAGGGAGGGAGAATTCTTGGTACCAGCAACGTCATCTTCATCGTAGTTCTAGAACAGGCATAATGTAGTCAGACATTGAAAATATAAAAGATAATGTACTATTAAAAATATTTTCTCTACACATTTGTAGAATCACTGCAACAGGATGAATGTCATCTTCTTTGTCGAAATAGGTGTATCTCCTCAACATATTCAACCTATAGAGTACATGTAACTTTATTGTTTCTATCATAATTACATTTGAACATAATACACTCGTTAAAATAAAGAAATGCAATGTCATATTTTATTTTTTATTCTAAAATGAAAAGATATTATTTATTAATATATTAAATAATAAAAAATGAAATTTTCGTAACAAATATCATACCAACCACCATAGTTTTTAAAATCTTATATTATATGATTTCAAAAAAGATAATATACAAAAATATTCATTGATAAGAATATATTTAAGCTTTAAAAAATCTTTAGTATTGATCCATATAAAAACTTATACGTAAAAAACTAAGATTCTTTTAAAATATAATAAGTCACATCTTAGACATTTATAAAAATCAGAATATAATGAGAACAGAAAAATATAGAAAATAATAAGTGTATCACATTTTATAAATTCTATAAATTACTCCAAATCTTCAAGTACTATTTCTATTAGCTTATTCTTTTTTCCATTTTTCTCCATCTACTTAAGGGCATCCTTCTCCACAACATGTCCGATTACATCTAACAATTAAGGCCAAACAAAGACAATATATCAGTACTTTTAAATATTTTTAAACACATTCAATTACATCAAAATTCTAAGTAGACAAATACTAACCAAACAAAAAGTCGTGGCAGGTACCAGAAAGGATTTCAGGAAAGGACACAAAATCGAAATGAAGAGTTGGTATTATGTCATCTATTATTTTTTTGCACTCGGTACTACAAATAAAATTCAGCTTAAACATATGCCTTGACGTCTTGACCTTCAAATCATTTTGAGCGACCATAAAATTTTCAACAAAATAGACAACACCTTCTTCCATATATGACTCAAACTTTGGTATGATTCTAACTTTGACTATAGCATGTATCTTGTTAGACTTGCATTTAAAAAAGAAAAGAAAAGAACATGTCAGTGAGGCATTCATCGTCAAAAGGAAACAAATGCATTAAATACATTTATACATTAATGCACACAAAAAATACTTACTTTTTCATGAAGGAAAACCATCTCAATACTGTCGGTTTGCAAAGGATTCTTGAAATCAGCTAGTTTCCACATACCAATCACACGAACCTTGATCTTCCATTCGATCCTTCCAACAACAATGTCATTAACTAAAGAAATTGTTGATGTCATTCTACAAAGTCTGAAGCAGAAATATTATTATTCAAAATCAATCCTTATATTTTACCTCATCAAAACCAAATAATCATCTAAAATACCAAAAGTTTAAAATAAAAAAGAGACAAAATAATAAAGGAAAAAAGAAAAGAAAATAAACATTCAGTTGTAGTATAGAACACCAATGGTCTAATGGTGGACAATCTTCACGCAAGGTATTATGTGCAATGCATAAGATATTAAAACACTTAAATAATGAGAATTAAAAATGACAATAAAAAAATAATAATATCATAATCACAATCATAATAATCACCATCATCATCAGAAGAAGAATAATACTAATAATAATTATTATAATAATTTCAATAAATCATGATTTAATTTTGTGGATATTTTTGAAATTAAGATCAATTTAACCGTGGAGAAATATGCAAAGCAATAAAGTTATTATTCATATAAAAAAACAACATTATTTGAATACCAATCAGATTTTCGGATATCATATAAATAAATTAATCTGATTTCAAAATATATTAGAAGATTTGATTAATGATTTCAAATATGAATCAATTTTAATTAATTGAGTCAATTCAAATTTTCGAAATAATTTCCTTCTTTGGAGTAATATTCAACGACACCATTTATTCGGGATAGATAAAATTTTATGAAATTACATATCTATTATTTTTCTTGGAGGGAGAATATTTGAATTGAATCAATTTTAATTAATTGCCTCAATTCAAATTTTCGAAATAATTTTCATCTATTATTTTTCTTGGAGAGAGAATATTTGAATTAAATCAATTTTAATTAATTGTCTCAATTCAAATTTTCGAAATAATTTCCTTCCTTGGAGAAATACTAAATGACACAATTTATTCAGGATAGAGAAAATTTTATGAAATTACCTATCTACCCTTTTTCATGGAGGAAAAATATTTCAGCCACTACCTTACCATAATAATTTCAATCGATCATGATTTGATTTTGTAGATATTTTTGAAATTAATGTCAATTTAACCGTAGAGAAATATGCAAAACAATAAAATTATTATTCATATAAAAGAGCAACATTATTTGAATATCAATCAGATTTTCGGATATCATATAAATAAATTAATCTGATTTCAAAAGATAATATAAGATTTGATTAATGATTTCAAATATGAATCAATTTTAATTAATTGAGTCAATTCAAATTTTCAAAATAATTTACTTCTTTGGAGTAATATTCAATGACGTCATTTATTCAGGATAGATAAAATTTTATGAAATTACATATCTATTATTTTTATTGAAGGAAGAATATTCGAATTGAATCAATTTTAATTAATTGTCTCAATTCAAATTTTCGAAATAATTTCCTTCCTTGGAGAAATATTGAATGACACAATTTATTCAGGATAGTAATTTTATGAAATTACCTATCTACCCTTTTTCTTGGAGGAAAAATATTTCAGTCACTACCTTACTTTTATATATATTAAGATATCAAATTTATTTCATATAATTTGCTTCTATATATTAGTTATTTATTTATTTTTGTTATTTATCTTACGCGTATTTGGCCCTGACTCCGCAGTGCTTGTAACCTTATCAAGACCACTTAGAGACATGTTGTTAATGAAAAATTTATATATATATATAGATAGCTGGTATAAAAGTGTGAAGGAAGAGATGATATAATTGGACGGGTAGGATTTTAAAAAAAGAATGATATATAATTGGACGGATGAAAATAATTGTATGATTTTATTATTGATGTTGAACAAACGCTTGATGGGTTAGAGATAGACTTTGCCACACTTGGTGGGTTTTAGGTAGGCTCTACCACACACTATCATAAGTGATACAATTGCCTATTTATGATTATAGACATTTTTTTGGACCATATAAGTTTTATGCAGAACTCTCTAGATTTTTCTTTAATTTTTTTACATACTCTTATTAGGTTTTAGGTTTTAGGTTTTTGTTTATTTTTAGTTATTTTTTCTAGCAATCTTAGACGCTTGTGGCATTGTTGTGACTTGAAGTTCTCTAAAAATGTGCAACATTTTTCAACAAAACAAAATGGTATAAAAATAATTTTCCATTGATTAATAAACGCATACATGTATGCTAATTAAATATATTTTTTATTTTTATGAAAAGAAAACAACATAATCACGCGAAGGTTCACACAGCTGTCAGAGTATGCTTTCTAGGCTAATACATAGGGAGATTAAGAAGACATAAGAAAATCAACATATATGTTTTTATGGAAAGAACTGCAGCTGCCCAATGCACTCAGGTTTGCATCATTGCTGCCACTAAGGCAAGTCCAAGTGACACCCACTTTCCATACAAACTGATCCTCGCAGTGCCAGAGTTCTCTTCAGTGGGATTAACCTGTGATGAATCTGTTGATGATGGGGTATCCTTATCAGGTTTAGGTGCCTTTGCTGTATCAGCTGAAGGTTCTGGTGCTAAAGATGGTGCCTTTGCTGGTGCCTTAGCCACTGAAAAGAAGTCCATAGGAAGAAGCACCTTTCCCACCTTATAAATAGCAAGGTGTTTATCCGTATATATAATGCCATTGATTGTAGTGTTAACCTCCCCAGTTGAGATGTTCACACTGCCACCATAACTGATTACATTCAGTTCCACCTTTCCAGGTTTAGCTCCAGCCAGTGTCCGCACAGGGTTGGTAAGGGTATCGAAATTGGAGCTAGAGATATAGTCAGGAAGAACATGGAACTGTAAGAGCTCAAGCTTTTGGCCATCAGAAAGAGTGTTGAGGAAGCCTGCTTTAAGCCCTGAGAAGGCGCTATCGTCAGGTGCGAGAATTGTTAAGCCACCTGATTTAGTAGTAATGAGCTGTGAGTTGAGTTGGTTGATCAATTGGGTGGTTTTCATAAGACGGATGAAGATGTTGAATGATTTGGCCTTTCTCAGGATTCCAACAATGTCAACGGAGGGAGTGTCTGGGGTGGCATCAGTTGGTGAAGGTGACTGTGGCAATGAGGGAACCAATGGTTTAGGGGCTGCGGCTGGTGGGGTTGGGGTAGCAGGTTGTACTGGAGCAACAGCCGGTGATTGTGCTAGAGAGGTGGTGGTGGTGGAGTACATGAGGGAAACTAGTAGTGCAAGTGAGAAGGATAAGAGAGATTGCTTAATCATCATTTTGGTTTTGGTAAAAGGAAAGGGGTGCAAATGGTAGGAATGTATTAGTTGCAATGAGCACTTGATGCCTTGATGATACGCAGCAGATCGAAGCCTTTTATTGAGGCTGGGAACTGGGAGAAAATGACAGGTAGGTGAAAGGCTTTGTTAGTACTGCGTTAAATTGTGATTTCTGATCTTTGTATATGACATGGAGATTAAATTTAAGGTGTTGTATCATTGATAATAGATACAGGGAGGAAGAGATTTGGGTGATGGAGCTATAAGTTCTTGCCTGAAAGGGACATGATAAACAGAGTTAGACGCTGAGCTCCCCAAGATGTTATCATGCGCGATTCTGGAATTTGATGCCTGAATGCGTTGTCAGGGTCTCATTATCTGACATGGAGAATGTGGTGTTGGTGGCGCATCAATGCAGATTGAGACGTTGGAAAAAGTGAGATCTCAATTGAATGTGGGCAAATAAAGGTTTTAGATGATAGATGTGTTGCTTTCAATTAGGATTAATGTAGGATCCATCCCTTTTTAGTTCAAGAGAACCTATTTTCCAGTGCATTTGGATCAAGAGATGGTAACAATTGTGGGTGTCTGCATATAAAATATGGTCATGAGTCGGTTCATACCCATTTTCTATTCACAAAATTGGTTTTGTGCATAGTACACATACAGAATCTATCTTATTCTTCAAACGACTCTTTTGTAATTTTGTAAATAATTTACAAAATGGTATGTAAATTTCACCACTTTGTTAGAGCGCATTGCACAACAGTTAGTTAGTGAGTAAAGGACATGATCGATTATTAATAATATTTGCTTGAGTTATTTTCAGTTTTTAGGCTTTGTCACCCAAAGTTACACATAGTGTATTAGTGCACCAAAAGATAAATGTTTATATAGGCTAAGAACTTATATAGTTAGAAAACATGTGCATTAGTCTTAAATAAACTTTCTTTTCCCTGTGGTGAATTGACATAAATGATGCTTCCAGCAAAAACTTCATCCTTATACAAAGTTTAATAAATGCAATGTTTGAAATAAAAAAATATATATTACTTTTAATCCATTACAAATATAAAACTTTTCAGCCAACTTGTAACCTTTTTACGTCTTATTTTGGAGTAAATATAGTTTCAAAATCTAATTTTACAGAATATTGGGGTTTGGGACAATAATTTAATTTCTAACCATGAAATTTGGATTCGCTATAGTTACTTTTTTAATTGCACGTGAGCCTTTTAAAATAAGTTTTTAAGTTAAAAAACTGAAAAATTTAGGATCTGTTTGCTTTATTTTTAATTTCCTGTTTTCATTTCTTACCTTCGAAAATAATTATAAAACCGTCACGTTATTTTCATTTTGTCACATGTCTTCAAGTGAAGATGTGACAAGCGGGGAGCGGTCGCCGGTGCAAGAAGGCACGAACAAAGAGCGGCTCCTGGCAGGCTTCTAGGCGGAGGGACACGTGAATGAACCGATTACACACCGGAACAAGAGGGATCCTGAGACCGTGTAGGTATGAGACTGTATAGTTGATGATGGCTTATATGAATTGATTGGTACTACCTATACTAATAAGATGCATCTTCTTTTCGGGAGCCCATCACTTAATAACTCCACAGTTAAGCGTGCTTGACTTGGAGCAATTATGTGATGGGTGACCTCCTGTGAAGTTTTTCCATGAAGCGTGTAAGTGAGGACAAAGCACGCTTAAAAGACCCGTGTTGGTCTGTGGGGACAATCATCAATCCATAGAGCAATCAGGGATGTTACAAATGGTATCAGAGCGACACCTCTCCTAGTACGGTGTGATTCAGGGACTAACCAAGCGGAAGCTGGTGGGCATGTGACACCCGGGGCTGACGAGGGCGGGGAGTGGTTGCCGGTGCAAGAAGGCACGGATAAGTAGCGGCTCCTGGCAGGCTTCTAGGCGGAGGGACACGTGAATGAACCGATTGCACACCGGAACGAGAGGGATCCTAAGACTGTGTAGGTATGAGACTGTATAGTTGAGGATGACTTATATGAATTGATTGGTACTACCTATACTAACAAGATGCATCTTCTTTTCTGGAGCCCATCACTTAATAACTCCACAGTTAAGCGTGCTTGACTTGGAGCAATTATGGGATGGGTAACCTCCTGGGAAGTTTTCCCATAAAGCATGTGAGTGAGGACAAAGCACGCTGAAAAGACCCGTGTCGGTCTGTGGGGGATGTTACAAATGATATCAAAGCGGCACCTCTCCCAGTACGGTGTGATTCGGGGACTAACCAAGTGAAAGCTGGTAGGCATGTGATACCCGGGGCACACGAGGGCGGGGAGTGGTTGCCGGTGCAAGAAGGCATGGACAAGGAGCGACTCCTGACAGGCTTCTAGGCGGAGGGACACGTGAATTAACCGATTACACACCGGAACGAGAGGGATCCTGAGATTGTGTAGGTATGAGACTGTACAGTTGAGGATGACTTATATGAATTGATTGATACTACCTATACTAACAAGATGCATCTTATTTTTGGGAGCCCATCAGACAGTCGTCAATTCATAGAGCAGTCAGGGATGTTACATAAGACATGTAACAAAATGAAAACAATGTGACAGTTTTGTAATTATTTTCGAAAACAGAAAATGAAAACAAGAATCTGGAAACAAAGCAAACGGACCCTAAGGGCCTGCTTGGTTTGTTTTATGTTTCATGTTTTCATTTGCTATTTTAATGAATAATTACAACACAAATGATTATAAAACCGTCACATTATTTTCATTTTGTTTAATGTTTTCAAAGATTTGTACAAGAAACAGTGAAAACAAATAAAAAGTTATTTTTAATGTTTTTTGTACAGATATTTGGAAACACATAAAATAGAATGAAAATAATGTAATAGTTTTATAATCATTTGTATTGTAATAATTCTTAAAATTAGAAAATGAAAACGGGAAATTGAGGACAAACCAAGCACGCCCAAGTGTTTTAAAGCTTGCTAAGCGGGATTGGAACTGCACCACCTACCATTCTCTTTTCAATTGTAGAAGATCGGGAATCAGTAATCATGACATATGCAGTTAATAATTAATAAAATAAAAAAGTTTGGGTAAGTAATATTTTGTGTATAGATGTACAGATAACGAAATGGTGTTTCACACGAATACAAATTCTTAAAAGAATGAAAAATTACCGTGCTATTAGGTAATGAACCTTAGCGTTTGATTGCCTCTTACATAAGTGAGTGCATGTGAATGGGTATAGGGGACACTGAATAACACTTTTGTAAAGTGTATCACCAAAATGGTGGTTTTGTGATAAATATCAATGAGGTCTTTTTTCTATAGAGGACACCAAATGCATATATAAAATGAATGCCTTTTCCTAGAAGGTTTCATTTTACTGTGATGTATTAACTGGGGAAAGGTTTAAAATTGATGCCTTTTAGTGTGATTTCATTATAATTAGATGGTTTTTCATTTAAAAGAAACATTTGTGTGATTTCATTCACTGAAAGCATATGTGTAAGCCTTTCCATGTCCCAATTCCGGAATCCCAAAGCATGATGAAAGGCTTCCCTGTTAGGCAACTGATCAATTGGAAGCAGCAGAAATTAAAGATTGCCTTCGATGCATACAAGTTTTAAGTATCAAATTACTCAAATCAAATCAAACTTTCTTTTTACAAGAAAATCATGCAAGGACTCAAGTTCCTCTTCATAAAACCAATACACAAGAAACACATAGGAAAATTGAAATTAAAAAAAAAAAAAAAATGGTGTCAATGTGCTTGATTCTTGATATAGCAAATTCAAATGCAGCTTTCAAATCCACATCATTGCCACAGCAACTAAAGCTATTCCAAGCAACATGGATGTTGTTCCACGAATGCAAACCAAACTCTCTGCTCCAGACTTATTATCCTGATCCTGAGTTGTCTCATCTTGATCTTGTGCATCTGAGTTCTCCTTAGCAGCTTTAGGAGCCTTAGCAAGAGTTGGAGCCAAAGCTGGAGCCTTGGTTACAAAGAAGTCCAAAGGAAGAAGCACCTTATCCAAACGATAAATGGCAAGCTTGTTATCCGAGTATACTACCCCTACAATGGAGGCATTGACTACCCCAGTTGAAATGTTGACGCTGTTACCAAGTGCATTCACATTCAATGGCAACCTGGCGGGGTCTTTACCGGCCACTGTCTGCACAGGGTTGCTCAGAGAATCAAAGTTTGTGCTTGAAACATACTCGGGTAGAATGTGGAACTGCAATAGTTCGATCTTTTGGCCTTGGTTAAGGGAGTTTAGGAAACCAGCTTTGAGATTTGAGAAGGCAGCATCATCTGGTGCAAAAATGGTTAGGCCTCCATTCTTGGCTGTTATGAGCTGTGAGTTGATGTTGTTCATGATTTCTGTTGTTTTCAGCAACCGGATTAGGACTGAGAATATTTTGGCCTTTTTGAGGATTCTGGTGATGTCGTCCGGGACAGAATCAGAGGAGTCTGGTGACTGAGGTAATGTGGGGACTAATGGTTTCGGCGCTGGTGCCGCAGCCTTTGGGGTAGGGTGGGCTTTTGCTGGGGCTTTTGGGGCTGCAGCAGGTGCAGGTGAAATGGCCAAGGTGGTGGAGGAAAACAGTAGGAAGAGTGAGAAGGAGAAGAGAGCTGCTTGATTCATCTTCCAGGTGCTAAGTGAAGCCTGTAGATGGAAGGCTTTGATGTTTCTTGAAGAATGGGAATGATTGGAATGCTTGTTGCAATGTGTGGAGTAGAGGGATTATATAGAGGCCAAGGAAATGATATGTAGGTGAAATGTTATAGTTGTGGATGTGTTTTGTGAGGTGTATCATCCCATCTGTGATGGAGAAAAAGGATCTTTTATCAAATTATTACTTGCATCTTTGCCAAAATTAAACCATGCTTTAGATGTCATAGATTGAGATAAATATTGTTTTAGGATAAGGTGAGCTGATAATGGACAGATGAGATGCCTGCTTTTTAATATCTCTGTGCATAGAATGTAGTTGGAGAAGGGTAATGACAACGATCCAGAGGAACCCTGAAAAATAGCAAGGACTTATGCAACACTAATATGTATCTATATGTAATTCAATAACATGGATCAGTCGAAAGAGAAGGAGCCATTGATAAAGATACAGAGTATTAATAAATTCATTCAAGTCAGTAAATTTTGGAGTTAGAGTGTAATTTGATTGGAACTCCTCCTACTAGCATTCTGCACTTCCCACTTCCAGTGGTATTTGTTAGGACCTAAGACAAGTTTGATTTTCCTTTTTACCAATTTAGTTCCCTAGCATTTTCTCTGGATTAATAGCAAACTATATAAATAATATAGCCCTTAAGAGGACTTCTAAGTTTTAAAGTAATGCTGTGTCAAAAAAAATATTTAAGGAGTGCAGAACTATGTTACAATAATTCAGGAAGAATTTTCACTTTTCAGCTTTGATTTTTGCTTCTTCATATTAAAACTTCCTCAGATTCAGCTTGAAATTTAACTTTAAAATTTAAAAACACAAAAAATGGCATTTAAATTTTTGATCTTTTATTTGTCTCTGAGTAATATATAGACATAATATCTTTTATTAAGCACATATGGATATAAGATATCAAGTAAAGTCAGAAAGCATCCTTATTCTATACTCTCAAATTCATTAATATGCCTCCCTAAAATCACAAACTTGTGTATAACTCTTTGTAAGGGATTTTCTGCACATAGAGGAGCGAACATGCACCAATATGCACTAATATATTGACTCCATTCAAGTTTGCTTTTGTTGCCTTTTCTTTTTTGGGTCTGCCTTTTGTTGCCCAAACAAATGGGTTTTAGTCTACCCCATGTAATATTGGGCCTCTAGATTCAGAGGCCTGTTTGAACAAGTTGATGTAAGAACCGTTTTGTATTTTAGATTGATTAATTATATCAAGTCTAAAGAGTCAACCCCCCCCCCAACCCAAAAAATAATAATAATAAAGTCTCCATTTCTTGAGACAAAATATACTATAATCTATGTTTCCTCCTTAAAACAAGCGTAATAAATGAGTAGGAGAGGGAGAAACATTCTTACTCTAATTTTTTTTCTTGATTATCCTCTCATTTTGAAATTATTAGACATCTAAGTGGAAACCTTCATAATAGTTTTTTTTTTATTAGCTCTTTTTTTTTTTTGATCAAAGCCAAACTAGGCACATTGGTTAGCTCTTATACTATTGAAAGTTAACATATATATTAATTAGAAAACATGTCATGCTTAAATCTGCGTGAAAATACTTATGAGGTCATCAGACTCATCCTTAATATTTCAAGTGAGTTTTAGTTTCACATTCAAAAGTATACAGAAAACTCATAAGACCAAAATAATGATTTATCTTTCTGCAAAATTTTATACAATATATAAGAATGTATTATAGTATTAGAGTAATTAAAATATTTCATTTATAAAAAATGGTAAATAATTTTTAATTATATAATAGTATATATGTATTGATGATAGTGTAACTATCAATTAATTAAGTTCGAAAAATTCAAAAGTAGACATCTTCCTGTTGCCTTGCCATGAAACGTTTTTATATGCTCGAAGAATCATCAATCATGTACATGTGGTTATTGTTATTATTAAATGAAAATTTAATTAGAGGAACAAATTAGCGAGGTTGTACTCAAAATATATTTTGATTATTATCTTTTAAGCCCAGGTTACGTACCTAAGTCTCCTGTTGCCAGGGATATTAGTTATACATCATAAAATAATGGAGATTAAAACAGCATTAATCATGCATGGACATGTGTTGATAAACAATTCCTTTAAGTTAATAGATAGGTCCTGGTTTGTAGCAAGATTATCAAGTCTGATTGATTGGGTTGCCAGGGTTTCAAATCATTAAACCTGACAACTCAACCAACTACATTCAGTTGGTTGTATCAAAATCCGATAAACTGAATCCCTAATTTAATTTGTTAGATTCGAATTTTTTGAATTTATCAGATTAAACAAAATCAAATCCATGACACCCCTACCCATGACTGAGACTCCAGCGTCAAGCGGGGAAACTGTTTGTGATGTTTTAGCAAAGAAAAGAATCAGCTCCAGTCAAGGAAGATCAGCCCTCATATATGACGTTTTAATTTTATATTAGTGGACATGATGAATTTATAAAGGATTTTTATATAGACAACCAGTAATATCTTAACAAATCAATATCATTGTTATTTCTCTCTCTTAATTATTAAAATAAAAAACACATGTCAAGATGTTAGTGGATGTTAGTCAGTACATACTACTTTAATCCATGTTTGATTGGGAAGATGTTTATCAAAAAGTTCAATTCGTAAGACAGTAAAGTGCACAAAAGATCCTATAATTATTGGGAGGATTATAGAATTAGTTGATGGGAAATGCAAATGGTAGAATAAAACTATCATTTAATTGATATGCAATACCTATAAACCACTTAATCAATTATTAATTGTCACTGTGAACACCCATTTTTGTCTATATTTTATTTTCATGATATTATGCTTCAAGGATACTAATAATAATAGTGAAGAGAGAAAGAAGAACAAGAAAATAATAAAGAAAGGAGGGGGACTCATAATTAACTTGTTGTTGGACGCGGTCCAGTCCAGTCCATTGCTTTGGACTTGCTGTTGGACGCGGTCCAGTCCAGTCCATTACATTGGACTTGTTGGACGGGGTGGTCCCGTCCATTGCATTGCACTTGCTGTTGGACAGGGTGGTAACTTTGTTTGTCCCCAAGCAAACTAAAACTCAAAACAACTCAAGACTTGGCAAGCTCAAAGGATTCAATCAATTTCGCACACATTTCAAGCAGTTCATCAAAACAATTTTCCTTCAATGTTCCCCCCTTTTCAACAATGTAATCCCCACAATCATTTATTCTGAACATTTGAGAATTTCATCATTCAAACAATCATTAATCCAAGTAGGGGATCCAAGTTACACACAAAAGGGAGATCACCAAATTCAAACAATCGCCTTCCTCACAAGGGCATGTAATATTTCACTCATTCGCTCAATTTGTCAAGGCTATCAACATTTCACTCAATTTCACTTTTAAGAGCACTTCCCATGAATTTGATTTTCATCTCAAACTAGGTTCCCACAAAAACATGCATGCAACATCAAAAGGTCTTTAAAGGTTGTAATGGGGCCTGGCTAAGGGTAGAATATTCGAAGGTACTAGGCTTAAGTCCCTAGGAACTAAGAGAGCATGATCATTTTGACATATTGAATTCCCACTCAAGTTCCTTTTTCCATTTTTCTTTATGCTTTGGGTGACTACAGCCTTTTTCTTCTAATACTCCTTTTTGACACTTCTGCTCTTTTCTTTTCTTTTCTTTTCTTTCGTTTTGCCTTTGGCTCCAACCTTTTTATTTTTTTTATTTTTCTCAATCCCAAACAACACATCATATCCTTGTAGCCACCCCAAACTTGGTTTCTTGCAACCCTTCTCTAGCTAAGCTTCCATGCTCTCCTAATCCTAAGATCGGGTTAACATGGTTTTTTTTCATAATTTTGGCTTGTAACATAGGGTCATCACGAAACAATAGGCTAATTAGGCTCAACGAGCTAACTAGGGAACATGCATTAGGGACTGGTTCAATTTAGGCCAAGTAGCTAATTCAAAGAAAACTGCCTAAATCATTTGATGCAAACACATAGACATGCAAACCATGAAGAGATTCAATCAAATTCGGGAAAGTGCAGCTCAAAAGTGATTCACACAGTTAGAAACATGTTGGAGGCTCAAATCCTCACCTGGACATTTTTGCAAATTGTTTGACCGAGATTCAATCCCTTGTGTGTACATCCCTTCACCCCAAACTTATCATAAATCATGCAATCACAATGAAATATCTCAAAATTCAGTTTTCAATTTTTCACATGGGGGTTACTTTCCAATTTTTAAAACCTATGGGGAATCATCAACATATATCATGCAATCAATCTGTGCTAAATCAACAAAATCCACCAAGCTTGCTGACACAACACTCACACACATGCTCTTGAGCTTCTCAAATTATTCAAGAGCTAAAAGAAAAGAAAACATACACAAAACAACAAAACACAACAAATGGGTCCCTCCCCCACACTTAAAACATACATTGTCCTCAATGAAAGAACATAAATATCAAAGCAGAGTGAGGGAAAGGAGAGGGTGCTCCCTGATCAAGTTGCAGTGTAGGTGGGAGCGTCCAAGGAGAGCTCCTCAACAGTAGCATCCTCAGGCACCGAGCTCCCATGGAATAGCTTCAGCCGCTGCCCGTTAACCTTGAAGGCCTTGTTGCTATCTGCACTTTTAATCCCTACTGCACCATGAGGAAAAACATTAGTAACAACAAATGGGCCAATCCACTTGGATCGAAGTTTCCCAGCCATCACTTTCAGGCGGGAGTTAAACAGTAAGACCTGTTGGCCCACAGAGAATTCCTTCCTAGCAATCATCCTATCATGTAAATGCTTGGTTTTCTCCTTATAAATCCGAGAGCTTTCATAGGCTTCTAGCCTAAGCTCTTCAAGTTGTTGTAATTGGAGTTTCCTTTCAATGCCAGCTTTTTGCATTTCCAAATTACAGCACTTGACCGCCCAATAAGCATGATGCTCAACTTCCACAGGGAGATGACATGCCTTACCGAACACAAGCCTATAGGGGGACATCCCTATTGGTGTCTTGAAAGCGGTCCTCTGACCCAAAGTGCGTCTTCTAGACGGCGGCTCCAGTCCTTTCTATTCGACTGCACCACTTTCTCTAAGATCTGTTTGATCTCTCTGTTGGAGATCTCAGCCTGGCCATTGGTCTGGGGATGATAAGTAGTGGAGACCCTATGCACAACCCCATACTTCCGGAGTAGAGCTTCCATGGTGCGGTTGCAGAAGTGAGTGCCCTGGTCACTTATGATGGCACGAGGTATGCCGAACCTGCAAAAGATATTGGACCTAACAAAATTTGCAACAACTTTAGAATCGTTAGTCCTAGTGGGGATAGCTTCCACCCACTTTGAAACATGGTCAACAGCCAAAAGAATGTAGAGAAAACCAAAAGATGCAGGGAAGGGACCCATAAAGTCGATTCCCCACACATCAAACACCTCACAGAAGAGCATAGGTTGCTGAGGCATTTCACTCTTGCGAGTGATGGCTGTACCTGCTGTCTGACACTCCTTACAAGTCCGGTAAACCTCATAAGCATCTCTAAAAATGGTGGGCCAGTAAAACCCAGAATCTAGGACTTTTCTTGCAGTCCTCTGTGGCCCAAAGTGTCCCCCTACTTGAGAGGCATGAGAAAAGTGAAAAATGGACTCAATCTCATAGTCGGGGACACATCTCCTGATTACCTGATCACTGCCAAATTTCCAAAGAAATGGATCATCCCAAACATAGTACTTGGCGTCACTCTTTAGTTTGTGGATTTGTAACCTAGTTGCTCCTGTCGGAAAGACACCAGCAACTAGGTAATTCACAATGTCGGCAAACCAAGGAGTTACGCCATGTAACTGTAAAAGCTGCTCAACAGGAAAGTCATCCTGAATGGGGGAAGGATCCTCATCCCTCTCTATCCTACTCAAGTGATCAACCATTAAATTTTCAGCTCCACTCTTGTCCTTTATCTCTACATCAAACTCTTGGAGCAACAACATCCAACGAATCAACCTCGGCTTTGCTTCTGGCTTCTTCAACAAGTACTTCAAAGATGCATGGTCAGTGAAAACAATAACCTTGGAACCTAGTAAATATGATCTAAATTTATCAAGAGCAAAAACAACAGCTAGAAGTTCCTTTTCAATGGTGGTGTCATTAGATTGTGCAGCATCTAAAGTCCTAAAAGCATAATAAATAACATGGGCAACCTTGCCCACCCTTTGTGCCAGGACCGCCCCCACAGCATAGTTAGAAGCATCACACATGAGTTCAAAAGGGAGGGTCCAGTCAGGGAGCAGGATGATGGGAGTAGAGGTCAATGCCTTTTTCAAGAAGTCGAACGCCTTCTTGCAGTTATCATCAAAGCTGAATATGGCATCATTCTTCAGCAAGTTTGACAGAGGAAGAGCTATCTTGCTGAAGTCCTTTATGAAGCGCCTGTAGAAACCTGCATGACCAAGAAAAGAACGAATCTCGCGAACGCAAGATGGATAAGGCAGTGTAGAAATCACATCAATCTTAGCAGGATCTACTGAAATACCCTCTTTAGAAATAATATGCCCCAACACAATCCCATGTTCAATCATAAAATGACACTTTTCATAGTTCAAAACAAGGTCAATTTCAATGCATCTTTCTAAAACCAAATTCAGACTATGCAAGCATGCATCAAATGAGGAACCATATACAGTGAAATCATCCATGAACACTTCCATGCAATTTTCAATAAATTCAGTAAAAATGCTAATCATGCATCTCTGGAAAGTGCCAGGAGCATTGCAAAGGCCAAATGGCATCCGCCTGTAGGCAAACGTGCCGAAGGGGCACGTGAAAGTGGTCTTTTCCTGATCCTCTGGTGCAATGTGGATCTGGAAGTATCCGGAAAAGCCATCAAGAAAATAGTAGTGGGATTTACCAGCCAGCCATTCGAGCATCTGATCGATGAACGACAAAGGAAAGTGATCCTTTCGAGTGGCCTGGTTCAACCTCCTATAATCAATACAGACTCTCCAGCTATTCTGGACTCTAGTGGGGACAAGCTCATTGTTTTCATTTCTTACCACTGTGAGGCCAGATTTCTTGGGTACAACTTGCACTGGACTCACCCAAATATTATCAGAGATGGGGTATATGATACCCGCATGCAGGAGTTTTGTCACCTCCTTCTTCACAACATCCAGAATCAAGGGATTGTGCCACCTTTGGGGTTGCCTAACTGGTTTAGCCCCATCCTCCAACAGAATCCTATGCATACATCTAGAGGGGCTAATTCTTGGGATGTCAGCCAAGGTCCAACCAATCGCCTTCTTGTGCTTCTTCAGAACCTCCAAGAGCTTAGCTTCCTGGTCAGAGTCAAGGTTGGAGGAGATTATCACTGGAAGTTTTTCATTCCTCTCCAAGTAAGCATACTTCAGATTTCCAGGAAGTGGCTTAAGCTCTAAGGAGGGTGGCTCTCAACAGATGGTATGTTTGGGGCAGTCGGGCTGTCAAGAACTTCAGCCGAACAGACAGCTTCACTTACACTATCACCCTGCAAAGTAACATCAATCTCAGCACAAACAGCACAAGGGTTAGTGTTAGTACAGTCAGTACATGAATAAACATCATTAAAACCAGAAATAGATGGAAAATCAGCAACCAAGTCATCATAGGTGTCATCAACAATTTCAGAGAGCAACTCTGTTTGGAAAACAGAGTGCTCTTCCAATGGATGCTTCATAGCATCGAAAATGTTGAACTTTGCCACAATGTCACCGAACTCCATGGACATGGTTCCATCGTGAACATCAATCTTTGTCTTTGCTGTCTTCATGAATGGTCTGCCCAGGATGATGGGTGATCTGCTTGAATTTGTTTCCCCTGCCATGTCCAGGATGTAGAAGTCAGCAGGGAAAATCAAATCATCAACTTGTATCAGCACATTGATGTCGTGCGAGTGCACATGCGATTCCGGCAAGTGTATTGGATTGTCGCCAAGTAATAAAAGATATCGATCCCATAGAGACCATGATCTCAAATCGCAACTAATTGTTTAAATGATAAATCTGGACCATAAGGAAGGGATTTTGAATTGGTTTTTGATATTTGAATTAAGAGATAAATAAAAATCAGATAAAACAGAAAACAGATCTATTTGTGGTTTTTGGATCTAAATGGATTCCTAGGGATTTGGGTTACCTACGAGGCTGTTTATGTTACTAATCTGATTTACCCTTGTTAATTATCGAAATTGCCTTGAAGGCGAGTTTATCCTCTAATAGTTTAAGCTCCCTCTCGGGTTACAAAAATCGTGCCCAATTGAACCAACCCCTACTCTCATGGTAGTCGAATTCAGATTGGACCCTTTGCGTTTCGTGACAACTCGTTGATCCTCGAAGGACGGCTTCTAACTCTCGTGATTTCAGTACTAAGTCTGACTCTATAGATCCGACACCTAAGTTCACCGCTAGGTTCCTCCTTAGACTGCCTATGACACGCAAACAAGTGGCCACCGAATTTACGAGTGATTCAAACACTAGAAATCAGATCTAAAACAAAATCGAAATTAACAAAGATATTACATCAAATTAACAACATAAATCAGATCTCGGGCATGGCCCCAATCCCTAGAAACTAAGCTACTACTCAAGCCTTGTCATAGTGACGACAAGCTTGATTACAAATAACATGAAAGCAGAAAATCAGAGAAGAAGAGGAATGAGAAGAGAGATCCTAGATTAAAGCCTAAGTGGTAGCAGCCAAAAGTCCTATTTCTGCCTCTGCCTGGGTCCTTATTTATAGATTTGGGAAGTTTGAATCCCAATCTAACTCAAATTCTGATCCAATTTAGTTGCTTCAGGTCCAAGTAATGCGCGTCACGGCCGTGACGACTTCTGCCTTGGGCACTTCTATAGATTTCAGATTCTCGCAAGGCGAGTGGACTCTCGCGACGCGAGACTTCAAGTTCTAGCTTGTAACGGCCGTGATAGGAATCACGGCTAGGCCGTGACAGATTCTGACTTGTGGGGGTGAAAGGTCACGGCCGTGATGGTCATCACGGCTAGGCCGTGACCAGTTCTGACTTCAGTCTTTCTTCCTTTTCAGTTTTACTCGATCATGACCGTGATGGGCATCATGGCTAGGCCGTGATGGGCTCTGTTTGGCTCATTTTCTTCACTTTTCAAGCTCCTTCTTCATCCGAGCTCCATCATGGTCGACCCTGAGCATTTTACCCTTGATTTCTGCAAAACAACACCACACAAACCGACTTACCCGTTCCAAGGTAAAAACTAACAAAAATCAAATTAAATATGCCTAAACTACATGAAAATGCATGCAAAATGATAAACAAAGATGAGGTGAAATCACACTCATCAAATCATCCCAAGCTTAAGATTTTGCTTGTCCTCAAGCAATCACTAAGGCCAGAAGATATAAATAATCAGAGCATGGATAGTGAATCAAGAACCCGAGAAACTAATCCAAGTGACAGGCACATTCGAATAAATCCCCAAGAGATAATCGATTTCAAGTCCAATTAGAAGCTTAGGTTCTTCAAATTCATATTCTCACTGATTCAGGCACTCGTCTCACCTCACTCAAGTGTTCCAGGGTATATGACAATTCTCTCAATTTCCTCAAGGAAGGTATTCTACCATAAGCTTAACTATTAACCAAATCTCTACTTTATTAATGAAAACACATAAGAATCAAGAGGTCTTTTACTTTGGTTGTAATGTGTCCATGGGATTAATTGTTAGGTGGGGAGATCAAGAAAAGGAAATTTCAAGAAGGCTAAACAAATTATCAAACTTTGCAAAGCATGACACCTTCTAAAATACCTTTTTGGGCTTTGATTCATTTTTCCACCTTTCTTTCTTTTTATTTTTATTTTTCACTTTCTTTTGTCACCCCCTTCTCCATTTTATTTTTTTTTATTTCATTTTATTTATTTGGAGAAGGGGAGATTTTCAGCTCAAGAGAAATATTTTCTAACTTTCTCATCCCATACTTTTTCAAATTACCTTTTTACCCTTTTTGTAATACTTTAAAAGGTGTCAGACCAAGCATTATTCATCAAAATAAATCCAAGGTACCAAGAAAAGTATTTTAATCTTTTAGGCTCAAAATTGGGTAACTAAGGGGTAACATTTAATCAATCAAAGCTCAGAAGGTCGGAAAAAAAATACCTAGTGCCTCAATCATTTTCAAATATGTTTTCAAAATTTTTTGAAGTTTCAAAACGGTTTCAAGTCAAGTTCTAGAGAATACGATCCAAGCGGAATTAAAACACTCTATCACAAGGAATGTGGTAGATTTAGTGAGTACCCCTTTTTGGCTCAAAATCTTACATTTGGTAGTTCAAAAATAAGCGAGAAACACAAATCTAGAGAACCACATGCTAATTATCAACTATCAAATGATCATCCCAAGAATTTTTATTTTTAGCCTTATCACAATAATAAAAAAAATTGGGTTCAAAAATTCATTATCTCAATTCATTTGGCACCAAGTTCTCACAATTGGGTGCATAATCTAAGCAAGGGGCAATCTAGAGAATGTGATCATACAAAACTATGCCTAGATGAATGCAACATGAAAAATGCAAAAATGCAAAAATTTGCAAAAATACCCCAACCCCAAGCTTAAAACTTACATTGTCCCCAATGTAAGTAATCAAGTCGGAGAGAGGAGAAAAATGGAACAACTCACCGAGGTGGTAGCGGGTGTTGGCTCACATTCCAGTCAAAAACTTGTTGGAAACTGTATCACGGCCGTGGGGCTCATCACGGGCAGGCCGTGATCAATTTTGGTCTTCAGGAGCTGGCCTGTCACGGCCGTGACCTGCATCACATCTAGGCCGTGATGCTCTCTGATCTTAGCATCCTACTCATCACGCCCGTGATGGATATCACGGCTGGGCCATGATCCTTTCTGGTCTCCTTTATTAGCTCATCACGGTCGTGACCACTATCACGGCCTGGGCGTGATGGCTTCTGACTTTATTAGTCCTTGCTCTTTTTGTTCTTCCTTCCTCTTTAACCTGAAAACACTAGACAAATCTATTAATTTATGATTTTTGCCTCTTGATCTTCTCAAATTATTCAAGAGCTAAATTCAAAAACAAAAGGAAAAGGGAAAGAAAGCTTGGGTTGCCTCCCAAGAAGCGCTTGTTTACGGTCCTATGCTTGACCAAACTTCCTTCAATCAACCGGGGTCGGCTGGGCGTAGAAGTGCAGGAACACTTCTCTTCCATGGGAGTCTTCAAAGAGTCGATTCTGCTCATATGACCAATTACGCTTCCGCTTTGCTCTTTTCATTCGGACCTTCCTGGCCTTACTCCCTCCCGGCGGAAGTTTCGTTTCCACATGATCAGCAACTCCAACTCCATCACCATTTAGTGCATCATCAACCATGCAAATCTTCAGAGTTGCTTCCATGTTGAGCTCTTCCTTTACCGCTGGAGACGTGATATCGATCCTGCACACATGGCTCTCAAAAGGAGGGTTGTTATATGAGTTAGTAAATTCAAAATCGACCCTACCTTCCTCTACATTTAGAGAGAGTTTGCCATTCCTTACATCTATTACTGCTCCAGCGGTGGCCAAGAATGGCCTTCCTAAAATGATGGGGAATTCAGAATTCCCTTTCATATCCAATACCAGGAAATCGGTAGGGATGAATAATTTCCCTACCTTTACAGGAACGTTCTCTAGTATGCCTGGAGGAGTCCTAGTTGAGCCATCCGCAAAGTGTAAGGAGAATTTGAATGGTCTCAACTCTTTCGTTCCCAACCTTTCCAAGATAGTGAGCGACATCAAGCTCGCACTAGCCCCTAAGTCACATAAGGCTTAGTCGATTTGCACTTTTTAAATTGAGCAAGCGATAGAGAAGCTATCTGGGTCTTTCAGTTTATGAGGCGTTTTAGCTTCTATGTCTACTTGCTTTCTCTTGACCAACCTTTGTGAGAAAGGTATCGGGGGTTGGTACGGTGGTGGAGGGACATACTTTGGTTCTGGCTCTTCATCTTCGCTCATGTCCTCCTCCGGTTCCACGTCCTTTTCCCCCACCCCAAGCTTATCATCCCTCAAGTGTATGACATTACAATGTTCAATGGGATTTGCTTCGGGTTGCCCCGGGAATGTACCCTTAGGTCTAGAGTATGTGTTGGCTTGTTGGGCAATCTGTGTTTCTAGCATCTTGTTGTGGATGGCTAAGTTGTCTACCTTGGACGCTAGCTCTTTTATTGCCTCGTTCACTGCCCTGCCTTGTTGTCTAAACTCCTCATTTTGTTTTGTTTGAGTTTCAACAAAACTTTCCAATAAAGACTCGAGTTTAGATTTCTGTACCTGAGGGTACCCCGCTGTGGGTTTTCTATTACCTTGGCCCTCTTGGAACTCGTGGTTCAGCGTGTTGCTGTAGTTGCCGTAGGAGAGGTAAGGGTTGTTCTTCCTTTGGTTGTAGGGATTTGGGGGAGCATAATTGGGCAACTTCGGGTTTGTGTCGTAGAAGTTGTGACAAAAATTCACTTGCTCACCCGAAGCACCGGATCCATGAGCAATGCCATGCGGGCACTCCATAATGTCATATCCCTGCATTCCACAAATCTCACAAACAAGGTTAGTAGCACCTATTGCACTCACATTAGCCCTTTCAAGCTGATCAAAACGTTTATTCAGTGAGTCTATTTTTAACATTATAAGATCAGTGCTATTTACTTCAAACTTACCCCCCGAAATCTTGTTCGGGTTATTACCTCTTTCTGAACCCCATTGGTGGTAGTTGGTGGCCACATTTTCAATGATGTTGAATGCCTCAGTCAGAGGCCTATTCATAAATGCTCCACCAGCTGCAGAATCGAGTGACACCTTCGAAGAGTAATCCAATCCGTTGTAGAAGGTGTGCACTAATAACCACCTCTCGAGTCCATGGTGCGGGCAAGACTCCAGCAATCCCTTGTAGCGATCCCAAGCTTCTGATAAGCATTCTCAGTCTTTTTGGAAGAAGTCGGTGATCTGGGTTCGTATGTAGGCCGTCTTGGATGGAGGAAAGAATTTCTCCAAGAACTCCTGCTCCAGTTGGTCCCAAGTCGACAAGGTATTAGCGGGTATTTGCTTCAGCCAAGCTTTCGCCTTTCCAGTAAGAGATGAGGGGAACAACCTCAAGCGAATAGCATCAACCGGGGCGCCAAGAATTCTAACTTCGTCGGTGAACTCCAAAAAAGTCTTTACGTGGTCAGTCGGGTCCTCCGAGGGCAATCCTCCGAATTGATGTTGCCTAATCATGTTAATGAGCATAGGAGGTATGGTGTAATTCTCCGCCTCGATCTCTGGCCTAGCAATCCCAGTTCGCAAACCCCTAGCATTTGGGGCTGCGTAGTCCTTCAAAGGTTTCGTATCCGGAAGATTCGCCATGAGTGGAATGGGAATCAACCTTTCTCCCTCTCTTTGTAGTCTCCTACGTCTGTGAAAGGTCCTCTCGATTTTGGGGTCAACCTCAGTAAGGTGTCCAAGACTTAGGGATCTTTGCATACAAGAGAAAAACACAGAGAGAAATAGATACTAAAAAGAAGAGACTGAATTTTTTTTCCAAATATAAAAATTAAACAAATTAAAAGAAAAGGTCCAGAAAAATCAATTTTAAAATTAAATTGAGATTCGAGAAGGCACAGTCCCCGGCAACGGCGCCAAAAACTTGATGTCGTGCGAGTGCACATGCGATTCCGGCAAGTGTACCAGATTGTCGCCAAGTAATAAAAGATATCGATCCCACAGAAACCGTGATCGCAACTAATTGTTTAAATGATAAATCTGGCCTATAAGGAAGGGATTTTGAATTGGTTTTTGATATTTGAATTAAGATATAAATAAAAATCAGATAAAACAGAAAACAGATCTATTTGTGGTTTTTGGATCTAAATGAATTCCTAGGGATTTGGGTTACCTAGGAGGCTGTTTATGTTACTAATCTGATTTACCCTTGTTAATTATCGAAATTGCCTTGAAGGCGAGTTTATCCTCTAATAGTTTAAGCTCCCTCTCGGGTTACAAAAACCGTGCCCAATTGAACCAACCCCTACTCTCGTGGTAGTCTAATTCAGATTGGACCCTTTGCGTTTCGTGACAACTCATTGATCCTCGAAGGACGACTTCTAACTCTCGTGATTTCAGTCCTAAGTCTGACTCTATGGATCCGACACCTAAGTTCACCGCTAGGTTCCTCCTTAGAATGCCTATGACACGCAAACAAGTGGCCACCGAATTTACGAGTGATTCAAACACTAGAAATCAGATCTAAAACAAAATCGAAATTAACAAAGATATTACATCAAATTAACAACATAAATCAGATCTCGGGCATGGCCCCAATCCCTAGAAACTAAGCTACTACTCAAGCCTTGTCATAGTGACGACAAGCTTGATTACAAATAACATGAAAGCAGAAAATCGGAGAAGAAGAGGAATGAGAAGAGAAATCCTAGATTAAAGCCTAAGTGGTAGCAGCCAAAAGTCATATTTCTGCCTCTGCCTGGGTCCTTATTTATAGATTTGGGAAGTTTGAATCCCAATCTAACTCAAATTCTGATCCAATTTAGTTGCTTCAGGTCCAAGTAATGCGCGTCACGGCCGTGACGGCTTCTGCCTTGGGCACTTCTATAGATTTCAGATTCTCGCAAGGCGAGTGGACTCTCGCGACGCGAGACTTCAAGTTCTAGCTTGTAACGGCCGTGATAGGAATCACGGCTAGGCCGTGACAGATTCTAACTTGTGGGGGTGAATGGTCACGGCCGTGATGGTCATCACGGCTAGGCCGTGACCAGTTCTAACTTCAGTCTTTGTTCCTTTTCAGTTTTTCTCGATCATGGCCATGATGGGCATCACGGCTAGGCCGTGATGGGCTCTATTTGGCTCATTTTCTTCACTTTTCAAGCTCCTTCTTCATCCGAGCTCCATCATGGTCGACCCTGAGCATTTTACCCTTGATTTCTACAAAACAACACCACACAAACCGCCTTACCCGTTCCAAGGGAAAAACTAACAAAAATAAAATTAAATATGCCTAAACTACATGAAAATGCATGCAAAATGATAAACAAAGATGAGATGAAATCACACTCATCACACATCTTCTACCACTCCCATGGGGCGAGCATTGGTCATGTTTACCAACTGAATGGTAAGACCTGTGTGTTGCAAAGGACCCAGATCAAGGTTGTTGAAAACAGAGGTGGGCATGACATTTATGGAGGCTCCCAAATCCAACATGCAATTGTCGAATTTGCCGTCCCCAATGGTGCATGGAATAGCGAAAGTGCCCGGATCCTTGCACTTCTGTGGCAGTGCCTGAGTGAGGGCTGAAACTGTAACCTTCTCGGGAGCAAGTTTAGGTTGAATGAGGGCTGAAACATTTCGCCCCAAATTGACTCTCTCATTACCCTTCAACCTCCTTTTGTGTGTGCACAAATCCTTCAGAAACTTTGCATACTTCGGAACCTGCTTAATCACATCCAAAGCGGAATGTTTACCGCCACCTTTCTGAACACGTCTAGAATCTCCCTCTCCTTGTCTTCCCCATCAATTTTCTTATTTTTCTGCACTCTTTGCGGGAAGGGGATCGGTGGCACATACACTTTCTCAGCTTCAACGACGACAGAGGGCTCAGGAGTTACCTCAACAGTTTCTTCATCTTTTTCAGGGGCTGCCTCTACAACTTTCCCGGATCTCAAAGAAATGGCACTCACATTAGGATTGGGGGCATTGGGATTCACCACTGTCTGTGCAGGTAGTTGGTTCGATCCCTGAGCTTGCTGCATGGCATTCATGGAAGTGGAGAGCTGTCCAATCTGTGTCTGCAAATTGTGAATGCTAGCATCCGTTCGCTACTGAAACTGTGCCTGCGAGGCCTGAAACTATCCAACTTGCTGCTGAAACTGGAGATTTTGTGCAGCCATTTGTGCAGTCATTTGCTTGAACAGGTCCTCTAGTGAAGGTCCAGAAGGTGCAGAGGTGGTCGCTTGAGGAGGATTCTGTGGTGGTGCCATCAACTGTTGTTGTGATGAATTTCCATACCGAAGGTTGGGATGGTTCCTCCAGTTGGGGTGGTACTTATTTGTGGAGAGGTTAGGAATGTTGTACCGGTTCTGATTGTTGCCTTGATTGTAGAGATTAGCTGCATAAGCCTGAGGCAAATCAGTGACTGACTCATCCTTCAGAATAGGGCATGCATCGGACAGGTGCTCAGGAGAAGTACAAATGCCACACAGCCTTGTCGGCTGAACCTTATCCATTGCCAATTGCTTCACCAAAGAAGTGAGCTCATCAATTCTGGTTTCAAGGGCCTTGTTGGAAGGAGAACCTTGGATCTCATTTACACCCCTTGTCTCGACAGAGTTGCTTCTGGTTGTGAACTGCTGGGAGTTTAATGACATATTTTCAATCAATTGCTTGGCAGCAGCTGGAGTTTTATCAATGAGTGCTCCCCCACTAGCAACATCCAAAATATTTCTGTCCATTGGGAGCAATCCCTCATAAAAGTACTGAATAAGGAGCTGCTCAGAAATCTGGTGTTGAGGGTAGCTAGATACCAACTTCTTGAATCTTTCCCAATACTCAGCCAATGACTCATTGCTTTGTCTGATGCCACATATTTCCTTCCTGATTGATGCAGCTCTGGAGGCAGGGAAGTATCTTTCTAGGAAAACTTTCTTCAGATCGTTTCAGGTTGTCACAGAGTTTGGCTCAAGATAGTACAACCAATCCTTCGCAGCTCCTTCAAGTGAGAATGGGAAGGCTCGTAGTTTGATATGGTCTTCAGTTATGTCTTCCGGTCTCAAGGGTGTAGATCAGACTACCTAGAATTCCTTCAAATGCTTATGTGGATCCTCACCTGCAAGACCACTAAATCTTGGCAACAAATGTATTAAACCAGATTTAAGTTCAAAAGGAGAAACCACACCAGCATACTCAATACACAACCCATTATAATTAACATCAGGGGCAGCAAGCTGTCTTAATGTTCTTTGATCAGCCATGTTATTAGAAACAGGTGCAGAATTAGAATTACTACTAGTGCTATCCCGAATTATTCTACGGCGTGTGTGCAGTGTTCTTTCAATTTCAGGGTCAAAATCACACAAGTCAGAACAAGTAGACCTAGTAGCCAGACTAATTCAGCAGAAAAACAAAAAAAATACGAGAACAACAAACAAGAGTCCCCGGCAACGGCGCCAATTTGACGCACTGTCGCGCACGCATCAAAAGGAAGAGCGGTTTGTAAAAAGTGTAGTTAGGATGCGACAACTCGGGTATCGTATCACAAGGACTCTTGTAATGTTATTATCACATAAAATCAGTTTTTTTTTTTTGTGGGGTGGGGTGGGGTGGGGGGGGGGGGGGGGTGGTTTGAAAATCAATTGAGAAAAACAGAACATAACAGAGGAATAAAAACGTTTATCAAATAAGGCGAAGACGATCAATCTGCTGTTCGGTTTCCCACTATCATCGGTTCATGTAATTCCATGCCCTAAGCGGATTCTAATCCCTTTTCGATTGTAGCGTCAATTAACAAGCGAAATCGACGCTACGGGACATATGTTCCTAATTCCCGAATTAAGCAAACGGGGTGAAGCACTCGTGAATTAAGCAAACACGATTGAACGCACGCGAATTAAGCAAACACGATTGAGTTTAGGAACATAAAATCATCGAAAATTAATCAACACTAATTTGATACAAACTGAATTAAGCAAACGGAGAATAAAGAGTAGTATTGAAGGAGAGAAGGAAATTCAATCGGGAATTACAAGACCTCAAGTGTCGGCGGAAGTCGATTACAGCAGATTAATCTAGGGAGATTAGTTCTCCATCAAAGACATAACAACAATCTAAAAGTATATTGAAAGCAGTGAAATTCTGGATCCTTTTTCTGTCTGCTGCGCTTCTGTTTTATAGGGTGGCCGTGCGACACGGCAGTGATGGCCGTCACGGCCAGACCGTGACCGCTTCTGTCTTGGGCGCCAGTTCAAATTCTTGTCCGTCACGGCCAGACCGTGACCGCTTCTGTCTTGGGCGCCAATTCAAATTCTTGTCCGTCACGGCCGTGACACCTATCACGGCCAGACCGTGATAGCTTCTAACTCTGGGTGCTGATCTGTCACGGCCGTGACCTTCATCACGGCTGAGCCGTGATCAATTCTGTCTTTCAGGTACTCCTCATTACGCCCGTGATGTGTATCATGGCTAGGCCGTGATCCTCTTTCATCTATCTGGTCTTCTCATCATGATCGTGACCATTGTCACGGCTAGGCCGTGATGCTTTCTAACTTCAGGGTCTTCATACCACGCCCGTGATGGACATCACGGGTAGGCCGTGATGCTTTCTGTCTTTCCTGGGTAGCTCATCACGGCCGTGATGGCTTCTGCCTCTAAGTATCCTTCCCTTCTTGCTCTCCTCATTAGCCTGAAACATGAAATAGAAATAAGTGCTTTATTTGACTCAAAATTGGCTAAATTATCCTAAAACTACTTAAGGGGCTCAAAACCTTGCTTGAGGACAATCAAGTCTAATTTGGGCGAAAACGAGATATAATTTACACAAAACCACGGTCATACTAGTCATAAAACTAGATGAGCCAGAGGCCGATCACCTGTCCATTGCTTTGCATTTGTTGTTGGACGCGGTCCAGTCCAGTCCATTGCTTTGGACTTGTTGTTGGACGCAGTCCAATCCAGTCCATTACATTGGACTTGTTGGACGGGGTGATCCCGTCCATTGCATTGCACTTGCTGTTGGACGGGGTAGTCCCGTCCATTGCTTTGCACTTGTTGTTGGACGCAGTCCAGTCCATTGCTTTGGACTTGTTGTTGGACGTAGTCCAGTCCAATCCATTACATTGGACTTGTTGGACGGGGTGGTCCCGTCCATTACTTTGCACTTGCTACTGGACGCGGTCCAGTCCATTGCACTTGTTGTTGGACGGGGTGGTCCCGTACATTGCTTTGCACTTGCTGCTGGACGCGGTCCAGTCCAGTCCATCGCACTTGCTGTTGGACGGGGTGGTCCTGTCCATTGCTTTGCACTTGCTGTTAGACGGCGTGGTCCCGTCCATTGCTTTGCACTTGCTGTTCGACGGGGTGGTCATGTCCATTGCATATTTAATCTTCTATTGGACGAGGAGGTACCGTCCATTGCATTTAATTTTTTGTTGGTTGAGGAGGTTTCATCCGTTGCATATTTAAGTTTCTGTTGGACGAGTAGACCGTCCATTGCGCATCTAATTTTCGGTTGGACGAGGAGGATCCGTCCATTGCATGTTTAAACTCTTGATGGACGAGGAGGTCCGTCAAGTGTATATCTATTTTTGCATATCTAAGTTTCCGTTGGACGAAGAGACTCCGTCCACTGCAATTTTGTTTTCAGGCTGGAGACTAAAGAATAAAGAAAGAAGAAGGAGAAGATAATGAATAAAGGACGAAGGAAACAAGGAGAAAAAGACAATCAACAAAAAGGAAAGGAAATTGGGTTACGTCTCCTACCTACTTTACATATCAGATAAGACCTCTTTTCCTCCTCTACCCATTGGTCCTTCTTCTTCCTCATCTCCTCCCTCGTTTTAACCTAGCAGCCCTACTCCTAACCCTAAAAAGTCATCATACACATCATACAAAACCCCCCATCTCCTTCTCCTTTCAAACACGCAACCTTCACGATAAATCACCTCCTTTCTGCTACTCACGCCGCCTCATCTGGACACACGCCATTTCTGCTCAGAACCCCCCTTGCACCTCCTCTACCCATTGGTCCTTTTTCTTCCTCATCTCCTCCCTCGTTTTAACTTAGCAGACATACTCCTAACCCTAAAAAGCCATCATACACATCAGACAAAACCCCCCATCTCCTTCTCTTTTCAAGCATGCAACCTTCACTTCAAATCACCTCTTTTCCACTGCTCACACCGCCCCCATCTGAACACATGCTATTGCTGCTCAGAACCGCCCAAGCCTTGGATTTCGTACAAACCGACCTTGAAGCCAATGGAGAAGAAGCAAGAGGCCCTCTCCTCCGTCTATAAAAGGAGAGGAAAAGGGGAAAAAGTGGGGGAGAACATTTTTTAGATGGACTTATGATCTGATATTTTCTTGGTGAGAAAAGAGAAAAAGAGAGAGAGATTTTTATTGTGAGGAAGAGAGATTAGAGATCTGAGTTTCCTTTTCTTTTCCCTATTATTAGAATGGTTAAGAAGGAAGAGTTGAATGAGCCAGTGAGATTGAACGTAAAGACTTCGATCTTGAAATCTTACCGGTGGGAATAAACAAAATCATTCTTATTCTGCTCTCATTTGGTAACCCTTATTCTTTTCATTGATATTATTTATAAATTTCTCTTGACATTCTTATTTTTCTGTGTCTCTATTCACTGAATAAGTTAGTAAAACGTTTCACTTCTACGTTTCATTTCTCTCCTATTTTCAAGAGGCAAAATTATTTATTTTACATAAAAATAGAAGATGATCACTTGATTAAAACAATCTTATTTCTTGGGTTGCCCTATGACAAGTGTCATGTTCAACACTTTAGATTTTGAGGTTGTCTTGTGGACTCATGTGCCATGTTCAACCTCATTTAGTTTTAACAAAAATTTTCACAACTAAAGATGTTTTTCTTAAGAAAGCGATTTTGGGGTAAAGCAAATATTTTCAAAGTTACTAATAATTTACACAACTAATTTTGGGTAATCATTTTATGGATGTTCTAGGGTGTCGTGTAGTTAAGTCTCCATGCCTTCCTTAGACATAATCGACTCCCGAACCCATAGTTTTTTCTTAAAGGGTTTTCCAACTTCCGTGAAATAAAATAAAGTTGATGGTGACTCTATGGTTTCTCTCTAAAAAAAAAACAGGTTTTTTTTCTTTTTGGTTGCTGCAGTCACATAAATTAATATTTATTGTAACTACCTTAAAAGTTATACATAATGATTAATTGACGGTGTAAAAAACTTTAGCCATTAAACTCATCAAACTAAACAAACTTATGTCTCATGTTCTGTTAAAAGTTCTTTGATTGCAAAATTCTCATATACAATACACAATATATGGACTTTTTTTTTTTCTTTTTGGGGTGAGGGGGCTATTAGAAAATAAACATAATTCAATTTTGACCAACTGACTTGATTCATAAGAGGAAGAAAAAAAAAAAAAGGGAAAGAAGACAATTATTGAAAAGCACTGCAAGTCTGCAAAATGTTGATCATGGCTCCTTCAACTCATTCCAGCTGGTACATTCATCTTCGACCTCTCACAGTCACAACAAAAATGCTGCTACTGCAGCTGTGGCAACTGCAACGGGAACACACATCCCATGCCACTGTTTCAGAGTCACAGCAGCAGAGTCATCATCTGCTGGACCTGCAGGCCCCTCTGCAGATTTCTTCTTAGAAGCCTTAGCCTTAGCTGGTGCTGGAGCTGGTGCAGGAGGCTTAGCAACAAAGAAGTCACGAGGAAGAAGCACCTTGTCCACTTGATAAACCGCAAGCTGGTGATCAGTGTAAACAGTGCCACCAAGTGTAGCATTAACAATGCCTGTTGTGAAGTTAACTTGGTTTCCTGAACTTGTTATGTTGAGTGCCAACCTATCAGGGTTTTCTCCAGCCTGTGTTCTCACTGGGTTGCTCAAAGTATCAAAATTTGATATGGAAACAAATGTGGGTAGCAAGTGGAATTGGATGAGCTCATTCTTTTGCTGATCATTAAGTGAATTGAGGAAGCCAGGTTTGAGGCTTGAGAAAGCGTTGTCGTTCGGTGCAAATAAGGTTAAACCGCCGTTTGAATTAAGGAGTTGGGAGTTGATCTGGGTGGATACTTGGGTGGTCTGAAGAAGACGGATTAGAGTGGTGAATCCTCCGGCCTTTTTGAGGATTCTGATGATGTCTGTGGGGGGTGATGAAGGTGAGGGGGCCGGGGACGCTGCAGGTGATTGCGCTAATGTAGTGGTGGAATAGCATAAGACCATTATGAAAAGTTGAAGAGTGAAGCATGCATGCTTCATCATCACCATCTTTTTGTAGTTGAGTGAGAATCAATAGGGATAGGGGGGTGAGAAAGAAGTGGAAAATGGAAGATTGGTCCTTGCAGTGAGAGTGCTTGATGTGGGAGTGATGGAGGGATGGAAATATATGGAGAATGAAAGGGGTTTTCTTAAAGTTTGGTGGAATATGTTTATTTAGAAATTAATATATCTGCTATACATCATTGAAAGGTGGTGTGTCAATAGAGACACATTACGGTATTAGAGAGTGGGATTTTGCTTGGGAAGGCAGGAAAAAATGACATATCAAGTGGGTGTCTTGTGGGGTGAAAAGATGAGCATGATTGCGTAGCATTCACTTGTAAGTTGTAATTCTTCTGAAATAGCAAAACGATCGAGTGATGCAAGTGGTTGCCGCTACCTTACGGAACAAGTTCCTAATTTGCTTTTGCAAGACACTTAGATAAATAAAGTTTGATGGATGATACATTGGATTGGGTGAGTTACGTGACTTAGCCTGTAACAATCTCGTGGATGTTGGCCTCGTACCTTCGATGCATTTCTATTTGTCGGGGAAGAACGATGGTTTAACATATGATTACATGTGCTTAACTTAAACCGATAGAAAATTTTCTCATTCTTTAGTTTCTAAACGAAGAGTGTCACTCTAAATTTTAATATGTGTTTTCAATCCTTTTCCTCGAGTAAAAGAATGTTCAATGAACGTAATTGCGAGTAAAATGGAACAATGGCTATTTTAAGTCTCATTTGGAAGGTCTGTTTCGATACATCATGTGATCGTATGATTTTTTTTCATATGATCAGGTGAGATATTCAGCACACTAGAGATTCAAAGTAAAAATTATGACCATCGAGCAATAACACCAAGGAAAATGCAGGTGGATTCAACCTAATTAAAAATTACCAGCAGATATTTTACATACCTAAAACTAACACATACCTTCTCCTTTTTGTTTTCCTTTTAATAGAAGCATGATACTCAATTTAAACAGAATTTTCAAAGTATTTGACTATTCAGCTTTGGTAACTCATTAACAGACAATGGCTTGATCATCTCCAGGGCTATTAGGAGCTGTTGAGAGGTCCACCTCCGGCTATGGTACTACGTTCCGGAAAATAGGATAGAGATGGCTATCACCATTGACATTTAACAATCTCACAACCTGGACCACGGCCTCCGTAGCCCTTTTTGGGTTCCGGTTGGTTATCAACGTAGCTTTTATTGCTAGGCATAAAGCATGATTTGAGCTTTATGATAGAAAAATGTAAAAAGAAGAAAAAAAAAAAAGGGGGGGTTTTGTCACGGTTCTATGTGAATATCAATAGAAATCAGTTTTTGTGGTTCTTTAGAATATATAGTAAGGTGGTTCACAAAAGTGCCTGATTTTCACGTTCTGGAGGAGCAGGTCAGCTTTCTGAGTCTTTTTTATCAACTATAATGAAAATTTCACAAACTAAAAAAACATTTTAAGGTTGTTTGATCTATTTAGCCAACCTAACCTATTGAGAAAAAAAAACTTTTGTTGTTGATGTTGTAAAAAAAACACAAATAAAAGGTAAAAGAACCGTATTTTCATCTTGTGTTATGAAGGAAAGATAAAATGAACTTATAGTGCTGGAAAAATTGAGGGATTCCAAACAAAGAAGGATTATGAACTGCTCTGCCATATTTCTAGAGGACATCTGAAACTCAAAAGAGCTTGTAGCCGGTACAGTTGATAAAGATCTGGGTGATCCACCTAACAGATGATGCTTCGGATCCGCTCTGTACTTCCTAGCGTTACCAAATGTTGTTCAAGAACTTCAAATAGAATTTGCTTGAAACTTATAAAGTGAATGCATGAAACAAACAGCACCTTACAACGGGGCTTTCTAACATGCGAGGAGCACAAAGGACTAATAAAAGATAAAAGATGGAAGATGTGGAAATGTTTCTACATGGCTGCAGCATCATATCTTGGAATAATAATCCACACATTTAGCAAAAACTGCCTAAGCAACCTCTTCTAGGAGGCTACTATACTAACCCCAGCTAATGATGCACACCTGGTGGAAGATACTAGTTCACGCACAATGATGCACACAAGCACATACAAACATCCAAGATATTTGGGGATGAAAAAGAAAGTCATACATTTTATTCCAAATTCAAAAGCATTGTTACAAAAGCCCACAAATGACTGTATTATATCCATCCAAAGCACTGAGTACATATTTATAGCCAAGACACAAATACTAGTCATTGTTAGATATGTATTATTCTCGGTGTTTGGGTATTTTAGAATAACATTTGTTTATATGATACAGTAGGATAGGTTTGTAATTTTCACTTCATCTTATTAATGAAAATGACTACCATGACAGAGGTCATGGAACTCTCACCCCGACTTTGGGATTTCTCCTTCTTTCTCAGTTAACATGGCAACAGAGCCAGTTCTGATCTTGAGACCAGTGGGTTATGTGGCCCCCATGCTTCCCTTGCACCACTGAGTTATTTTTAACCAAGAATAATCGGGTGCAATGGGAATGGCCATTGATGAAGGTAACAAAGTATTGATGTCACAAAGTTGAGACAACCCAACATGGACCCCACACATCAGTATGAACAAGAGCAAAGGGAGACTCGACTCCAGTAGAAACATGACTTGGAAAAGAATTATAAAAGTGTTTCCCGAGTTTGACAAGATTCACATTCCGAACAACACAACTTTGATAAACCTGGAACCATCCTGTACAAGGATATCCTTATCAAGCATGAATAAGATGAGGGACTCTATAGTAGAAAAAGTTTTGGATGCAATTGAGAGTTGATAGAGGCCATGTGACTCGCCCTATGCCAATCATCTTTCCAGTAGTCCAATTTTGAAAAAGAACAGTCTTTAGAAAAGGTGATTGAGCAATCAAAGTACGGGTCAAATAGCTAATGGAAGGCAAATTAAAAGGACATCCAACTACATAAAGAATAGACTCAACAGATATGAAGGGTAAGAGGTCAACTTTCTCAATTCCTTTGGCCTGAACTGGAGAGCCATTGGATAAGGTAATGATGAGAAGATTTGATAAATAGGAGAGAGTGGAAAACAGATGCTTGTTATCAGAGATATGATCGCAGGCACCGGAACCAACACCCAATGTCCAAGGGATGGTGATTGAGATATACAAGCAATGGAGTTAATGGTGTCAGCAACTGAAGTCATACATTGAGAAGGTTGTCAAGTTTCAAACCAGTTGAAGAAATCTTCAAAGTCAGTTTGTGATAGAAGACTCGTAGCTTTAGAATTATCAATAGTTTGTGCTGGCTTTAAGTAGAATCCAGCAATGGTCAATGGTGTGGCCAACCTGGTTATAGTGATTACAAATCTCTAACTTCAGATAACGAGAGTTTTCTCTTTCCAGGGGAAAATTAACCAGATCTGTCACCAGATTTTCAACACCTAAGAAGGAAAATGACAGCCACCGCACACTACGACAGCGCTTCCAAGTTGCCAAATATTGAGGAAGCCAACCGAATATAGATTACCATGAAACCCATATAGCTTAGATAGGTTTAGATGGATGGCCAGTGAGCCAGTGCATTAAAGTCAAGCATAATTATGCATACTGAAAAGAAGCATCTAGCCAAACCACAAATGGGAATGTAAAGCAGTGCATTACTCACAATCATACATGTTTCCATAACAAAATATCAGAAGATTACATACAGTAGAAGCTTAGATTCTCCCCTAGCATTGCTTTACATTTTCTAACCTCCTCCATTCCCTTCTGAATTTCTCTCCCTTAATGCATCCTCAGCTTTCACTTGCCTAGGAACAAAATCTGAACAAGCAAAGTAAAGGTTGTCAACCTTGTAACTAGTGTAAGGTAAAATACAGGGAAAAGTAAAATTTAAATATTCCATTAGGAATTGGATAGTATTTCAACAGGGATAAGAAATTACCAGAAAGAAAGTCATATCTCCTCTCCTTACTAACAATATGT
This sequence comes from Sophora flavescens, assembly GCA_030762895.1. NCBI lineage: Eukaryota > Viridiplantae > Streptophyta > Magnoliopsida > Fabales > Fabaceae > Sophora > Sophora flavescens. Next base: position 31,466,420 of record CM061063.1, read on the forward strand.
GCTGAAATGAAAAGCAGGTGTCCAATCAGTAATACGAAATGCACATGCAAGCACACTCACAAACATGCATGCCAATCAATTTCAATGGGCCTAAACATAATAGTTTTATAACCCATTTAAGCAATAGGTATATAGTAAATCACATGGTTAAAATTTTATACTTAAAAACTGCCAACAAAAATAAAGGCTATACAATATTGAGTTGTTGAACTCACTCACCTTCTCACCTTTCCTCTTATTGATAGATTGAATTAAGATATTGATAAAACCAATAGCCTGCAATAAATTAAATGTTGGTCCCAAGTGAATGAGTTAGAATAGAGAATTTTACTCTTGCTGTATTTGTTACCAGGATAAATGTTTCCTTCAGTACTGCATAGGGAAACAGAAGGAAACTTTTGCAATGGCTTGGAAGGACAAAGTAATTCTAAAAGAGGAAAATGGCAGACGTTAGAAAAACATTTGCCATTCCCTTTGCTATTCCATAGCAAAAAATGAAGATGAATGGATTTACAATTCTCTATACCATCAAGCCTAGTTTAATATTACTTTAGTTAGATTTTTATTACATGTAATTATGTAAATCGGAATAAAGGTTTCCAAACCAAGTGATGGTGCTGAATCCATTGCTGTGGCCAAATATGATTCCCCTGGGTTATTTGGCTTCATGTATTTACAAGTTGGGGGTCTGCAGTATTTGGAGAGAGGGTTGACGATATTCATAAGTGAATGGCTTGAAAACTTTTCATAAGTGAATAGAAGTAAAAGTTCAACAAGAGAGGTTTAGCAGAATGTGCCTCCACATTACTTTAGACAGAAATTCATTATTTACTATTATTGGATTTGATATGGGGCAGCTTCTAGACTGTGAGCTTCGCCATGCCGGAGAACGAGAACAGCATGGTATTCCCTACGACCCTATGTAAAGCCCTATCAAAGACTAACCAACCCATCATCAACCTCAAAAAGTGTAACCAATAAATGACTCAGAATTCCACTCAAGCAGTTCATCTTGAAAGTACACATCAAAAAAGGTTAAATCATACAAGTCTAATAACTTCAAAGCATTCAATTTTCATAGCTTGGGTACTATAAGTTGTTGATCGTATCATTCGGATAGAGCCTGGGTCCCTCCCTTAAGGGAATGGAAACCAGAAGCACGACCAACCAGGGTCTTCGTGGTCCAATATCAGAAAACTGATAACATGATTTTATTTAGCTTAAAACCATGTCCTCATTGCAATTATTCACTGATTTTTGGCTATTAAATGGATGAATCTTATAATTTGTGATTACTTTCGCAGATTATTGAGATTGAACTAAGTTGGAGAATAACTGGAGCAAAATTGCATTTTTGGAGCTTAAAATATGGTGAATTAAGTGTTGGAGCATGAGACACAGCTGTGTGTCTAGACACAGCTGTGTCTCCAAAAAGTGGACGTCTCTCTCTCCTGGTGCTCGACACAGCTGTGTATCCAAATAGACACAGCTGTGTCTATACTCTCATAGCGCTGTTCTCCAAGAGACACAGCTGCGTCTCCTACCAGACAAAAACCTTCAGTAAAAGTAGTAATGTAAGCATGAGACTTTTCGGTAGAACATCCAATAAAAGAGGCTTCGTCTTAGTAAACGAGCACAGGTATTATATCCTTCTACAGTTTATGTTGCCAATACAAAGAAAAGCATCCTTTGATTTCTCAATATATATGGGAAAAAAATAGACAACCTAGTACTAAAAAGATCCTTTTATGTGCAAAGGAAGGATCGGACCCGCTATATGCGTCTATAATAGGCAGCCTTTGCATTTGCAAAAGGCTGATTCCACAATTCGAATCCGTGACCTCCAAGTCACGTGGCGACAACTTCAACCATCGTGTCAAGGCTCCCACCCAATACATATAAATGCTAATGGCAGGTAACGAGTTACATAATCAGTTAGAAATTTTATTTTACTTCAATCCTGAAGAAGGCCTTCAGACTAATCCGAACTTCATTACAGCAAACAATGGATCCAAATAACCACAGAACCGAGTTTCCAACTTGATTGAACTTATATATTGATAAAAGAGTGATGCTACATAGTATGATAGTATGTTTGACGAACGGATACAAAACAATGTATAGCCAATGAAATTAAAGGAAGCACGATGTATAACCAATGAAATCAAAGGAAGCACAAAGAACGCGGAAACAGCAAGGCATTTTTCTCATATTGGTTTTTTATCCACCGTGATTTCCATGCTTCCTTTAATTTCATTGGTTATACATTGTTTCGTATCCGTTTATCAAACACACTGCCATACTATATAGCATCACTTGTCAAGGAAAGTAGTAATTTAGTAGGGAATTGATATTTGGTACGAGACGAAGTTGTGTGAGTGATCTGGAGGCGTTTTCAACCAATAGTTTTATATCATTTTAATATTCTAAACAGTATTTATTAGTTGAAAACTTAACGAAAGTGTTGTTGTCGTAAATTCGCACTAAGAACTGTTGTATTATTTAGCATAACCCAATTTAGTATGAGAAAAAAAAAGCCTTTTGTATTACTATTCGTGCTAAAAGTAAGAATCCACCTTTGTACTAAGGACCATTTTCCTTGATAAAAACATATCAGCATGAAAGCATCCATTCACATACTTTACTAACAACATACTTTCAATTCATAAGCAGCTAGTAAAAGCATAGTATAGAATCGGAGATAGATTAGAATACCTAGGTGCTTGTAACTCAAATATTTCTTCCGCTCCTGAACACAACAAGTATAAGCGTCCTGTGTAAATTGTCCTAGAAACTTCTCCTGCAAGAAAAAACAAACATTGAAAAAGTAAAAAAAAAAACACAGAGAAACCCTAACAGAAACAGAACATTTGTAAATGGAAATGTACCGCAGCTTTGTTGATAGCCAATAAGGCTTCTTGAGAAACACGTAAATCGGGATCTTCGCCTTTGATCATCGTCCTGATACGATTAATCGGAAACGCAAGCGTTTTCGCGTCTTCTTCCTCTTCGTGCTCCTCTTGTTTTCGTTTCGGTTTCTTAGGTTTCGTGCCACTGGTCCGTCCATTAGTAACAACAGTGTTTTCTTCTTGTTTTTGATCATGTTGTTTGAACTTTGAGCTGGAACACGGAGCAATCAGTGGTTTATCGTGGCGCTGCTTCAAATTGCCATTACTGAGGTTGAGCTTCTTCTTCTTATTCTTCTCTTTGTTCTTCTTCTCTGAATCTCTCTCATTCCTCACTTTAGTCACATTCACGGATTTGGAGGTTTCAGCGTTTTTGGTTTTCTTCTTGTTTTCTGTTTTGGAGTTGTTGGAGGAAGTCATTGATGTTGCAGTGGAAGCACTTCCCCCCACCACTCTCAAGTATCTATGTCACAATTTAGTGAATTCACACGCTGGGTTTTCTCTTTTGCGGAAAGCGGGTCTCGAAGATGAAGCGTGCGGGCACTCGATCCAAAATTCCACGGGTCAGAAACTTTGGCCCAAAACAATGGGCCTGTCACCGAGGGCTATGTTTAAAAAAAGAAAACAAAAGAAATGTTAGGCATGTTTGATTTTTATTTTCATTTATTTAGTTTTTTCAAACTTTAAAAACACATCCAACATTTCTATAAATTTTAGAAATGTCAAATAGTTATTTCCGGAAATACATTTTTCCTAACTAGCCTTCCATCATCTCTTTGTCACAATTATTTATTGTAGGAATATTTCATCCTCTTGTTAGCAATTTATCATCAATACAAATTTTAGAAATGAAAACAAGAAATGAAAATACAAACCAAACAGGCCCAACTTGAACCAATTTTCGTTTGTGAATATCATAACGAGGAGGTAAATTTGTATGAGAAATTGATATATTTATTATATTAAAATATGTTAAATTTATATTTTCGATACAAACTTTTCTTTTAATTGATTTCTTAATCAATTTCCTTATAACATCTCCAATGAAAATTGTTTAACAAGTTCTTAAAATTAAAGACAAGTTGTTATTGAGTTACATTGTTGGAGCAAATTGATGAGAATGTCACATGTAAAAACAGTTGTTTCATTTGATTATTTTAATCTTGCATTAGCAATTTATGCAAAACAAGATATCCTTGGAAAAGAGAGTGTTTCACCGGGTGATCAAACGCTCGTAGATATAAACAAAATTGTGGATGCCATAAAGAAACATATTGACAGCGGTAGTCTTGACTTCAATGTGAACAATATGAAGAAAAAAATATATATATTTAACTGAAATAAGACTTTGCTTTGATAAAGCACCCTAGTACAAAAAATTATGTGCCTATTTGGATGACGAATTTTTTTACTTGAAATAATACTAATGCATGGAATTATTATCCAGTTAGTTATACAAATATTTTGATATTGAGAATTAAAAATATAAATAAAATATAATGAAAACCCAAGAATACCTCATTCATTGCACGTTATAAATGTAAGAACAAAGCTTTTGTATTGGCCGTGAAGGACAAAGCTTGTGGGGAGTTGACACATGTCTAATAGAAACTAGAAAGTCACTTTCTTATTTCTTTATAGTAATATACATATAGATAACGGCAATAAAATAAATAATGGATATTAAGAAGAAGAAAGAAAGAGTAGCGAAACATATTGAAGAAAATTCTCATGTATTCTTTTTTTCATGTATAATGAAATTTAAAAACTTTAAAATAATACTTATGCATAGCCAAGTTAAACTATATTAATTAATTGGGATCATGTTTTTGGATTAAAATAATACTTACATTCATATTCACTAATATTTTAAACTTAGGATGAAAAATATAAATAAAATATAATACAAGCTCGAGAATACCCCGTCCATTGCATGGGCATCGCACGGGTACTGGTGCTAGTGGTGCTAGTACCATATAAGCATAAGAACAAAACTTTCGTATTGGGCATGAAGGACAAAGCTTGTGGGGGAGTTGACATGTGCCTAATAGAAACTATAAAGTCACTTTATAGTAATATACTTATAGATAAAAACAATAAAATAAATAATGGATATTCAGGGGAAAAAAAGAATAAAGAAAATATTGAAGAAAATTCTCATGTATTATTTTTTCATGTATAATGAAATTAAAAAACTTTAAAATAGTACTTATGCATAGCCAAGTTAAATTATATTAATTATTTGGGATCATATTATAAAGTTTTGGATTAAAGTAATATGTATAGTTAGTATAAAAATTTTTACGTACACTAAATTTACTAATATTTTGACATGTGTGTTTTCATTTTAATAACCAAAAGAGAGTTTTCAATATTTTTCACTTCAAATAAAACTAATACATAAAATTATTATTCAGTTAATTATGCAAATATTTTGAACTTGAAAATGAAAAATATAAATAAAATATATTAAAAACCCTATAATACCAAGTTCATTGCACGTGCATCGCATGGTTACTCGTGCTAGTACTATATCTTTATTATTAAAAGAAAGATAATAACGGGGGAATAACAATAATATTGATTTATTTGTATAAAAATATCTTTTATACTAACAGTATATATAAATTAAAGTATTAATGTTTTTTTATGGATCTCTCTTTTTGCGGTGTAAATAATTTATTTATGGTCAAATTAAAGAGGTAAATTAATTGAAGAATGTAAAAGTTAACCTGGACAAAACTAAAATAAATAAATAAACTAAAATTCATGTCCCGCCCTTTAATAAATGTACCCACGTATGGATTGTTAATAATAAAGTTATGGTATTTTCATGTTATTTTAAGAGTTTGATTTATACGCACTTTCAATATAATAATGATTTTTATATTGAGATTTAATAATATCTTAATAAATTAATATTATTTTTATTTTTATCTCTTAGTTATTGAAATAAAAGCACACATGTCAAGTTATCAACCGATTAGTCACCACACTAGTTAGCTGGATAAAAATTTATATAATTTTTATTGTGAATTTTAATTTGTTAATCACCATATTATAGTTAAAAAGAATATTCCATTAGAATCTATTTAGTTGATAGTCAATAAAAAATGATAAGAACACACCATTTATTACACTCTTTCTTGACACATTCTCTATTATTGGGTGAATTTCACGCGAGACTTACCAAAATACATGGTCCCATATAAAATCCACCCAATAATAGAGGATGAGTTAAGAGAAGTGTGACGAAGAATGTGATACTAATATTTCTCATAGTCAATCCATTAATTGGATGAAGTGTATTAGCAAAATTTTAATGGGTTGGAGTGTAATTTACTCTTTTATTTAAGTGAAAAAACAATTTATTATATATACAAAGTTAAATGTCCTCGAGAGGAATTCTCATCTCTGGACGATGACACATCATCAAGCCTTATGTGTCAACACGAGAGGGATTCAAGGAATAAATATTAATGCACGATTAATTCAAATTTGATTTTGATTTGCACTATAAATTTTCAAATATTTCCGGAACAAGTAGATTCAATATTTTATTCAAAAAAATTCATGCCATATTGTGTCTCTCACTTCTTCCGTAGTACAGTACCACTCTCATCAATCTCTCTCAGTCACTCTTCTTTCCTTTTTTTCCTGTTATGCTTCTTTACATGCAATACCACAATATGTTGGTGATATTGTTCTGCTTTGTTTTTTCATTTCCACGTTGCTTGCTAAATATAACATCTATGTGTGTTGATATTGTATGTCGTGAGAAGCACCGCCATCACTAGAAGGTAAACACTCCTCTTCCCTTTTTGTTTCTATTCCGTTTTCTTTTCCATAACTCCCTATTAGTTTCCTTTTCGTTTTCCCCCTCTCAAGTGAACTCTCTTTATCTTTCTGTTCTCTTTTCTGTTCAACCTCTATACTGTGTTGGTGATAATGTTCTCTATTTTTTCATTTCCATGTTGCTAAATGCTAACCGTCTGTGTGTGTTCATATTGCATGTCGCGAGAAGCACCGCCATCACAAGCCCAGAGAGGAAAAGCCGCTTGGTCCTGCAATTTCGGTGAAGTCAGCAAGAACGGTATTTTTCAAAGTATTGTTACCTTTCATGAATGTTTTTACAAAAGGGGCAATTTCTTATGATTTGTTTCCTATAGTATACTTTCATTTCTTCCCTTTATTGTTTATAAAAATAACTCTTGAGTGTTATTGTTTTTGGTTTTCTTCTCTTTCATTTTTGTTTATTATCATTATCATTATTATTTGATTTTATGTTTTTTTTTGCAAGTGAAGACATGACATGATTCATGTATTCAGAATTGGGGCCATATGTTTTCAGAATTGATTTTTTTATTTGTGTTTTTTAATGTTTTTTTTTTGAATTTTTAATTTTTATCTGGAGGACTAATTTTTCTTGTTTTATTGAATTTGAATTAATTTCATATCATTTTAAATTAATGTTGATTTGATAGGATTGACTTATCTTTTAATGGTGTTAATATTCAATATTAATTATGATTATTCCATATAATTGAGTTAAATATATGGTGATTCCATATCTTTTAAATTTAAACGTAAATAGCATCATTCGAATTCGATTTTGAATTATTTCCATATCTATTTGAATTCATTCCATATCATTAAACACATGCCTTTAATGTAGTAATTAAATGCAGGAGAAAATTTTTGATTTGATATATTTAGTTTATCACTTAATGATTTCAATATTCGATATTAATTGTGACTAATTCCACATAAATGAGTTCAATATGTGCTGATTCCACATATTTTGAATTTAAACCTGAATAGTATCATTCAAAATATTTTTCTGAATTATTTCCATATCATGTATGAATTAATTTTATATCATTAAACGCAAGTCTTTAACGTAGTCATTAAACGTGGGAGAAAATTTCTAATTTGATAAAATTGATTTATCACTTAATGGAGTCAATATTCAATATTAATTGTGTTTGATTTCATATAATTGAGTTCAATATATGTTGATTCCATATTTTTTGAATTTAAACTTGAATAGTACTAATCAAAATATATTCAATCAAGTTGCGACCTTTTTTTTTTTTAAATACACAGGCGGTCAAACTTATGTCACTAGAAAAACAATTTATTTAATTAGCGTCGTTGATTACAAAAATGAATAGCATTAACGTCTTTTTAAAAGAATGAAAAGCATTTTTTTTTTGAAAGGAAAAGAATGAAAAACATTAACTTATTGGATATTAAAATTTGACATTTATTTTTAACAAAAAACTTATAGCAAATATCTTGAATGATAGTATATATCACATAGCTAAAATTTATATAATTAATATTCATGAAACAAATTTTGCACGCTAACAAATTTAAAATATTGTAAAGCAAATGAATAAATTTGCTCATTCACGTTTTGATAAATGAATTTATGCATATCAATATGCATATTAAATAAAACTGAGAGCAATTATTTTTAGAAAGAATGAAGTACAAATCACATATTAATTTTTCCAACATTAACATATATTATCAATTTGATTTGGTATTTTTTTAATGCAATTAACATTCAAAATTGTGCAACACAATACATGATTTGATAATTTTTAATGCAATTGATATTCAAAAACGTGGAAAAAACTTTTTAAAGCAATTTTAAAATGAAAGTAAATGTATCTTTGATAAAATTGATACTATATCAGTAATGATTAAATATATTGATTATTAATTAAATATATTCAAACTGGACACAAGCAATTATTTTGATGTAAAAATCGATACGAGATTAAATCATATCAGGAATGTTGACAGAGGATATAAATAAGGGTTTTTCTATCATGTGCAACTTTACACATATTAAGAAACTCAAAAGTAGCAACTATTTATTGGAAAACTAAGCATTTCAGTTTTGAAAGTATAAATAAATTAATATATCTTTAATAGTCATATTTCCCCTTCTAATGGCCGTAATCACGACAATTTGGTTGTCAAATTCTTTTCAACATCAATTACCCGTGCCTCAGAATCCAAAGTAATTTATCCATAAATCATACTATCTAATTTAATTAAAACAATTTTAACAAATAAATAAATTATAATAATTAATATGAATAAATAAAATCGTACATAATAAATATGAATTTGTAGTTGAATAAAGAAGTAAAAAAATATATCATATCATTTTATATTAATTTATATAATAATTTTAAATACAAATTTTGATAACTTTTTTTTTATATATAGTCAATTGATTATATATATTCTTAAACTTTTTAATTGTCTGTAGAAACATACTCTAGATTGATTATCTTTGATTTTATGTAAATTAATTTCTCCTATCATTTACCTTTAACTTTAACTGTAAAAATTAATTATTTAAATAAATATCCTTCAAATTAATTATCTTCAATAGTGTAAATTAATTTATAATATTAATTTTCTTTAAACTCGAAAATTGTGGATTACTTAATTTTTTTTTTGTTTATGTTTAAGAGCTTTGCTATAAATATGTAGTTCTTTATTATCTACGAAACCAAACACGAAGAATTATAGTGAGGTGATAAATATGATTAATTATTGCATAAAATAATAAAAAGAAAATTTAAAATCGATAGCACATACTAAGGGATGACCAAGCAAATATTTAATTGGATGTCAAAAGAAAATATTCTCTTGCATTAAAAATGGAAATTAAAAAATGGAAATAGTCAACAATCAATATTAACATTCAATAAATATTAAGAAATAATATTTTTTGGATTTTGAAAGCAATAAAAAGCATTACTATGTGAAAATAAAACCACAAAGTTAAATTTTAGCATCCAGTTTTCGGGATTTTAACATATCATTCTCTCTTAGTCAATATGAATCCAAGCACAATATGCATGATATGAATTATTATTCAATAACACGTCCATTATTTAACATTAAGAATCAATAAATAATAGGACTTACCAAATATTATATGAAACTTGAATTCGAAATAGTTTGAATTCGGAAAACCTATATTAATTGTACAATGGTTGACACAACCCAAATGACAAGCATAAAAGTGATTAACGGTGATAACAATTTTGATTTCAAATACTATTAGTATTTGAAGCATGTTTTTAAAATGTTACGTGTAGAAGATACGATAATATTTAGTAGTGATTTCTCATTGATAAGAGGTAGGTTGAGATACAAATAAATAAATGTATTATTGAAAAATATGATTAATACTCTCTTTAACGTTAAAAAGTGACAATTAATTTTGAGACAAACCAATATTCCAAATGTGACATATAAAATGAGATGGAGGGAATAATATTTAAATTTTCTTATTTATTATTTAGGCTTAATTGTACTTTTGATCCCTCAAGTATCAAGATTGTGTGATTTTGGTCCTTCAGGTTTCAATTGCGGAAATTGAGTCCCACAAGTATCGTGATTGTGCAATTTTAGTCCATCGGGTTCCAATTGCGTTTGGCTCCCCCGGGTATTACGATTGTACAATTTTGGTCCCCTAGATATCACAATTATGCAATTTAAAATGTCAGTAGCTTACGTGGCACACGTGAGACTGATTTGACACTTAGTGAGGTTGGCTTGACAACTTATATGACATTCCTAAATAACATCATTGATATCTCACATACTTTAATTGACATATGGAATGTCATATAAGCTTTCAAGCTGGTCTCACTAAGTGTCAAATCAGTCTCACGTTGTTAAGTAAACTAACAACATTTAAAAATGCATAATTGTGATATCCGGGGGACCAAAATTGTCCAATCGTAATACCCGAGAGACCCAATTGACGTAATTGGAACTTGAGGGAGTAAAATTATGCAATCGTAGTACCTGAGGGACCCAATTGTCACAATTGAAACCCGAGAGACCAAAATCGCACAGTCGTGACACTTGGGGGATCAAAAGTGCAATTAAGCATATTATTTATTACTTTAAGTGTAAAATTATATATTTTATTTGTGGTGTCCATTATCCATGTACAAGAGAAAAAAAATGCTGTCCTGCCTGTGATCCTTTTACAAATTAAACGCAGCGAAAGTTTTCTTATTTAAAATAAAATAGCCCTTCACCGTGTGACTCCAAGCACAACACATACAAAAACGAAGCAAAGAAAGAAAAAGAAATGAATAATAGTGATCGGGTGAGCCCTGAAGCAGTAAGCTCTGATGGAAGAAGACAACACACAAGCATCATAGAAAGACAAGAGGATGACACTGACAATCCTTACCTCATTAACATATTGGTAGACCCCTTTCCACTCTTGATCTTGGCGTTACTGTTCACTCCTTCTCCCGTTAGATTCCCTTTCCATACTCCAACTTAATCAATTAAGAATCATATTCAAGTTTCAATTTCAACTACTATTTTCATTGATATTTGTTCATTAAGCGGCCATGCAACAACATTTTACACTTGCACACGCACCTGAAACAAATAAGAAAGAAACAGACTAGTCATTCTCATGCAAGGTTGTTTTCTTTGTCTCAACTCCTGATGCGTGTTTTTTGAGAATAAAGGCAAGTGCACCTTGTCGCAAACAAGTAATATGGTGGTGAGATCGGATATCGTCCTCAGGGACCGGTTGCCAATTACCAATTCACAAACTCAACAACTATCTAGACTAAACTATGGTATGAAAAGATCATAAAATAAGGAAATAAAATATTTTTAGTCTTTTGGGAATTTTATCGAACACTTGGAAGGCAAAAGGAATGCGGTTAAGATTGTCAGGTTTAGACTACACTAATTCTCCCTTAATTGCAATGAAATGGTTTCTAACACAAGTCCTAATTCAATAATGACAATCAAGCCTTTTCTAAAATACTCAAGCCCTAATGTCTTAGGTGGAATGAGCCTAAAATCCCAAATTAAACCCTAATGTCTTAGGTGGATTAACCTGAGATTTTGCATTAAGTCAAGACTTATAAGATTGCAAGCAGCCAACACCTATGTCTAGATTCTTGAACTACTTGGCATATGATTCATGAGCATGCCTTAACATCAATCTATCAATTGTCTATCAAAGCAACATATCATTCATATGGGTAGCTAAGCCAAGGAAAGCATTAAGCACATAATCACATACTCATAAAGAAATAGAGACTTGCATTAAAACAACCAAATCAAAATACAAACAAGTTCAGAAAAGTAATCATCTAACCCCCAACAATAGGGGATTTAACTACTCATGAAAGATGAGAATACAAAAGAGAAGGAGAGAAGAGTTGAAGAACACTCATAGAAGAATCCTCCAATCTTCTTCCATTCCCAGAGCAGGGAAAACATCCCCTACTAGGGTTGGAACTCTAGTCCAGCCGCAGCCTCCAAGTACCCCCCAACCCCAAGCTCCCAAAAAACTCCTCATTTATGCCCTAAAACAGCAACTTATACCAATCAGTTCTGCGCGCGTTCGCGAGGCGAGACATGTCTCGCGAGGCGAATGTTAAAATCTACTGTTTCAGAGAATTGAACTCTCGCGACGCGAAACCGAAAGGTTCTTCTCAACTGCGCCCGTGAGGAGCATCAAGGCCTAGGCGTGATGGCTTCTGGTCCCCAGACTCGCGAGGCGAGACATGGTTCGCGAGGCGAACCAGAAAGGTTGCATTCTGTGGCACAGTCAGCTTTCAGGGTCGCGAGGCGAATCCAGTCTCGCGGGGTGAATCTCCAGAATTCTGCTTGGCTCAATTTCTTCTCTTTTCAGGCTCTGTCTTCATCCAAGCTCCACTAAGGCTAATTCTGAGCATTTTTACATTAATTCCTGCAAAACAACACCAAGAAACCGTCTCACCCATTCCAAGGGAAAATCTAACTAAAATCAAATAAAGAATGCCTAATCTATATGAAAAATGCATGCAAAAGTGTACAGAAAACATGATGTAAAATCACACTATCAACTCACCCCAAGCTTATTCAATTGCTTGTCCTCAAGCAATCACTAAGGCCAGAAGATCAAAATAATCAAAGCATGGATAGTGAATCAAGAACCCGAGCAAATACTAATCCAAGTAATAGGCATTTCAAACAATTCAGCAAGAGACAATCCATTCAAGTCCAATTAGACGCTTAGGTTCCTTAGACTCACATTCTCACTGATTTGGGCACTCTTTCTCACATGAAGATCACCCCAAGCTTGTTTATTTGCTTGGCTCTCTTTTCTCACCTCACTCAAGTGTTTAGGGATATTTGACATTTCGCTCAATTTTCCTCAAGGAATGACTTCTACCATAGGCTTGACTATCAACCAAATCTCTACTTTATTAATGAAACAATTAAGAATCAAGAGGTCTTTTACTTGGTTGTAACGTGGCCATGGGATTAATCGTTAGGTGGGGAAATCAAGAAAAGGAAATTTTCAAAAAGGCTAACAAAATATAGCATTGCACACATGACACCTTCTAAAATACCTTCTTGGGTTTTCGATTTATTTTTCCACCTTTTTTTTTTTTCTTTTTCTATTATTTCTCACTTTTCTTTTTGTCACCCCCTTCTCTATGTATTTTTCTTCTTCTTTTGTTTTTTTTCTTTGCTTGGAGAAGGGGAAATTTTTCAACTCAAGAGAAATAATTTTCTGATTCTTTCATCCCAAACTTTTTTCAACTACCCTTTTTACCCTTTTGTAATACTTTAGAAGGTCCCTTATCAAGCATGTTTATCAAAATATTCCAGGGTACCAAGAAAAGTATTTTCATTCTTTCAGGCTCAAAATCGGACAACTAAGGGGTAGCATTTTGTCATTCAAAGCTCAGAAGGCCAGAAAAATACCTATTGCCTCAATCATTTTCAAAAATGTTTTCAAAAATTTTTAAGCTTCAAAACGGTTTCAAGTCAAGTTCTAGAGAAAACAATCCAAGAGGAATAACACTCTAGCACAAAGAATGGGGTAAAATTTTGTGAGTACCCCTTTTGGTTCAAAATCTCACATTTTAGCAGTTCAAAAATCAGTGAGCAACACAAATCTATAGAACCATATGCTAATTATCAACTATCCAGATCATCTCAAACATTTTTATTTGCGGCCTTAGCACAAGAAAAAAAAATTGGGTTCAAAAATTCACTATCACAATTTAATCGGCACTTAGTTATCACAATCAGATGCTCAATCTAAGCAGGGGGTAATCGAATCATGTGATAATGCAAAACTATGTCTATATGAATGCAACATGCAAAAGAATGCAAACGGAAAATACCCCTACCCCAAGCTTAAAAATTTACATTGTCCCCAATGTAAATAATTAAGTTAGAGAGGGGAGAAAAATTGGAACGACTCACCGAGGCGGTAGTTGGTGCTGGTTCACATGCTTTTTGGCTTTGTTTCTCCCTGCTCTTTTTGCTTCTCCTTCCTTATTATCCTGAAAACACTTAACAAATTTATTAATTTATGATTATTTACTCTTGATCTTCTCAAATTATTCAAGAGTAAAAATAAAAAAAAAACAATGAAAAGGGAAAAAGAGAACTTGGGTTGCCTCCCAATAAGCGCATCTTTAACGTCACTAGCTTGACTCATTAAGAAGCATCCACCTGGATCCCATAGCCTGTGATACAACGGCCACAGAATGCTCAAAGTGTAATATGATCCTGCCGGATCCCATGGCCTGCAACATAAATATGGAAGTGAGCACTTGAAAGTCATGGTGACTTCTTCAAGTGGGAAGGACTTCTCACTCCCTCTTGGGTCAAAGATGACCTCTTTGTCAACAAAATCTTCCCAATAAAAATGGGGTTCAACCTCTTGGACTGGTCATGGTGCCTGCATATTTAAAGATCCAAAATCCAATTTCTCAGGCAGAGGCATGAACTCCATCGTTGACTGCTTCAAAATGTGAGGTGGCAAACAAGTGGAGAGGATCATTGGTGCTGTTTTGGCTTCTATGCAATCTCCATCACCTTCCAAATATGCAGAAATCTCAGCACACACCACACAAGTGTTTCTCCCATCACAATCAACACATGCATAGGAATCAATAGAATCATCTAATTCCAAAAGTTCTTTATCATCCCCAAGCATGGTGAAATAGATGTCCTCCAAACGCCTCTTCCTTTCAAGCTCTTTAGTCAAGGGTTCAATGGGAAATGGTGCAACTTTGTTCTCCAAAACAGGGTCTTCATTTCTTAATTCAGTTGCTCCTACTTCTTCATCATCCTCATCATCCATCATTGCATCATCTTCATCATCGTCCATCAAGTTCTCATTTGGCATTTCGGATAGTTGGGTAGAGGGTTCCTCAATACGTACCCCGAGACTTCGAATGGTATCTTCTTGATTTTTTAAACTTTCCATTGTTGTTACCATGAAGTTCTCCAAAATATCCTCTAAGTGAGACCGACTATCCGGAATAGGTTGCTCAAAATTGACTGCGAATTCAGATTTGAAGTTCTCCCAAGCAACTTCCAATGGTGATGGCTCATCATACCATTGAGATGGTTGTGGTTGATATGAAGGTGTGGAAGATTCCCAATGTTCCTCTTGATCAATCCAAGTATTGTTTGGAGGATTCCCCCACCATGGAGTGTAAGTGTTGGGAAATTGATTTCCCGTTCGAAATAGGCTACCACTGGTGGAGGAGAGACAGTTGCCCTTGACAACTCATTATTCACTTGTTGGATGTTTATGGCTAATTGCAGCATATCCGCCCGTAGCTGCAGCTCGGATATCTCAATTTCGCATCGATGGTCGATAATAATTATAGTCCATGATCCTGCCAAATAAATTTCCACCTCACAGACAAATAAGCCCAAGATCAAAGAAACACAAAATCAAATATATAAAAAAACTAACAAAAGAAAGATATCAAATATATACAGAAAAATAAAATAAAAATGTCTAAACTAGTTGTCTCATTTGTTATCATTGATATTGGCAAAGCCGATCCCTGAAGAACGGCGCCAAAAAACTTGATACGTGTTTTTTGAGAATAAAGGCAAGTGCACCTTGTCGCAAACAAGTAATACGGTGGTGAGACCGGATATCGTCCTCAGGGATCGGTTGCCAATTACCAATTCACAAACTCAACAACTATCTAGACTAAACTATGGTATGAAAAGATCATAAAATAAGGAAATAAAATATTTTTGGTCTTTTGGGAATTTTATCGAACACTTGGAAGGCAAAAGGAATGCGGTTAAGATTGTCGGGGTTAGACTACACTAATCCTCCCTTAATTGCAATGAAATGGTTTCTAACACAAATCATAATTCAATAATGACAATCAAGCCTTTTCTAAAATACTCAAGCCCTAATGTCTTAGGTGGAATGAGCCTAAAATCTCAAATTAAACCCTAATGTCTTAGGTGGATTAACCTGAGATTTTGCATTAAGTCAAGACTTATAAGATTGCAAGCAGCCAACACCTATGTCTAGATTCTTGAACTACTTGGCATATGATTCATGAGCATGCCTTAACATCAATCTGTCAATTGTCTATCAAAGCAACATATCATTCCTATGGGTAGCTAAGCCAATGAAAGCATTAAGCACAAAATCACATACTCATAAAGAAATAGAGACTTGCATTAAAACAACCAAATCAAAATACAAACAAGTTCAGAAAAGTAATCACCTAACCCCAACAATAGGGGATTTAACTACTCATGAAAGATGAGAATACAAAAGAGAAGGAGAGAAGAGTTGAAGAACACTCATAGAAGAATCCTCCAATCTTCTTCCATTCCCAGAGCAGGGAAAACATCCCCTACTAGGGTTGGAACCCTAGTCCAGCCACAGCCTCCAAGTACCCCCCAACTCCAAGCTCCCAAAAAACTCTTCCTTTCTGCCCTAAAACAGCAACTTATACCAATCAGTTCTCAAGAAGAATCTCGCGAGGCGAGAGTTTTGGGGGTTTTATGGGGGGAAGAGGGGGGTGGGAGACATGTCTCGCGAGGCGAATGTTAAAGTTGCTTTGTGGAAAGTTGGTGGGGGAGTTTCGCGGGGATGAACTCTCGCTGGCAGTTTCTTCTCTCGGCCATAGCCCCGGCGGCGGGGGGGGGGGGCAGACACACAGACTGTCTTGTTTTGTTGTTTGCTGAGCATTTATGCTCCTTTTTTTTGTGCCAATGTCACATATGACCACCGAGCATTGGTCATCGATGGAAAGCGGCGTGTGTTGATATCTGGTTCTATTCATTACCCTCGTAGTACTCCTCAGGTTGATCTCTATTTGTGTGTTTACATGCATGCACTTGTTCCATTTTGTGCGTTGTGTTTCAAATAGGATGGATTTGTTGTTGTAGATGTGGCCAGACCTTATTCAGAAATCCAAAGATGGAGGACTTGATGTCATTGAGACTTATGTTTTCTGGAACTTGCACGAACCAGTTAGAGGCCAGGTTCTGTTACCATTTTCATATTGATGAGTTCTTCACTCATTGCATTGTAATACAAGTACAAAAAGAAAAATGGTCATTCTTTCAAATATTTGTCAGAGTTAATTTGAATCAAAAGGCACAGATTATTAGATTAACTTCAGAATGAATGATGGATTGTATACTTTGGATTAGCAGTATAATTTTGAAGGGAGGGGGGATTTGGTGAAATTTGTGAAGACAGTAGCAGCAGCAGGTCTATATGTGCATCTCCGGATTGGTCCATATGTATGTGCTGAATGGAACTATGGGTATAATTGAATCCTTTTCCTTTCTATCTATGTATCTCTTTACAGTGGCCTTCTTTTCATATCTAATGCTGGTGGGCTGTAACTTCTTAACAGTGGTTTCCCTCTTTGGCTGCATTTTATTCCTGGAATTCAGTTTCGGACTGATAATAAACCATTCAAGGTAATCATTCCTAAAGCCTTTCTCTATGTCTCATCCCGATTCCTGCTTTAATGTAAACTTGAACTATCTTTAGGCTGAAATGAAGCGATTCACTGCCAAGATTGTGGATATGATGAAGCAAGAGAACCTCTATGCATCACAGGGAGGTCCTATTATTTTATCTCAGGTTTTTCTTAAAATTTTATTCGATGCATGTCCATGTTTCTTTTTTGGAACCATAATATTTGTTCTACAAATACCCTGTGTGGCTCCCTGCCTATATATATATTTTTTAATATGAATATATTAAGCACTTTCTAATGCTAGATTGAAAATGAGTATGGCAACATTGATTGGGCTTATGGTCATGCTGGTAAATCCTACATCAAATGGGCAGCATCAATGGCTACATCTCTTGATACAGGGGTTCCCTGGGTCATGTGCCTGCAGCCACATGCTCCTGATCCAATTGTAAGTTTATTGTCCACATCAAATGTTATGCTATGTCTTAAACTTAGGTAGGGCAATCTCACATGTTGTTTTTAACAATAATCTTACTTGATCGTTATACTCATTGTTGACAGATTAACACATGCAATGGATTTTACTGTGATCAGTTCATACCAAACTCTAAAGCGAAACCAAAAATTTGGACCGAAAATTGGAGTGGATGGTTAGCGTCCTTTCTTAATAAATCATTTAGTAATTTGAATTCCATACACAAAATATGAACTGATTGGTTGTCTACTTCCTTTCTCATTCAACCCTATTTTGTTTTTCTTACAACCTTCTGAGCTGTTTGCAACTGTAGGTGTCTTTCATTTGGTGGTGCTGTGCCATACAGACCTGTGGAAGATCTTGCATTTGCCGTGGCACGCTTTTACCAGCGAGGTGGAACTTTTCAAAATTACTATATGGTAATTCAACTTTACATGTAGTTTAAGGTCTCCGTAAAGGAGGACACAAACTGATACCACAACTTTTTTGGTCGCTTGCTCTGAAATAGTACCATGGAGGGACCAACTTTGGCCGGACTTCTGGTGGACCTTTCATTTCTACAAGTTATGATTATGATGCACCAATTGATGAGTATGGTATGCAGTCTTTCAACCATCATATTGCATTTTATTGTTGTCACTTTAGACATTATGAATAAAATACACAAGCTTACTCCCATATGCATTCAACAAATTATTAAACAGTATTGCAACTCGAGATTACATGCTTATTTTGTATGCAGAAGACAAGAAAATTATAGTTAACAATATTAAGTGTGTTTTTATTTAAATATCTTAACTTCATGATGCAGGAATTATTAGACAGCCTAAGTGGGGCCACCTTAAAGATGTGCATAAGGCCATAAAGCTTTGTGAAAAAGCACTTATAGCTACTGATCCAACGATTACATCTCTTGGTCCAAATATAGAGGTATCAGTGGCCTTTTAAATACTTAGGATATAATATTTGGATTAACTTCTTTTGCATTAGTACTTGCTTAATATGCTATTTGAAGGATTAGTCTTGGCTCTGTACATGATTTCTTTTATAATTAAACCCAGGCTGCAGTTTACAAGACAAGAGTTGTATGTGCTGCTTTCCTTGCCAATATTGGCACCACATCTGATGCAACAGTGAATTTTAATGGCAATTCATATCACTTACCTGCATGGTCTGTGAGCATCTTACCAGACTGCAAGAATGTAGTGCTTAATACTGCAAAGGTTTGCCTCATCGACTTCCCTATAAAAAAATAGATAGTTCAATTGACTAGACTATTGGAGTTACTTTTCTTTGATTTTCTTGTCCATCAAGTAAGTAGCATAAACTATCATTTTTTAATGACAGATTAATTCTGTTTCTATAATTTCAAGCTTCACATCTGAGTCTTTAAAAGGAGAGGTTGGTTCTTTAGAAGATTCTAGCATAGGATGGAGTTGGATAAGTGAACCTATAGGTATTTCAAAGGCTGATTCATTCTTAAAATTTGGATTACATGAGCAAATAAATACGACGGCCGATAGAAGTGACTACTTGTGGTACTCTTTAAGGTATACAGGCCTCCAAGGTTGAGAAAGCTTTCTTTTGATCTGTAATTTCTGCCCCATGATAACATTTTTCATGAATTTTTTTGGAAGCTGCATTGATATCGAAGACAATACCGGTGCTCAACCTGTCCTTCACATTGAATCCCTCGGTCATGCCCTTCATGCTTTTATAAATGGGAAGCTTGCAGGTAAAATAAAAAAAATTAAGGAGATTGCAGTTGTTCATATGTCTGGAAAACCCAGTGTCTATGTCATAATTGTCTTTCCTACATATCATTTACCTTTTTCTATTTCATTATATTTTGGATGTCCTTACTTTTCTTTAAATTTTTTGAGTTTCTCTCTTGTTGCTGGTCATGTAAACCTTGCCACCTTGGCATTTCAGGCCTGCAAAAGAAAAATGCATGTTATCCCTCCCCCAACCCCACGTCTTTTGCACGTTTTTATTTGAAAATGATGCCAAATGAGATGACACTCTGTAAGAGTAAAGAAACCTCAGTCTTAGCTTTCACTGTAATGATGCAAATTTTAACCATTTGCTTGGTTAGCATTATGGTATGTCCAAATAGGATTTACCCCTGAAGCAACTCTGAACTCCAGTGGGCAAATACTATTAACTATTAAGTTATCAGAACTGAAATAACAGGTGAATGGTTCAGGGAGTGGAACTGGAAACAGTGGCAATGCTAAGGTCCACGTGGACCTCCCCATCACACTTGTGGCTGGAAAAAACACAATTGATCTCCTGAGTTTAACTGCAGGACTTCAGGTTCAATTTTTTCTGATTATAATGTATATAAGCATTTAGAATTTTGGTTTGTATTATGCATTGGCTTGTTATTTCCTATTTTCCTCCCTACATGATTTAATTCTATCATCAAGCTGTTTCACATGACTACATCAGCTAATGTGAACCTTAAATTCATCAGAACTATGGAGCTTTTTATGACACATGGGGAGCGGGGATTATTGGTCCAGTGATATTGAAAGGTTTGAAGAATGGCAGTACTCTTGATCTCTCCTCCCACCAGTGGACATATCAGGTTAGTCTCAAGTTAAAGACTGTTATTTTATTTCTCCCGTTGATGACTCAATTAAGTGAAGAGATGAAACTGAAATAAACTGGATTACACTTTTCCTTTTCAATTGAAATAGTAACACAGTCTGTATTTGTATTTGTATTTTTATGAATGCAGGTTGGCCTTAAAGGTGAAGAGTTAGATCTGCCTAGTGGAAGTTCTGGACAGTGGAATTCACAATCAACCTTACCCAAGAAGCAACCCTTGACTTGGTACAAGGTACAACTCAGAACCACTCACATTAGTATTATGTGGCAAAATCTTAGTGTTGGTGTGCATACCAGTTGTAATCAGATAGTGAAACTGTGCAGGTATGAAATGATGCAAGTGTAAATACGTGAGTAGCATTACTCTAATCAGAATATAGCATCTTTTGAAATTCTCAAGCATTTCTTAAGAGAAACGCTATCACACACTTTTTAACACTCTTCAACGCACCTCCTGTTATGTTATCAGGTGAGTTTTATGTGGAACCTATTAACACACATAGAAGCTACTCTTTATTTAATTGATCCTACATAAAACTCTAACCAATAACAAAGAGTGTATTCCAAGCATTGCTCCTTTCTTATCCTCTCATTATTATGACTGCATAAGCGGAACAACTCGTTGTGGCCCAATCAAGTTCGAACCCTGTACATGTATTTGCATGGTATAGAAACATTTTGGCCTTTCTGGCTCTCAAATAACTATATATCGCTTCAGTTATTACTTATTCCTTGGTAACAAGCAGTTAAGTGCTTCACCTCCTTCAGTAGTGGTTTGCATCTGGTATCTTCACAATGGCATAGAAACATTTTGGCCTTTCTGGCTCTCAAATAACTATATTTCAATTCAGTTATTACTTATTCCTTGGTAACATGCAGTTAAGTGCTTCACCTCCTTCAGTAGTGGTTTGCATCTGGTATCTTCACAATGGCATAGAAACATTTTGGCCTTTCTGGCTCTCAAATAACTATATTTCAATTCAGTTATTACTTATTCCTTGGTAACAAGCAGTTAAGTGCTTCACCTCCTTCAGTAGTGGTTTGCATCTGGTATCTTCACAATGGTATACTGCAACCAATTTTTTTTTTTTTTTTTGAGAGAATGCTACTGTAAGACAAATTATTTTGCTACTAACGAATGGTAATACATGTTGTATTAGACAAACTTTGATGCACCCTCCGGCAGCAATCCGGTTGCATTTGACTTCACAGGGATGGGGAAAGGTGAGGCTTGGGTTAATGGACAGAGCATTGGGCGATATTGGCCTACATATATCTCGTCAGACGGTGGTTGCACCGACTCATGCAACTATAGAGGGTTATTCAGTACATCCAAATGTCTCAAGAACTGTGGAAAACCATCACAGACATTGTAGGTGTTAGATATTCTTGATTTTATTAGTTGGTGGAAAGCAGAATAAATCCTGTGAGACATTCATTGAGTCATTAATTCTGCAGATACCATGTACCACGTTCCTGGTTGAAACCACATAGCAACACTCTTGTATTGTTTGAGGAAAGTGGAGGGGACCCTACACAAATAACTTTTGCAACAAAACAAATAAGAAGCTTGTGTTCACACATATCTGAATCCCACCCTCCACCTGTAGACTTGTGGAATTCAGATACAGAATCTGGAAGAAAAGTGGGACCTGTACTGTCACTTGAGTGCCCTCATCCTAATAAGGTGATCTCATCCATTAAATTTGCTAGCTTTGGAACGCCTCATGGGACTTGTGGGAACTTCAACCATGGAAGTTGCAGCAGCAATAGGGCTCTATCCATTGTGCAGAAGGTGTTAACCAGCTTCCCCTTTAAATAATATGTTCATATCATATGCCTTTTGCCTAGTTACCTTTGACATTTTTCATTTTGGTTTAGACTAATTCTGATGAGCTTTAACAGGCCTGCATTGGATCAAAAAGTTGTAGTATTGGAGTATCAGTTAATACATTTGGAGATCCATGTAGAGGAGTTACAAAGAGTTTAGCTGTTGAAGCAGCTTGTACATAGACATGTTACAAGCCTTTCCACTGCCTAGCCTGGACTCAGCTGAAGGCACTCCCTAAGTGTGTTAGACTTGTTTTAGTTGAAGGTGTTTCCTGACTGGCCAAAATAAAATGGTATTCCATTAGCAAATCAGGAAAAGTAAATGTCAAATAAATCAGTGTATTGCAATTTGCAACAAAAACAAAGAAAAGTGGTGTTGTTGTAAGATGTGTGGTAAGTGGTAACTTTTACAGTTTACTTGAAAGGATGGTTTCTGACTTACATCAAGAAGTTGTTCTCATACATTTATGTGGAAGCTGGACAATGAACAGTAGGGGACTAATAAAAGTGGGGAAGTTTTACTTGATTGGAAAAGATGAAATATAGATTAAAATGCTTAAATTAAAGGCAACACGATACTATAAAATTCTCATGGCGACAATTTCAACCTTGTGGCTCAGGACACGAGATTCTCACCTAATAAGGTTTGACTTTTGAGGAAGGTATATGTACGCAATTTTACCACCACAAATGGAGAGGTTGTCTTCAGGGCACACCCTCAATTAATGGCAAATGAACAATCAATTAAAAATTTTATTTTACTTAAATCATGAAGAAGGCCTTTAGACTAGCCCCAGAACCCAGTTTTCAACTTGATTGAACTCACATGTTGATAAATAAAACATATCAAACATGAAAACGTTCACATAATTTACTAACAAATATTGAATACTAGGATTCGTGAACCCGTGCCCGGCATGGGGAAAAAGATTGTCTCATATTTTTTTGGCAGGAATCCACTGTAATTAGGGCCTTTGGCTCCCCAATGGATCCACGTAGTATCCTACAAGCTTAAATTATTTGGACCCGCAATCAGACTAATCTCCGCTCGGATGCTAAAAGATTATCTAATATGAATATGAATAATACATGTATGAAAGGTTAACAATTTAATTTCTAATCATTTAAAGTTTAACAAACCATTTGATAAACAAAACTCACAAAATAGTTGAGTTGGTAACTTACATAAAGATTTACATACCCAAAAAGTTCAAGATCATTTAAAACAACGTTAGTCTTGACTCAAAAAAAGGCTCTAAACATTTATAGCCTTCACATATATTGTTTTCTGATCTGCAATATTCACTTTCAGCTCAATCTTGCTCCCCTTACTCAGCTTGTTTGTCTGGCAAAATTGTACCAAACCCTTCGTTATGTATCCTTCGAATTGCCTTATCTCCACTCATCTTTTCCCGTGTAAGTTGATATTTTAGGGAAAAAATACATTTATCTATCATATTATTTTTTTCTCCAAGAAATATTTTTGATTTATTTCTCTTTTTTTTCTAGTGCAAGTTAATCATTTTAAGAAAATATATTTATCTATCATGTTATCTTTTTTTCTTTTCTCTTTAAAATTTATTTGATTTATTTCTCCTTTTACAATAAAAGTTAACCGTTCTAAAAAATATATATTTATAAATCATATTATATCAAAACATATAAAAATGAAAACAAATATAAGAGATGTGAATAAAATAAACTACCATACAAATAACATTATCTTATGCTTTTTTCTTTTTCAAATTCTATCAGCTTAAACCAATAAATAATAATTATGCATAGCTACATATCAACGACACTTCATCTTTCTACCTCCATCAACCCTTGTTCTTGCTAGGGGTGTTCATGGGTCCGGGTCGACCCGCTCAACCCGACAACCCGAACCAAACCGAACGGTATGGTTTGGTTTTTTCCGAGATTCGGAGGTGAAACCCGAAGATCAATGGTTCGGGTAGCGAGTTCATTGTTTTTTGAACCCGTAGGCCCGACCAGTGGTACACATTTATTTTTAAAAAAAAACCTAAAGGGAATACTGATTCCTTTCCTTTTCCATTTTCCCTTACCTTCGACCGTCCTTACCAGTGCGCCTGTTACCTCTCTTGTCCCAGACCCAGCTCCGCTGACCACCTTCAGTCACTCCTCTGACGGCACCTCCGTCAGCCGATCGCCGTCTCCTTTCTGCTCCAGTGCAGTATGCGACAGATCTGTCCTCTTTGTCGTCACTCCTCACTCTCACCCGCCATCTCTCTCGTCCTGATTCGTCCCCTCCTCTTTGCGCCACATTTGTCCGTGTCATCCCAGCCATTTGCCTGCCTGAGTCGTAGCCATCGTTTAACTTCTCCATCTTCACCGTTCAACTTCTTATCTTCTTTAGTCGCGCCAGTGGTTGCAGATCACCGTCGATCCATGTCTGCCATGCCGTCCTTCATCTATCTACCTGTGGTCCTCATGATCGCGTGCTACTGTGCTCCATTTCTCCCTCACCTTACCTTATTTCTTCTAAAACCTTCAGATCTATTGTTGAAATTCCTTCAGACTTCACATCGTTGTATTGGTTTTCCTCTTTGCAAGCCCCAATTCCTTTACCCGAATGACCCAACCTGAACCAACCCGGTTTTCATCGGGTTAGTTTGGTTCGGGTTTACCATAAAAATTACAAAACCCGACCCGACCCATCAGATTTTGATTGTTTCGGGTAGCGGGTTAGGCAAAAACCGACCCAACCCGTCTCGTGTACACCCGTATTTCTTGCACTTTTCTCCTTTCACAGCTAACTCATGTCCATCCGTCAGCATCCATAAAGATCAACAAATGCAAGAGTTAGAAATTAGAAATCTTTTACAAAAGAAAGAAACCCTCATCCAATTTTTATATTACCTTGTACACATGTTAAAATCCACCTTCTCCCATTTGTTACCACATCAAATCTTCTCAACTACTTTAGCTGTGACAGGCAACTCAAAATGTTGATGGATTAATGTCTTCCTTCTGAAATATATTTTGACATGTTTCTTGTAAATTATTGTTGCTACTTGCTATCCCTGGTTGGTTGGATAATAATAGTAGATAAGAAGTAGGACACCCAGAAGATGCACGTTTTACATATTTTTAAAAGCCTGTCTACTATTACATGTTGATCTTAAATTAAACGAATACAAAAATTTACCAGATTTTCAATAGGTCAAGTCTCTCTTTGTTTTCCTTTTAATAAAATAAAAAACTTATAAAAGGTTCATGGCCGTCACTGTCATATGCTAAATAATTAATACCATAATAATGAAATATACTGTATGAAAATTGAAAATATATCATCTCCTTGAAAGATTTTGACGCTTCTTAGAATATTAGGATAAATTACAATAATATTTTCACTAGTATCAGTTTTTATAATTTAGCAATAAATTATCAACCGCAACAACAAAAAATGTCAACTCTTAGAATTTAAAACCCAAGCAACAATCTTGTAACAACATGAAAAAATTGCTTAGGAGGTAAAAGTACCCATTCATTACTAATAAAATTAACATAAATTGGGTCACACATCAAACAGTTAAATCTCTTTATTAGATTGATAAATTATAACTTGTATTTTATAAAATTAAAACTTGTATTTCTTAAAACAATTCTTATAAATAAAATCAGGATAAGAGCTCCACTATATTTTTCAAATATACTTACACTTATAATGTCAACTTACTGGTCTTCAAGTACGTTCAGCTTTCGAAGAGAATGATTTTCGAGCTTTTCAACACATTTGTTAGGAGAATATAATCAGTTCCCTATAGCTAGCTTAATTTTGAAATTTATATCTGTGAAATCAATACAAAATTGTTGAAATTCGGAAGAATGATCACATCCTAAGAATTGCAATATTTTGAAATGTCCACTTTCTGTGTTGAAATTCCTTTCCCATTTCAAATCCATTGATTGAGAGTTCCATTTCAAAATTCAAAACCCTTCAAGGCCAATCTTTGAAACCTATCCTCATTTAAACACAATACAAATCAAAGCAAATGCAAATTCCATATAAGCATAATTCATAAACAACTAACTTGTAGTTGGCATAATCGGCCTCAAGAAATCCCACCAAATCAGGTATTCCATGTCAAGCAATTATACGAATCCTTCCATGTAGTTCAAAATTCTCATTCCAAGGAGGAAGTGGTCCAAAGTTCACTCTCAATTTCCTTCCATGTATTTCCAAGTAACTTCCTAGAATCCTTCAATTATACGAAATAGCCTATGCACAAGATAACTATTATTCCTGCCGAGATCCGGTTGGCCGGAATCTCGTCGTAGAACGTCAAACCAAGGACGGACAATGGGGGTTATTTTAGACTATGGCTTGACAGAATGAAATATTCCGGTCCTACGTATCCCAATGGGAATCAAAGCCAGACGTAGTTCTAGGTTCAACCCTTGGCCGCAGTGATCTTGATCTCTTAATTTTGTATCCGATGAATACCAGCGAGCAAGGACTCTTCAATAGTCTCTTGACCGAGCTAGTTTCTCTAATACGCTTAAGAGAGAGTCACTGGGTTTCAGTGAAAAATGAGTTTCTCTCATGGGTACTCCTCCTTTTATAATATGATTCCCATATCTTTTAGAGATCTGGATTTATCTCCTTTTATCTCTTAAATCTCTTTTGAGATGTGATTTCCTTAATTTAAGGGATATTATCTCTTTTAACCAGATAAAGTTATTTCAGATAATATCAGGATTTAATTAAGAATAATATCAATATCTTATCCCTTAATCTAGGGGATATCATCTCTTTTAAACGGATACGGTTATTTTAGATAATATCAGGATAATTAAAGGTGATTTTTAACTTATTATCCTTAACTTCCGGATTGGGCCGGGTATTCAAGCTCGGTGGCCGGATTTCACTCTTCGGTCAGTACACTAGCCCCCCAAGCTTTGAGCTAATAAAGCGTAAAAGCTTTCATGACGTTAGCCGAGCTTAGGAACTTGGTTTCATCTTTTTGTCTTTCGGCTCGGCGAGGTTATTGGCCGACCTTCACACTTCGTATATATATACGTATCCTCCAACTCGGTGAGCAGATCGGGCGACCGAGCTTGACGCTTCGAGGTACCGAGCTTTATATCTCGGCTCATACACAAGCCCCCCAAGCTTTGAGCCGATTGCGTGGAAGCTTTTTTCGCAGGAGCCGAGGTGGAGGTGACTACTTGTTTCGTGCTGAGGCCTTACTTTCTCGGTTCCCGAGATGGAAAGGAGACGTTACTCTGTGCGGCGTGTGGTCTTTATGGCATCATTTCCGAGATTTGTGTAGTGGTTGCGTGCTCCTAGTTTCCCGCGATGGCGGTGTATATTCTGACATTTCTGTCACGTGTTTCCTTTCCATTGGTTGGTGAATTCGGTCAGGCTTGAAGGGACGTTTCCCTGCTCTCGCCTACCAACAACCATCATTAATGCGATGAGGGGACTTTGTACTTTTTTTTCCCTATAAATTGGGACGAGACCCTGGGACGGGGTTTCACGTTCCTTGAACCCTAGATTTTCTTCTCGTGAGTCCTTTCTAGTCCGAGCGTTCATGGTCCCTTTCTACTCAAGGTACCTCCTACTCATCTCTTTCAAGCTCCCTTAGGTTTGTTTTCTGATTTTTCATCCATTGAGACTTCATTCGAGGTATCCCAGAATGCCTCTTCTGGGGTTCAGATCGTGGAGCCTGAACTCAATCTGATTGGAGGCTCTCCCCGCTCTTCTCCCTCCTCCTCTCGCGGTGGTGGTGGTGCCAATGGTGCCTCTTCCTCCACTGATGGGAATAGCTCGGCTATTCCTGATGCCGTACCCATTTCCAAGCGTCGTAAGCATACCACTAGGATGCCTAGAGTTCCATACCCAGATATCACTATACCTGATTATTTCTGGGTGAGGCCGGATGTGGGAGCTTTTCATTCAAATTTTAGGAATTCTGAATCCCTTTCCTCCATAAAAAACAAAGTTTCTTCCCCTGGAGGTAGTGTAGAGTGCTTGCCATGTTTTGGGGATGAACATGTCTTTCTTCATTCCAATCCAGGTCAATCTTCCTTTACATATGTATATAGAACCTTATTTGAACATATTGGAGTCACTTTGCCTTTTACCCAATTTGAGTGTGATGTGCTGAAGATTATGAATGTTGCCCCGACCCAACTCCATCCAAACAGCTGGGCTTTTTTAAAGGCTTTCCAAATCCTCTGTGAGCAGATAGGAGTGGTGGCTACTGCTCCTATATTCCTTTATTTTTATAAAGTTAGGTTTGGGGTTCGGGTTGGCTGGATCTCCCTTGGTGGAGCTGAGGGGGGAGGCATTATTGGGCTCTATAAGAGTTCATATAAATTTTTCAAGTCGGACTTTTTCAAAGTCCGACCTACTGTAGGGAACGAGTCTTTATTCTATGACTCAGATGGAGTCTCCAAATTTCCCTTCTAATGGCAACCCCATCCCACTAAGTTCTCCAGCTATGACGTCGGCTGCATGACAACTCAATAAAAAACCGACGTTGAGCTCCTAAAGCTCTATCCTCGGCCATTGCCTTGTGGTAGACTTTTATTGCTTCCCAAATCGTCAACTCGGCAAGCCGATTTTGATCGTAAGTAGTTTTTTAGTGGGAGTTTCACTTGCCCAGCAGCGTACTTGTATCTAACAGATTTCTCTTTTTTCAGTGATAACGGGAAAATTCAACTATAAAGATTTGCTGAAGAAGTCGGCGAACCAAGCTACGGGTGGGCCAGTTCCGGTTGCGGGGGCTAAGGGAAAAAAGAAGAAAGTTTTTTTACTAATATTTTTGGTTAATTAGGTGAAAATATTTGGTTGATTCAGTTGATTATATGATTAATGGGTCATCCTGAAACTTACAATCATTTTCCACAACCATGTAAATATTTAGTTAATCACGTATAAATATTTGGTTAATTCAGTTCATTATATGGTTAATGGGTTATCCTAAAGGTTATAATAGTTTTCCACAATCATGTAAGTTTCAGGATGCCTCATATTAACCATATGATAAACTGAATTAATCAAATATTTGCATGTAAATAACCAAATATTTACATGGTTATGGAAAATGATTATATGCTTCAGAATGACCCATTAACCATATAATGAACTGAATTAATCAAATATTTGTGCGTGATTAACCAAATATTTATACGTAATTAACCAAAAATGTTAATACTAAAAAAAAGCTATTTTTTTCTAAATGGTCAAAATTACAAAAAATTCACCACCACAGTGGCGCCACAATTGAGTTGTCTAGTATGATTGTCTAACTCACATGTTAGAATAACATTACTAATGAGAGAAAGGGATGCATCTGTCTGATGGATGCATACGGTTAAGAGGAGGCAGATGGAAGAAAGAAAAAAAAAAAGAGAGGAGACATTATTTGATTGGCTAGATGGGAGGTTGAAATTAATTCTCTATTTTTTTTAAGTAAAAAAAAATCAATTAAATTAAAAGGATAAGCATTGAATGATGACAATCTCAAACGGTTGGCAGATATGAGAGAAAAAGATGAATGAGATTTATTGTAGCAATTCACAATACAAGGTATCAAAAAAAAAATTGAATTTAAATATTTTAAATAAGGGTTTTAAAACACAATGAGCTAGTTCACCATGGGAAGGGAAATGTTTAACATATCCGGGCACAAATTATCAAAAAATTAATTAACTATTTCAAATTTGATATATTTGTAATAAATGATAATGATAATTCGAATTAAATAAGTAAAAAATAAAATAGAAAATTTCAAAAACAAAGATTTGTCTGATGAGTGTGATTTCACCGTATATTTCATTTGTATTTTGCATGCATTTTCATATAGTTTAGTCAATTTTAATTTTATTTTTGTTAGTTTTTACCTTGGAACGGGTAAGGCGGTGTCGTGGTGTTGTTTTGCAGAAATTAAGGATAAAATGCTCAGGATCAACCATGATGGAGCTTGGATGAAGATAGAGCTTGTAAAGTGAAGAAAATGAGCCAAACAGAGCCCATCACAGCCTAGCCGTGACAACCATCACGGCCTAGCCGTGATAACCATCACAGCCATGATCAAGCAGAGCTGAAGAGAAAAGAAGGCAAAAGTCAGAACTGGTCACGGCCTAGCCGTGATGCCCATCACGGCCGTGACCTGTTAGCTGAACCAGACAGAACTAATCACGGCCTAGCCGTGATGAGTGTAACAACCGTGACAAACCAAAATTTGAAGACACGCCCAAGGCAGAACCCATCACGGCCGTGACGCGCGCCTAATCTATAAATAGGAATCAGGACCGCACACAAAGGAGATCCAACCCAAGGGCTGGGAACCCTAAAAACTTGGAACCCTAAAGGGAGGTTTTCTCTGAATCAAGGGGCGATTGGACTGCTGTGGAAGCTACCATGGAGTTTTTCCTCTCCTTTGTTTCTATTTCTGGTTTTGGCTTTCTCTATTAGCATGAGTAGCTAAATTCTCTTTTTGTTGGGATTAGATGTAGCTAAACTGAATATCATGTAATTGCCATGATGTATTAATCTATGTTTATGCCTTCTTATTAGTGTTTGATTCATATGCTTAATGCTTTTTGTGGTCTGATCATCCATGAATTGATTTTGAGATTTGATTTGCAATGGGGACGTTCTTATCAATTCTTGATCTGGAATTAATCACCTAGTAAACCTTACATCTAGGAATGGATTTTGGTTTATTAGTAATCGTGTAATCCCTACTCTTAACGCAAATTCACTAATTAAGCCACCTAAGGAATTAGGGTTTAATTAGGGGATTTAGGCTCTTATCATCTAAGGAATTAGGGCTTGAGTAATCTTGTGGATTGATTTTAATATTTGAAGCATAAATTGGATTGGTGGTCTTGGTATTGCATGAGGCTAAGGTTTGGTGAAGTTTAATCCCAACATCTTTCATATTTGAAGAGTCTCTTTTTCTGCATTCCAAGTGTTTGATAAAAATACAAAAAGAACTTTTCTCCTTTTATTTTGTTATTTTACACTGGCTTGGTATTTAATATTGAGCCCCCTTCATTCCAAATATCCGCTTAGATAGTAGTTGATTTGTTACGTGCTGGTACTTGTCTCAGTCCTCGTGGGAACGATATCCTTCTCATCTCTTTATTACTTGTACGACTAGGTATACTTGCCTAGATTTCATAATCAACATTGTCATTCACTTTTAAACAATTCTCAAAGTGCTTTTAATGCCTCTTTAATTGTTGGGCTTTGAAAATATTGAATAAGTATTGGAATGATACGCACATCATTTATTTTTAGTAGCTAACAAAAAAATTATTGTTATTTCCCATTTTTTGTTTTTTCATATTAATTTAAAATATTTTTTATTTATAAATATGGAAAGGATTTAGAGGCTTATAGAGGAAGCCATTTCATGACATCGTGATACCTGTCCATACTTCCCTTCTCATGGGTAGGGGTGGAAATAAGGCAGGCCAGGCCAGGCTTTACTTAAATAGGCCTAGCCTGTTTAAAAGAAAAAAAGCCTGAGCCTGGCCTGTTGCCTGTTGCCTGTTAAAGGCTTTTTTTGAAGCCTAGCCTAGCCTTTTTAATAGCCTGGCCTGGCCTGTTGGCCTTATTAAAAGCCTATTTCATATTAAGGGCTTCAGATAGGACAATTGACTTATCTCTAAATCTCTAACAATACTAATAGGCCAATAAATTGATCATTGATCAAGTTCTATATTTAGACTAATAATAAGGACTTCCAAAAAGCAACATAAGGCACCCAATGGGCCTTCTTAGTCACTTAACCAATGATTGTAACTTCCATTTGCTCTCTATTTATAGAATGATGGTCTACTTCAGATATATACTTTTAGTAATGTGGGACTAACTACTATTATCTAATAAGGCCAAATCCACCTCCGAAGCCACCATCGTATCCTTCAAATCGACATTCCACAGAGAACCTCCTCCCAATCGGATTGTGTGTTTCTTTTAAGTCGTGGAGATAAAAGCATTGATATGGTATTGGAACAAGATGCCGTCGATGAAGATGCATTGAGAGGGTGGTTACAAATCGACAAGTCTTCTCACGAGCTCAGTGCCAGTATCTTGCGCCGGGCCTATGAGAAAATGAATGACGTCTTCCCTTTGTTTTTAGACGAATTACAAAAGAAAGGGTGGCATACTGATCATTTTCTGGATGGAACAAGGAGCGGCTTTGCAATATAGTGTTCATACAAATCATATATTGGCTTGAGTAGGTTTTTTAACCCATTATGTGAGATTGGATGCATTACTTCTAATGGTTCAGGTTACTTATTGAAGTTGATCTAACAATATTTACTGCACTGCTGGATCGCATGTCATAGCTTTGGGTGTAATGTAGTTCACACTTCACAGTCTCCTACAGTGTAGAATGCATACAGGATATTCTCAGAAGCTATATTTGATCTTGTTTTCTTCTCTTGGCTTCATCCTTTTACTTCTATTTTATTACAATAAATAATGTATGACTTTTGGGATAGTGAATTTGCTGATTTTGAGATAACCAAAAAAAGAAAAAACAAAAGCCGCAAGAACTTATTCTGTGAGTTAGTCCCACATCTCTCAAAATATACATGTGAAGTAAACCAACATTCTATAAATAAATAACAAAATGTATCATCTATATAATCTATAATCTATAAATAATAAATATGTAGAAAAATAGCAAAATTCATATTATTCTGTTAAAATAATATAATAATAATATAATATATATATATATATAAATATAATATAATATATATAATATTTTATATATATATATATATATATATATATATATATATAAATAAGTAGGCCGGCCTATCAGGCTTAGAAAGCTTTTTTATAGGCCTGAGCCTGAGCCTGACCTATATAATTAAAAAGCCTTTTTGGAAAGCCTAGGCCTAGCCTTTTTACTAAACAGGTTAGGTCAGGCCAGGCCTTAAATAGGCCAGGTCATAGGCCCCTGTCGGGCGGCTTGGCCTATTCCCACCCCTACTCATGGGGATTAGTTTATATATTGTATGGATTCAAAAACAAAGAGTTGTCATTCACTTTTAAATAATTCTCAAAGTGCTTTTAATGTCTCTTTAATTATTGGGCTTTGAAAAGATCGAATAAGTATTGGAAAGATATACACATCATTTATTTTTAGTAGCTAACAAAAAAATTATTGTTATTTCCTATTTTTCATTTTTTTCATATTAATTTAAATATTTTTTATTTCTAAATATGGAAAAGGATTTAGAGGCTTATAGAGGAAGTCATTTCATGACATCGTGACATCTGTTCATACTTTTTTTTAACGGGGATTTTTTTATATATTGTATAGACTAGGGGTGTTCGCGGATTGGATTGGATCGGTTTTGAGCTAAAAAGCTCATTCGATCCAATGATGAAAACATCGTGCGGTTTGGATTGGATCGGTTTGCTTCCTTAAAAAAATCCGATCCGATCCAATCCAATCAAATGCGGTTTGGATTGGATAATTCCGTTTTTGTCAACTTTATTTTTTTTTCTAATGTCAAGTGTCCTTTCTACTTATTTAATAGTGGATAAAAGATAATCTTCGTTTTAATTTGGGAGTTTAAGAAGAAAAAAATTATTGATATTTTTTAACACGTTTTTTATATTAATTCTCTATATCTACTCCCACTTATCCTATTTTTTCCTTTGAATCGACTACAAATAAATTATAGCTGATTATTTTTCAAATTTACTTAATTATTTTCCTATTTTTCATGATTACTCAATCAAATATATATATATATATATGCTATACATCAAAACTTTTTTGTAAAATATAACTTCAAGACATTAATATTTATTCTAAATTGTCTTATATATGTCATTCCAAAAAAAATATTAAAGAGAATGAGGGACATAAAGTATGAAAAATAATGTTTAAGTATGAGTAATACTATAATTTCAAAAATAATAGTATATGTATATATTAGATCGATTTGGATTGGATTGAATTTTACTTTAGAATCCAAAACCGATCCAATCCAAAAAAAATTGCGGTTTTTTCGGTTTCATTTTTTTTGATTTTCGATTTATTCGATTTTCGATTCGATTTTTACGATTTGAATTGATTTGTATGGATTGATAAACACCCTGAATATAGATAAAGCGGCCAGCACAAGCATGGCGAAGAATCAAAGATAGATTAGAATATGTAGGTGCTTGTAACTCAGATACTTCTCACGCTCCAAAACACAAAAAGCATAAGCTTGAATTGTTCTAGAAACTTCTCCTGCAAGGAAAGGCAAACATTGAAGAATGAGAACCCGATCAGAAACTGAAAATTCGACGATAGAAAAGTAGCACAGTTTTATTGATGGCCAACGATAATACGGAACACTCGATGCTTTCTTTATGGTGTTGCTTCAAATTGCCATTAGCCCATCACTGAGTTTGAGAAGCGGGACGGGTAGAATCAGCATACGGGTACCCACTTCGAAGTGCTAGATGGATTCGGGGTTTGGCCCCATAATTTTTGTAAAGCCCACTTATGGTACTGGGACTTTCTGCCTCCGCCCAATAACTTAATCCTTTTTTTTTGTTAGACAAGACTTTTGATCCTTGAATTTTTTTTCTTCAATATCTTCATCTTAATATTACATAAACTAGAATTATAATATATTTTATTTCATGATTGAATGTTTTTAATGATTGAATATATATTTTATAATATCCATTTGCGGATAAAACAATAGCTTATTTTGATTTTTTCAATTGTAGAAGACTCATTGATTAATGTAGGCTGTCACTAAGGCTAGTCTGATCCTCTCCTATCTCCAGTTCTTTGCAGTAGGTTTCTCCCATGTGTAGAAGTGTCATTGCATGCAGTATCAACTAAAAACACTTCGCTGCACTGCTGTATTGTCATTCGGATCCCACCGAGGCCCAAGTTTATATTATTGCAGCCTTATCAACAGAGTATGATATTCAAATCTTTATGTGATGATTAACTTAGAGAATTGATGCTTGGATCAATTTTTGCTGGAGAATACTAATTAGTGTCCAATGTTAAGGAATAAGAGAAAAAATTTATTGAAAAATGATATATTCAATATTTACTTTTATATGTTGGGTTGGATTTGATGGACTGGTTGGATCTGAATCTGATGGAGGTTGGATCTAGTGGGACTGATCGACACTGGTGAGGACGACGGCACGGTGACGACACGTTCTTTTGCCTATCATAATAGGTTATTTTGGCAGCACACTCATATACCACAATCTATAGTGCTTCATGCTAGAAGCCACTAAAGTGGTGTATTTAGTTTCACAATCAAATTCTGCCTTCATTTTCTTTTTTTCCTGAAGCCTTCATTTATTTTTAACTAATGCTTTTAACATATTGATTAGCAAGAAAAAGAAAGAAAAATAGAAGAAGAGGGTTCCACGCATGGCAGGCAGTATGGATGATGAGTTTATGACCCAACCAACCAAAAAGGTGGGTTTTGAATGACTCAACCACCGCTAATATTAATCCCATGCGTTGGGCTACCAATTACCAACCATATGATCTTACCGTACTTCATATTTCATAGGCCTTACGACCTTACCCCAAGTGTCCAAGCCCACCCCACGCTCTTCTGAACAACTAAGCCTTCCATTCAACTTGAACATGATTGTGGATTGTGGTTCGAATGATTATCCAAGGTCTTCAACTGGCGCGTGGTGATGCCTTTCTTTGTCTTTATGCCGCACCTTTCCCCACTGTTTTGGCTAGGCTAGGCTAGGCAGTCATAAAATAGAACAATTGAACATTTCGAGATTAAAAAAATCAAAACTGATCTAAAGAATAACTTATAACTAGGGATATTGCGTCTGATTACAACGTTATTTTCAAGACCTAAATCTACAATGTTGCTGCCAGAGAACCGATGTAGTACAACTATGATATTTAAAAGAAAGAGTCTTGTTGCTCAGGAGTGCTCTAAATACAGTGTTTAAAAATTTTAAATAATGAAATTTTTTATTAAAATGTTAAGTATATCTCTTTTTAAACAATAATCTTTAGCACACTTAAATGATTATGTTAAATAATGATTTAACGACTAATAGTTTTCGAAAATATTGTAGACATAGTTGCCCCGAAACTGCAGCCACCCTATCTGTCTTGTTTATGCTCCTATTTCCTATAACTGGCCAGTGGACACATCGCAGATATCCCACTTATTTTGGCCACATCGCAATGGCATAGGCGCATAGCATCATGGACATGGCTGACACAAGTTGAAAAAGACTACCATTCCAACACACACCCAAATCCTTCTTTTCATCTTTATTTATTTATTTATCTATTTAAACCCCACCACCTTCACCTTGTTACTACTAAATAGACAAAAAGCTACTCAAGCATATAATTGGATTCAAATTTTGGCACATAATTCTCACAAAAGAGAAACTTATAATTTTCATAAACTTCAAGATAACAATACAAGGAATGCTTGAGCCGGTTTATAACAATCCTAGAGATCTTGCATATAATTATAATTAGTAAACTAGAAATACAGAAATATAACGGGAATCCAAGAAAAGAAAATGTCAAAAATAGTGGTTAGGTGGTTGATGGTTTGAGAATAATGGCTATAGTTCACGTAGGGGGCATGTAGATCATAACGAGGCTTCCGAATCATGTATCTATATCAAATTATATGTGCTCACACTCTAGTGAATAGATTATATATAAAATCATGTATCTATACTAAATTATATGTGCTCACACTCTATTGAATAGATTATATATAAAATCATTTCCATGTCAAAAAAATAAATATAAAATCAATTGTCTATTAAGAGGGAGTGAGATAAAAAAATGTATTATAAAATTGCTCATTTGAAAACAAAGTAACAAACGCACGCTTTATTAGGAATATTAAAATGAAGCAAGAAAACAGTGAGTGCAAGTGTAAGCTCTGATCGAAGAAGACAACGCAAGCATCAGAGATTGGTAGACGTGGCTTGCTTGCCCTTTCTATGCTACCTCCACTCTTCACTCTTCTCCCAATATCCATATGATTCCCTTCCCACTCTTTCACGTTTCAACTTGATTTATTTTCATTCTTAATTATCTGCTCACAGAGCGGCCAAGCAACAATATTTTACACTTACACGCATGCATGTGAAACAAAAGCAGAAGAAGAAACACATAAACCAAATAAGGATTCTCCATTTGCTTTGTCTTGTTTGTCTTAAGAAAGCAACCCAGCCAACCCCATTTAACTGTATCCTCAAGCCATCTCTGCCATTTGCTTCAAGATATATATAATTAAGTGTCTTAAGAAAACCTGCAACTGCATGCATGTGTCTTTAAATACAAAGAAGCAAAGGCAAAGTGGGGGAATCATTTTTCTGTGTTCGAAAAGGCAATGAGAGCCACAGAGATTGTGTTGGTTTTGCTTTGGTTTCTGAGCATTTATGCTCCTGCTTCGTTTTGTGCCAATGTCACATATGACCACCGAGCATTGGTCATCGATGGAAAGCGCCGTGTCTTGATCTCTGGTTCTATTCATTACCCTCGTAGTACCCCTGAGGTCTCTCTCTCCCTCTCCCTCTCTCTCTCTCTCTCTCTCTATATATATATATATATATATATAGTGTTATTTAGTGTGTGTGTGTGTGTGCAAGTGCAACTGTGCATATGCATGCACTTGTTCACTTTGTGCATTATTGTCTTTCAAGTTTGAACTTAACTGTGGGTATGATTTGTTGTTGTAGATGTGGCCAGACCTTATTCAGAAATCCAAAGATGGAGGACTTGATGTCATTGAGACTTATGTCTTCTGGAACTTACACGAACCGGTTAGAGACCAGGTTCTGTTATTACCATTTTCATATTCCTATGTTCTTCACTCTCAAGTCTTTTACATTGCATTGTAAACTTGTTCAGATTTAATATGAATAGTACAGTGTCAAAAGCATGAAATGGAAGAGTCTTCATAATTTTTATCACAACACAAAGCTGAGAAAGAATATATAAATGATTCGTTTTATCAAATGAATGATAGATTATATGGTTGTATTGGCAGTATAATTTTGAAGGAAGGGGCGATTTGGTGAAATTTGTGAAGGCAGTAGCAGCAGCAGGTCTATATGTGCATCTCCGGATTGGTCCATACGCATGTGCTGAATGGAACTATGGGTAATCAACTTGGATTCTCTCTATCAATATATCTTTTTTTATTTACAGGGAAATTCATATCTAATGGTGGCCTTTTAACTTGTGCACAGTGGTTTCCCTCTTTGGCTGCATTTTATTCCTGGAATTAAGTTTCGAACAGATAATGAACCATTCAAGGCAATCATTCCTTTTCTTTCCCTATGTCTCTAGTCTCTACTACCTGCTATAATGTAAACTTGAACTGTCTTCAGGCAGAGATGAAGCGATTCACTGCTAAAATTGTGGAAATGATGAAGCAAGAGAACCTCTATGCCTCACAGGGAGGACCTATTATTTTATCTCAGGTTACTTTTCTTTTCTTTTTAAAGAAATTATGTCAATCGTTTCTTTTTTGGAAAATTATGTCATCCAAATGTGGAAGCCGCTATTTGTTTTACACATACCCTTTATGGTCCTCTGCGTATTTTTTTAATATAGACATATTAAGCACTTTCTAATGCTAGATTGAAAATGAGTATGGGAACATTGACTCCGCCTATGGTCCTGCTGCTAAATCTTACATCAAATGGGCAGCATCAATGGCTACATCTCTAGATACAGGGGTTCCCTGGGTCATGTGCCAGCAGTCAGATGCTCCTGACCCAATTGTAAGCTTACTGTCCACATCAAATGTTTTAAAACACTGCATGTCTTCTTAGACAGAGCAGTCTTACTTTGCTATTGTCTACAATCATCTTACTGTTTTATACTATTCTTATTTGATTGTTTTATGCACTATTCACAGATTAACACATGCAATGGATTTTACTGTGATCAATTCACACCAAACTCTAACACGAAACCAAAAATTTGGACAGAGAACTGGAGTGGATGGTTGGCATCCTTTTCTTAATGAATCATTTTTTTAAGTTGAATTCCATACTCAATATATGATCTGATTGATTGATTTTTCATTTTTCTTGCAACCTTCTGAATTCTTTGCAATGGAAGGTTTCTTTTATTTGGAGGTGCTGTGCCTTACAGACCTGTGGAAGATCTTGCATTTGCTGTGGCACGCTTTTACCAACGAGGTGGAACTTTTCAAAATTACTATATGGTAATTCAACCTTACATTTCGTTTAAGCTCAAAATTAAAACGTAAGAAAGGAAACAAACTCATACCGCAACTTTTTGCTTGCTCGCTCTGAAACAGTACCATGGAGGGACCAACTTTGGTCGGAGTTCCGGTGGACCTTTTATTTCTACAAGTTATGATTATGATGCACCAATTGATGAGTATGGTATGCAGTCTTTAAACCTTTATATTCCATATTTATTGTTGTCACTTGTCACATTAGACATTACAAATAAAATAGTCAAACTTGTTTCCGTATGCATTCAAGAAGATTAGTAAACAGTATTGCAACTTGAGATTCCATGCTTACTCCCTTCATTTAATATAAATTCCAATCACTCATTTAATAAAGATTGAAGTTTTAGATGAAGAGTAATTTAGGTAACAAACCTAATTTTTTATAATATTCAATAAGATTAACTAACCATCTTAATATACGTGGTTTATTGAATTTTTGTTTATACCGAAGACTCGAGGGAGTATCTTACATGCACCAGACAAGTTATAGTGAACAATATTATGTGTGTTTTTATTTGAATATCTTAACTTCATGATGCAGGAATTATTAGACAGCCTAAGTGGGGACACCTTAAAGATGTGCATAAGGCCATAAAGCTTTGTGAGGAAGCACTGATAGCTACCGATCCAACAATTACATCTCCTGGTCCAAATATAGAGGTATAGGTGGCCTTTTAAAAATGTAGGCTAGAATTTTTGGATTCACTTCTATTTGAAGTAGGTGTATATAATGTTCTTTTGTATTGTATAACCTAGGCTGCAGTTTACAAGACAGGAGCTGTATGTGCTGCCTTCCTTGCCAACATTGGCACCACATCTGATGCAACAGTGAACTTTAATGGCAATTCATATCACTTGCCTGCATGGTCTGTGAGCATCCTACCAGATTGCAAGAATGTGGTGCTCAATACTGCAAAGGTTTGCCTCATCAACTTCCTAATCGAAACAGATAGTTCAGTTGACTGGAGTTACTTTTAAAAATTTAAACTAATATTCATTGTGTGATTAATCTATCAATTGTCAATATAATCATGTTATCTTGTTGCATAAACAAAAGTTATTTTTGGCATGACAGATTAATTCTGCTTCTACGATTTCAAGCTTCACAGTTGCGTCTTTAAAGGAAGGGGTTGGTTCTTTAGAAGATTCTAGCACGGGATGGAGTTGGATAAGTGA
The DNA here is from genome assembly GCA_030762895.1 of Sophora flavescens. NCBI lineage: Eukaryota > Viridiplantae > Streptophyta > Magnoliopsida > Fabales > Fabaceae > Sophora > Sophora flavescens. Next base: position 31,507,471 of record CM061063.1, read on the forward strand.
AGCAATTGGCATTTCAAAGGCTGATGCATTCTCAAAACTTGGATTATTGGAGCAAATAAATACGACAGCTGATAGAAGTGACTACTTGTGGTATTCATTAAGGTACGTAAGCCTCCAAGGTTGAGAAAACTTTCTTCTGACCTGTATTTCTCTGATCTATGATGACATTTTTCATGATTTTTTTTTTTGAAGCATTGATTTTAAAGATGATACCACTGCTCAAACTGTCCTTCACATTCAATCCCTTGGTCATGCCCTTCATGCTTTCATAAATGGGAAGCATGCAGGTAAATAGAACACAATTGATCATGGTTGTTCCTTCCTGAAATTTACAGCTCTTTCTTTCATGTCAATTAAATATTCCATCAATTATCTAATATTAATACTTGTCTGTGATATGTCAGGGAGTGGAACAGGCAACGGTGGCAATGCTAAGGTCAATGTGGACATCCCCATCACACTTGTGACTGGGAAGAACACAATTGATCTCCTGAGTTTAACTGTGGGACTTCAGGTTCATCTTTTCTTAGTACAATGTATATTATAATTTAGAATTTTGGTTTTATTATGCATTGGCTTGTTACTTCCTCCCCCGCAAGGTTTCGCTTTGTCATCCAGTCATTTCTCATTACTACTACACTAACTAACGTGAACCTTATACACATCAGAACTATGGAGCATTTTTTGACACTTGGGGTGCGGGGATCACTGGTCCAGTGATATTGAAAGGTTTGAATAATGGCAGTACTCTTGATCTTTCCTCCAAGCAGTGGACATATCAGGTCAGTCTCAGTTTAACTTACAGTCTGTTCTTTTCCTTTTTCCTTTTTGATTGAAGTCGTATAATACTGTATATTTTTGTGAATGCAGGTTGGCCTTAAAGGTGAAGACTTGGATCTTCCTAGTGGAAGTTCTGGACAGTGGAATTCAGAATCTACTTTACCTAAGAATCAACCGTTGACTTGGTATAAGGTATCTTTATAGCAAAATATTTTCTATTAAAATTCTTACGTCCTTATTAATTATTATCCCATTATTATGACTGCATAAGCAGATCAAGTCTCCTTGCACCTATTCGGTTTACTTGGTTTTTGAGTAGAGTATGGATTGTCTAACACTAGTCCAATCTAGTTTGGACTTATTAGTGTATATATCTTAGTTCAAGTATTTGCTTGGTATAAAAAGCATTTTGGACTTTCTGGCATTCAAACAACTGCTAATATCTTTTGTGACTCCAATTCTTCTTTATAGTTTTACTCAGCTGTGTTTGCACCTGATATCTTCACAATGACATACTGCAATGAAAATTAAGGGGATGCTACTATAAAACAAATTATTTTGATACTAACTAAAGGTAATACATGTTGGATTAGACAAACTTTGTTGCTCCCTCCGGCAGCAATCCGGTTGCGATCGACTTCACGGGGATGGGGAAAGGTGAGGCTTGGGTGAATGGACAAAGCATTGGGCGATACTGGCCCGCAGATGTCTCTTCAAATGGTGGTTGTACCAACTCATGCAACTATAGAGGGTCATATAGTTCATCCAAATGTCTCAAGAACTGTGGAAAACCATCACAGACATTGTAAGTGATAGATATTCTACATGACAGAAGTTGAAATAATACTAGGTTGTTTATGGAAAGTGCCAAGTGGGAGCCTTCCTGTTAGACATTCATTGAGTTACTAATCCTGCAGATACCATGTACCACGATCGTGGTTGCAACCAGATAGTAACACACTTGTATTGTTTGAGGAAAGTGGAGGGGACCCTACACAAATCTCTTTTGCTACAAAACAGATAGAAAGCTTGTGTTCACATGTATCTGAATCTCATCCTCCACCTGTAGACATGTGGAATTCAGATACAGAATCAGGAAGAAAAGTAGGGCCTGTTCTGTCACTTGAGTGCCCTGATCCTAATCAGGTGATCTCTTCCATTAAATTTGCAAGTTTTGGAACACCTCATGGGACTTGTGGGAACTTCAACCATGGAAGTTGCAGCAGCAATAAGGCTCTATCTATTGTGCAGCAGGTATTGTCATACTTGCTCTTCGAATAATAAGTTCATATGCCTTTTGCCTTGTTACTATGATTTTTTTTCTTTTCAATTTTGGTTTAGACTGACTCTAATGTGCTTTAACAGGCCTGCATTGGATCAAGAAATTGCAGTATTGGAGTATCAATTAGTACATTTGGAGATCCATGTAGAAAAGTGACAAAGAGTTTAGCTGTTGAAGCTGCTTGTACATAGACATGTTGTTTCAAGCCTTCTTATTACGTTCTTGCTTGGACTCAGCTGAAGGGCATTCCCCAATTGTCTTATAGACTCTTCTTTGTTGAAGATCATTCCTGATTAGCTACATTAAAATAGTATTCTAATAGGATACCATGACAAAAGAAAAATGACAAATAAAACAATGTATTGTTACTTGAAATAAAAAGAAAAGTGTGGCAGTTGCAAGATGTATGGTAAGTGGTAATTTCACTTGAAAGGATGATTTCTTACTTGAATGACGAGAAGTTGTTCTGATACATTAGTGTGGGGAAACAGGACAATCAACAATTGGAGCTTTTCCTTATGAGAGAAGTTGGATCAATTTACTTATAATGGAAAGTTTTACTCAATTCAAACAGGTAATAGTGAATCTTCGAATTTCATTCGGTTGATAAAAAAAAATTGCATTAACCTCGCAAAGCAAATAGTTTGAGAAGCCTACTATCAATAAGAAATTGAGAGCCTGTTTTGACAAATTGAACCTCCATTATTGTGGGATAAATTAGTGTAGGTCATGGAAGATTGGGGAAAAAAATTATTGGTTCTTCATCTTTCTATGTCTATAACATGCGCAAAAATGACATCGGCAAGATTTAAGCACTTTTTTTGTCTGGATATGATATAAAGCTAGACACCAAAACAAAGGCATGTCAATTGCAAGTTTGCAACATTCAGGAAGATTCTTTGGTTATCATTGATGATATATGTAATGATCAAGTTCCTTGTTTGTACCAAACGGCTGTATCAGAACTAGATCATTACGATATGTAGTATTTTTTTATTTTTTTTTAATGTGAGGTGACTATATGTGACCATAATTTATTGAAGAAAAAAAAGAAAAACAAAAGGAAATAAAAGCATGGGGGACATAAACCATGCAAAATAAATCATTTAAACCTAATATTAGGTTTTCTATTCTTCCTCATGTTATATTTCTGAGATTTAGACAAAATCATCCTGAAATCAGAATCATCTTCAACAGTATTAGCATTATTTAACTTCTCTGCAGAGAGAGAGTTATTCTCTATATCATCCTCATCCCTATTTCCCAAAAACTTGGCAAGTATTCTCATATCATGAGCAACATTAGGATGCATAAGGGCTGAATTAAACTTCGGAGTCTGAAGATTCTTACCACTAACTGATAAATCACAGGTAGTTATGGAATGCTCGGGCACCAGAGTATCCTTGACTGTAGAGTCAACATTAGTTGCAAGAGAAGTTGAGATCTTCACTGTAGAGCCATTGACAACATTGGTTGCAACAGAAGATGAGCTCTGTGGAATGGAATTTGAGACATGATCAGAGGATAAAGGTTCCTCATAGACGATCTCAACCGATTCATTGTCACTCAAATTTTCATCCGGTGATGTATCAATCTGCACATTAACTTCAATTGGTTTTTGCTTTGGGACCTTAGGGACATAAGCTTGCTTAGTCTTCTGCACCAAAGGCGGATCTTTATGCACCGGTTTCTCCTTGTCAAATTTACAAATCGAAGTAAGTGTCCAATTGATTTACAATGAGAACAAAAAGAAGCTAAGCTTCTCATAATGACCATATGCCCTAGTACGGGTAACTTCATCCAAACTTATTGGAGTACCTAAAACGTCTACAATTTCAAATAATAATTTCGAGCACCAATATTCCCGCGACAGGTCATAAATTCTAATCCAACATTAAGCATGAGATTGTTTCTGCTTATTAGAAATAAAATCCAGAGACCACTGAAAAAGACGTAATAGCCCTGGTTGAAGGTTCCAAACCCCAATAGCCAAGACACTACACTAATCTTTTTGAGAAGCAAAACTGAATTCATAGAATCCCTTTCCTAATGGAATCATTCTCGATTGACCCAAAGGCTTCCATAGCTTTGAGAGTTTGTCACGTAAGTCGGATATCTTTTTTATAGGGATATCACCCTTCAACAACAACAAGCGGTCATGAAGGTTGTTTTTGCAACATTCCAATCCCATTTGATATTCATCCTCGGATATTTTGATGGAGACAGAGTCTCCTTTTATGCACGGTCGAGGAAGCTGGCTAGCTGGGATGTCAAACGAACCATTTAAAGCCTGAGTAAAAGATTTTTGCTGTGGAAATGAGGCATTCGAAGAAGGAGATTCCTGGTTGAGAAACGGCCAAGGACAAGCCATGAAATCGCACAAAACAAAGACCAAGATGAGTTCCTTCTCTAAAGGTTGCGACCCAGAGCAGATTTCACAGAGAAATCGCGCGTGAACAGGGAGACGAGAACAGGGGACGCGTCGGAGTATCGCGGTGGCGACCCAAATCTCTGTCGCCCGTCACTGGAACAATGCGGTGGTTCTGGATGGTATTGGGCAGCGGGGGACGGAGCAGTCGCAGCAGAGGGTGGAGCAATCGCAGCGGAGGCTGTGCGGCACGGAGGACGACACCAGACGATGCGGCGAAACGAATCCCTGCAGGGGAGACTCCCTGATTCATTCCTTGCATCCTAGCACGTACCGATTCAATTACTATCTAAGCGAACCTTTGGATGGAAGGGAGCTCAATACTGAATACCAAGCCCAAGAGTTAAAATAAACAAAATAAAAGGGAAAAAGTTCTTTTTGGATTTTTATCGAACACTTGGAATGCAGAAAAACAAATTCTTCAAATAGATGAAAGATGTTGGGACTAGACTTCACTAAACCTTAGTCTCATGCAATACCAACAACACCAATCCAGTTTATTTTTCAAATATCGAAATCAATCCACAAGATTACTCAAGCCCTAATTCCTTAGATGACAAGAGCCTAAATTCCCTAATTAAACCCTAATTCCTTAGGTGGTCTAATTAGAGAATTTGCATTAAGAGTAAGGATTACACGATTACTAATAAACCAAAATCCATTCCTAGATGCAAGGTTTACTAGGTGATTAATTCCAGATCAAGAATTGATAAGAACGTCCCCATTGCAAATCAAATCTCAAACATTTCATGGATGATCAAACCACAAAAAGCATTAAGCATAGGAATCAAACACTAATACGAAATCATAAACACAGATTAATCAATCAAGGCAAATACATGAGGTTCAGTTTAGCTACATCTAATCCCAACAAAAAGGGATTTAGCTACTCATAGTGATAGAGAAAGCCAAAACCAAAACAATAGAGACAAGGGGAAGAAGGAACTCCATGGAAGCTTTCCACATGCAGTCCCAACAGCTCCTTGACTCAGAGAGAACGTTTTCTTTCTAGGGTAAAAGTCTGCTCCAGAAGATCCTCCCCCCTGTTCTGCCCAGATCCTTATTTATAGATTAGGCGCGCGTCACGACCGTGATGGGTTCTGCCTTGGACGCGCTTTCAATTTTTGATTCATCACGGCCGTGATACTTATCACGGCTAGGCCGTGATCGCTTCTGCCTTCACCAAATGGTCTGTCACGGTCGTGATGGGCGTCACGGCTTGACCGTGACAGATTCTGCATAGAAGGGGTATGGCTCAATTAACATGTCACGGCCGTGATGGGCATCACGGCTAGGCCGTGATGGGCATCACGGCTAGGCCGTGACAGCTTCTGACTTTTGCCTTCTTTCTTCTTCAGTTTTGCTTGATCATGGCCGTGATGGTCATCACGGCTAGGCCGTGATGGGCTCTGTTTGGTACATTTTCTTCACTTTTCAAGCTCTATCTTCATCCAAGCTCCATCATGGTCAATCTTGAGCATTTTACCCTTAATTCCTGCAAAACAACACCACGAAACCGCCTTACCCGTTCCTAGATAAAAAATAACAAAAATCAAATAAAAACTGCCTAAACTATATGAAAATGCATGCAAAAATGTACACGAAATATGAGGTGAAATCACACTCATCATTGTTCTTCATTTATTTTGGTGTAAGACTACTGAGTTTTGTTCATCGCACTCACTAACCCTTATCTACTTTACTTTCTTTGAATTTTTTGTATTAATATTTTTATACAATGTACTCACTATGTTGGCCCATCTTAACACCTAATTACTAAACCATCAAATAGACAACTTGGTAAAAATTTAAAAAAAAAATACAATTTTTAAACACATTTGTGCAAGATGCTTTGCGCATAAGGGGGGCACGTATATGCCTTTCTTTCCTTTGATGATCCATGTATATGCCTTGGTTATTATTTTTTTTTAATATATACCTATACACCTATATGCCTTTCTATTCTTTCTAATATAGATGCAGTGTCTTTCCTCACTTCTTGATTATAATTATTATTTTTTTGACAAAACTTCTTGATTATTATTTGCATGTGGTAACCCCTTAATTTTGAGGGCCTGCGTCCAATGAAATAAATAATATAATTATCTTTTATTCATTTAAAGATGTACTTAATCTAAATTTTTTCCCCATGGCATGAAATTGAGTAATCCAAAGTTTAAGTAACCAAACTGTAAGCCTAAATTGTAGCAATAAAAATATTACACATATAACTTTTTTTTTCAAAAGGAGGTACACTTAAAAGTTAAAACCATTAATAAGGTCATAAAACAGTTAAACTAATATTAATCCAGAATTTAATTTACCAAATTGTAAGCCAAGTCGAGGTCATGACCCCTCTTGTCTCGTTTTTTATCTACTTTTATTTTTTTTTTAAACATCATACGTAAGTTTTATGGTACTAAAATTATATGAAAATTGAAAACCTAAAGTCATTTTCTTTCAAATTTAGTTAATTAACACAAACAAATATGTGAGACAATTTAAAACCAATTGACTAAGTCACTTCATTGTCTCTTCAATTTTCGAGCACCTATATCATTAAGGACAAAACTTAGGTGCAGTTCCTTATGTGCAGTTTTTACTGTTCTCTAATCACAATTCAACACCTGGATTAATCAACCAATAGAAAACATAGGGACATTTTAAATTTGAATTTAAATGAAAATTTTGATCTATGTGGCAAGTTATAATTGGGGAACATAAAAAACAACACCTATTTAACTTCACTTGAGTTTTTTCCTATCATTAATTAGTCTAACTCATTTTTAAGTCAATAGATCAATCAATTACAACATCAAGATGTTTCCTCAATCACTTGGTCGAATTCCAATCATTGACAAAGTTCAATAACACACATGCATAATGCTTAACCAACTCATTAGATTAACATTATCATCAACAAAATATTAGATTAGAATATCATGCATGCACATTGGCCTCCTTGGTCATAACTCAGTCCAAACCAAAATCAACAAAATTCAACATCCAAAATCTCATTCACATCAATAAATTTGGTGTCAAAGAAGTCAAAATATTAATCCAAAAATCAGAACACAAAAGCAAATTCTCAACTCTAAACTCGCAGCCATGATAGCGAAAAGAACAAAATTTTGAATAAAATCAAAATTTTACCTAAAACAAAATAAAACTTTCCAACTGAAAATTAGCGAAACAAACAAATACAGTTCCTTAAGGAAGGAGAAAAGGGGGTACCTTATTTGTTTGTGTGCTTGTAATGGAGAGAAACGATAGGAGTCATAGGTGGAAGGATGGTGGCGCACCGGTGACGATGAAGGAACAATGGTGGTGACTGATTTGGTGAATAAAGTGAAGAAAAAGAGAGGAGGCGAGGGGACAGTGGAGCGAAGAAGCCAGAAACAAAAGGATTTGTGAACACTCAGATGTTTAGGTTTATTTTTGCAATCCAAATAGATTTATTAAGGGCTAGCCGTCCGCGAATGTACCACGTTACCCACGGCGAGGTGGATTAAAAATAGATAATGGATAACATACGCTTATAAAGCAACATAATAAGCCATAACATACTCATCCTATAAAAATAGAAAAGGAAATAGAGATTTATGAATAAATAAATGATGGGAAATAATGGTGATGGAGCGTTAAATAAAGTGTAATAGTGGCTATAACGTAGGTAGGCTGGTGTCACACAATGTCCCGAACTTAGGTGCTGGTGGGATATTTGTTATTCCATTCATGGAAGATGGAGGAAACATTAAATATAAAGATAACTATTTAGTTGGGTGTAGACAATAAATACCAAAAACCAAAGTACTTCATTCCAACCCAAAGCGTAAAAACAAACACTAGTGGAAAATATACATTAGACGGTAAAGGTTTACGTCAATTAACCAAAAGCTATACGTTAAAAGTAATACAACTGACGTAATAAGTGTGAGTGTTTTTAACGTCAGTTTCTTAATACAACTGACGTTAAATATATGACCTTTAATGTCAGTTTTTACTAACAACTGACGTAAGAAGTGTGAGTGTTTTTAACGTCAGTTTCTTAAGACAACTGACGTTAAATATATGACCTTTAACGTCAGGTTTTACTAACAACTGACGTAAAATGTTGTTTTATTTTAATTATAACGTTTACACCCGCGCGCCTTTTGCACTTCTCTGTACATCTCTTTTATCTTTTCATCACGCTCAACCCTCACTCTCAACCCTCACTCTCGCTCTCACTCTGCCCTAATCGCGAGCTCATCTCCACCGCAACCACCGTGAGGGCTTCTTCGCCACCACCGTGAGGTACACTCTTAACCCCTAACTCTGTCTTTCCCCTTCCCGCGCACTAACTCTCATTGTCCCTCTGCTCTCAGTAACCACATCGAACGTTGGCCACCACTCGAGCTTCCCCCCCACCACCACGCGAGCGCCTATTTCTGGTGAGTCTTTAGGGTACATTTTTTTATTTTTGGTTTTGAGTGCATGCATGTTGCTCTGCTAGTTGAAACTGTAGTCTCAGTAGTTGAAACTTGAAACTGTGAGTTTGAGTTGTTTGGAATGTCTCTATTTTCGGTTTTGAGTGTATGTTGAAACTGTAGTCTCAGTAGTTGTAACTTTAAACCATGAGTTTGAGTTGTTTGGAATGTCTCTATTTTTGGTTTTGAGTGCATGTTGCTCTACTGGTTGATCTGTCACGGCCGTGATGCTCATCACGGCTAGGCCGTGATCAGTTCTGCCTATGAGGGTCTGGTTCAGTTGGCACGTTACGGCCATGATAGACATCACGGCCAGGCCGTGACCAGTGCTTGGCAATATTCAAAAACTATAGTTTTCAATCTCCCGTATTGTCCTCATATTGGATATATAGATGTTTTGTATATCTACAGGACCTATCTAGTTATTTTTATTTATACTTCTGTATTTATTTTGAGTTATAACCTATGTTAATACATATATATTGTTTCTGAACAGGCATACATATGGATCAGTCGGATAGCCCACATGCACGGGAGGACACTGTGGGGGTTTCGCAGGACCCGATCACGCCTACGCCTGATTCTAGTGTAAGTTTACATGTTATATACTATCTTTAGTCCTTCTTTTTAATGTAAGTTTATAATGTTACAACCCTCTATTTTATCATTTTTTTTGTCCATACAGACATCACAGGCTCATAGGAAACGGGGTAGAGGAGCCACCTCGTTGAAGAAACTAGAGAAGGACAGGCAAAGCGGACAGAAGCTTGAGGTGTCCTTCGATGCTAATCTAAATGCCCAGGGACCCCGTGCTAAAGAATTTAATAAGTGGGTGTTTCTACAAGCGAAGCAACACGTAAGCATCAACTACAACCACTGGAATGACGTTCCACAGAACGTTAAGGATCAGATTTGGGAGGCTATCACGGTATTTTACCTTTACATTTGTTTGATTTACATTATTAGATAATTATCCGATTTATAATCCATCCAGTTGTTATGTATTTAATGTGTAGGTAGCTTGGACTGTGCCAAATGACGAGGATCATCGTCATAAATGTATGAAAATGGCATCAAAGCGTTGGAATGGGTTCAAGCATGATCTTACCAGGTACTATGTATCTGGGAAGAAGCGGCTTGATAAAATGTTCTCGGATTATCCCTGGATTGATCAGGATACTTGGGATATGTTTGCCAGGAGTCGACAGGATGGAGAATTTCAGGTTGATTGATTAAGTTAATTTTGTATGCTTATTATAGATCATTTAACTGTATTTAATTATGTGTTTTTGTTTGAATAGGCTAAGGCAAATAAGGGTCGGCAGAATCAGGCGAAGAACGTCCACCGCCACACCATGTCTCAGGGTGGGTACCAGACTCAGATCGAGCAGATGATGGCGGATAGGCTGAGGGCGAAGCAGGAAGAGCACTTTGCTAGGATTGAAATAGGAGAGGTGCCTGAGGGCACACCATCAAGTCCTCTGTCGGACATCGACCGCAAGGATGTCTGGTTAGTCGGCCGCATGACAAAGACGAGATCTTTTAAAGTTGATGCCACTCGCCAAGTGGCAGATAAAATTGTAAGTAAATAATTAACTTGATTTCAATTGATATTTGTATAGATATTTGCAACACTTTTCACTTGCACGTTTTTTCATTTTTTTTCATTGTAGATGGATCTTAAAGCACAATCCTCCCAGGGCGCATTCGTCCCTTTTGGACGGCGGGACGTCTTGATGACTGCTCTAGGCAAGAAAGACCATCCTGGTCGGGTTCTCGGTGTTCCTGGGAACGTGACCATCAAAGAATATTATGGCAAGTCTGCTTCACGAAAGCGGGTGGTCAATGAAGCATCAATTTTGGCTGACATTACTCAGCACCTCATGTCCAACCCAGCTATTACAACACATCTGATGCAAGGCTTAATATCCAACCCAGAATTCAAGCAGGCGCTTGCCAGAGAGCTTTCCTCCATCGGTACATCCCAGGACACCGCAGGGCATGCCAACCCTTCACATGTGAGCACAAAAGAGAGTTTTAGTAGGGCACATGTGGAGGACGATGAGTTGGCAGCTAGGGAGCGGGAGTTGGAAGTCCAGCGCCATGAGCATGAGTTGGAAATAAAAAGGTGTGAGCTTGAGTTGGACTCCAAACGACGTGAGCTCGAAATGTTAACAAAGGTATTTATTCATTATTAATGTCCAAATTAGTCAAATAATTACTTGTGTTTTTTTAATTATCAACAACTTATCTAATTTATTTTTCCTAAACTGAAGGCCAAGTCGACGTCGGTGTCGCTGTCACCTATCACTCGTTTGTTCTCACTTGGTGAGGATTATGCGTTTGAGATTTTTGAATGTCCATTGGAGCACGATGGATGGGTGGCACGCCCAGATCAACGGAGGATATTTACCTTCTGTGGTGACGATCTCGGGAACGCTGCGAAAAATAACGTCTGGTTGAACAGCAATGTTTTCAGTCTCTGGTGCACGTAAGTTAATTTTAATTTTATAACTTATTTATTTTTGGTATTTTTCCATTTAATAATTTATTTTAATTTCAATATATATATATTATGTAATTAACATCCACACCTTTTCATATCTTAGGTATCTCCATCGTCTTCAGCTTGATAAGGGCGTTGCATCAGTTTACGGCTTCTTAGATCCGTCAGTCCTTCTGCCCCAATTCTTTCTTTGGCGATGCATTGAGTAAATACATAGGGAACTTGTTGGGAGAAAATCGGAAAGAACTATATCTGGCTCCTCTACTGTATGAATGACCATTGGCGGTTGTTGGTACTTCACCCGTCTAGGCATACTTGTCATATTCTTCTCGCTCTCTCCACCAAGATCCGCCACCAAGGTGGTGGAAGTCTAATAAATAAGTAAGTAACTAATCTTAAATTTAATTTAAGTTTTAATATCAGTTGTTTTTAGTTTATTACACACATGATATATGAATTTGTTAATTGATCGACATGATTATTTGTTTATGATAGCGTGCTGAAGGCGAGTAGCATAAGTTGCGCCAACGGGAGAAGTAGGACTTCTAAGGCTAAAGCAAATCCTGTATGGAACATCCTCAAGGTTTGGTAGTTTATTTATCAAATAATTAATATTATAATTACTAATTTATATGTATATTCAACTGACGTTGAAATTAATTTTGTTGGTAGTCTCGATTTCAAATTGACGGGTGGTCGTGCGGCTATTATGTGATGCTTCATATGCTGAACATAGTCTCCGCATCTATTACGGATGGATGGATTAAGGTAATATTTAAACAACTTGTTAAATTATATATTATAGTTTTGAAGATGACTTGCATTGATGTTATTGTTATTATTTGAACGTGTATAGGCATTTAGCGACCAATCGCCTATTCAAGAAGATGAGTTAAGAGACTTGAGGATGCGCTTCGCTGAATTCTTCTTCAAGTGTGCGGCTGAAAAAGGAATTGACAAGATACCTCCGCAATACTTAGATAAATAGTTTTTTTGTTAGACTTTAGAAACTAATTAATAACATGTATATATATATCCTTAGATTGGTAGTTTTGTTTTTTAGACATTGGAACTAAAATTTATTTATATATATACATGGGTTTTGGTTTTAAGTCCCCCCATTGTTCCATTTTTCCTTTGCAATTCTGTAATGTGTTGATATTCTGTTTTACTGGGATATTTACTGAATGCAGGGATAGCTGAGGGGAGTGATATTTTAAAAATGAATTTAAAAAAAAAAATCTATGAACGTTAGTTGTATCAAACAACTGACGTTAATAGTATTTTATAAAATATACAGTACACTATTAACGTCAGTTGTAATAAACAACTGACGTTAAAATTAAACCTTTAACGTCAGTTCTTTATAACAACTGACGTTAGTTTTAAAAAAATTAACGTCCGTTGTCTTAAAGAACTGACGTTAATAGTTTTATGTTTAACGTCAGTTGTTTAAAAAATTGACGTTAATTTTTAAAAAATTAACGTCAGTTGTGTTAAATAATTGACGTTAATAGTTTTATATTTAACGTCAGTTCTCAACTGATGTTAAAATATTAACTATTAACGTCAGCTGTATTTACGTCAGTCAGTATTCTGACGTAAAAAATCAATTTTAACTGACGTAAAAAGCACTTATTGCACCAGTGAAAGTTGCAATTAGCAAAGAAGCAACATCGATCATCCCATTTTTCAATTCATTTATATCATTTTCTTTTTAATTTATTATATTATAGTTTATTTTTTGCAGCCCCTATCTTCAATAATCTTCCATTCTCTTTTTTTATTCCAATCTCTTTGACCCATTGTTACTTGCTCAGTTACCATCTACACAGTAGCAAAACGCAAAAACTATGAAAGAAGAAATTTGGAAACTCCATGCATCCTCCCTCCATAGAAATCTTTCCGCGGAGACAAATTGGCAACCAAAATTATACACATGTACCTATAAGCCTAAAGAGTATTCCATTCTTTGAATCTATTAGACAATAATCAATTATTCATTTACAGGTGTTGATTGTTGAAGATTAAATACTTGCCACATGCCATTAATAGTCAGATGAACCATTTCCCTGAGAAAAAAGTTGTGTAGCCAACATTTATATATATATATATATATATATATATATCTTAAATATCAAGCATAAATTCTTATATGATAATCCCTAAGCATAATAGTATACATGTACCTATAAGCCTAAAGAGTATTCCATTCTTTGAATCTATTAGACAATAATCAATTAATCATTTACAGGTGTTGATTACTGAAGATTAAATACTTGCCACATGCCATTAATAGTCAGATGAACCATTTCCCTGAGAAAAAAGTTGTGTAGCCAACATTTATATATATATATATATATATATATATATATATATATATATATATATCTTAAATATATATATATATCTTAAATATCAAGCATAAATTCTTATATGATAATCCCAAGCATAATAGTATACAATTTGAACTCTTCATCTTATTACTTCTCTCCAATTTTATTTGTATTGCACCACGTCTCCACATGATTAAAAGATTTTATTCACAATCTGATATAGTGATGCACATAATTACTGAAGGTACGCCAGACAGAATTATGTTCATGATGAGGTATATATTTCATCTTGGTTAAAGTTTTTTTAGAGTTGTGCATACCTAACACAGCTTCTGTGTCTTTCTAATACAATCATTGAACCTCAATAAAAGTATTATAACATCTTTTAAATCTTTTAAATTAAATGGGAGAATAGCACAACTTGTTCTCATTCCTCCTTTCACATTTGCATATTCTTTCCACATGCCTCATGTTGCCACACTTCCTCCACTTAACATGTGGCCTCCACCAACATTTCATTTGGGGGGTGATTTGTTTTCTTGTAGTGCGGACAGGATGGAAAATCTCTATCTTGTCAAGAATTTGACAATAAAACAGGGAAAACCATTAACCAATGTCAGTGGGTAGGAAGAAGCAGATTACCTTCATTGCTCCCCTACTACACACACTTGACAAACAAATAGAAAGGCAATATCATTGGCTTGCCTCGGCCTCCCTTTTTTGCTCCAATCCTTCTACGCTCGTCTGAGGGTACTTCTTTGGTGCCTCTCTTTTTCTGCGTCCAAAAGAGGGGGAAAATTAAAGAAAAGAAACACATGTAATACCCTCATATGATCAAATGTTACTCTACAATTCTACTACACAATTACATTGGAGGGTTGCGAGGAGGTGTGTTGTGATTTGGGAATGATGCTAGGATTTACGTAGAGAAAGGGGAAGTTCGTCTCATCAATAATCATTAAATCATTAAATTAATTTAATTAACATTTAACACCCCAAATAAAAGGAAACGGGTAATATGTTACATCCTTTTAAATAAAAAGTCAAAATGACAAATGCATATAAATAAAATATTAAATTATAAGCATTTTAAATGTTCAGTTGATTTAGAGTAGAAGAAATACCTTTTATGGATCATTGTGAGTGCAGAATCATAACATTTCCCTGGGTCGAAACAAAGTAATGTCAGATAACGTTATTAAAGGCTATGGAAGATAAGAAAAAGGACCCAAGTCCATGAATATATGTCAATTGAACATAGTTCCACTTAACAAATGAACAATCTGGAAGCAACGATTTGTCACTCGGAAAAACTTCGTAAATTAATAACAGTGCAAACACTTACCTTAACAATAAAATCATAAAAAAAATGAAGAAGAAATTATTGGTGCAAAATCACGAATAAATGTATATTGGAAATTCCTTTAAATCCTTTTTTGCCTTACCTCTGGTGCCCTTTTCCCGTTTCTTCTTTTACTCCTCCACTTCCAGTTCCTTCTCCTTCTTCTCTTCCTTCCATCTCTTAATGGGTTTTTGTTACTCCTCCGATGCCTTCAGTTCTTCTCATTCGTAGCGCGCAGCAGCAACATTATCTCCTTCTCAGCGGTCTAACTCGCGAGATGATCGATTTTTCGGGAGATGAAATCAAAGACTCTCTCCACGAAGGCAACGCAGAAGCATAAATTTGGGGAGAATAGAGAAAAGAGAAAGGGGAGCAGTTATGGGAGGGAGGGGATCAGTGGAGCTATTTGGGGGTTTATTTTTACCATTTTTTTTTCTTAAAATAATTTGAATGAATCTAAAAAACATTATTGTTCTCCCAATCCTGACGGATGGAAACCCCAAAACAACAAAAGTGTGATTTTTCAACCAAATTTTTGAAAATTTTTGAACTTTGCCTTTATATATTAGTAAGGTTAGTATAGATATAGAAATTGTATATAGTTGTGAGGGTTAATTTTGTAATATAAAAAAATTGACACCAAAAAACTGTTTTTTTTTTAACTTTGCCATTATCTTTTAGTATAGATATATTTCATCTTGGTTAAAGTTTTTTTAGAGTTGTGCATACATAACACAGCTTCTGTGTCTCTCTAATACAATCATTGAACCTCAATAAAAGTATTATAGCATCTTTTAAATCTTTTAAATTAAATGGGAGAATAGCACAACTTGTTTCCATTCCTTCTTTCACATTTGCATATTCTTTCCACATGCCTCATGTTGCCACACTTCCTCCACTTAACACGTGGCCTCCACCAACATTTCATTTGGGGGGTGATTTGTTCATTTGAGATTTTCTGGTTAAACTTTCAAACAATAGAGTGAGATACTTCCAATACCACTCCACTCCATTTCATCCTAAATCACTCCATTGTTAACCACTCCATCTCCATCTCCCAAAAAATAGCCTTTACTCTCTGTTTTACAAGAATAATAGTGCAACACTGGTCACCACCAATTGTGGAATTTTTTCTCCCACCAAGTAGATTACACATCTTTACACATCTATCTCCATGATATTATCTTATTGTATCAATTAAAAGTTCATATAATATCAAAAAGATGAAATATGTGACAACATAAACCGTCACGGGGCTAGTGGTTTTTAGAGAGTAAAGACTCATCCTCCCAGGCAAGTTTGTAATGTTATTGCATAGATAATAAATAAAAGAAAGAACACGTAGTGGTTTTTAATTCTGTATATTTATAATAATAACTTCAAAACCAATGTGTTATTGCCTGGTGAAGTCATCTTCTAATTATATTGGATCATAGAACCATGTCACGACTCTATCACCATCTTAATTAATCCGAACAGGACATACTACACTGAACGGGATAAAATCAGTGAACTGGTCGAAGAAAACAAACACCCTTTGGAGGAAGACACGACAATGACAATGACAAAGACAAAGACAAACTGACAATATTTACCTCACAATACCCGCGAGTTAAAAAAAAAAGACAGAAGAAACAGATAAAATTAAGCATTCTCAAGAAAGGCTGTGTTCTTTATTTCAAGAAAAAGAAAGCCACCCAACCCCATTTTATTTCTTGTTTCTCTTTTTAACTCTTTCTTGAAGCCATTTATGCTATTTGCTTCAAGTTAAGTGTCAAAAGAAAACCTTGTTGAAGCGCCTTTAATTTAAATACAAAGAAGCAAAAGCAAAGTGGGTATTACTTCATTTTGATGTGGAAAGCCCGAAAGGACAATGAAAGCTACAGAGATTGTGTTGGTTTTGCTTTGGTTTCTGAGCATTTATGCTCCTGCTTCGTTTTGTGCCAATGTCACATATGACCACCGAGCATTGGTCATCGATGGCAAGCGGCGTGTGTTGATATCTGGTTCTATTCATTACCCTCGCAGTACTCCTCAGGTTGATCTCTATTTGTGTGTTTACATGCATGCACTTGTTCCATTTTGTGCGTTGTGTTTCAAATAGGATGGATTTGTTGTTGTAGATGTGGCCAGACCTTATTCAGAAATCCAAAGATGGAGGACTTGATGTCATTGAGACTTATGTTTTCTGGAACTTGCACGAACCAGTTAGAGGCCAGGTTCTGTTACCATTTTCATATTGATGAGTTCTTCACTCATTGCATTGTAATACAAGTACAAAAAGAAAAATGGTCATTCTTTCAAATATTTGTCAGAGTTAATTTGAATCAAAAGGCACAGATTATTAGATTAACTTCAGAATGAATGATGGATTGTATACTTTGGATTAGCAGTATAATTTTGAAGGGAGGGGGGATTTGGTGAAATTTGTGAAGACAGTAGCAGCAGCAGGTCTATATGTGCATCTCCGGATTGGTCCATACGCATGTGCTGAATGGAACTATGGGTAGTCAAATTGGATTCTCTCTATCTATATATCTTTTTTTCATTAAAAGGGAAATTCATATCTAATGGTGGCCTTTTCAATTGTGCACAGTGGTTTCCCTCTTTGGCTGCATTTTATCCCTGGAATTCAGTTTCGGACTGATAATGAACCATTCAAGGTAATCATTCCTTTCCTTTCCCTATGTCTCAACCTGATTCCTGCTAAAATATAAACTTGATATGTCTTTAGGCTGAAATGAAGCGATTCACTGCTAAGATTGTGGATATGATGAAGCAAGAGAACCTCTATGCATCCCAGGGAGGACCTATTATTTTATCTCAGGTTTTTTTTTTATTTTTTTTTTGTTTGAAAAAGAACTTAAGTTTGATACATTATTACGATAAAGTGTTTCACACTAACAATTAATTATATATCTGTTAAGATAATTATTACAAAAGTCGAATACTTTTACGGTGAAGGCTCAAATTGATTCTTGAAAAATTGAGACCTACTTTTAGTCCCTGAAAAAAAAAATTAATTATTTAGTCCCTTAAATTTTCAAAGTCTGGTATATTAGTCCCTAGATTTTAGTTTTGACGCCTATTTATTTGTTTATGTGTCACATTAACACTCTTATTTGGCCGGTTAGTAGTCATGCGTAGCCTATAACGAATTTTTGTCGTGAAAATTAAAGAAAAGTGAAAAAAGTGCCTACTTTTCGGGTATTTGAATTTTAAAATTATGCATGTTTTTTTCACTTTTTATTCGTTTTTCACCGACGGAATCAGTCATAAGTCACGCAGGATCACTAACGAGACAAGTTAGATGGTTAATGAGACATGGAAGCAAGTAAATAGACGTCAGAACTAAATCTAGGAACTAATGTGTCATGCTTTAAAAATTTAAGGAACTAAATAATTAATTTAATTTTTTTTCAGAAACTAAAAATAGGTTCCCGAAAATTTTCTAGGACCAATTTGGATCTTCACTCATATTTAAGGATATAACAAAGAAATGGTTGGGTTGGGTTCTCAATACATTTAACCTTTACACTTACCGTGCATCACCTTTACTGCATCCATATATAGAAGTGTGGTTATTTGTTTTATCAATCCTGCTATACATACATTGTTGTTCCCGCTCCCGTCCGGTTTGGACAGGCCCAAATTCGGGTGGTTGGCCCATCACGGAAGCAAGTGACCCGTTGATCTAGGCCTAGATGCTAGATGAGAACCATCTCAAAATAGAAGAGGACAAAGGAACCTTTAGAAGAGGACACGTAGGCAACGGTAGTAAGATGACGCCAGTGAATCACGCTAACGGATGACGTGTGCAATTCTTGCTTACAAAAGGGACCCACCTCAACCTCAATCGAATCATGCAAGAACCCGACTCCTCCATGGCCTATAAAACCGCTCTCAAGGCACTGCACCAAAGGACTCTCACATTCTCCAAGAAAGATTTCACTCTCAATCTAAAACCACGTTAGACTTGATTGCCGATCGGGATACGTAGGAACAGAATTCTATATCCTATCAGGCCATACCCCAAGTACCCCAAATAGTACTCAATCAATATACCACTAAACAACCTTTCTCTTTCCGTCTCGCCGGAACTCATTGTTTCTAGTTGGACGAAACAATTGTTTTTTCACCATTTTTACAATGGTTAAAACCAGATAAATTTCAGGTTAACATAAAGTTAATAATTGATTATCAAATCAAATAATAAACAATTGTTAACCCCATTAACCACACATAATATACCTGATATTTATACAGCATTAACTGATGTAAGACTGGGGTAAGCATTTTGGCGTATAAAAACATTTTCATTGTTTTATTTTATAGATAATGTTTATGGCCCTCTGCGTAATCTTTTTAATATGAAAATAACAAGTTCTCATGCCAGATTGAAAATGAGTACGGGAACGTTGAAGCAGACTATGGTCCGGCTGCTACATCATACATCAAATGGGCAGCATCGATGGCTACATCTCTTGATACAGGGGTTCCCTGGGTCATGTGCCAGCAGCAAGATGCTCCTGATCCAATTGTAGGTTTTCTCTATTTTTCCTGTCAACATCAAGTGTTAAGCAGTTAGTGTTTTATAGTTAAACTAATAGTTTGGTCCTGTTTTTGATCTTGTTCCTTGTACATGAAATTTTTTAAATTTGGTCATTCTAGTTTATTTATTGGTGTTATAGCGCTGTCTTTCGATAGGGATCAAATTCAAAATGATTATAATGTATAGGAACTAATTTGAAATTTTTTGAATTTGATCCTACATGTGATGTGAGAATCATTTTAGATTTGGTTCCTATATTTAACTCCAACAAATGATGCTATAACATCAATAACGACGATGACCAAATTAAAAATAATTTGTACATATAAGAACTGATTTCAATTATTTCAAAATCATTGTCTAATAGAGGGACTAAATGATTAGTTTAACCATGTTTACTAGATTGTCCTGAATAGACAGTAGAGCGATCTTACTATTCTGCTGTCTTTCAATCATCTTACTTCCTTGCTATATTAATTGCTCAGATTGACACATGCAATGGATTTTATTGCGATCAATTCACGCCAAACTCTAAAGTGAAACCAAAAATTTGGACTGAGGGTTATACTGGATGGTTAGCACATCCTTTTCTATATAAATCATTTAGTTATTTCACTTATTTGAATGGCATACTCAAATATGATCTGATTCACTGTGTATCTCTTTCTAAATTTAACTTTTTGTTATTTTTCTTGCAACGTTTTGATTTATCTGCAATGGTAGGTTTCTTTATTTTGGGGGCGCTGTGCCTCACAGACCTGTGGAAGATATTGCATTTGCTGTGGCACGCTTTTTCCAGTTAGGTGGAACTTTTAAAAATTACTATATGGTAATGCAACCTTTTGCCGCCTAAGTTATAATTATATGATTCTTCAAGGTAAACCAGACCTGCCTAAGAAAGGAAATGAGCTGATATCAAACTTTTTTGGTTTCTTCCCCTGAAACAGTACCATGGTGGGACCAACTTTGGCCGGAGTACTGGTGGACCTTTCGTTGCTAGCAGTTATGATTATGATGCACCACTTGATGAGTATGGTATGCACCAATGTATGGTATACATTATAGATATATTAGTCAACCTTGCTTCTATATGCAGTCAAGACCAAGAAGACAAGTAAACAGTATTGCAACTAGAGATTTTATATGTTGAAGACAAAAAATTATAGTGAACGATATTATGTGTGTTTTTGTTTAAATATGTTAACTTCATGATGCAGGAATTATTAGACAGCCTAAGTGGGGCCACCTTAAAGATGTACATAAGGCCATAAAGCTTTGTGAAGAAGCAATGATAGCTACTGATCCAACAGTCACGTCCCTTGGTCCAAATCTAGAGGTATAAGTATCCTTATTAAACTTAGGTTAGGTTTTATGGATTAACTTCTTCAGTGCCTAAATTTCTCATACTTTATCAAAATTTAACTTTCTGTGCTTAGAATTACCCTGTATAGTGTGGAATTTTGGTACGATTAGATGTTGGTCAACTCTGTCTTGTCATTTGTCATAAGTTTATTTGGTTCCATCCTCCTTCCCAATTTTGTGAATGTTGCTTTTAATTGATGATTGCGAAAAGATGCTGGTGTATGCTGGGTAAAGTCTTTCACTTCAGCATTAATATTTGATACTCATTTTATATGCTTTATGAAGTATTAGTCTCTACTCTCTACTATACTATGACATAATGTATGCCTTTGCTATTTAACCCAGGCTGCAGTTTACAATACAGATGATGTATGTGCTGCCTTCCTTGCCAATAGCGACACCACATCTGATGCAACAGTGAATTTTAATGGCAATTCATATCATTTGCCTGCATGGTCTGTGAGCATCTTACCAGACTGCAAGAATGTAGTGCTTAATACTGCAAAGGTTTGCCTCATCAACTTCCCAATCAAAATAGAATGTTCAATTGACTGGATCATTGTTTGAAAAAAGTGAAAATCAATGTGCATTGTTAAATAATGTCTATGGTCAAAGATCATATCTGTTATTTTCTATTCAAAGTAATATTTTATTATGACAGATTAATTCTGCATCAATGATTTCATGCTTCACAATTGAATCTTTAAAAGGAGAGGTTGGTTCCTTGGAAGATTCTAGCTTAGGATGGAGTTGGATTAGCGAACCGATTGGTATTTCAAAGACTGATTCATTCTCAAAATTTGGATTACTGGAGCAAATAAATACGACAGCTGATAGAAGTGACTACTTGTGGTACTCTTTAAGGTATATAGGCATCCAAGGTTGAGAAAGCTTTCTTTTGATCTGTAATTCTCCGCCCTGTGATAACATTTTTCATGAATTTTTTTTTGAAGCATTGATATTGAAGACAATACCGGTGCTCAAACTGTCCTTCACATTGAATCCCTTGGTCATGCCCTTCATGCTTTCGTAAATGGGAAGCTTGCAGGTAAACAAAAATTTAAAGCCAGGAAGCTGATGATATGTCTGGAGAATCCTATTTCTATCAGTTATACATTTTCTTCTTGAATATGCACTTAGGTACTTCTATTTCTCTAATGGATTTTTTGAGTTTCTCTCTGGTTGCTGGTGATGTTGACCTTGGCATCACTTTTAAGGTCTGCCCAAAAAAAAGAAAAAAAATATTTATGCCCCCTCCCAATTCCCAACCTAATTAGGCAAATATTAACCGTGTGTTTGGACTGGCATTAAGGTTGGTCAGAATGGCATTTCATATTTGTACCCTCAAGCAAATCTGAGCTCCAGTGGTTAAACACTATTAACTATTAAGTTGTCAGAAGTATAATAACAAAGTTGTATGATGTGTCTATCCTCCTGCTATGCATGGCCATAGATGATAAATTGGTAAATTCAAACCATAATATTTTTGGCTGCAAAACAAAATAGAAAACGTTCAATTTTCATGCAGTTATATAACCTTAGAGGCTTAAAAAGAGAGTGAGCCTAGGCGCAATGATATGGTTGCTACCTTGTGACCTGGATGTCATGGGTTCAAATCCTGGAAACAGACTCTGCTTGCAGGGGTAAGGCTACGTATATCTACCCTCACTAGACCCCACCAGGTGGAAGCTTCTTGCTTTGACTGCCTTTATAGAACCTTAAAGGCTTAAACATTCTAATCTAATGTGTATTTCCTAGATCAGACCGCTCAAATTACACGTAACATTAAGCACTGACCAGTTTCATTACCAAATCTTAGGTTCATCAAATGTCTAAAAGAAGGATTTTAAGATAATGGTTATTTTTTGTGCATTTTTTGTCATGCAAAATCTGATGTTTTAAGCATGTAGGGAAAATAAAATGAAGGTTGATTTCAAATAAAGATCAGTTGTTCATGGTCGTTCCTTCCTAAAATGTTTATTTATTTTCTTTCTTTAAATTAAATATTTCATGAATTGTTAATAATAATTATCTGTAATATTACTGAAAACTTTTTCAGGGAGTGGAACAGGCAACAATGACAATGCTACAGTCAACGTGGACATCCCCATCACACTTGTGGAGGGGAATAACACAATTGATCTCCTTAGTTTAACCGTGGGACTTCAGGTTCAGCTTTTCTGTTTGATATAAGCATTTAGAAAGAGGAAATTTTTGTTTATATCATGCGTTGGCTTGTTATTTCCTCCTTAAGTGATTTCGCTTTATCATCAAGTCATTTCTCATTACTATATCAGCTTATGTTAACCTTAAACTCATCAGAACTATGGAGCTTTTTTTGACACATGGGGTGCGGGGATCACTGGTCCAGTAATATTGAAAGGTTTGAAGAATGGCAGTACTCTTGATCTTTCCTCCCAGCAGTGGACATATCAGGTTAGTCTCAGTTTTACTTAAAGCCTGCTCTTTTTCCTTTCTCCTTTTGATGACTTCATTGAGTGTAGAGATACTACTTAATAAATTGGATTCCATTTTCCCTTTTTGATTGAAGTCATAGGACACAGTTCATAATTTTTTGACTAGGTTGGCCTTAAAGGCGAAGACTTAGATCTGCCTAGTGGAAGTTCTGGACAGTGGAATTCACAATCTACCTTACCTAAGAAGAAACCATTGACTTGGTACAAGGTAATCTTTATAAGACTATATTGAAATTTCAGACAACAATCATCCTATCTCTATGTTTAAAACTGCAGTTTTCCTGCAGCAAGCATTTTTCTGGCAGCATATGTGGCTTGCTTATAAGTTATAAATATTAGTCCACAGAATGTCCAGCCTAAAATATTTCTGTTGGTGCAGCTCCCTCCACACGATGACTTTCATTATCAGATGCAATCAATAGCATCTATTAAAATTTTCTGGTTTTTCTTAAGTATCCTCCCATTATTATATGATTGCATAGGCAGACAAAGTCTCCTTGCACCAATTTAGTTCAGTTGGTTTTATGTTAGGATGTGGATTGTCCAACGCTGTAATCCAATTTGAACTTAGTAGTGTATATGTCTTGTAAATGTGTTTGCTTCGTACAGAAACATTTTGCACTTGTTACAACTGCATATGGTTTAAGTTACTTATTACATATCCATGGAAACAGGTAATTAAATGCTTCACCTCCTCCCGGACCCCTCTTTTATGACTCTTTATTCTTTATATAATTATTATGACTACTTTTTATAGTTTTAATCCGCTCTGTTTGCATCTGATATCTTCATATCTCAATGGCAAAACTACAACGAAAATTAAGGGAATGCTATTATAGGACAAAATGACAAATGTTTTTGCTACTAACTAATAGTAATACATGTTGGATTAGACAAACTTTGTTGCTCCGTCCGGAAATAATCCAGTTGCAATTGACTTCACGGGAATGGGGAAAGGTGAGGCCTGGGTGAATGGACAGAGCATTGGGAGATACTGGCCTACATATGTCTCTTCAAATGGTGGTTGTACCAACTCATGCGATTATAGAGGGCCTTATAATCAATACAAATGCCTCAAAAACTGTGGAAAACCATCACAGACATTGTAAGATACGTTGAAAGTAATCCTAAATTGTTTGAGGAAAGCAGGGGCGATCCTGTTAGATATTCATTACGTCGCTAATCCTGCAGATACCATGTACCACGTTCGTGGTTTCATCCAGATAACAACACTCTTGTATTGTTTGAGGAAAGCGGAGGCGACCCTACACAAATCTCTTTTGCTACCAAACAGATAGAAAGCTTGTGTTCACATGTATCTGAATCTCATCCTCCACCTGTAGACTTGTGGGATTCAGAAACAGAATCAGGAAGAAAAATAGGGCCTGTACTGTCACTTGAGTGCCCTTATCCTAATCAGGTGATCTCATCCATTAAATTTGCGAGTTTTGGAACGCCTCATGGGACTTGCGGAAACTTCAACCATGGAAGTTGCAGCAGCAATAGGGCTCTATCCATTGTGCAGCAGGTATTATCCTACTTCCTCTTTGAATAATAAGTTCATATGCCTTTTGCCTCTGTTACTTTGATATTTTTTTTTTCCATTTCGGTTTAGCCTGATTCTATTGAGCTCTAACAGGCCTGCATTGGATCAAGTGGTTGTAGTATTGGAGTATCAGTTAATACTTTTGGAGATCCTTGTAGGGGACTGACAAAGAGTTTAGCTGTTGAAGCTGCTTGCACATAGATATGTTGCTTCAAGCCTTCCTACTTCCTAGCTCCTAGTTGAAGATGCTTCGTGATTGCATGATATTCTAAAAGTAAACTAGGATAAAAAAATGTAAAATAAAACGTTATATTGTTTCTTGTAATAAAAGGAGGTAGAAGTCTTGAGATTCAGGGGTCACCCTTTCAATCTTTAGTATTTCTTACTGTTATCAAGAAATTGTGAACTTGTTCAGACAAATTGAATCTCCATTATCGGAGATAAGTGTAGGCCATGGATGGGAAGATTAAAAAAATAACACGGTTCTTTATGTCAATATTCAATAGTACACGTTAATCACTAAAACATTTAAGAAAATGATGATCATGGGCAACATTTTTGGCCCTTATTTGTCTGAATACAATAGAAAGATAGAAACCAAAAACTAAAGATGTCAACAATTTGATCAAGAAGAACATTTCTTCTTTTTCATGATTCATGATATCAGTACTGAGCAATTAGTCCTTCGCTGGAAGCAATCCCGGTTGGCCTCTTGAACCTGCAGAGATTGCAGGATGTTGAATAGAGAGACAGGGTGTGGTACTTGTCCTCCCCACCCATCATTGGCATAGGAACCCCTCTCTTGACAGGGCTAACATAACCTGGCCTGTAAGTCTGACCCAAAACTCCTTCAACAAAATCTGTAAGGTTCTTAAACCTGAACTGTATCTCCAGATGAGCAAAAGCATCATCTGCTGGCAACTGGTAATTGTGAACCTTGTTTTCTTTTTCTCCAATGGGCTTTACCCTTATGTCCATTTCAAGCAAACCTGAAACTGTCACTCTCACACTGTTGGCTTCATCAGTTCTCTCCACAACCACTTCTCTTTCATCACCATTAGCCCTCCATTCAGCTTCACCATCAGCAGGAATGGTGACTGCTTTACCATCCCATTTTACTATTAGAGAGTCAACATTGTCATCCCATTGAGATACCCTCTTGGCTGCAATATCAAGAGTGTGTGTGTCAAACATGACAGCAAGTGCTTGCACCCATGTATAGTCACGAGTCCTTCCTTGTGGTCTAGTTCCAATGAAGTGAGCATTGATTTGGAATTTTTCATCGGAAACAATGGCAAAGTTCCCTCCCTTGGCGCCGTGGAAGTAGAACATCACACCGTCACCACCAATGAAGCGAGGATCGTAGCAGAGAGAACCGTATCCGTCACAGTTGGCTTTTCTAACTGCCAAAGAAAGAAACAAACTCAACATGAGTTCAACACTCAACTTCTCACTATATGTATACAAAAAATTATTTTTACACATCAAAATCTTTTATCACTTTTAGCCTTTACTTGTTTAGGAAAATAAACTCAGAAAGTTGGAATGTATGTTTTTCTTGTTTTATTACCCAAAAAAAAGTAATGAGAATTCTTATTTATATGCAAATGTCACTACTGTTATGTATAATTGTATATGTATTTGCCAATAGGTTACCACTTTTGACTTCCTTTTCTCTTTTTGTGTGTCTAAAAGATCAGCTATATATATGAAGTGAGATGAGATGAGATGAGTAAAGATTAGAATAATGATGAGATTTTTGTATTAGTCTCTTTATAAAACTGAGATGGAAGTGCTTTTGGGAGAAGCTAATGTGAGTAGCTTCTCGGCTTCTTCCTTTTAAAAGTGATTCTGAAGTGGTTTCAAACATGCTAGAATATTGAATAGCTAGATGTGAAGTGTGAACTTACCCTTGCAAGTGGCTTCACATTTGCTGCTGCAGTCCATGAAACATGCCTTCTGCTTCTTGTTCTTCTTGGGCTTCCTCTCTGGGCACTCGGGTGGACACTCGAGGGTCCTTAAATAACAGGTAGTGTTTGCTCTGCAGATACCTCGTTCGTGTCCTGATTTAGGTGTCAACACTTCATAATCTGAGGATTGATCACTTGCCTTATGTTGTTTTGGTTTTTTCCCTTTTTCCTTTTCTTTCTTCTCCTTGTCCTTTGGCTTTTTCTCTTTTTCCTTTCCATTGTTCTTGTTGTCCTTGCCTTCTTCCTTACCCTTGCCATTGTCATCACCCTTACCCTTGCCATTGCCATTGCCATTACCATTTCCTTTGCCATTATCTTGACCATAAACAATGGCGGCTTCCATAGCAATAAGTAAGATGAAGAAGGCCACCACGATGCTCCACTTTCTTCCAGCCATATTTTCAGTGATCTGTAATGAAATCTGAACTGTTTGTTTTTGTTTTCTTCTCTCCTTGATGGTTTTCAACTACTTCAATGACACAGGAGAGAGATGATGGAGAGAGCATGCAGTGAAGACGTTATTTATAGATCATTTGGTATGCAACTTGGCAGGCCTAATGACCCTGAAGTTCGGCTTAAGCTTTGATGGTACCCTTTTATTAAACTCTTCAAAAGTTTGTGGTTGCTTAGTTGGTTATGGACTTGAGTGATATGTGGGAAATGCTGAATTTAAAGCCAATCAGATTTGCTAACTAAGTTAGCACAACATAAACTTCATATTTAAACATGTTCCTTTCTATTAAGTCCTGGTGTATAATATTGGAGTTGCACGTTCTCTTGAATCTCTTTTGGCAAACAATAAAGAGACGTCTAGTCTATAGAGAAGACCATGACTGCATTGAAATGGAAGACTTGTAATTGAAGATTACAGGCTTATTATAGCTAGAAACATGAATTTAGCTGTATATTTGGCACGTTGATGCAGATGGAAGCATGCATTTTGCCACCCTTTTCTGAGCTTCAATTGTAAGCTACTCGTTATTGTTATGGTTATTACGATTATTTTACCAGTTAAAGTTAATTTCAACTTAAGCTTCGCTTATTTGAAACATTTCCATGTTCGGAGGATTGGCAATTAATTTAGCTATGGTTTTATGAGTTGAGATCAAGAAGCATTGAAGATGGCATGCCTTTTATTTATGATTCTCATTATTATAATGCATTAACTTTTTTTTTCCCGAGTGTCCTCCCATCCGATAGATGAGAGACTAATCTTCCGGATATTATGACGTGCCTAAGCGAGCAACCCCTCCCAAGAATTTTTTTCTTACACGTGAATCTAAGGATCGAACCCAAGATCGCATGCTTAAGGGCAATGACAGAGGGATATCATATGAATATCTATAAAAAAATATCTACAACGAGTAGGATAATTATCCGTTTTATGGGTATGAGTTCGGATATGAGTAATTATCCATAAACAAGAGAGGGTATGGGTACGGATACTCTAGTACCCACCTCGTCCATCACCCGCGCGCGCGCGCGCACACACACACACACACACATATATATATATATATATATATATATATATATCAATTTTTAAGAATAAAATTAATGTAAAAGTTATAAACATAGGGCTCATTAGTGTTTTTATCTTTCTGGACTTATAAGTTTATGAATTTATTGTTTTGAATGTTTATTGTGATATTTACTCGTTTTGGATGTTTTTAATAGTTTAATACTTTGGTTTGTAATGTTCCATGAGTAGATTTGAAAGAACTTTGGATATTTTTTAATTGAGTTATAATGTTTTTTATGTTATTTATTATTTTTCCTAAGTTAAAGTGCGGGTAATAGGTGCTGGTGTGGGTGCTTAGGTACCCAGAGGGTATGGGTAAGGATATTAATATAACGCCCTTCGTTACATTAGTAACCCAACAAAAAAAAATGTAATAAAATTCTTCAAAACATTTAATAAGGCATAAAACTCCAATAAAATTTCCACAAATTATATATATTTGAAAATACCTCAATAATTTTAAAATAAACATTTGTAATATAATCCTTACATAAATAAAATTAATTGCCTCAAAACTAGGGCGTCTACTAAAAATAACCCAACGATAAAAATATAATAATATGGTTCTAGCCACAAATGGCTCCTTATTGAACATAATACTAACCAAATATAATAAATATATAAAATCAAATATTAAGTCTTCAAGCCTCCTCAGTCTCAAAAGCGACTTCTTCTTGCTTTGAAAACAACACTTTTAATGAGATTTATAATCCCACTGAATAAAAAAATAATAATAAAAATGTTCGCAAAATAGTGTTGTTCTCAGTCGGCGCGGTAGCCGGAAAATCAACCATGGTACCCACAAAAATGATATACATAATAATCCCTTTAAAATAAGCAAAAGTTGTTTCAAATCACATAGAATTAAAAAGAATAACTCGGTAGTCAAAACATTCACATCTCAAGCTTTTAATCATGTCAATCATGCATATTCTATGCAATACAACTCCACGAACACGACTCGGTGATTCCCAAAATCACTTGACTTGATTCTTTGGTTTCCAGAACCGGTGTGAATCCCAGATCCACTAAGGTCTATGAGCTCATATCTATGCAATGGTGTTTCACTGCCTTCCCCATCCCAGATGGAGGCATCTCATATCCCATCCCAGATGTGGATATTTTCAATAATTCGATATCCCATCCCAGATGATGATATCTCTCATCCTATTCCCGGAAAAGAATGTATACCGTCATCCCTTCCCGGAAGGTGATGACCAACTCGTCATCCCTTCCCGGAAGGTGATGACCCCGTTGTGCCACGGTATTTTATTAGCTTAAAACCTTATTAATTAATTCGTTAATCGTGTGCTTAGCGTGAAAAGTACGTAAAAATTAAAACTTTATTTAAACAATCATATAACTTCTGCAAATTAAACACACCAAGGTTGTAATATAAAAATACATACCGGTTTATTTATTACATTACCAAAACACTGTTGAGGGAATCCTCTCAGTAGGATCCCTCACAGGCATAAACTTAAAATAAAAGCCATATTTAGCGGAAACATATAAAAATACTCCTTCTTAGACACACTGGCCATACTATCTATACTCTACTCGCCATGGATCACAGCTCGACCTCCAGCGTCTGGTTCATAAGGAGTTCCATCCAACTCCTCCTCCGTTCCATACAGAGCTCCGCCCAGCTCCTCGGCAACATAATCATCCATCGGGTCTTCTAATGTAAGTAAAGTAACCCACAAGAATACAGAAACATAGGGGATAAGAAACAGTTATATCATCATAAAGCGGAAAAGAGTCATAGTAAATCATACAGTAATTGTCACAGACAAACAACGCACATAACTAACAGATCACCCTCAAGTTAATATATCATCCTCTACCCCTAATCTCACGCTACTCAAAGACACCATAGTTGCACACCTATTTCCTAAGGTGGAAGTGGTCTCGCGAGAACTCTTGATTTTACATGCATTATATTACCAATACACGGTGTATTATATTACCAATACACGGTGTATTATATTACCAATACACAGAAGTGTTGTGTTTTACGTGTATTATATTACCAATACACGGTGTATTATATTACCAATACACAGAAGTGGTTTTACGTGTATTATATTACCAATACACAGTGTATTATATTACCAATACACAGATGTCCTTGTGTATTATATTACCAATACACTTTCGTCCTTGTATATATTACCAATACACTTTTGTCCTTGTGTATTATATTACCAATACACGGTTGTGGACAACAACACCTATACTTGAATCTCACCAACCCGTTTTAGCAACATCCTAGTGCCTTAACCTTCCATTAGAACTTGACACATATTCTATGCCATAACACCTCTTTAACATACATCATCTAGGTTAGGCACTTCTAAATCATCATTATCCTCACACCCAAGACAATCATCTCTTAGACAACATGTATATCTTTGCTTTAAAAAACCACTAAGCATAATAATACAAACCAGGTAGATCATGCATAACACAATATCAATCCAAATATTCTCATATCACCAATATAGCACAAAATCAATTCAATAAAGGTAATAAAATCAAATCAACCATCAACAATCTAAAATCAACCTAATATCGATAAACCTACAATCCCCGAGTCGCCATTGGTTTTTCAGAAAAAGGTTTCCAATGTGATTTTGGTTTTATCGATTACTCGACTACTAGTAGGGTTTAGGTCGCCCTACACAATTATTATATAATCTACTACTTATCCATTCCGACGATAGGTTGGTTCTTTCCCCCACCTGGGTTATCAACGGACTCCCGAACTCGAAGCTCCTCGTTGTCACACCACAAAGTACTAACTCCACCTTCTGTGAAGGTAAGGAGATTATATGCTCGAAGAGGTATATCAGGAACGCCTTCGTTTCCTCCGTGATGGAAATCTAAGGTTATGAACACAAAATCACAAGTTAAAATTAAACAAGAACACTAAACCACAAGGTATAGGTTCGGCCAAGACTAGTTCTTAGGGTTAGAGATTCCCGAAAATTATACAACTCATGGATTTATGATCCTTAAGTGTTAGGAGTTCATAAACAATGATCATTTAACAAAGTTGAATTAAAATCTCACTAAGTTATAAACTTAGGGTATTCGGCCAAGGCTAGTAAAATAGGCTAGCATTCACTAAACTTTCCAATCTCTTAGATTTTGCATCCATATGTATTAAGGAGCTCAAAACCATGATCATTTTGGAAAAATAAGAACAAAGTATCCTAGGTCCATAACCGTCTAGGTTCGGCCTTCATAGGATTTATAGGATAGAAATCTTTAAACTTTCCAATCTCTTAGACTTAGCATCCAAATATCTTATGGAGCTCAAGTCCATGATCATTTTGAAAAACAATGCAAATTTAAACATTCCAGTCTCTTAGATTTAGCATCCAAATATCTTACGGAGCTCGAGTCCATGATCATCTTGGAAAAATGAAAGTAATACATCCTAGCTTTAATAACATAGAATAAACAAGTTAGAAATCCTTAAACTTTCCAATCTCTTAGACTTGGCATCCAAATATCTTATGGAGCTCAAGTCCATGATCATTTTGGAAAACAATGGAAACTTAAAACATTCCAATCTCTTAGACTTAGCATCCAAATATCTTATGGAGCTCAAGTCCATGATCATCTTGGAAAAATGAAAGTAATACATCCTAGTTTTAATAACATAGAATAAACAAGTTAGAAATCCTTAAACTTTCCAATCTCTTAGACTTAGCATCCAAATATCTTATGGAGCTTAAGTCCATGATCATTTTGGAAAAATAAAAACTCAAACATCCTAGTACCTAAACACTAAGTTTCGGCCATCATAGGATGATGAGGAAAAATATTCTTTGTTTAACAATAACTCTTAGGTTTAGAATCACAAGGTATTAAGAGTTCTAAATCCATGATCATACTTGGAAAGTTGAAACATAGTATCCTAGGCTTACTTATTCATATTTTCAGACATCATAGGAACAAACTATCAAAACTTCCAAGATTTATAGATTTAAGATTAATGGATAGTTAGAAACTCAATCACATGATCATATTCCAAAAGTTGAAACAAAAACTTCCTAGGTCACAAATGCAAGCATTCGGCCTTCATTGGAAGAGATATGTAAAGATTTTTGTTTTACATAACCTCTTAGTATGTGAAAATATAAGTTAATACAAGACTATAGAAAGTGGTTTCAACTCAAAAGGAGTTTTCTACCATTTTGGAGAGATTTTAGAAGTTTAAAGCATATAAAGAACACATCAAGTAAACTAAGAAATAAAAGATGAAACTTGAAAAAAGATTCATATGAGAGCATTACCCTTAGTATAAGCAAGAACTTTAATGAAGAACTTAAGTAGAAAAGATGAATAAAAACTAAAGCTTTAAGAGCTTGAACTTTTAGAAGAAAGAAGAAGATGAAGGTTTAATGGAGGTTGAAGGAGGAAGATGATGAAGTGAAAATGAAAGGGGTATATATAGAGAGGGGGGAGAGTGGCACGAAATTAAGGAGAGAGGATTGAGTTTGGAGAGCAAGTTTTGATGTTGTGCCTTGTTCGGTTGAAGAGGAAAGAGAAAAATAGGTTTTTCGAATATAATATGATAGATTTCAAAAAGTCCATCATGACCACTTTTTAGGAGGTAGCTTAGGCCATACCTATAGTGAGTCACCTCACTCCCTCATCTCACCTTAAACCTTTTATGTCTCCTATTCTGCTCCATTTCGTACCCGGTTGCATTTTCGATCGTAATTCTTCCGACGTTTTTGGCCGAATAAAATATTTTATTTTATTTTTGAACGATAATTTTCAAAATAACCAAAGTTGAAGGAAACATAATAAAAACACTAACTATCTCGTTCACGGGTCAAAATTAGGTTTTCTGTACAGTAAACTTGTACCAACAGTGAAAACGCAGACCGGCTTTCGTCTGAATTTTCAGCCGAAAATTTTACCGTAACCCTCTATCATAAAGTAGACTATGAATATGATTTTATTTTAATCAAAAACACTTTCTAACTCTCAAATTTAAAATATAATTTAATTATATTTTAACCGGTTGAACAGCATCATTAAAATCAGGCTGTTACATTGCTACCCCTCTTAAAAGAAAATTCCGTCCTCGGAATTTACGTACCTTAGAAAAGATGTGGATATTGTTGTTGCATATCCTCCTCGCGTTCCCAAATAGCATCTCCAGTAGTTTCATCCCATACGACCTTAACCAAAGGAATTTGTTTACCGCGAAGCTCCTTAATCCGTCTATTTGCGATCCTTACAAGTAAAGCCTCATGCTCTAGATTCTCTCGCAGTTGTATAGACTCAAACTCAATGACATGTGAAGGATTTGGATAATACTTTCTCAACTGAGAAACATGAAAGACATCATAAAGGTTGGAAAGATTGGGTGGTAAGGCAATTTGGTAAGCTACTAGACCAATTCGTCGAAGAATCTGAAAGGGTCCAATGAATCGAGGAGAAAGTTTTCTGGATTTGATAGCTCTGCCAATTCCAGTTTTCCGAGTAACTCTCAAAAACACGTGATCGCCTTTCTGGAATTCTAATGGTCTCCTCCTCTTGTCACTGTAGCTCATTTGCCTATCATGTGCTTCCTTCATCTTTTCCCGTATCTTCCTGACTTGCACCATAGTTTGTTGCACCTCTGGACCCAAAACTTGGTTCTCACCAGTCTTATACCAACACAGCGGGGTCCTACACTTTCTGCCATACAAAGCCTCATATGGCGCCATTCCGATACTACTATGGAAACTATTGTTATAAGTAAATTCAATCAATGGTAAGAACTCATCCCAACTGCCAGTGTGCTCCAACACACAAGCTCTCAATAGATCCTCCAATGATTGAATTGACCTTTCTGACTGTCCATCAGTTTGGGGATGATAAGCAGAACTCATCCTCAACTTTGTTCCCAAGGTATTTTGCAATTGTCTCCAAAATCTAGATGTGAATCTAGGATCTCGGTCTGAGACAATGCTCGATGGCATACCATGCAATCTAACAATTTCTTTGATGTAAATCTGAGTCAACCTTTCCAAATTATAACTTTCACCAATAGATAAGAAGCGAGCACACTTCGTCAACCTATCAATGATAACCCAAATCGTATCATGCTTCTTAGGAGTTCGTGGTAATCCGACCACAAAATCCATAGCTATACTATCCCATTTCCACTTTGGGATATCTAAAGATTATAGTAATCATGCTGGCTTCTGATGTTCAATCTTAGCTTTCTGACACACTAGACAAGATAAAACATACTCCGCTACTTCTTTCTTCATCCTTGTCCACCAAAACATTTTCTTCAAATCCTGATACATTTTTGTGGATCCAGGATGGAAACTCAACTTGCTCTTATGTGCTTCCTCTAAAATTATCTTCCTAAGTTCTGCATCATCTGGCACACATATTCTATCTCTAAATCTTAACACACCATCCGTTCCTCTATTAAACTCAGAAATTTTACCTTCATCGATTCCTCTACTTACTTCCTGGAGGTATAGATCCTGAACTTGTTTATCTTTAAGATCTTTCATAAAATCACTACTAATAGTGATCATACTCAAGCAAATATTATTCTCAACCAATTCCATTCTTAAGTTCAAATCCCTGAACTGTTCAAGCAATTCTAACTCCTTAACCATCATCGCATACATGTGCAAGAATTTCCTGCTTAAAGCATCCGCTACCACATTGGCCTTCCCAGGATGGTACAGTAATTCAAAATCATAATCTTTGATAAACTCCATCCATCTTCGCGGTCTCATATTCAATTCTTTTTGATCGAATAGATACTTCAGGCTCTTGTGGTCACTAAAGACATTAAACTTTGCTCCATACAAAAAGTGTCGTCATATCTTTAATGCGAACACTATTGCTGCTAACTCCAAATCATGAGTCGGATAATTTCTCTCGTGAATTCTCAACTATCGGGAAGCATAAGCCACGACTCTTCCCTCTTGCAACAGGACACAACCTAAACCTTGGTATGACGCATCACAATATACGTCAAATTGTCCTAATGGATCTGGTAAGATCAACACAGGTGATGTAGTCAACCTGTCCTTCAGCTTTTGAAAACTTTGTTCACACTTGTTCGTCCATACAAAAGCTATATTTTTCTTCGTTAAATGCATCATAGGCAACGCAATCTTCGAGAATCCCTCTATGAACCTCCGATACTATCCAGCTAGTCCTAGGAAACTCCGTACTTCACTTACTGACTTAGGTCGTTCCCACTTAAGAACTGACTCAACCTTAGCTGGATCTACGGCTATTCCTTCTTTATTAATCACATGACCTAGGAATTGTACTTCTTCTAGCCAAAACTCACACTTGGAAAGTTTGGCATAAAGCTGCCTATCCTTCAAAACTCCCAACACCAATCTCAAATGTTCCTCATGCTCTTCCCGCGTACGAGAATAAATAAGAATATCGTCGATGAACACAACAACAAACTTATCAAGGAACGGTCTGAAAATTTTGTTCATATAATCCATGAACACGGCTGGCGCATTAGTTACACCGGAAGGTATAACTAAATACTCATAGTGCGCGTATCTCGTCCTAAAAGCCGTCTTGGGTATATCTTCCTTTCTTACTCTGATCTGATGGTACCCGGATCTTAAATCAATCTTAGAGAACACTATTGCTCCTTTCAAGTGATCCATCAAATCATCTATCCTAGGCAACAGATACTTATTCTTAATCGTCATCTTATTCAACTGCCTGTAATCCGTGCACAACCTCGCACTTCCATCCTTCTTCATAACAAATAACACCGGTGCTCCCTACGGTGAAACACTCAGTCTGATAAACTCTTTTCCTAACATGTCATCCAATTATTCCTTCAACTCTGCCAACTCAACCGGTGACATCCGATAAGGTGCTATATATAGGCCCTATCCCTGGTACGAGATCTATAGTGAATTCCACTTCTCTTTCCAGTGGAAAACCCGGAACGTCTGGAGGGAAAACTTCAGGAAACTCTCTCACAATAGGCATGTAATCTATGCTAGGAGTCTCATTAGCCTCCACTGCGAAAAGCATCACAAACTGTTGAGAGTTGTCACTCCTCGTAGAAACTCCTTCACTGGCAGATGCTACACTAAAAGGTTTAAGAAACGATAAAGTCTTGCTAGAAAAATCTAGCACTACATGGTTAGCCGAAAGTCAATCCATGCCAAGAATAACATCTATCTGTTGCATAGGCAAACATATAAGATCTACAATAAATGTCCTATTCTCAACAATGATAGGACACTGTAAACAAACAGACATAGTAGTCAAAGGATTAATGGTTGGAGTAGACACTGTGAGGGTATAAGGTAATTTGGAAGCAGTTAAGTTCAAATGATCCACACACTCATGCGAAATAAAAGAATGTGTAGCACCTGAGTCAAACAACAGATACGAGAGTCTACCAGCTATCAAACACATACCTTGTATAAGATCAGCAGATTGAGAGGATTCAGCTCACCTCACGGTAAATACTCTTCCAGTGACTTGAGGTTTGGCCATTGTGGTCTCGCTGCTGGGACTCCTCTTCCAGCTCCACCTCTATTGTCTCCAGTTACTATTCCAGCAGCTGTCGGCTGTTGCATAACCCTTTGTCTGTAATCTCGTGCCACATGACCTGGTTTCCTACAGTTGAAACAGCTAGGCCTATTTGTACAGTCTCTAGCATAATGCGATCCTCCACATCTGAAGCAAACTAAGCCTTGTGGTTGCTGACCCGTTTTAGGAACTGGTGCTGGTGCCAGTGTTTGCCCGGGTCGAGCATATGGTCTCTGTCTCCACTGAGAACCACTTTCTCCGCGCTTTTGGAAACTTGATCGGTTAGGACCTCCACTCCTCAGTTGTTTCTGTTCATTGGCCATCCTTAGGTCTATACTTTCAATGGCACTGCATCTCTCGACAAGTTCAAGGAAATAATGTATGTCAAGAGACACTGCAGCCCTCTACAGCTCATCTGAGTCCTTCCTCGAATCTTCTACATTGCCATTCCTCACTTGGAAACCTCTGATAGAATTCCGAAAACTTGATCAAAGCTTCAAAACGTGATGCATACTCACCAACAGACATGTTGCCTTGTTTGAGGTTTGTGAATTCCTTTTCCTTCTCGCGTCGAACTAGACGCGGAAAATATTTTTCAAAAAAGCAATCAGTGAATAACTTCCAGTTAATGTTCCTATCCTCAGCTTCCAACAGTCTTTTCTTTCCCTTCCACCAGAATTCTGCTCCTTCGGTTAACATGAAGGCAGCATAGGTCACTTTCTTCTCCTCGCAGCAGCGCATAGTAGCAAATATTTTTTCGATATCTTGTATCCACCATTCTGCCTTCTCTAGGTCATACTCTCCTCGGAATTGAGGTGGTTTTCTGTTCATACAATTAGTCAATCCGGCATCTTCAGCTGCTGTCGCCCTTCTCTGATTCTTAATTTCTAGCTGTTCTTTATTTATCTGCAGCATCTCAGCATTCTGCTGGGTTTGCAGTAGCATAACAGCAGCTAGGGTTTCCACTGCACTTGGAGTCGAAGATGATCTCCTCCATTCTCAGTATTGTCGGCATTACCATTGACAGCTCCAATAATCCTTTCTGGAGTTTCGTCACCACTGTTAGTTAGATGTCCTCTTCCGCGAGCCATGATTCTGTTAAAAGAAATCATGTGCTCTTATTAGTATGACATATAATACTACATAGAAAAGTATATAAATACCATATGCCAGACTAATATTAACCTCTCTCATCAGATTCGGACACACTACCCAACTTCTAAGCATAGTCAAAATCCGATGTGGATTCAACTAGACACGGCCAGTAACAACATCCTAAACCTCGCAGTCCTTGATTCTGATCGGACATAACCCACAGTCTGTTTTAGAACCAAACTGCTCTGATACCAAAATGGGACACCCAGTTGTGCCTCGATGTTTTATTAGCTTAAAACCTTACTAATTAATTCCTTAATCGTGCGCTTAGCGTGAAAAGTACGTAAAAATTAAAACTTTATTTATAACTTCTGCAAATTAAACACACCAAGGTTGTAATATATAAATACACATCTGTTTATTTATTACATTACCAAAACACTGTTGAGGGAATCCTCTCAGTAGGATCCCTCACAGGCATAAACTTAAAATAAAAGTCATACTTAGCGGAAACATATAAAAATACTCCTTCTTAGACACACTGGCCATACTATCTATACTCTACTCGCCACGAATCACAGATCGACCTCCAGCGTCTGGTTTGTAAGGAGTTCCATCCAACTCCTCAGCAACCTTCGTTCCATACAGAGCTCCACCCAGCTCCTCAGCAACATAATCCTCCATCGGGTCTTCTAATGTAAGTAAAGTAACCCACAAGAATACAGAAACATAGGGGATAAGAAACAGTTATATCATCATAAAGCGGAAAAGAGTCATAGTAAATCATACAGTAATTGTCACAGACAAACAACGCACATAACTAACAGATCACCCTCAAGTTAATATATCATCCTCTACCCCTAATCTCACGCTACTCAAAGACACCATAGTTGCACACCTATTTCCTAAGGTGGATGTGGTCTCGCGAGAACTCTTGATTTTACGTGTATTATATTACCAATACACGGTGTATTATATTACCAATACACTGAAGTGTTTTACGTGTATTATATTACCAATACACGGTGTATTATATTACCAATACACAGAAGTGGTTTTACGTGTATTATATTACCAATACACGATGTATTATATTACCAATACACATATGTCCTTGTGTATTATATTACCAATACACTTTTGTCTTTGTGTATTATATTACCAATACACTTTTGTCCTTGTGTATTATATTACCAATACACGGTTGTGGACAACAACACCTATACTTGAATCTCACCAACCCGTTTTAGCAATGTAACAGCCCGTTTTTAGTTACGCTGTTTAACCGGTTAAAATATAATTACACATACGATTAATTATTTTATTAGGATGTTTATGTTAATTTTATTATGTGGTTTAGTTTGAGTAATTAAATTACTCTCTTCAGATTATTTTATTGGGTGCGTTAGCACTTACTTATTTCAGTGAATGCACGCTTACTAGATAATAAGTTACATTATTGTCACTATTACTACCAGTACAGAAAAATATTTTAAATAATATGTTTAAGAGAAAAGCATTTTCATATTTTCATTATATTTAATTTTAGAGTTGAAAATAAACTGGTTTGACATTTATCGGAGATTAAATTTTGGACTGAGTATTTTCTTAGTTGATCAGTCCAACTATTAATTTTTACTCCAATTTGAATTTCGAAAACTTATAGTTATCAATCTTTATTTTTAGAGTCCAAAAAGTAAAAACATGTTTATTTTAGGCTTAATATATTATCACACATTTGTGTACCTATCACTAAATGTTAAGTTAAAACATAAAAACTCTCTCTCCCTTTCTCTCATCAGATCCGTAACTCTCTCTTTTTCTCTTTCTTTCTTTTTCTTCTTTTTCTCCTTCATTCTCTGCTGCTATCTTCTTCTTCCTTCTCCCCAACTTCATCTTCAACCTCCTTTCCTCTTGTCGTCCAGCCGCGCATCGCCGTCAGGGAGGTCACCGTTCGACCCCGACTGGCAAGGAGACGTCAGCCACCGCTTGCATGTGTTGCTGCCGCGCGATCGTCGTCCCACCGCGGTAAGCGCTGCTTCCACCACCACCCACTATGGTTTCCGGCGCTGTCCGATGAAACTGAGTCCAGATCCGAACTACCCTCATCGTGCTCTTTCTTCTCCACCATGCAGTTTTCCATTTGGTCACTGTTGCTCCGCCACCGCTGTTTGGGCGTTTTTCGGTCACCATCCGGCCACCTTTCATCAAATAAACACCATAACTTTGCTCCCCTCTTCCTCCTCTACAAAATCCCTCAAGAAATTTCGAGATCGGAGAACATTGATTTCTGACCACCATGAGCCGCCGCGCCGAAACTTCGTCGGAGCTGTTGCCACCACTACCATATTCTCTTCTCTTCACTTTGGGTAAGTGTTTACCCCTAATCTTTTCTAGATTGAAAATCCCCAAATTTATTTTGAAACCCTAACCCTATTCCTTTAATTTCATATTATAATTTTGAAATTAAACTTTGTTTTATGAAATTGGGACTCTGAATTAGTGTTTCCCTAAATTAATTTCACGGTTCTTGGATTATATTGAGCTTTCCCAAATCATGTTATGAACCATAAAACCCCAAATATGTTTTCATTTAAATCAATGAGTTTTTGAGAAATTAAATATATTATTGAATTATATTTATATTGTGATTGTTGAGAAATTAATTCGGTGATTTGTCTGGCTATTTCTATGCTTGGATCGACTCTCTGGAATGTTTTTCATGTTCTTGCTTGCTTTGGAGAAGTATGAATTCCTTTTTGGGAACTCATGGGAGCTGATTGCATGGCTGTGAAGTTCCAGAAAAACCTCCGAACGCATTAAAAGGTGGGGGAAAGAAACTATTTAACGTTGGAAACGGCGCGATTACATTTAATTAGATAATGGTGTAGGGCGACCCAAACCCTAACGGACAATGTCTATACCACGTTGGGACCTACTCAGTGGTACCAATGATGATATAGAAATTGTGCGTTTATCGTCATTATGCTACATACATAGATTATTTTTATTATGTGATGATTGCCTGTTTGACTGGTTGATGTGAACTTGATACTTGATATATAATATCATGAGTCTGGTAATTATTTGGAAGTGTTTTTATTCATTATTATTATTATTATTATTATTATTATTATTATTATTATTATTATTTGGTATTTATTATTTGGAAATGATATTATGACCTGATGATATATGATGATGATTTTGGATAACATGATGATGATTATGATGATATGATGAGTGTTATGATTGTGCTTAGAGGATTGAGTAAATCATAAGTTATGTTGGGACACGAGGATGTATTTGGGAATTGCATACGATACGTGATAGCAGTGCCTAACCGAGATGATTATCGTGATATGAGGTCGAGATTGGTGAGATGAGATTATTTTGAGGTTATCTATGAGATTATGATGACCGGTTAGGACACTAGGGGGTGACCTGAAACATGGTCTGTGATATGAGGGACCTGAAACATGGTCGAGTGGACCTGAAACATGGTCGATCGGGGTCTATGCCTCAGAGGGAAAATTCCCGGGGATATGCTAACGGCGGACCGTCCAGAGATGATTTCATTTTAGTCGCAACTATAGTTCATGCATTGCATGAGCATCCTGGATTGTGGTCCAGAGGTGTGCACCGGGTTGTGCGTTTATAGTGCCATTGCTTTGCGTGGGCACCCTCCAGCCGCGGACGAGGGTGTGCGCCGGGGACTCTAGGACGTGTCGATTATATTTTTGTGATATCCGGATATGGCTGATACCTGAAGAGATTATTCATACAACATTTGCATTGCATCATGATGGAGGGTAGAGGAAAGATTATAGATGTGGATTGAGAATGATTATGTTACATATATTTATCTGGGGAGACAGATGTTTAGCGTGCCGTTATTTAATTAAATGTTGCTAAACCCTTTTCCATGTTTGATGTTATATGGTTTCTTATCCCCTGTATCTTTCTGCATGTTGTATTTTGTTTTATTATGAAATCGTACTAGAAGACCTGGTGGACAAACTTAATGATGGGGGATTGGACAAGATTCCCTATGAACCGGATGCCGGAGCTCGAGTCTTGACCCATGGTGATTAGGATCAAGGTAGTATATGGCCAGTGCGTCTTGTGAGACGTTTTAGATGTTCTCAGTTGCTTAGTATTATGTCTAAGTCTATGCCTGTGAGGGCTCCTACCGAGAGGATACCCTCAACATTGTTTTGGTGATATAATAGATAAACATGGGGTATTTATATATTATAATCTTGCGAATATTTTATGTTATTAATGAAAACTGTGTATGTGCATGAAAAACCAATTTGAGATTACTGTATCTATTTATCTCCTAAGTCTTTATCACGACTGGAGTTTGTGTATTTATTTTTCCTCTCCTGGCAGTTGATGTAAGACCAGAGACCATTTATGGTTGGATTAAGTTTTGAAGTTATAAAACTGTCTATCAGGTGTTTTTTTGACGTCATACAAATCTCCGATTTTTAAAGGGGACATTTCGAAAATGATTTGTGAAAATCTCTAACGCTAAACGCGCGCTTAAGGAACTAATTACTGAGGTTTTAAACTAAATGTCACAAAGGGGCACAGCGGGGTGTCTCAAGCAACATCATAGAGCCTTAACCTTCCATCAGAACTTGACACATATTCTATGCCATAACACCTCTTTAACATACATCATCTAGGTTAGGCACTTCTAAATCATCATTATCCTCACACCCAAAACAATCATCTCTTAGACAACATATATATCTTTACTTAAAAAAACCATTAAGCATAATAATACAAACCAGGCAGATCATACATAACACAATATCAATCCCAATATTTCCATATCACCAATATAGCACAAAATCAATTCAATAAAGGTAATA
The DNA here is from genome assembly GCA_030762895.1 of Sophora flavescens. Taxonomy (NCBI): domain Eukaryota; kingdom Viridiplantae; phylum Streptophyta; class Magnoliopsida; order Fabales; family Fabaceae; genus Sophora; species Sophora flavescens. The sequence continues at coordinate 31,550,580 of CM061063.1, forward strand.
AAATCAAATCAACCATCAACAATCTAAAATCAACCTAATATCGATAAACCTACAATCCCCGAATCGCCATTGGTTTTTCAGAAAAAGGTTTCCAATGTGATTTTGGTTTTGTCGATTACTTGACTACTAGTAGGGTTTAGGTCGCCCTACACAATTATTATATAATCTACTACTTATCCATTCCGACGATAGGTTGGTTCTTTCCCCCACCTGGGTTATCACCGGACTCCCGAACTCGAAGCTCCTCATTGTCACACCACAAAGTACTAACTCAACCTTTTGTGAAGGTAAGGAGATTAGATGCTCAAAGAGGTATACCACGAACGTCCTTGTTTCCTCCGCGATGGAAGTATAAGGTTATGAACACAAAATCACAAGTTAAAATCAAACAAGAACACTAAACCACAAGGTATAGGTTCGGCCAAGACTAGTTATTAGGGTTAGAGATTCCCGAAAATTATACAACTCATGGATTTATGATCCTTAAGTGTTAGGAGTTCATAAACAATGATCACTTAACAAAGTTGAATTAAAATCCCACTGAGTTATAAACTTAGGGTATTCGGCCAAAGCTAGTAAAATAGGCTAGCATTCACTAAACTTTCCAATCTCTTAGATTAAGCATCCATATGTATTAAGGAGCTCAAAACCATGATCACTTTGGAAAAATAAGAACAAAGTATCCTAGGTCCATAACCTTCTAGGTTCGGCCTTCATATGATTTATAGGTTAGAAATCTTTAAACTTTCCAATATCTTAGACTTAGTATCCAAATATCTTATGGAGCTCAAGTCCATGATCATTTTGGAAAACAATAGAAATTTAAACATTCCAATCTATTAGACTTAGCATCCAAATATCTTACGGAGCTTAAGTCCATGATCATCTTGGAAAAATGAAAGTAATACATCCTAGCTTTAATAATATAGAATAAACAAGTTAGAAATCCTTATACTTTCCAATCTCTTAGACTTAGCATCCAAATATCTTATGGAGCTCAAGTCCATGATCATTTTGGAAAACAATGGAAACTTAAACATTCCAATCTCTTAGACTTAGCATCCAAATATCTTATGGAGCTCAAGTCCATGATCATCTTGGAAAAATGAAAGTAATACATCCTAGCTTTAATAACATAGAATAAACAAGCTAGAAATCCTTAAACTTTCCAATCTCTTAGACTTGGCATCCAAATATCTTATGGAGCTTAAGTCCATGATCATTTTGGAAAAATAAAAACTCACACATCCAAGTACCTAAACACTAAGTTTCGGCCATCATAGGATGATGAGGAAAAATATTCTTTGTTTAACAATAACTCTTAGGTTTAGAATCACAAGGTATTAAGAGTTCTAAATCCACGATCATACTTGGAAAGTTGAAACATAGTATCCTAGACTTACTTATTCATATTTTCAGCCATCATAGGAACAAGCTATCAAAACTTCCAAGATTTATAGATTTAAGATCAATGGATAGTTAGAAACTCAATCACATGATCATATTCCAAAAGTTGAAATAAAAACTTCCTAGGTCACAAATGCAAGCATTCGGACTTCATTGGAAGAGATATGTAAAGATTTTTGTTTTACATAACCTCTTAGTATGTGAAAATATAAGTTAATACAAGACTATAGAAAGTGGTTTCAACTCAAAAGGAGTTTTCTACCATTTTGGAGAGATTTTAGAAGTTTAAAGCATATAAAGAACACATAAAGTAAACTAAGAAATAAAAGATGAAACTTGCAAAAAGATTCATATGAGAGCATTACCCTTAGTATAAGGAAGAACTTTAATGAAGAACTTAAGTAGAAAAGATGAATAAAAACTAAAGCTTTAAGAGCTTGAACTTTTAGAAGAAAGAAGAAGATGAAGGTTTAATGGAGGTTGAAGGAGGAAGATGATGAAGTGAAAATGAAAGGGGTATATATAGAGAGGGGAGAGAGTGGCAGGAAATTGAGGAGAGAGGAATGAGTTTGGAGAGCAAGTTTTGATCTTGTGCCTTGTTTGGTTGAAGAGGAAAGAGAAAAATAGGTTTTTAGAATATAATACGATATATTTCAAAAAGTCCATCATGACCACTTTTTAGGAGGTAGCTTAGGCCATACCTCTAGTGAGTCACCTCACTCCCTCATCTCACCTCAAGCCTTTTATGTCTCCTATTCTGCTCCATTTCGTACCCGGTTGCATTTCTGATCGTAATTCTTCTGACGTTTTCGCCCGAATAAAATATTTTTTTTTTGAACGATAATTTTCAAAATAACCAAAGCTGAAGGAAACATAATAAAAACACTAACTATCTCGTTCACGGGTCAAAATTAGGTTTTATGCACAGTAAACTTGTACCTGCAGTGAAAACGCAGACCGGCTTTCGTCTGAATTTTCAACCGAAAATTTTATCGTAACCATCTACCATAAAGTAGACTATGAATATGATTTTATTTTAATCAAAAACACTTTCTAACTCTCAAATTTAAAATATAATTTAATTATATTTTAACCGGTTGAACAACATAATTAAAATGAGGCTGTTACAACTCATGCATAATGCAATATGTCATCCCAGATGACCTCTAAATGGGTTCTCAGACTCTTTGTATCACTAACAATGTTATAATGTCATGTTTAAGAGCACTATAACTTCATATAACATAATAGAGCATCTCACAGCAACACTATAATATCATATAACATAAAGCATGTCACGACAACACAACAACATCATATAATGTAAAAGAGTATGTCACTGCAACATTATAACATCATATAACACAACAGAGCATGTCACAACAACACGATAACATCATATAACATAACAGAGCATGTCACAACAATACTACCACATCATATAACATAACAAAGCATGTCACGACAACACTATAACATCATATAACATATAAAAACACACCAATCAACCATGAACTCGTACCAATTTCATATATAATCACATAATTCATAGTAATAATCACTTAATTTAATATTAATTTTGTTTTTATACAAAACTCCCAATTTAGAAAATAGGATTTGATCAACTATTGGTTCTTGCATTCAAAACTCTCCAAAAATCATAGTTTAAATTAAAAACTCAGTTCCCCAAATTGTTTGCACCATGGAAGATTGAGAAAATGTTGTTTTTACTCACCTCTTGAAGACCTCCAAATAGCTCTAAGCATTTCATACGACGAATCCTAATGTTTGCCAAGAGTTATCATCATCTTCCTCTTCCTAGACTTCTTCTTCCACGACTCCCTCTTCTTAATCCTTAAATTTCTTCTCTTCTTAGCCATTTGAGTTTCTAGGTGTAATTTGGGTTCAAAAAAGTACCCTAAGAGTGTTAAGATTCTATTTATGGAGCCCCCAATAGCCCAAAATGTATAAAAACGCGTTAAGCCCGCTTACTCTGTATATAGTGCTGTATTTCGAACATATCTTGAGTTATAGACATCTAAAAATTATAAAATTTATATCGTTGGAAAGATAAAAGAATTATCTACAACTTTTATGAATACCACGAAATCTGAAACGGACGTTTAGATGGTTAAAACGGGGATATAAGTTAAAAAGAAAGGTTCTGACGCTGGAACATGAATAATATGTACGAATTTAGTCATAACTTGAGCTACAAGAATCCAATTTGGACAAATTTGGTGTCTTTGGAAAGCTAAGAGACAGAAGTACATTTCTTACGAAGACTTCGAATTTAAACAAGTTCTTTTTGGTTATGAAATATCCATCGGAAGTTAGGTATCTAGTCATAGGAAGTCTATTATGCGAAATTGGGCCTAAAACACTCAAACTATCTATTTAACCTTTTTTGAGTCACTTACGAGATTTTAATCACTTAAAAATTGAAATATAATAATTCTAATAATTTAATTCCTATCAAATTAACTAGTAATCAATTTTTGGGATGTTACATTTCTCCACTCCTTCAAGAAATTTCGTCCTTGAAATTTGCTTACACCCTTTCTTGTTAAAAAACAAAAGATAGACCTGACTGATGACCTGATGCCCAAACCACACTGGAAATTATCTAGCACAACCTCTAAGATAACGTATAAATAATGATGATGGATTTAAACAGGCATGCACAAGTCAAGATCCAAAAATACGATAGCAGATAAAAGTCAAATAAGTAAAATATGACATGCAAATAATTCAATTACAGCACCAAATACAAGATTCTAGGCAACATTTAAAATCTAAGCAATCAAAATAAAATAGAGAAATTTTACATATACACTAACGGTGAACACAAAATAGTAAGCATATTCCTTTGATTTGACTTTAATATTATTTCCTATATATTTTGTACATATTCTTGCCAACTAAAGATGTTCAATATCTAAGAAATTAGTATTTTTATACACAATCAGAATCATATCATTCATCTAAAAAAATATGGTTCATTCTTGAGGATTATTGGAAAACACATTTTGGTAACAATTTTTTTTTCCTCGAAATCAAACCCAATGCAATCACATCAAAAGGTGCCAGAATGAGTAAGGTGTATCATTGGAAGGATTACAATTATGGTTTAGTTCTCATAAAATTGAATCACAACTATTTATTCACACAATGCAACTAGCAAAATATAATTCTTAGAATTTCTTTAAACACGTCAACAATCAAGTCATCATGACATGTAAATACCAAAACAATCGTTCAAACACAAAACGACTACATAAGTTATTTAAAATTTCAAAATCAGAAAGCAAACAAATTGTAGACATCATTTAACTGAAATTTTCTCACATAAAGGATCAACGATCAAAACGTGTAAAAACGCGCTAAACCCGCTTACTCTGCATATGGTGTTTTATTTGGCACATATCTTGATTTATATGTGAGAAATTTTCAAAATTCTTAAACGGTTAAATCTAATTAATGGCGTTTAATTGTCACTACTTGGTCGCATAGCCTAGCGATAGCGACTTCATTGGTTTGATGCCTTGGTCAGTGTTCGAATCTTATGTTCCTCATTTTTGAGGAATATTATGACCGTTATTTAACGTTCTGGAAAAATAAAATAATAATGTGCTATTGTGCAGATTCGAACCTGGCTCTGTAAGGGAAGGGACACATCTGTTGGCCACTAGGCCAACTGATGTCTTGTGACAGTTAATGAACGTTAATATTACTTATGTATCGAATTTTACCGTTTTTGAAACTTTTGAAAAGTTGTTTCCTTTCACCAAGTGACATGAGTTGGTCTATAAATAGAACCATCTGCATGCAGTAATTGACACGAAAAACTCAGAATCTCTCAACCATTATTCACTCCAAGTCACCTTCTTTTCTCCCTTATGCGCAGAGAGAGATAAGGAGACTATTGTTCTGTAAACTGTCATTGTCGATACGCTTGGTTTAGGGTGTGCAAACCAAACCAAGGTTCTCCATTGTATCCTGAAGGGGATTCGCCAGTTACACCTGTTGCATCCAATCTACGAGGAGAGATTGGTGGGGGCGAATCGAACCTAAAGCCTAGTGTCCTCACACGCCTTGGAGATTGCGCATTATCATTATTTTCTTCTTCTTTGTTGCAGATCCATACCCCATTTTCCAACAATCTTTAGGTTCGATTTCTGTAATAATGGCTGCAACGTTGAAGGAGATGACTTCTGAGTTTATGAAACTTGAGAGGTTCGAAGGCGGAAACTTTCATCGTTGGCAAAAGAAGATGCACTTCCTTCTTACAACACTGAAGGTGGCCTATGTGTTGAACACACCAAGACCAGAGGAAAGAGAAGATGAGACCATCAATGAGACTCGTGAGAGGAACAAGTGGGTTAATGATGACTACATTTGCATGGGGCATATTTTGAATGGCATGACCGACTCATTGTTCGATGTGTATCAAAATGCGGGATCCTCCAAAGAACTATGGGAGAAACTTGAGGCAAGATACATGATGGAGGACGCAACAAGAAATTTCTTGTTAGTCGTTTTAATAATTATAAAATGGTTGATGGTATGCCTATCATGGAACAAATGCATGAAATTGAACGTATTCTCAACAACTACAAACAACATAATATGCACATGGATGAAACCATCATTGTCTCCTCAATCATTGACAAACTTCCTCCTTCATGGAAAGACTTTAAAAGAAGTCTTAAACATCGGAAAGATGACATTTCTCTTGAACAATTGGGTAATCACCTTCGTTTAGAAGAAGAGTATCGTAAACAAGATGATACTAAAGAACATTTTGTTCATGAGAAGGTGCATGTAGTAGAGGAAGGGAAATCTGGTAAGTCCTCTAAAAAGAGGAATCGAGATTTTGGAAAATCTCATGAAAACAACAATGAGAATGACTACAAGAAAAAGAAAAAGAAAAATGGTTGTTTCTATTGTGGAAAATCGGGACATTTCAAGAGGAATTGTCGTCTCCTGAAAAAGGAAAAAGAGAAGGAATCTAGTGCAACAAAGGACAATCTTGTTGCGGTCATTTCCGAAATCAACATGATAGAAGATGTTGGATCATGGTGGATTGACTCCGGTGCAACTCGCCATGTGTGTAAGAACAAGGATCTCTTCAAGACAATTAATGAAGAAGATGGAACCGTTCTATATATGGGAAATGCATCAACTGTCCAAGTTAAAGGCAAAGGGACGGTGGAACTAGAATTCACTTCTAGAAAAGTAGTCACTCTTACAGATGTTTATTATGTACCAGATGTTAGGAAGAATTTAATTTCTGTACCGTTACTTAATAAGTACGGGTTCAAATGTGTATTTGAGGGAGACAAGTTTATTCTCTCTAAGGGATGAATGTTTGTAGGAAAGGGATACCTTTGTGAGAATATGTTCAAACTCAATATTATTAATGATAATGGATTTATTTATGCTTATATTGTTGAGTCTTGTAGTTTATGGCATTCTCGTTTAGGACATGTTAATTTTAGGAAAATGGATGAAATGATGAATTCATGTTTAATTCCTAAAACAAGTAGGATTTTGGAAGCATGTACAACTTGTATGCTAACTAAGATAACTAGATTTCCTTTTCCTAGAGTTGAAAGAAGTTCTAAAGTGTTAGATTTAATTCATTTTGATGTATGTGATTTACATGGTTGGCCCACTATAGGTGGTAAAAAATATTTTGTGACATTCATAGATGATTGTACTAGATATTGCTATGTATATTTAATGCATTCAAAGGATGAAGTGTTAGATAAATTTAAGATATTTAAAACAGAAGTAGAACTTCAACATGAAACATTTATTAAATGTTTTAGGAGTGATAGAGGAGGAGAGTTCTATAACCCTAGTTACTTTGAGTCTACTGGAATAATTCACCAAACAACCGCACCTTATTCCCCACAACAAAACGGCATAGCTGAAAGGAAAAATAGGGTATTAGAAGAAATGGTAAGTGCAATGTTATCATATTCTGGTCTAGCAAAGGGTTATTGGGGAGAAGCCTTGTTGACGGCTTGTTATATCTTGAATAGAGTTCCAAACAAAAGGAACAAAATAACCCCATATGAACTTTGGAAAAATAGAAAGCCCAACCTTGACTATTTCAAAGTTTGGGGTTGTAGGGCAATAGTAAAAGTTCCTGAACCAAAAAGAATGAAATTAGGTGAAAGGGGAATTGAATGTGTGTTCCTAGGCTATGCTAAAAATAGCAAAGCATATAGATTCATGGTTATAGAATCTAATGACTCATATCCTGTAAATACAGTAATTGAGTCTAGGGATGCTATCTTTCAAGAAGATAGGTTTAACTCAATTCCAAGTCACAAAAATGATGTTCATAGAAATGCACATAATCTAGAAACCAATGTATTTAATAATGATACTTTAGAGAGTTCAGAACTTAGAAGAAGTCAGAGAGCTAGGAAAGAGAAAACTTATGGACCGGACTTTTTTATGTTCCTTGTTGAAGGAACAAGAGAGTCCATAGACAGTTATGGACCAATATGTTATAATATAGAAAGTGATCCAGAAACATTCGAAGAGGCAATAAAGTCTCAAGATGCCGCTTTCTGGAAGGAAGCTATACAAGAGGAAATAGACTCAATAATGGGGAATAAAACGTGGAAATTAGTAGACCTCCCACCTGGTTCCAAACCTATAAGATGTAAATGGATTTTCAAAAGGAAAATGAAGGTAGATGGAACCATAGATAAGTTTAAGGCAAGACTAGTTGCTAAGGGATTTACACAAAAAGAGGGCATTGACTATTTTGATACATATGCACCTGTGGCAAGAATTGCCTCAATTAGAGTGCTATTGGCACTTGCATCCATCTATAAGTTTGTCATTCATCAAATGGATGTGAAAACAGCATTTCTTAATGGGGAGTTAGATGAAGAGGTGTATATGACACAACCTGAAGGGTTTGTGGTTAATGGTCAAGAAAAGAAGGTGTGTAAATTGAATAAGTCATTGTATGGACTGAAACAAGCTCCTAAACAATGGCATCAAAAGTTTGATCAAGTTGTGCTAGCTAGTGGATATAAAATAAATCAATCTGACAAGTGTATTTATAGTAAATTCCACAATGGAAAAGGCGTTATGATTTGTTTATATGTTGATGATATGTTAATATTTGGTACTGATCTAGATGAGGTGGAAAAAACTAAGAGTTTCCTCTCTAGTAATTTTGATATGAAAGACTTGGGGGAAGCCAATGTGATACTAGGGATTAGAATAATAAGAGATGGTGAGAACATAGGTTTGTCCCAATCTCACTATATAGAAAAGGTGTTAAAGAAATTTAATGAATTTGATTGTCAATCTGTTGTTACTCCCTTTGATCATAACATTAATTTAGTACCAAATAAAGGTTGTCCAGTAGCACAACTTGAATACTCAAAAGTAATTGGATGCTTAATGTATGCCATGACATGTACTAGACCAGATATTGCATATGCTGTAGGGAGACTAAGTAGGTATACAAGTAATCCAAGCAAAGACCATTGGCATGCTGTCCGAAGAGTATTGAAATACTTGAAGGGGACAATAAATTATAGTTTGAACTATAATGGATATCCTTTAGTATTAGAAGGTTATACGGATGCCAGTTGGGTGACTTATACAGAAGATCATGCTTCAACAAGCGGTTGGGTCTTCACATTTGGTGGGGGTGCTATTTCTTGGGGATCCAAGAAACAAACTTGCATTGCTGACTCCACCATGACTGTAGAATTCATAGCATTGGCAGCAGGAAGCAAAGAAGCTGGATGACTTAGAAATTTGATGTATGAGATACCAATTTGGCCAAAGCCAATAGCACCAATATCCATACATTGTGATAGTCAATCAACACTATCAAAGGCTTATAGCCAGGTTTATAATGGAAAGTCCAGGCACATTGGGCTAAGACATAGCTATGTAAAAGATTTGATTACAAATGGAGTAATATTCATAGTCTTTGTGAAAACAGAGAGGAATCTTGCAGATCCTTTGACGAAAGGACTGACAAGGGATATGGTGTTGAAAACATCATTAGGGATGGGACTCAAGCCCATATCTACATGATCACCAATGGTGGAAACCCGACTCACACTTGGGTAGCATCAAGTCTTGAGTTCAATGGGCCAAAGTACACTATGAGAGTGATTGCAAGTACTTGACAAATAGATACATCCCAAGGTTTAAAAGTACTTGGAAACCATAAGGACAATAAAGAAAAGGGTGAGCTTTTGCTCTTAATGGACCTATAGCACATATGTGCTGAGGTGCCCAACTTATGGGGGTGCTTCTGGTAAAGTCCACCTATGTGAGAGTGAAGTGTGGCCGCTTCTTAGAGTTGGGCTTGACTCTGTAAGCTCTCATGAAAGGGATACACGACACATGGCCTTACCAAATGTGTCACACTACCACGTCGTTCAATGGTACCGAGATTTCATGTGTAAGTCATGCACGCTTGTACTAATGAATATTTGGTTCAAAGCTTGTCTACCAAATTATTCGGGGATGAGTGAAACCCATGGCTTACTAAACAAAGGTTCAAATCGCCAAGATACCTTTGTCTGAAAGCATGCGATTTCCGGAATAATGGGATTTGGATTTATTTTGAAAATGGTGGGGGATTGTGAGAAATTTTCAAAATTATTAAACGGTTAAATCTAATTAATGGCGTTTAATTGTCACTACTTGGTTGCATAGCCTAGCGATAGCGACTTCATTGGTTTGGTGCCTTGGTCAGTGTTCGAATCTTATGTTCCTCATTTTTGTTGAATATTATGACCGTTATTTAACGTTCTGGAAAAATAAAATAATAATGTGCTGTTGTGCAGATTCGAACCTGGCTCTGTAAGGGAAGGAACACATCTGTTGGCCACTAGGCCAACTGATGTCTTGTGACAGTTAATGAACGTTAATATTACTTATGTATCGAATTTGACCGTTTTTGAAACTTTTGAAAAGTTGTTTCCTTTCACCAAGTGACATGAGTTGGTCTATAAATAGAACCATCTGCATGCAGTAATTGACACGAAAAACTCAGAATCTCTCAACCATTCTTCACTCCAAATCACCTTCTTTTCTCCCTTATGCGCAGAGAGAGATAAGGAGACTATTGTTCTGTAAACTGCCATTGTCGATACGCTTGGTTTAGGGTGTGCAAACCAAACCAAGGTTCTCCATTGTATCCTGAAGGGGATTCGCCAGTTACACCTGTTGCATCCAATCTACGAGGAGAGATTGGTGGGGGCGAATCGAACCTAAAGCCTAGTGTCCTCACACGCCTTGGAGATTGCGCATTATCATTATTTTCTTCTTCTTTGTTGCAGATCCATACCCCATTTTTCAACATTATAGACATTCAAAAATTATAAATTTTATATCGTTGGAAATATAAAAGAATTGTCTACAATTTTTATGAATACCACAAAATCTGAAACGGACGTTTAGATGGTTAACACAGGGATAGAATTTAAAGAAAAGGTTATAGCACTAGAACATGAATAGTATGTACGAATTTGGTCATAACTTGAGTTACAAGAATCCAATTTGGACGAATTTGGTGCCTATGCAAAGCTAAGAGATAGAGCTACATTTCTTATGAAGACCTAGAATTCAAACAAGTTCTCTTTGGTTATGAAATATCCATCGAAAGTTAGGTATCTAGTCATCGGAAGTTGGACCTAAAACACTCAAACTATCTATTTAACCTTTTTTGAGTCACTTACGGGATTTTAATCACTTCAAAGTTGAAATATAATAACTATAATAATTTAATTCCTATCAAATAAACTAGTAGTCAATTTTTGAGATGTTACAACTAAAGTTACTACCCACGCGGGTATGGGTTCAGGTACGGATAATTTTTTGAAACGTGGGTATGGGGATGGGTACTATAGTACCCTACCCAAACCCTACCCATTACCATCCCTACCCGCCCCCTCCCCCTCCCACTCCCAAACTTCTCATTTTCTCCTTTAAGAACTCACCATCAGTAGGGGTTTAGATAGCTCAAGTGGTTTGAGCTAAGGATATAATGAGTTGGAGGAGTAGGAGGTCAAATGTTCAAACATTAATAAAGGAAAAAAATTAATATAACAACTAACTACTAATATTCGTCTGTAAAATAATAATAATAAAAAAAAAACCATTAGCACAGCAGCACATTTTTTTTGTTGATTTTATCAGATTTTTGTTTGATAGATGATTAAATTATTATAGAAGCAACTTTTTATTTTTATTATATTTTTATTTATTAGTTAATTAAATTATTTCGCTATCAGCCCAATATTATATATAAAAAATTGTTTATTTGAATGTATCACATATGAGTTAATTTTGTCGTTTCAGAGTTTTTTTTTTCAATGTACCCTTCATGTGAGGAACAAATCTCTATGGTTAGGTGTCTAGGCAAGGACTCTCAACACTGTTTTTGTTTTTCTTTTCATATATATGAATACAACGATTGATACCATTTGTAAGATCCCTGGTGCCGGCGAGGGCGGGAAGTGGTCGTCGGTGCAAGAAGGCACGGACAAGGAGCGGCTCCTGACAGGCTTCTAGGCGGAGGGACATATGAATGAACCGATTACACACCCGAATGAGAGGGATCATGAGACTGTGTAGGTATGAGACTATACAGTTGAGGATGACTTATATGAATTGATTGGTACTACCTATACCAACAAGATGCATCTTCTTTTCGGGAGCCAATCACTTAAGAAGTCCACAGTTAAGCATGCTTGACTTTGAGCAATTCTGGGATGGGTGACCTCCTAGAAAGTTTTTTCGGGAAGCGTGTGAGTGAGGACAAAACATGCCGAAAAGAGCCATGTTGGTCTGTAGGGACAGTCGTCAATCCATAGAGCAGACATAAATGTATATACTTAAGGCAATCAAGCACCTCCACCTTAAACCAACACATATTGATTGAATTCTATTTTGACATTTAACTTTATTTAAATTTGCTGCATAGAAAATTTGTTTACGACAACGTTGAAAATTCTCCATTTTAGCCATTCATCTTATTAGTGATTTCCTTAGTTCCAATAACATTCTCATTTAAATTTTTTCACTCCTGATACTTTTAAATTTCTATTTGTGTATTAAATTAAGATTACGTTTTCTAAAAGAAATACCAAGACTTATTATACATTATTTGTAAAATATTTTATTTAAATTTATATAATATATTATTTTCTTTCTCTGATATTCTTTTGCATTACAAGAAATGAAATGTTAATTATCTATAAGCAAATGTACAAGTAAAACATGTATTCTACTAAGGCCTAGGGAAAAGGCTCCTTTAAAATAAATTCGTTTTATGATAAGTAAATAAAGTGATATCCATCATTGATTTAATAATATATACATAAAAATATCAAATCATTAAATAATCTAAATTTAAATATAGCTTCCTTTTGTAAAAGCCGTGTTGAAGTGGGTCGAACCTGCTGAATTGAGGTCCAATGAGCATTAATTAACTAATCTAGTACAACGAAGCTTATGAAAGGAATGCTCCAAGGGCCCATTACAGACCAATTCAAGTTCTCAGTTCTCAGTTCTCAGTTCTCACCCATTTAAAAGGGAAAATGGGAAACCGTTGGGGACCTTGCCTGTGCCTGGCCTCTTTCCATGTCCTTGATGAAGACTCCTGTGGATTAGGATCTTTGCTACCAGAGTAATGATATTTGGGAGTTGTCTAACACCGTATATGTATAGGGTATAACATTTATGGTGTGTTTGGATGAAAGAATTTAAGAAGGTATTATATTTTACATTGATGGATTCTAATTATCTATAAAAATACATCATCCTCTTAAATTCCCTCATCCAAACACACCATTAAAATAATATTTTACTCTCACTCTTCCTTTATTTCATTGGCCAAAACATCTTTCAAACCTATACATATACGGTGTTGGACAACTTTGTTCAAATATCATTACTCTTGCTACCACTTGGTTGACAGAAATTAGTATGTACTTTATCACAGGGTGAAACCATTGTCCACTACTAGGATGGACTTTGAGCAAAAAATAATAAGATTTTATGACAATGTAACCTAAAATTTCCAGTATAGCATGTAAAGTGTAAACCAAACAAGTCCTAAAATAACCCGAGTGAACCCAGCAAAGCTGTCAATACTTATAAGCCTTCGGAATATCTACTAGGTTGGTATTTGATTAAATCACAACTTGCCAGCCTCCAAAACCCTATGCCACACCAAAAGCAACTGAAAGGTGGCTAAAGGGAGGTTGTGTCACAATCACATTAAGGAGGCATAATAATGGCCTTAACATGGATCATGGACCATGGTGGTGGTCATGGAGAAAAGGAATAACAAGAGGTAGGGTCAAAATGAATGAAAGAGCTTCGGCTTCTCATCCATTGGACCGAAAATAAAAGCTCATATGTCAGTGGAATATTTGCATGGTCTGTTTAGTCTAAAACCAGCTATAACTTGCAACAAATCTAAATCTCACCCAACATATTGCTTATTTATATTTACATCATTCGATTTGGTTGTATTTCAATGATTCTTTTATTTATATTTCACACCCACTTTATTTTAAGATATAAATGTAAAAAAAAAAACAATTAAACACTCTTTAATTATATATTTAAGAATTCAAAAATAGCATTTGCGTACCTAAAAGTGACTGGTCATAGTGATTGTGAATTATACTCACGTGCGAACATTATCTATAAGATCGGATATTTGAATCCTAGAATCATCATTTTACAAGGGTTTTACTTAACAATCATCATTTAAGCCACTTTCCACATTAATGGTGAAATTCCGAAAAGTTCACCAAATGAAGTTTTCTCTTACTTTTGTTATTTTTTTTTTATAAGAACGGCTGCTTTAAAAGAAATTGTTCTTACCCGTAGACATCATGTCATTGTACTCTAAATATACAACTTAATAAGAACAAAATCTTATTTTTAAGATTTACTTAAGTGACTACCATTGGAGTTTTCTCTTAAGAGTTCTACGCAATAAACAAACTTCTAAAAACTTACCAATTAACAATTTAAGATGACCAAATATAAAAGTAATCCTTATATTTATGCATTTATGCATTAAATAAAATTTACCACTTTTTTACCCGAGTTCAATTGGTATACACTGTTAGTGTAAAATTTTTTACACTATCAATCAATCATAAATCATGGTATAGATGACTTTTAAAATAGTTAGGACAAGAGTCAATGATTTTTAATGAGGTGTCAATTTCTGATTGGTTGACAGTGTAAAATATCTTTACACTATCAGTGCATACCAATTAAATCCTTTTTATATTTCAAATATAAAGTTAGTATTTTTTTTTCCTCAAGATTCTTGTCATTTAAAAGTCACTTTAGTTCAGTAAATCAAAAAAAAAAAAAATCACTTTAGTTCAACTAAATTAACTTTCAGATAAGAAGACTTATTTAATAAGACAAAACCTTTATGATGTTTAATTTTTTCATTTAATTACAAGATTCAAATTTTGGACATTGCTTAATATAATCCTTGGTTTTTTTTGTCAAAAATATATATATAATCCTTGGTTCAAAGCAAAGGATAAAAAGGGATTGAAGAAATTTGAACATAAAGGGAAGGAAATTCACAAATATCTTTGGTCAATTTTTTTTTCTCTTCCCTACAACCTCCAACTTTTGGAGGGAAAGGGGTAAGGGGTGGATTTGATCCTTTTATTTTCCCTTTCTTCTCCTTCAAAATTTTGAATTTTATTAAAATTATTTTTCTCCTTTCTATTAAAATTGAAAATGGTTGTTACATGTAGGGACCAAATTGAAAATGATTACCATGTGTAGGGACCGAATTCAATCTTTTTTGTTCAATTAGTTTCCACACGTGACAATCATTTTCAATTTGATACCTATACTTATAACATCCCTGACTGCTCTATGGATTGACGATTGTCCCCACAGACCAACACGTGTCTTCCCGGGAGGTCACCCATCCCATAATTGCTCCAAGTCAAGCATGATTAACTGTGGAGTTCTTAAGTGATTGGCTACCGAAAAGAAGATGCATCTTGTTAGTATAGGTAGTACCAATCAATTCATATAAGTCATCATCAACTGTATAGTCTCATACCTACACAGCCTCAAGATCCCTTTCATTCTGGTGTAATCGGATCATTCATGTGTCCCCCCGCCTAAAAGTCTGCCAGGAGCCGCTCCTTGTTCGTGCCTTCTTGCACCGGCAACACTCCCTGCCCTCGTCGGCCCAGGGTGTCACATGCCCACCAGCTTCTGCTTGGTTCGTCCCCGAACCACACCGTACTGGGAGAGGTGCCGCTCTGATACCATTTGTAACATCCCTGACTGCTATATGGATTGACGACTATCCCCATAGAACAACACGTGTCTTTTCAGCGTGCTTTGTCCTCACTCACGTGCTTCCTGGGAAAACTTCTCAGGAGGTCACCCATCCCATAATTGCTCCAAGTCAAGCACGTTTAACTGTGGAGTTCTTAAGTGATGGGCTACCGAAAAGAAGATGCATCTTGTTAGTATAGGTAGTACCAATCAATTCATATAAGTCATCATCAACTGTATAGTCCCATACCTACACAGTCTCAGGATCCTTCTCATTCGGTGTGTAATCGGATCATTCATGTGTCACTCCGCCTAGAAGCCTGCCAGGGACTAAATTGAAAATGATTACCATATGTAGGGACCGAATTCAATTTTTTTTGTTCAATTAGTTCCCACACGTGACAATCATTTTCAATTTGATACCTATACTTATAACATCCCTGACTGCTTTATGGATTGACGACTGTCCCCACAGACCAACACGTGTCTTCCCGGGAGGTCACCCATCCCAGAATTGCTCCAAGTCAAGCATGATTAACTGTGGAGTTCTTAAGTGATGGGCTACCGAAAAGAAGATGCATCTTGTTAGTATAGGTAGTACCAATCAATTCATATAAGTCATCATCAACTGTATAGTCTCATACCTACACAGTCTCAGGATCCCTTTCATTCTAGTGTGTAATCGGATCATTCATGTGTCCCCCCTCCTAGAAGTCTGCCAGGAGCCGCTCCTTGTTCGTGCCTTCTTGCACCGGCAACACTCCCTGCCCTCGTCGGCCCAGGGTGTCACATGCCCACCAGCTTCTGCTTGGTTCGTCCCCGAACCACACCGTACTGGGAGAGGTGCCGCTCTGATACCATTTGTAACATCCCTGACTGCTATATGGATTGACGACTATCCCCACAGAACAACACATGTCTTTTCAGCGTGCTTTGTCCTCACTCACGTGCTTCCTGGGAAAACTTCCCAGGAGGTCACCCATCCCATAATTGCTCCAAGTCAAGCACGTTTAACTGTGGAGTTCTTAAGTGATGGGCTACCGAAAAGAAGATGCATCTTGTTAGTATAGGTAGTACCAATCAATTCATATAAGTCATCATCAACTGTATAGTCCCATACCTACACAGTCTCAGGATCCTTCTCATTCCGGTGTGTAATCGGATCATTCATGTGTCACTCCGCCTAGAAGCCTGCCAGGGACTAAATTGAAAATGATTACCATGTGTAGGGACCGAATTCAATTTTTTTTGTTCAATTAGTTCCCACACGTGACAATCATTTTCAATTTGATACCTATACTTATAACATCCCTGACTGCTCTATGGATTGACGACTGTCCCCACAGACCAACACGTGTCTTCCCGGGAGGTCACCCATCCCAGAATTGCTCCAAGTCAAGCATGATTAACCGTGGAGTTCTTAAGTGATGGGCTACCGAAAAGAAGATGCATCTTGTTAGTATAGGTAGTACCAATCAATTCATATAAGTCATCATCAACTGTATAGTCTCATACCTACACAGTCTCAGGATCCCTTTCATTCTAGTGTGTAATCGGATCATTCATGTGTCCCCCCTCCTAGAAGTCTGCCAGGAGCCGCTCCTTGTTCGTGCCTTCTTGCACCGGCAACACTCCCTGCCCTCGTCGGCCCAGGGTGTCACATGCCCACCAGCTTCCGCTTGGTTCGTCGAACCACACCGTACTGGGAGAGGTGCCGCTCTGATACCATTTGTAACATCCCTGACTGCTCTATGGATTGACGACTATCCCCACAGAACAACACATGTCTTTTCAGCGTGCTTTGTCCTCACTCACGTGCTTCCTGGGAAAACTTCCCAGGAGGTCACCCATCCCATAATTGCTCCAAGTCAAGCACGTTTAACTGTGGAGTTCTTAAGTGATGGGCTACCGAAAAGAAGATGCATCTTGTTAGTATAGGTAGTACCAATCAATTCATATAAGTCATCCTCAACTGTATAGTCCCATACCTACACAGTCTCAGGATCCCTCTCATTCCGGTGTGTAATCGGATCATTCATGTGTCCCTCCGCCTAGAACCCTGCCAGGGACCAAATTGAAAATGATTACCATGTGGAGGGACCGAATTCAACTTTTTTTGTTCAATTAGTTCCCACATGTGACAATCATTTTCAATTTGATACTTATACTTATAACATCCCTGACTGCTCTATGGATTGACGAGGGTCCCCACAGACCAACACGTGTCTTCCCGGGAGGTCACCCATCCCATAATTGCTCCAAGTCAAGCATGATTAACTGTGGAGTTCTTAAGTGATGGGCTACCGAAAAGAAGATGCATCTTGTTAGTATAGGTAGTACCAATCAATTCATATAAGTCATCATCAACTGTATAGTCTCATACCTACACAGTCTCAGGATCCCTTTCATTCTAGTGTGTAATTGGATCATTCATGTGTCCCCCCGCCTAGAAGTCTGCCAGGAGCCGCTCCTTGTTCGTGCCTTCTTGCACCGGCAACACTCCCTGCCCTCGTCGGCCCAGGGTATCACATGCCCACCAGCTTCCGCTTGGTTCGTCCCCGAACCACACCGTACTGGGAGAGGTGCCGCTCTGATACCATTTGTAACATCCCTGACTGCTCTATGGATTGACGACTATCCCCACAGAACAACACATGTCTTTTCAACGTGCTTTGTCCTCACTCACGTGCTTCCTGGGAAAACTTCCCAGGAGGTCACCCATCCCATAATTGCTCCAAGTCAAGCACATTTAACCGTGGAGTTCTTAAGTGATGGGCTACCGAAAAGAAGATGCATCTTGTTAGTATAGGTAGTACCAATCAATTCATATAAGTCATCCTCAACTGTATAGTCCCATACCTACACAGTCTCAGGATCCCTCTCATTCCGGTGTATAATCGGATCATTCATGTGTCCCTCCGCCTAGAACCCTGCCAGGAGCCACTATTTGTCCGTGCCTTCTTGCACCGGCAATCACTCCTCGCTCTCGTTGGCCCCGAGTGTCACATAATACCACTCTGTAACACCCCCTTGGGTATTACTTTGTAACACTTGCAAAAATAAATTAAAAAGAATTTTGTTGGTTGCTTTCGAAAAATTGATTTATTTTAAGTCGGAAAATCTGGGTATAAAAAATTTTCTTCCCGATACTTCGGAAGATTGTGTACACATAACAAAAACATTACGTTCACACTATACTACACAACACTCATACATAAGTTTTATTTATAAACGAACCTTCCACAATGCCCCAAAATCTTTTCTTATAAACGATATGAAAACTATACTAGGTTTTCAAAACACCTACACAGACTTTCTCAAAAACATACCACCCACAGAAAATCCTAAGCTGGTTGCTCTACAAAACATTCACTAATAAGACCTCATGATCATCCCTATGATCACACCTCTTTCTGCAATCTGTACTCAAGTCTCCAAGTGACTTAAGGAACTCTTGTGCAACATCTGCACTCGTGTACCGAGGTACAACAGCAAACCCAGAAGAATATATATATATATATATATATATATATATATATATATATATATACATACTATATGCAAGGGTGAGTTACAATATATGGATTTTAAAACGATAACCATATGCATGACACATAAATAACATTTAACATGTATATTCAACAATAAACAATTTATTTATCAAAGGGTTTCATACCCGACAATCTTCGTTGTTTTAAAAACCATGACACTTCAATATTCATCAACTAACTTTTGTACCTAATCTCCGGAGCTTCAAACACCAAATAAATGAGTTGATCAGGCTCTCGTTGCGAAATAAGGCAGGTTTTAATCGCTGCCAGATAAGGCAGGTTTTAAATTAACCATAACACTGTCCAAAACGAGGCACAGTGGTTACTATGCATAGTATATGGTTTCGTGGTCATTTGTCCATCAAGGCACAGTGATGCAAACTTCATGAATACTTGCCATCAAGAATTCAAGTCCTATGCAGAGGCATGTCTGCCCAAAAATGCATGTCAAACGTTTTGTTCACGTCATTTTTTTTGTGTTCATTCTTTCCTTGTCGAGGCTTAAAGGCTCACGACCAATCCAAAGTTTAATCCATCATCCAATAAAACAGACTCCAAGTCAATATGTGCAAATTAATCCATCATTCCAATAAAACAGACTCCAAGTCAAAATGTGCAAATCATGAAATCTAGATCGATGCACCAGTCTTAGATACGTAGATTTTAGCGCACAAAAATCAATACCCGTTTTATAGGACATCTAGTCCATAACTTCACCGTTGGGACATACCGTCCACACCGTTTAACACTAGAACCCCGACGTCTTGGCATCTAGGTCAGTTTTTCATCTTTAAAACCATTTTCGCTTTGTGAAACACAAAACCAAAGCAAAAGTTTCCCAACTTAACCAAGTTGTCAGAAATAACACCGTTGTTTACGGAAAATCTTTTTACGTTGGAAATTCGTTTTATAAAATCGTCAAAATCACTTAAATCTCATTTTCTTTCAAAAATCTATATTTTGAACCGAACATATTGCTTTGAGACCAATTCTCTATTTTAACTAATATTACTGTGTTTAATAGTACTTCCGTAAATATTGTCGGAATTGTCCGACGTTTGACGTTTTAAAAACGTTTTAAGTCCAAAATATGACTTTTATAGTAAATTAATTTTTCCAACACCATAATAAAATTATTTTTGAAACATATTTTCTTAAAATAACATTTTCTAATATTGAGAACTTTCTTACGTATAAATTAGCTGTACTAAAATATTTTCACGGTTACGTCCTCAATGTGACTCATAAAACACTCTTACGCCATTAAATTATTAAAATAATATTATTTTTCACTATTATCCATTTTTAACCAATCAAATAATTAAGTAATACTATATTACTATTTTCCATCAATTCAAAACTCATTTTTTTTTCATAAAAAGCTTTTTAACGCTTTAAATATTGTAATTAATTGAGCACTGACCACCGTCAGACTTTACAATCCACAATCAACATCAATAACAGTCTCATGCCAATAATATAGCAAATAACAATTAATGACCTATAGCAAAATATAATAACAATTAAATGCAGATAATTTTAAAAGCAGTTATTTCGAACTACGTAAAATAACAAATTCATCCAAATAAATCATACAGACCACAAACAAATTACATACAGCTATCGGAAAAATCCCTCAGGTACTCCCCATACCTTTGAAGTTTCTGATTCCTTTCTCGAAGTACTTTTTGATTTGATTCCGGCTTCCTCCACACAACTCTATCAATCAAACAATCACTTAATCCTTCACAAAAAATCACAACACAATCAACAACACAAAACAAATAAAATCACCTAATTCTTAAGGCTAGGTTCGGCCATGAGGAGATTAACTTGGCTAAACATGATAAAATTTTGCAAGCTTTTGGATTAAGGATCCTTAAGCAAGATTAAGACATAAACAACGCTTACTTAACAAAAATTGAATCAAAACCATCTTAACTACAAAGTTAAGATTTTAGGCCATGACACAAAATATGGCTAGAGATTTTTAATAAAATTGCATACTCCTAGATCTATGATCCTAGAGCGTCCTAGAGTTTAGGAAAATGGTCTTAAGTTAAAAATAAAATCAAAACATCTTAAACCCTAACAAACTCATTTTCGGCCATTAGTAGAAAATTAGGCTAGAAATTTTAGTTTGATTCAATTATCATGGATTCAATACATACATGATTCAATTATCACAATTGGGGTTTGGGCCGTGGAATTAGGGGGGTAAATGGGTCCAAAGTATAAATTTTTAGGGACAAAAGTGTAATCTTATACAATGACATTTTTGTGATTAAAACCAACATTAAGGACATTATGGTAAAATCCTCCAAAAGCCATCATTGTACTTGTGAGTCACCTATATGACTCACCTTTATGAGTGACTCATTGTCTTCATCCATTGGGTGTCGGATTTTATCGTTCTTGACTCCGTCGATTACCCGATTTAGGGTTTTACGCCGGAATCACGTATAATAACCTATTTATTTTGAAATTTTTTAAAATAACCTATATCGTTGGAAATGAGATATAAAATATATTTATTTCGTTCTCGGGTCAAAATTAGGTTTTCTGATCAGTAAAATCTAACTATCAGTGAAAACGCAGACCGGGTTCCGTCTGAATTTTCAACAAAAAATTTAACCGTATACTTATAAAAATAAGTATAATATGACTTTGGTTTTCTCAAAATCATTTTCTGAATTTCAGATAAAAATATAAACGTTTATTTATATTTATACCGATTTTAGAAGCAGAAAAATTGGGATGTTACAATACTTTAACTCCTACAAACGATGTTATAACACCATTCAACGTGAGAACCAAAATTCAAAATTATTGGCACATGCAGGGATTGATTTGAATTTTTTTTTATGTATAAGGACTAATTGAAAATTAGTGTCACGTATAGGGACCAAATGATTAGTTTAGCCATATATATATATATATATATATATATATATATATATATATATATATGAGAGATTCAATTACAATTTTTTAGTTTTAATTATTGAGTTGGTCCCTGAACTATTTGAGAATTTTCAAGTAAGTCCTTGAAAAAAAAGTTTCTAATTAGGTCTCTGAAGTTATATAAAATTTTCATTTGGATCCTTGATCTAAAAAGTTTTTAATTGAGTCCCTGAACTTATATAAAATTTTTAATTGAGTCCCTAAAGTAAAAAAGGCGACTATATAAAATAAATAATAATAAAATGATAGATGATGAAATTTAGAAGAAAAAATATTGTTTGATATAATAAAAAAATGACAAAAGATTAATATGAGAGAAAAAACTCATTATTTATAATAATAATAATAAAATAAAAAATAAAACTTATTGAAAAAAGTTATTGTTATCATAATAATTAAATAAAAATAGATAAATTTGAGTGAAAAAATTTAGTTATTGAAATAATAATAATAAAATAATGAAATATGAAATTGTACTAAAGTATTCATGTTTTATAACAAAATATTAAAATATTAAATTGATAAATCTCAATTAAAAAATATAAATTTTTAAATAGAAATATATATTTTTTAGATTCAGAGTCTTGATTATAAATATTTAAAATATAGGGACGTAATTAAAAATTGGAAAATAGTTTAAGGACCTGCACTTTAATCGAAAATAAAATCCCGAAATAGCGAACCCCAGTCTGTTACCGTTTTTTCGCCCAAATCAAGTAAACATCTCCTCCCTCGGCCGCAGCTCCAAAATATTCCATTTTTGTTCTCTCTCTCTTTATCTCCCCGATCCCAATTATACCCTCTCGATTCTTTTTTCATCGCCACCCCTAATTGTTTCACTCAATTGAAATCGATTCCTCCAATCTCGAATCTAGACTTTTTCGAATCGTTCTCCCAATTCCTTCTCTGCGATTGAATTTCACGAATTAGGGTTTCCGAGTCTCCCTCTATTCGTGCCGCAATTTCAATTTTTTAGAGCTTGGGGTGACAGGGTTCTATCAGGTTGTCAATCTATCTCCCAAATCTGTGAACATTTTTCTTTTATCATAATCATGTTTTTGAAAAATACCTGTGTAAATGCATCTGTCATTTTCTTTTATGCTTACGGCTACTGAACATGCAAATTTGTCGTTTTTATCTCCCCATTATTGACCCTTTTTGAATTTTTTATTAATGGGTAATTTTTTTTCTCCCTTTTAATAGAAAAGGTCAACGAACTCTTGGTGGGTGAGTTGTGGGCTAAGCCTGCAACGATTGTTATAAACTGGAGTTATCACAATGTTGGGTGTGAAACGTAGTGGGTTTAACATCTCTAGCCGTTTTCTACACCTAGCTGAATGGCACCCATTAGAATAGCAACGTTGAGTAGGGCTTGAAGCCCTTTTTACCTTCCTCTGAAAATCAGGTAAGAACTTTCCCTTTTAAGCATTTCAGCCATTTGATGATAAGATTATTGAATTTGAAGACCTGATTTTTCATTGTTGTTGATGGGCATAACAAAATGTTATTTTTGCAGATTTTCAATTTTTTAGGCTGAGTGACATATCAACCACGTTTTAGGTCCAAGCTCTAAATGTTCAATAAGACTAGTTCTTTTGCCAAAGCCATGGGCTGTTGTAATTGCTTCGGGTTCATCAGGAGACCAAGACGCCAAAGGGCTGCTAAGCCTGGCATCCCCAATAATCTCTCTCAGGAGCTGTTGTTGGATGATGACATCGAAGATGATGATCATTCTTATAATGACAGTGGTACTAACACCACTAGTGGAGACGATAGTGAGGTGCAAACTCGTCCCAAACGATCAGAGGATATTCTGCATTTTAAAGCAGAGAATGACATGATTTGTAGGCAGTTTCCTGTTAAGGAGACTCACGAAGTTGTTCGCACGGAGGTAATTGTTTTGTGGGCTTTGTAGTTTTTTCTCAATTTGCTTTAAGGGTGATTTGATGTCTAGCAAAACATCAAAACTAGGTGGGATAGCGATACAAGTGAATGATCTTGAGTGAAGTATTGGTGAAAACTGCTGACATCATGTTTTGAGTTATTGAGTAGTCTATGGTTTCCAGACCCTTACTCTCTTTATAGTATGGCATTTTTACCATGAGCTGCAACATAAACCCATAATATTTGTTTTATATAAATACAAAGAACCTTTTTTTCACTTTTTTTATGAAATGCTACCTGTTAAAGAAGTTTGGGGGTTAGTTTTTAATATCCCTTTTACACCGTTTTTTAGTGATTCGACATGAAGCTGAGACTGATCATTGATGTATCTGGGTCATTGTTTTTTTTTTCCTTCTCAGAACAATTTTTGTGTTGTTCTCCAATTCTTCACTTGTAAACCATAATTTACCAGAGTTTGTATGAATTGTATATCATGTATATAAGTTTATTTTGTGTTTTTTCTATTCATAATATTAATTTCACTGTGTCTATTTCCATCTGAATGGTTATCTGTATTCAGGAAACTTCTCTATTGTATGCTTATATTTTCTGTCAGAAACTTTTTTCAAAATTTCATTGCGCTTTCAGGATGAAAACGGGAATAAGATGATAAATGAGTATATTCGTGAATGCAAGATTGGTTCCGGTAGCTATGGGAAAGTGGTAAGAGTGGCATTCATTGTACTATCTTGTCTCTCTTAATGAAAACAGTTCTCCTGAGTCTCTTTCCTTAAATGCATCACAGGCCCTCTATCGAAGCTCTGTCGATGGAAATCATTATGCAATAAAGGTAAGTACACTTTTTGGTGTGGGTAGGTAGATAACTGCATAATATTATAAACCATACGGGCATAGTTTTTGTTACAGGGCTGTAATGAGTAATGCGTTATAATAGTTGTCAAGATAAAGGTGCAATTGGTCATTTATTGAACTGAAAATATTTTGAACTGCAGGCCTTTCACAAGTCTCATTTACTGAAGCTTCGAGTTGCACCCTCAGAAACTGCCATGACTGATGTTCTACGTGAGGTATATTTCTTTTGTATATCTCCAGCTTTTTCTTAATCAGCTGGAAATGTGATTAAATGTGAATATATCAAATTATGTTAAATACATAATTTATTCCCTAGCGCCTGCCACATTATGTTTACTCTTGTGGCTTCTACATTTATCCGTGATTCTGTTTACATAATGACATCCATTTAGGCCACTTTTAGAAGGTAGAAACATTTTTTCTTTTGACAACTTTGCGCATTCCATTCTCTTTTTAAAAGAATAAATGTTTGCCAAGGTTTTGCATCTTATTTTGTCTCCTGGTTTGTGCATTTATGATATATTACATTTTCTAACTTGATTGTTTTAGCTGTTGTGCTACTGTCCCTGCAGTTGGTTAAAGACATGAATACTTTCGTTTCAGGTACTCATTATGAAAATGCTGGAACATCCTAATATAGTCAATCTCATTGAGGTGATTGATGACCCAGAGTCGGATCACTTCTACATGGGTACTGATGACTAGTTTCTTCTTGGTTTTGCTGTTTAATGATTAACTGCCACTCCTGAAATTTCTGTTGGTGTATCTGAGCCATAGCCCTTAACTTTAAGTGAATAAGGATCATTTTGTAGTCCTATGCTTGACTGCTGATTTTTTCTTATACAGTACTTGAATATGTGGAAGACAAATGGGTTTGTCAGGGTTCAGGTCCTGCTTGTGGCTTAGGCGAAGAGATTGCTAGGAGATACTTGCGTGATATAGTTTCTGGATTAAGATATCTCCACGCGCATGTAATATTTCTCAACCAATCTTTGGGATTTTGACTTAGACTCTTTCTCTCTCTCTCTGGAGACACACTATTGGGAAAAACCCAAGTCTCACATTGACTAGAGATAGTATCTAATAAGAACTTATAAATAGTGGGTAATCCTTATCCTATGAGCAAGCTTTTGGGATTGAGTTAGGCCCAAAATCTAATATGGTATCAGAGCTATCCTAGATCCATTGTTGGGTCACCCACCATGTTATCCACGCACCAAGCCCAATAGTGCTGGGCGTGAGGGGGTGTATTGGGAAAAACCCAAGTCCCACATTGACTAGAGATAGTATCTAATAAGAGCTTATAAGTAGTGGGTAATCCTCATCCTATGAGCTAGCTTTTGAGATTGAGTTAGGCCCAAAATCTAATACACACACTTTTTTTGTGTGTGCATATTAATGGAAATATATGATATTAGATATGATATGCATGCTAAACAAAATGGAAAAAACTTGTAAAGCGGCATATCATATCTTAGATGCTCACTCTTATTCATGAATATGCTTTGGAGTTTGAAATAATTTGACCGTGTTACTGTGATGATTATTTGTTCTTTTTATTTGAAAAGCAGAATATAGTACATGGGGATATTAAACCTGATAATCTGTTGATTACTCGTCACGGTACAGTAAAGATAGGGGATTTCAGTGTCAGCCAGGCTTTTGAGGTAATGTACTGAGCTCAAATGTAAATCTGATTACTTGAAAGATATGAAAGCTGATGAGTTTACTGGAACACGGGACACCCTTTTTCTTTGTGAAAAGTGAAATATCATTGCAAACCATGGATGAAAATTGAAATATGATTACTTGAAAGATATGTAAGCTGATTAATTCCACTCTGTCAATAGTCAATACTTCACTTGAAATTAAAGTCAATGACTCAATTAGTAGAAGCATTTTCTGCTTTCTGATTTTCTTTCATTGTGCTATGTCATGGTTCATTATCCAAGATGCTAACATGGGATTAGATTCTGATTATTGCATTAATGACCCAAGGGAAGAGGGAGGCTCCTTGTAAGTCGCCCTACCCACCCTAACCTTGCTTGTTTGCAAGAGGAGCTACCCCTCCCCGCTCTCCTTCCCCTCTTGATCTTTGCAAATTTATGTGATTTGACTCTACTCTTGCAAAGACCTTGGTCGTAAACTCAGTAATTTTGACCTTATATTTTCCTTTGAGCAAAGATATTACAAGTTATCATGAAAGATTGTAGCTAATTTGAGGGCAACTGGGCAACTGTCATGAGCTAGGATTTTATGATTCCCCCCCTGAAAATGTATAATGTATCATATATTTTTGCCTAATTATTGTTTTTGACTTGACCACATGCACACTTATTGATAGAGATGGTGGTGACATTACGAGAGCATTAGGATATTCCTAGGAACTAATGTGGAGCCCATAATTGGTTCAATTTGCAGGATGATAATGATGAGCTTCGTCGATCACCTGGCACTCCTGTTTTCACTGCTCCAGAATGTATTTTAGGTACAATCTATTTTCAAGCTTGTAAGATACTTTTGCTGTTTGGAGGTCCATGTTCTCACTGGTGTTTTGTACCTGTTGATGTTTCAGGTCTTACCTATCATGGTAAAGCTGCTGACACATGGGCAGTAGGAATTACTTTATACTGTATGATATTGGGTGAATACCCTTTTCTTGGAGACACACTTCAAGATACATATGACAGAGTAAGATACACACACAAACACAGATGCATACATATGTATTACCTTTTTTCTCTCTGATATTATACTTAGTTCTCCATGTTACTTGTTTTAAGCCTATAACACAAATCTCAGCATACTGTTTTCTTCCTGATCCAGATAGTCAATAATCCTATAGTACTCCCAAATGATATGAACCCGCAGTTAAAGAACTTAATAGAAGGACTACTTTTCAAAGGTATACGACATTCATCATTTTTGTCTTATCCCACTTAAAGGAACATGACTGTATATTCTTTGTTAATTGTAATGATGACATTCAATATCTATGGTTGTATTTTGCAGACCCAAGACTAAGGATGACATTGGGTGATGTTGCGGAGCATAGCTGGATTATTGGAGATGATGGGCCAATTCCTGAGTACCTGTGTTGGTGCAAAAGGAAGAGCTTGTTGGAAAGAGAAGACATTGATGAGAGCAATATGTTTCCTTGACCTATTCTGACTAAAGTTATCCCTAGATTGGATTTGTTTATACATAGTGGAAAAGCCCAGATATTATTTTTCCCGTTTTGACTCTTGGCTGGTATGTTATGATTATAGAGCTAGTATTGAAGGAATCTTTGAATTCAAGAAAATATGGCTCATGCAGTCGACATGATGAGCAGAAAATGGAGGTTTATTTTGTGTGAAAGAATTTGGTGTCTTGTGACTTAGAGAGGTCTTGTATCCGGCTCTGTTACACGCATACAAATGAGTTTTGAGTTCATGCTTCTAGACATAGATACTGAATTTAAAAGTTAAATCCAATTTGTTTATGTATGCACCAGAGTGTTTTGTTTTGGTTAAAAGATTTTGGAGATACGTAAGATTCGGGTTTTGATTATCAAAATTTATAGTTTTTTAAGGACTTTTCTCTCAAGTTGCATCCTTGCCAACTGCCATGTCCCCAACTCATCCATGATTAACTGTTTTCAAATGAGTTATGATATTTAAACATCCAATTTCAGACACCGTATGTGATACTGGATGTGTTTATCTCTATTTCTTATTTTTTTTTCGTCTTCTTTGTATACATGCATCCTTAAAATACATCAAAAAACCAAAGGGATACCATAAGGTGTCTCAAATCTGGAGCTCAAATATACTTTCTCTTTTCAAATTCTTGAAACGGTTTTGTGCTTCCATGGTGGGTGGTCTGTTTGGCATAATGGATGGAGAGAAAGGAAAAGAAAAGTAATATAGATAAGAAAATAAAGGAAAAGAAAGAAGAGATACGGAGTTGTCGCTTCATTGTTTGTTATTTTTTAATGGAAAAGAAAGGATGTGTATCTTTTCTTGATTTATTAAGGAAAAAAGATTATTATTTCTCTTTTTTGTTGCATCAATCATCAAGGTTGGTCCTTTGCGTGTACCTCATCCTAGCCAAGTTTTGTTCATCCTCAAAAACAGACAACAACACATCGTTTTCATAATTATATTTTGACTTGCAATTTCAACATGTTTAACTAAATTAATCAAACTCTCCACACCTGTCTCTCTAGCTGGAGCCAGTAGTCAGCCAGTGCATGGAAGAAAAGGCAAGAGGCTTTTGAGTTCTGAAGTGAAGTCCGGAAATTGGAAAACGGGGGAAATGCAATTTGATGTTACAAGTAAAGTCAGTGTTGTAAAAATTGGATCGGACTAGCCAGTCGAACGAGTTTGATAGTGAACTAGACCACCTACCAGTCCAATCATGATAACGAATTGATATTGGATAATGTTAATCAGTATCCTAAGCCCTCAGAGTAGCCCCTTCAAACTAATCAAAGAAGATTGTAGTTTTTTGTGTGCACCAATGATATCCTTCAATCGATAATCAGGGACTAATCTCATTTGAGATGTAACAAAATGAGTTTTGTCTCTTTCAACAAAATCTTTGTCATATACATACTCAAATTTATGACGTAATGTTTAAGGAACTTTGTTATATACCAACTGTGATATATCTTATTGGTTAACAAGATTGTAGGTTTAACTGTCGCTAGCTCACCCCTAAAAAGAGTTAGGAGCCTCCTAAAGTCAACTAACATTTTTTCACCGAATAATAAAAACTATTTTGTTTGTTGAAAGCCTGATCTCGATAACCTTTGAACCTTTCTCCAAAGGAATTCGAACTTTTCTCTATCAGGGAGATAAGGTATCATTGGAAAATAATGTTGACAATATATGTGATGTTTTTTTCCGGTTGACTATAAGATATATATATATATATATATAATGCATGCACCCTAAAACTATTTTTTTTTTTTGGGATCCATCCCTGCATACAAAGCAAGAAATATTACCAGTACCTGCAGATAATTTATCACATAGAAGAAGAGGAATAAAATGGAGGTAAAATAATCCAACTCCAAGGTCACATATCAAGGCCCACCATAAAGGACAAAATGAAAGCATCAAACAAAGTTCTAAACATAAAAAGCAAAGTACAATTCTTGCACACATAAAATGTTTAGAGCAAAACAAGAAACTATAGTCTGCATGAAATTTTAGACACCCATTGGCATGACCAAGTTAAATTGGCCACAGCTTCTGGTTGAGAATGATCACAATTATAGAACAATCACTTCAACCGAAGGAGGCACATATGGTAACTCATGATTTAGAGGGGACTCCCACTGCTCCTCTTGAGAGGGCCTCATGTTGTACCTTGAAACTGCCAAATCATAGAGAATTGAAACTGTGACTGAGATCAAATTATGTATGTGCTAAACACTAGAACAAGTGTACTGATAATTGATATGCACATGCAGCATCAACAATATGAAATTGTTTTAGGTCTTGCAATTACAAAATTTAATTAAAGTGCTATAATTTATAGCATTAATATGTTGAAATACCAAGAGGGGAAGATATTTGCACCAATTATGTGACATATGTGTGCTATATGAACCATTCAGGTTTGCTTGGTTGTATACTTGTTGTATAGATGTGTCCTCTAACTTGTATAGTTGTATAGTTGTGAGAGGGGAAACAAATTACACTTGTGTTATTTGAATATCAAAAAATGGACAACATTCGACAACGGATAATGATGTCCAAAATCATGGTTAATGACGTGTTGAACTTGGCTAATGGGTACACTAAGATGAGTAACTCATTAACAATTCAGTAAGCTATATCAACCAAGATTTTGATTGGAGGGTATGAAAATAAGAGGGTTTGGATGGAGAGGAGTGGTTTTGATTACCATCGTAAATCATCTCACTCCATTAATAAATAAACTCTCAAACAATAGGTTAATGGATTTATACCAATTTACTCTATTACTAAACATCCCATTTTTTTAATATCCAAAATAACCTTACTGACCAAACAATGTGAAATACACCCATCCAGGCTGACCCTAAACCCAATGGCTTGTATTGTTTATACTCACATGAGAAGTGTAGTAATTGATAGTATATTGCTACTCAATTAGAGCCCACTTCGCATATTTGCTGAAAGCGAAGTGGGCCTTATAGATAATCCAAATAAATGTAGGAAAAAAATTCCAAATAAATAAGGTCAGTTATGACGTTTACAGCTATGTTACAAGAAGATTGTAAAAAAAAACCAAAAAAAATTATGTTCCAAGAAACTGTCACATAGACAATTTAATCCAAAACAAATATATGCTCATGTGATTTGTACAAGGGAAAATACCACGATCATGAGATGTATTCGTTCATATTTGGAAAGGGGGAGAAAAAAAAGATATCCAAATCTAAATATTTGTAACGAGATTCCTTAGAGACAAACAAAAGTGGCTAAAGTTGAAGATAATAAGATATCAGGCAATCAAGCAGTCTTTGATTCATGTTTACACTAATCAAGCTTGCAATAATGATATTATGATGTGTAGGTTTTTTGACTTGCATGAAAAAGTAGTGCAAGTTGAAAAGTATTATCCTTTAGGGGTAAGTCGTACATATAATATACGACTTCAAAATTGTACATTGTATGTACGACTTTGCTTTTAAATTTTTTGAATCAAATATTAAAAGACGTACTTGTCATGTACGACTTGTCGGACTTTGATTATAACTTCAAAGGTGTACATTACATGTATGACTTACCCTGCAGGGAAATAATTTTTAACTTGCACTACTTTGGCAATTTCAGCATGGAATTACATTATGCAAGTAATAAAAAAAGTGATATGGAAGTTAGAGATATTAGATGCTTATTTACCTTCAATTTGAGCACACTTATTGCAGGAAATGCACCTAGTAAAGAAACAGGACGATCTAGTTGCGTTCCACATCCATGAGGAATTAACAACTCCAAATGCTTCACATTCCAAAACTGAGGTAGTCCTTGAAGAAATGACTGCATATGGCTCACCACATGAAAGATATTGTTAACTAAAAGAAAATGACACATAAAGTAAAAAAAAAAAATCTAAATGCAATTACCGACCAGATCATGCACACATAGTTCTAATTTCATAACAAGTATCTTAGAGAGTATTCGAAAGAGTTTAATATCATCCATGTGTTCTTGCACATAATAACTACTAGACACTCCGCCAAAGGAAGCTTCCTGGAGTCTGGGCATGTAATCCAAGTGAAAGATTCTGCAACCTCCAGAGTATCTGAATGTGATGAGATTCTCAGCACAAATGTGAAAATATCGAGTGATGCATTCAACCAACTCCAAATGTTTCAACCTCAGACCTTGACCCCAAACTCTCAAGTTTGTAAGGAGCAACGATTGTTTGACAAACAATGTCTCAAGTAATGGGCAAGAAGCTAGAAAATATTCAATAACCTCACCACTCACATCCACAAAAGACAAACGTAAGACACACAGTGACCTCATTTGAACACTGGTTGCTAATAAGACATTTTGATGGTTGCAACTTATCCCAAAGAATGGTCCTAAGAAATGATATGAAAAATCAAGGTCAAGCATTTTCACATTTTTCTCAGCTGCAAACTTAATGGAATCAGCTAGCCTTGCAGGGTTACCCAAATCCATGCAGATTCTCAGTCCTTGCAATGATGGGGTTTTCAGTGATGTCAACACATGTTCTAAACTCCCCATGAAACTCTCCCACTCAGATACAAAGTTGGTGCAGTTTCTCAAAAGTGGGATTTGTTGTCTATTCATTTGGAGAGTCTTGAGTGAATGATCAAAGGTCAAGACACCATAGAAGAAGGTCTATAGATTCCTCCATCTAGTTGACAGGATGCAAGTCCTACCAGCTTCTTTGATTGTCAACATAGATAAAATATTATAATGATTTCATCTGGCATTGTGCTGATGAAGTCCTTTCCCATTCTGTTCAGTGGCCTTTGTTCAGTGACCCTGCTCCCCTGTGCCATGTCTGCATGAATGTAATTCACCAACTTCATCAACTAGTATCAAGAATTTAATTAACAACAACAATAATATGAGTTTAAAAAATTTAAGTCGGGATTTCAATTTTTGTATTTTCTTTTAACATGATATTTTTTAGTAAAATCTTAACATTATATGAGTTTCTCATTCAGAATAAAAGTTAAAATACTTAAATGTATCAAAAAAATTTAAAAATACTAAATTTTATATGTGGGAAAAAGAGTAATGTGATTATGCGATATGTGGTTGGTATATGTGATTATGGAATATGCTAAATGAAATAATATAAACAAATAAATAATGTAATTAATTACGGCGTATAAAAAATAAATCAATTAGAACATATAAAAATGAATAATGCAAATGAAAAACAAAATATAAAAAAGATATACTTGATGTATGTGAAAATTTTCATGCATATAAGGATTTTTCTTTTCTTTTGCTAGTATTTTTTATACAGCAAAAAAATAAAATAAAGAAATGGTTGTCTCAACTAGAGTCGATATAAACCTTTTGATTAAGTAAGCACTTCAACGAGATTTACCGATAACTCAAAATTAAAAAATCCCCGATTGAAATCAATCCCATTTTATTCATGACTTTCCAGCAAACTTCGGCGGATTCTTGTAAATTTAATGGCTAAATATATAGGTATAATAATAATTAAACATAAAAAATGGTTGATCAACTATCCCTACCGCATCGACGAATTATTATAATGGTTAAATTAATTTCGTATCAGGTTAATCACACACATCACATTCACGAGATTTACTGATAACCCTAAAATAAAAGATCCCCGAAATCAAACCCATTTTATCCATGATTTCCCGGCTAATCAACTATCCCTAGTACAACGACAAATTATTTAAGTGGTTAAATTGATTTCATAGCTGGTTAATTACACACTCGCAGAGATCTATGCAAAAAATCTTTGTGCAAATATCATTCTTTCGTCATTTTTTGAGTTAAATATTTTCTCTAAGAGCTTGGTTAATGAAATTTCTAACTATTTATCTTGATCGACTGAGCGAACTCATCATTCTATAAAAGCAAAAGCATAAAAACATGCGGTACATAGAGAATAAAGTTTACCTATGAAAAGCTCCAAATACTTGAAGAGAGATATGCCGGCAATCAGAGATGTCTACGCTCTCACAAGAATTATTAGAAAAAACACGCAAATACAAGAATAAATAACGTTTCCTTTATATAACAAAGCAAATTCGAGATGTATAATAGACTTAATAAATAATAATTAACCTAAACTATTAATTATTATTTTAATAAATATTATTTTTTAAAAATAACAAATAGATTGTACAAATGTTAGTCAGTTATCTCTAAAAGGAAAAAGGATTACATTAATTGAAAAGGCAATTTAACTGCAGGTATAATCAAAATAACACCATTTTATATAGAGGTTTGAATTAATGCATGATATCAAAATAGTGATTAATATGTAACAAAAAAATAGTGTTTAATGCAATGTTCTTTTTCTATAATAAATTATTGCAGAAATGTAGGTTACTTGTAACATTTTTATTTAAAAAATCCAAATAGTAAATGTTATGATATTAATTGTTTTAAATTTCTTTTAAAGTATGTAGCTTTAACTCTTTTTCATAAGTGCAAAAAATATTGCGATTTTGGTATATGAAAGTTGCAAGTGTGTTCTTTTGGGTAAATTTTTTTAAATAAGTTTTCTTTCTCATAAAGATGGTAAAAGGCTACATCCTAAATTAAATAAAATTAGTTTAACAAATAAGGATCAAAGTATTAGGACTCTAAGCGGATTTGATATAATATTTGAAAGTAATGACCTATTTAAATATAACGCGTACTTGCTTATTTATTAGTATCTTACCGATTTATTTATCATTAAAGACTTACAAGCCTATTTACAAGTGAATGCATATGAGTTATTTAAAGGTAGAAACACATTTAAAGATCTTATTGAAAAATATGTCTTTTTGAATAGGCTTCCATACCAGGCCAGGCATTAAAGTAGGTCAGGTCAGACCTTAAAAATTAGTCTATATCGTGCTAATAAGTCAGACTCGGGCCTTGAGATTGGAACATAGGTCACAACTGTTTATGTCGGTGCCTAACTCGGCCTAGTCTATTCATACCCCTATCTACAATTTTTGTGTAGAAGAAGAAACTTAATCCTCAAAATCCTCCCCCATTCCTTTAAACCCTAATTTTTATATTTCTTATGATTTTTTAAAGAATTTTTTTACTATTTATAACTAACAAATAAATTTATTTAAAAGTAAGGTAACCCAAAAAATCGATCCGATCCAACCTAAATTTAATCGTATTTGTTTGGTTCGGGTTATATACCAAAATTTGTAAAATTCGATCCAATCAATATTAGTTGATTCAAACACTAAATTACCCCAAATCCAATATAAATTGACCCAATTACATCCCTGCAAAGCACTTCATTTGTAAGGCTTATACTCATTAGTGGGTAATATATAAGAATCATTACTATAATCCTTCATTCTTTTTAAAATAAAAAAATTGTATTCTCCTATTTTTCATACGAAATAAGTCAATTTTGTGTTTAATAGGTACGGTTAAGGAAATATTCAATATCAGATATTAACTTAGCTGTCATATACAATGTCTTTTTGTGAAGGAAATCAACTTAATTCATATCACTGACAATAAGAAAAGCAATATAATGTGGAACATGATGATAGTTTTGGGTAGATGCGGTAAAACGGGTCGCCCAATCGGGCCTCCCCGAATAAGCCTGATGAATTATAGGGTTTGGACAGTCAAATTTGAGCCCATTTTCATTCAGGGCCTTTTTGGCCCGACCCGATGAAACCCGAACCCGCATCGGGCTCGGCAGCTCGATTACTTTTATACTTTTTTATTTTTATTTATTTAAAAAATTAAAACATGGAAAAAATAAAAAATAAAAAATAAAAAATAAAAAATAAACCAAAATCGTTGTTTCCGTATACAAGTAACCCAGGACCAAGTCTTCATTCTCACTGTCACTTTAAGTTTCATACTTCGTTAGTTCGTTCAGTTTCAAAAGTCACTGCAAAATTACTCCCCTATTTCTAGTATGATATACCTTTTTTTTGGTAAACCCGGGTATCCTCCGACCGAGAGCCAGAGACTGATCTCTCGAGGTACTGAGATCCATTTAAGGGGTTGACCTCTCCCAATAGATGCTCTTCCATACCCATGAGCCAGGAATCGAACCCCTGACCACATACTTAAGGGCCCCAGTAATCTACCAACAGTGCCACGTCATATTGGTCTAGTATGATATATCTAATCGCTCGTTTATAATTAAAGGGAAAAAAATACTAATCTCAGGAGACATGCCAATTGCCAAGGAATCCTCTTTTTAAAATAGTTTGTAAATGTATTCAAAAAACTTTTATTTGTAAACTCTTTTTATGTAAATAAATTTTAGATTGATATCAAAATTTATTACATAGATAAATACAAGGGGCTTTAAGAAAATTGGAGATCCCTATTACGTTCGCACTCATTATGCTTGGATTTTTTTAGGTGAAAGAGATAAATTTGTCGGGCCAGCCCGAACAAGCTCGCATAGGGCTGGGCTTGGGCACCTACTTTAAAGCCCATATTGATTTCGGACCTTTTTGGCCCGCTCCTATAAAGCTCGAGCCCACATCGGGCTATCCCGCGATGGGCCGGGTAGCCCGTTTTGCCACCTCTAGTTTTGGGGGTTAGGCATAGGAGGAGCTACCTTTGCTAAGCAATGAACAACTCCATTGACTTGCCTCATAATAAACATCACACTAAGGTTTGAATAAAAAAGTAAAAGCATAGAACACTCCTTAATAATAGAACCAAATCCTGACAAGTCTATCCTAGGCATGTTCACACTATCAGCCCCCAACTTATAGTCAGTTTCAAAAATTACATTTGTCAAACCCAAAACTACACCATATTGTCTTAGCAGCAACAAACATCCTATGCTCATTTCTAATACATAAACCTCGGCCAATAGAGCTATTAAGCTGCGAGAAAGAGGCCTCAACATTGTATTTCAGGAAGCCCATGGGCAGTGCATGCCTTTACCATAGGGTTTTGATCGGCTGTACTCACATTACAACATTGCAGAAAACAAGCTTGGCGCCATTCTCCCAGAAAAGAAGTTATCCGATTACAAATGGTCAAGGAGTCATGATTTTCATTTTCCCACATTTTGGCATTTCTAGCCTGCCATAAGCTCCAAAGCACTGAAGCAAAAAATGATCTAGAGTTATTATCTAAAGCATGTAACAACAAAAAAACACCACTCCTTGAAACAACTAACTACACTCATGGCATTACAAACCATATTTTGTAACCCAACCATGCTCCAACAATTAGCACTATGAGGACAGGAGATAAACATATGCCAGTTATTCTCAATGGCACCCTCACAACGCACACAAAGGCTGCCACATTGCTCTCCTCTATGCTACAACCTTTCTCGGTGGGGAAGAGCATCCTGGCAAGCACGCCATAGATGGAACTTGACATGGGGGGAGGGGGGTTGGGGTCTTTCAATGACCAAATGATCTCCCAATCACCACTGCACCTGAGGTAGCTACTATCTACTAAGTCATTCACTGCCACATGGTAGCCACTCTTCACCGTGTATACCTCGTTGGAATTAAAGGCCTAAATTCTCCTATCATGCTCAGCAATTGGAAAAGAAGAGTACTTAGAATAGCCTTAGCTTGATCAACAGAGAACAACATGTGAATAAGGCTAGCATTACACACCTTTTGTCCTTCAAGTTAAAGATCCTTCACTTTTAGGGTTTCAACGCCAACAACAAAAACTGAAGGTGGATATTATTGCACATTCTATGAAGCCAGTTAGAGCCGCGGACATTTATAATCTCTCCATTACCAATTCACCACCGAGCACCTTATTTTAGCAAAGCTTGAGTGGACCTAAGACGTCTCCATGTATAGGAGGGGCTATGGCCGAGAGATGCTTCCAAGAAATCACCATTTGGAAAGTAATGAGCTCTAAAGATTATAGTTACCAAAGCTTCAGGGCATTGAATAAATTTTCAAGGTTGTTTGGCTAACATAGCCAAATTAAAAGCATAAATATTCTGAAAACCCAAACCTCCATACTTCTTTGAAATTGTGAGTTTATCCCACTCCATCAAATCCAATCCTCCACTATCTTTTTGGTTAGAGCCCAAAAAAGTGATTTCACCGTGCGTTTTATTTCATCCCTAAGAGATGAGGGAATGTGATACATACTCATGCAATAAGATGGAATTGAAATAGACAACTATAAACACGAGAAGGGGGGTTGAATTGTGTTTACCAGAATTTAAACAAAGTTGAAAAAATTTCGTAAACAGAAGCTTGGTTCAGACGAGTGGAAAGATACAGGACAGACAGGTGACCTGTCTGATGAAATTTTAACCGTGACTTAGGCAAACATGAAGTTGATACAGGCAAACACAAGAAGTGGGGGTTGAATTGTGTTTGTTAATAATTTTCTAAAACAACCTTTAAAACAATTTTTGCACACAAGGAGATTAGAATCAGAAGCAAGCACAAAAAAATAGATCCTTTTAAAAAAAAAAAAGCTTTAACAAAAGCAATATCAAAACCCCTCAGTTAGTAAGAAACAAATAAAGCTATAATAGTTAAGGAGTAGAAGATTCACACAAGATGTTTTATCCTGGTTCGCTCTCTTCCAACCAAGAGCTACGTCCAGTCCCTTCTACTTGAAGGTTTTTCTCCACTATTTCCCAAATAGATTACAACCAAGTATTCAACACCTCTCTAGGCTACAAGTATTTCTTTCTTACCAAGCCTCTTCATGCTCTAACTCTAACAAAGAGATTTAACGTTTGATCTTCTTAACTCACTATGTGTGAGGATATGAAAGTTTAAGATCAAATGAATATTTTCACAATATTCAAACTAAGGAATACAGATTCTTGCATTTGAAGGAATATTAGAATGAGTGATTATTGATTGGAAAAAGTTGAGCTAGCAAGGTTGTGCCGGCAAGAGTGTTTCTTCAGTATCTCAGGTCTTCTATTTATAGTGACCTTCTTCTTCACTTGTATTTCTTCAACGGTTATTTTGAATAATCCCGTTTAGAGATAGCGTTTAATGCATGATATCTGTTGTGAACTTGTTGTTCCTCCTTTGTGTACAATCCAGCTTTTTTAGTCATAAAGTTGTCATCGTACATACCGTTTTGCAGTATCTCATTGTACGATTCAGCTTTTTGCATTTCTTGATGGTACTATGTTTCTTTTACAACAAGGTAAAACATTAAAGCAGATAAAACAAATGTGGAGAACAAATATTCTATTGAAATAAATATCAATCATTTGAAATAAATTCAAGATATTCGGATTGCATTTATTTATTCAAAGATGGAGCTCATCTACTTAAAAACTCCGTCTACTTAGTTATATGTGAGACCAAGTCTGTTTCAACAAATTATTTTGCTCGTCCGATGACGTGGCATATCCTCTCGTCTATCAAGTCTTTGGACTTGCTATACCTCAATGAGTTATAAAGATCTCCGTCTGGTGACGTGGCAGATAGAGCTCGTTACCTGATTACTTTATTTTTCAGTTCATTCAACTTTACCAATTACTTTCGTCTGCTTACATGGTAATCTAGACACGTTTACTATCAAGTCTTTAGACTTGCTGTATCTAAGAAGTATATTTTGATTTCAGTCTAGTAAGCATTTAGAGCCTCGTCTACTTAAGAAAACCAGTCTACTCAAATAAATAAATATATAACTTTTACCAAAACATTGAGCTACCGGTCTACAAGGGTGGACGCGTATTTTGCAATGAAAACTTAACCCAAGTTTCTATTACATATAATTAAATATTCCTGCATAACTGAAAGCACATGTTAGATCTCAACTAACACTCACTACAAAAAAAACCTATTTAGTGACCGAAGATTTCGGTCGCTAAACATGATACTTCAGTTGCTATATTGTGTAGCGACCGAATTAAGGGGGTAGCAGAAACCCTGGTTGCTAAATGTTTAGCGACCGAATTTGTATTTCGGTCGCAAATTTGCAATCAATATTTCGGTCACAAAATTATATTTCGGTCGTCGTATAGTTGGTCACATGCTCAGATAACCGAATTTGGTGACTGATATTCGGTCGCCATTTCGGTCGCAAATTTTGAATTTTTTTTTTATAAAAATTTTCCTGTAACTTAATCCTATCGACCAAATTTTGTTTTTCAACTATTACCCCATTGATTTTTAATTTCCGATATAAACAAAATACACCAATATTTTTTTTGAATAAATAGAAAACGTAAATATGATGTACTAACGATCCAAAACACCACAGTCAATATGATCAAGAAAACACATACATTAATTAACGCAAGTTTAATAATTGTTTATAAAAAAAAGTTTAATAATGTACTAATTAACGATCAAAACATAAAAACACACCACAGTCAATAAATACTAATCAAAATATCAAAACTCATCAATCTTCCAAAGGGATGAACATGTAGAAGCGAGAACCCCCAAGGTACTTAAACTTTTCCAATACACCAGTGGACAACAAATACAACTGCCCGACACCATTTGTGTCTGTTGCAAAATATGGGCGATCCTCATGGATTACTATATTCCCATTGAACAGATTTCCGCATTTGTCTTCACTAGTCACAACACGCGGTATTCCGTTTCCCCAACGACGGTAGAATGATCGCAGGATTGAAATCAAATCCTGAAAATACACAAGAACAATTTAGTAATGATTATTTTATGCCTTAACCATCATTACGTGAATCCGATCGTTATTCTTAAGTTGATGAGATAATGTACCTGGTCTAAATGGATGGTTGTCTCAAAACATTTAGTCGGATCCATTTTCTGATAAAACGATAAGGAAAACAATTCATATGTCTAAACTTCATCAAGTGATAATAAGAAAAGATAGAAAGATCCATGTAGCATACTAGCATGTTAAAATAGAACAAAGAAATGCAACTTCACATGCAACTTTACAGATTAGAAAACATAGTAGTTTTCAGGAAAGCAGATGCTTTTACGTCGTTTTGAAGGATAGTCATAGAGAAGACTTTTCCTACTGGAAATGCCTAGATAACCTAGTAAGGATGGTCATCAACAACTATTTTTGGAAAGCTCCACTGCCTAGTGAAACAAATGAGTAGAAAACCAGAGTTGCTTTCATAATATTGTGTACAGAGCTGCTTTCTAATGTGAATAATGTTTGAATGATGACGGAACGTCATGTGCCTGGCAAATTGTGCCCCACCCTTCATTTTATCTAACCCTATACTTAATCCTTCATTATCTAAGACCTTGGCCTTAAGGCAGAATTAAAGAAAAACCTCAAACTTCAAGAATCCTTCAAGCACATCCAAAATATTGAATGAGCATGCGTGCCCTGAGAAGGTACGCATGCTCATTAATTAATATTGAATCTCAAATAGGAAACTAAGGCTTTCGTAGCTTAATAATTAACTCTAGCAGAAAATAAAACCATTGACTTACAAGGATTGCAGCATACTTCAACAAATATATATTGAAGCATATTTCAATACAAACTTAGATAAAATATAATAGCAAACATCCTATTGAGCTCCGCTCTCCACTAACAAGTAACACATAATTGTCAAACACATGCATAACTTCTAAATTAGCAACACACAACAAGCATCCCGCCTTTTTGACAAGATCACATCCTATTGAGCTCTGCTCTCCACTAATGACAATCAAGGCATAGAATTGACACATCCATCCTATTGAGCTCTACTCTCCACTAACAAACAACATATAAAGTTTACAACCACATGCATCAATTTTAATCTACCAGCACACAACCAATATCCTATTGAGCCCAGCTCTCCACTAACAAACAACATATTCAATTGCAACCACATGCATCATTTCTAATCTACCAGCACACAACCAGAATCCTATTGAGCTCAGCTCTTCACTAACAATCAACAAATCAATTCAAAGTCTTCAAGCACCACTAGCAATAAAGAAAAAGATAGAGTATTTGACCTACCTCAACTCCAAGCAAATAGTGAAAACGGGTGACAACTAGAGCGGTTGTCAATCGACAAAGAAAACTGTACGAAAAAATAATAATATCATCAAAGGATCTTGTGATAAAAGTATAAACTTGAAAATCATTAACCTACTTGCACACTTGCCACTCATGAAAGTATAAACAAAACATTTTCATTACATATCAGTGAAATAGAACTCTATAAACACGAGAAGGGGGGGTTGAATTGTGTTTATCAGAATTTAAGCAAAGCTGAAATCTTTTCGCAAACAGAAAGCTAGCTTTGGACGAGTGGAAGAATACAGGATGGACGGGTGACTATTGCAAACACACCACTTGACAGACGCAAGAAAAACTAAAGAAATTAAAGAGTTTAAGGGAAGAGAGATTGACATGGTGATTTATGCTGGTTCACTCTTCAAATCAAAGAGCTACGTCCAGTCCTTGGCAGCACCAAGATTTATCCACTATAACTGATAAGGTTACAGACTCAAGTATTATTTGCACACCTAGCCTCTTCAGGCTCAAGACAAGTATTGTTTTCACACCTAGCCTCTTCAGGCTCAAGACAAGTGTTGTTTTCACACCTAGCCTCTTCAGGCTCACTTAGGTTTGTTTGAGAGATTGGGTTTGTAAAAATACAACTTCTCACAAGCAGATCTTTCACTAACACTCAGAGAGCGGTTTAAATGTGAAGTCTAGGAAAGTCTGTGTAATAACTTCAAATGTTTGAAGAATACAGAATGAAAGAATAAAAGAATTAATGAGCAGAGTAATGGCGTTTTAATGCAGTGTGTATTCTCTTTTTCTTCATTTTCAATGACTTCTGTATTTATAGTCCTCAAGCATTTAGGAACCGTTAGAGACATTCTCTCAGATGTTGGCTTCAAGCAGAACTTCATTAAATGCAATAGAGTCGTTCTGAGCACCCATTAATGCAATAAAGTCATTCTGAGCACCCATTAATGCAATAGGAACGTTGGTTGTACTCTAACATGTAGGATCATGGCTTTATGCATCGAGATACAACCATGTCAGAATTGGGCAGAGAGTTTTTTGTACTTTGCTGAGTACACTCCCCTTTTTGTGGAATAAAGCATGTTGGAAGCATTCTTTTAGATTATCCAAGGTTGATTGAGAGAGTAGTCTTCCGACTTTTCTTGATAATCGTGAAACTGAGTAGGAGAGAAGGCTTCAAGTCTCTTTCTGATTCTTGAACTAAGATTCTGATAATCCTTATAGAATTCGCGTTCATAAGATAAGTGCTTCCATCTTGAAAATAATCACGTCTATCTAGTCATTTGAGTTTTCATTCGGGCTAGTAGATGAGCTCTACATTAAGGA
This sequence comes from Sophora flavescens, assembly GCA_030762895.1. NCBI lineage: Eukaryota > Viridiplantae > Streptophyta > Magnoliopsida > Fabales > Fabaceae > Sophora > Sophora flavescens. Next base: position 31,594,045 of record CM061063.1, read on the forward strand.
CTCGGCAAGTCCAAAGACTAGTGGACGAGTGCTTCTGTCACCTTTAGTGGACGAGCACTTCTGTTACTCTAGTGGACGAGAGCTTGTCACCTTTAGTGGACGAGAGCCTTTGTTACTTTAGTGGACGAGAGCCTCTATTACTTTACTGGATGAGAGTCTCAGTTACTCTGGTGGATGAGAGTCTCAGTTACTCTAGTGGACGAGAGTCTCAGTTACTATAGTGGACGAGAGTCTTTTGCTACGTTATTGGATGAGCCATTCCGATACCTTAGTGGACGTGCTATTCTGATACTTTAATGGACGAGCTCCAAGTGCCACGTCATTGAACGGATAATTCTGATACCTCACTGGACGGGTGATAAGCCTCTGGCTCATCTAGTTTTATGGCTAGTATGACCAGGGTTTTGTGCAAATTATATCCTATTTTCCCCCAAATTAGATTAGATTGTCCTCAAGCAAGGTTTTGAGTCTCTAAGGTAGTTTTAGGTTAAATTAGCCAGTTTTGAGTCAAATAATGCACTTATAGCTATTTCTTTGTTTTCAGGTTAAGTAGAAGTTGAGAGAATAAAGAAACAGGGGATTCGCCTCGTGAGAGTTTTTCTCGCCTCGCGAACCTGAAAGCCAGCAGAACAGTGAAAATGACATCCTCTCTGGTTCGCCCCGCGAACAGCACCTCGCCTCGCGACCCTGAAGGATGACTGTTCCAGAAATATGCAAGTTCTTGGGGTCGCCTCGCGAATAACTTCTTCGCCTCGCGATAATGGAAGTCAGAAAGCATCACGGTTGGCCCATGATGTTCATAACGGGCGTAATAAGAAGACTCTTCAATTCTTCGCCCCGCGAGAAGACCAAACGTTGCTGACTCTTCATGATATTCGCCTCGCGAATGATGTCTCTCCTCGCGAGTGGGCTAAATTTTTGAAGAAGTATAAAAGGCTGTTCTGGGCAGATTGAAAAGACTTTTGCTTCTCCATTGTTTTTACCTTTTTCTGTGTGTTTTCGTTTTTCCATGGAGAACTAAGTTTCTAGGATTAATCTATTGTAATCGATTTCCAATACACTTGAGGTTCTTGTATTTCCTGTTTTGTATGCTTTTCCCTTTTCAATGCCATGCTATATATTTCTGTTTGCTTAATTCAGGAGTATATTGTGTAGTGTTGATTTATTTTCGGTGATATCATGTTCCTATAATTAATCGCGTTTGCTTAATTCGCGTGTGTACGTTTCGTGTTCGCTTAGTTCACGAAGGGCTTAACCCCATTTGCTTAATTCGAGAATAGGGACATATATCTGTAGTAGTGGTTTCGCTTGTAAATTGTTGCTACAACCGGGAGGGGATTAGAATCTGCTTAGGGCTTGGAAATTGCATGAACTTATGATAGATGGGAAATCGAGAACAATAGATTAATCGTCTTTAGCTATTGATAATCTTTTCAACTGCTCTGTTTTCATTGCTGTGTTTCGTTTTGTTTCTTATTTGCATTCCAATCCAACCCCCCAAAACTGATTTTTGTGATAAATAACACTTCAAGAGTCCTTGTGAGACGACATCCGAGTTGTCGCCCTACACTACAGTTTTAAAAACCGCTCGTTCTTTTTGGCGCGTGCGCGACAGCGCGACCAAAAATTGGCGCCGTTGCCGGGGACTCTTATTTGTTATTTTTCCATTTTTTCTTTTCTTTCTTTTCTTTTTCTTTTATTTTCGTTTTTGTTTTGAATTGGTCTGGCTACTAGGTCTAATTGCCCTGAATTGTGTGATTTTGATCCTGAAATTGAAAGAACACTGCACACACGCCGTAGAGAATTTCGGGCTAGCACTAGTAGTGATTCTAATTCCAAAACTGTTTTTGACACTATGGGTGACCAAAGGACATTAAGACAGCTTGCTGCCCCTGATGTTAATTATAATGGATTGTGCATTGAATATTCTGGTGCTGTTACCCCTTTTGAATTAAAATCTGGTCTAATCCATTTGTTCCCAAGGTTTAATGGTCTTGCAGGTGAGGACCCACACAAGCATCTGAAGGAATTTCAGGTTGTCTGCTCCACAACCTTGAGACCAGAGGGAGTAACTGAAGATCACATTAAGCTGAGAGCCTTCCCGTTTTCACTACAGGGAGCTGCAAAGGATTGGTTGTTATATCTCCCGCCAAATTCCATTACCACTTGGAACGATTTGAAGAGGCTCTTCTTAGAGAAATACTTTCCTGCTTCCAGAGCTGCATCAATTAGGAAATAAATATGTGGAATCAGACAGGGAAATGAGTCATTGGCTGAGTATTGGGAGAGATTCAAGCAGTTGATATCCAGTTGCCCCCAGCATCAGATTTTTGAACAGCTTCTTATCCAGTACTTTTATGAAGGTTTACTGCCGATGGATAGGAATATTTTGGATGCTGCTAGTGGGGGAGCGCTTGTTGATAAGACCCCAGCTGCTGCCAAGCAACTCATTGAAAATATGTCACTGAACTCCCAGCAGTTTACCACCAGGAGAAATTCTATTGAGACAAGAGGTGTGCACGAGGTCCATAGCTCTCCTTCCAACCAGGCCCTTGAGGATAGAATGGATAGGCTCACTTCCTTGGTAGAGAAAATGGCAATGGATAGGGTTCAGCCGGCAAGGTTGTGTGGCATGTGCAGTTCTCCTGAGCACCCATATGAGGCATGCCCTATTCTGAAGGAAGAGTCAAGTACTGATTTACCTCAGGCTTATGCAGTCCATCCTTATAATCAAGGCAGCAGTCAGAACCGATACAGCACCCCAGACCTCTCCACAAATAGGTAACATCCCAATTGGAGGAATCATCCTAATCTGCGGTATGGGAACTCATCCTAACAACAACCAATGGCAGCACCACAGAATCCTCCCCAATTGACTACTTCTGCACCTTCTGGACCTTCCCTAGAGGATATGATCAAGCAAATGGCTGCAAATAACCTCCAGTTTCAGCAGCAGGTTGGACAGTCTCAGCAGCGAACAGATGCTAGCATTCAAGATTTGAGGACACAGATTGGACAGCTTGCCACATCCATAAACAATTTACAGCAAGCTCAAGGATCCAGTCAACTGCCGGCACAACCAGTGATAAATCCCAATGCCTCCAATCCTAATGTGAGTGCCATATCTCTGAGATCTGGAAAGGTTGTTGAGGCATCCTCTGAGAAAAATGAAGAAACTGTTGAGGTAACTCCGGAGCCTTCAGTTGATGTTGAAGTTGAGAAGGTGTACATTCCACCGATCCCCTTCCCACACAGAGTTCAGAAAAATAAGAAGATTGGTGGTGAAGATAAGGAGAAGGAAATTCTTGATGTTTTCAGAAAGGTAGCTGTGAATATTCCACTTCTAGATGTGATCAAGCAGGTGCCCAAGTATGCAAAATTTCTCAAGGATCTATGCACCAACAAGAGGAAGTTGAAGAATAATGAGAGAGTTGATTTGGGAAGAAATGTCTCAGCTCTTATCCAGTCTAAGCCTGCACCAGAAAGAGTTGTTGTTATAGCCCCTACTCAGGCATTACCTCAGAAGTGCAAGGATCCAGGCACATTTACTATTCCATGCACTATTGGGGATAGAAGATTTGAAAATTGCATGCTGGATTTGGGGGCCTCCATAAATGTCATGCCCACATCTATTTTTAATAACCTTGATCTTGGGCCCTTGCAGTATACAGGTCTCACCATTCAGTTGGCCAACATGACCAGTTCCCGCCCCATGGGAATGGTAGAAGATGTGCTGGTGCAAGTTGATGAGTTGATTTTCCCTGCTGACTTTTACATCCTAGACATGGCAGGGGAGACACATTCCAGTAGATCACCAATAATCTTGGGCAGACCATTCATGAAGACAGCCAAGACTAAAATTGATGTGAATGATGGGACCATGTCTATGGAGTTTGATGATATTGTGGCAAAGTTCAACATCTTTGATGCAATGAAACACCCACTGGAGGAGCACTCGGTTTTCCAATTAGAGCTGCTTTCTGAGATCATGGATGATACCCATGAGGACCTTGTTTCAGATTTTCCATTTATTTCTGGTTTTGATGATTTATATTCATGTACTAACTGTACTGACACTAACCCGTGTGCTGTTTGTGTTGAGTTTCTTGATTCAACCTTGCAGGGTGATAGTGATAGTGAGAGTGAAGTCATCTCATTCAGCGAGGTCCTTGACATCCTGGCTACTCCCAATGTACCATCCGTTGAGCAGCCACCCTCCCTAGAGCTGAAGCCACTTCCTGGGAACCTGAAGTATGCCTACCTGGAGACGAATGAAAAACTTCCAGTCATCATTTCCTCCAACCTTGACTCTGACCAGGAAGCTAAGCTTTTAGAGGTTCTGAAGAAGCACAAGAAGGCTATTGGTTGGACCTTAGCTGACATTCCAGGAATTAGCCCCTCCAGATGTATGCACAAAATTCTATTGGAGGATGGAGCTAAACCAGTAAGGCAGGCCCAAAGGCGGCTAAACCCATTGATTCTGGATGTGGTGAAGAAAGAGGTGACTAAAATTCTGCAGGCAGGTATTATATACCCCATCTCTGATAGTACTTGGGTAAGTCCGGTGCAAGTTGTACCCAAGAAGTCCGGTCTCACAGTAGTTAGAAATGATAATAATGAGCTTGTACCTACTAGAGTCCAGAATAGCTGGCGAGTCTGTATAGATTATAGGAAGTTGAACCAGGCCACCAGAAAGGATCATTTTCCTTTGCCATTCATAGATCAGATGCTGGATCGGCTGGCTGGTCAATCTCATTACTACTTTCTTGATGGCTTTTCCGGGTATTTCCAGATCCATATTGCCCCTGAGGATCAGGAAAAGACCACTTTCACGTGCCCCTTCGATACGTTTGTCTATAGGAGGATGCCATTTGGCCTTTGCAATGCTCCTGGCACCTTCCAAAGATGCATGCTTAGCATTTTTACTGAATTTATTGAAAATTGCATGGAGGTGTTCATGGATGACTTCACTGTATATGGCTCCTCATTTGATGCATGTCTGCATAGTCTGAGTTTAGTTCTAGAAAGATGCATTGAGACTGATCTGATTTTGAACTATGAAAAATGTCACTTTATGGTAGAGCAGGGGATTGTTTTGGGTCATGTAATTTCTAAAGAGGGTATTTCAGTAGATCCTGCAAAAATTGATGTGATTTCTTCATTGCCTTACCCATCTTGCGTATGCGAGATCCGTTCTTTTCTTGGACATGCAGGTTTCTACAGGCGCTTTATAAAGGACTTCAGCAAGATAGCTCTGCCATTGTCAAACCTGCTGAAGAATGATACCATGTTTCAGTTTGATGAAAATTGCAAGAAGGCATTTGACTACTTGAAAAGAGCATTGACCTCTACCCCCATCATCCAGCCCCCAGACTGGACAATCCCTTTTGAACTCATGTGTGATGCTTCCAATTTTGCTGTGGGAGCGGTTCTAGCACAAAGGGTGGGCAAGGCTGCCCATGTAATTCATTATGCTTCTAGGACATTAGATGCTGCACAATCAAATTACACCACCACTGAGAAAGAACTGCCAGCTGTTGTGTTTGCACTTGATAAATTTAGGTCTTATTTGCTAGGTTCTAGGGTTATTGTTTTCGCTGACCATGAAGCTCTGAAATACCTGTTAAGGAAACCAGAAGCTAAGCCAAGACTGATCCGGTGGATGCTTTTTCTCCAAAAGTTCAATGTGGAGATAAAATACAAGAGTGGAGCTGAAAATTTGGTAGCCGATCACTTGAGCCGAATAGCAAGGGATGAGGATCCTTCTCCCATCCAAGATGATTTTCCTGATGAGAGACTTCTACATCTATATGGGGTAACCCCCTGGTTTGCTGACATAGTTAACTTTCTTGTTGCTGGTGTTGTTCCTGCAGGTACAAGTAGATCCGAGTTCCACAAGCTCAAGAGCGATGCAAAGTACTATGTGTGGGATGATCCGTACCTTTGGAAGTTTTGCAGTGATCAGGTGATTCGGAGGTGTGTCCCCGATCATGAGACAGAGTCCATCTTGCACTTTTCACATGCCTCTCAAGTTGAAGGACATCTTGGACCACAGAGGACGGCAAGAAAAGTCCTGGATTCTGGATTCTACTGGCCCACAATTTTTAGAGATGCCTATGAGGTTTACAGAAATTGCAAGGAATGTCAAACAGCAGGCCCTGCCATCACTCGTAGGAGTGAGATGCCTCAGCAGCCCATGCTTTTTTGTGAGGTTTTTGATGTGTGGGGGATTGATTTTATGGGTCCTTTCCCTGCTTCTTTTGGTTTTGTATATATTCTTTTGGCTGTAGACTATGTTTCAAAGTGGGTGGAAGCAATCCCCACTAGGACTAACGATGCTAAAGTTGTTTCCAAATTTGTTAGGTCCAACATTTTTTGCAGGTTTGGCATACCTAAGGCTATCATCAGTGACCAGGGCACTCACTTCTGCAACCGAACCATGGAAGCCTTACTCAGGAAGTATGGGGTTGTGCATAGAGTTTCCACTGCTTACCATCCCCAGACCAATGGCCAGGCTGAGATATCAAACAGGGAGATCAAGCAGATTCTAGAGAAGATGGTGCAGCCGAATAGAAAGGAATGGAGCCGCCGTTTGGAAGACGCACTGTGGGCTCAGAGGACCGCTTTCAAGACGCCAATAGGAATGTCCCCTTTCAGGCTTGTATTTGGTAAGGCATGTCACCTCCCGGTGGAAGTTGAGCACCGTGCATATTGGGCAGTCAAGAGCTGTAACATGGACATGAAGAAAGCTGGTGTTGAAAGGAAACTACAGCTACAGCAACTTGAGGAGCTTAGGCTAGAAGCCTATGAAAGCTCCAGGATTTATAAAGAGAAAACAAAACTGTTTCATGATAGGAGGATTGCTAGGAAAGAATTTTTTGTGGGCCAGAAAGTCTTCTTTGTTTAATTCCCTTTGAAATTGATGGCTGGGAAACTTAGGTCCAAGTGGATTGGACCATTTGTTGTTACTAATGTGTTTCCTTATGGTGCAGTAGAGATTAAAAGTGCAGGTACCAACAAGTCCTTCAAGGTTAACGGGCAAAGGCTGAAGCCATTCCATGGTGGGGATGCTGGTATTCCTGTGGATGCTAATGTTGAGGAGCTCTCCTTGGAAGCTCCCACCTACACTGACACTTGATCAGGGAGTACCATTTCCTTTCCCTCACTCTGATTTAATAGTTATGTTGTTTCATTGGGGACAATGCATGTTTTAAGTGTGGGGGAGGGTGTTGTGAAGCCGGCAAGTGTACCGGGTCGTCGCAAGTAATAAAACACGGTAAGAGTCTACCGAGGTTGAACACAAGGATTGGGTTACCAATTCGACTAATTTCGCGAAAAATCCGATAAGTTGGTTAAGTAGAGAAAGTGGTTGGAAAGAAATTAGGATCACAATTTAAATTAACAAATCGAAACAATCAAAGATATGGTGATGAAATCTGGAATTAAAAGCATCTAAGGTTTCGAATCCACCTACCCAATCATGCAAAGTACCCAAGTGATGATATTCTCCTCCCTAAGTTCAATTTTAATGTCAACCGGGACCCCTAAATTCTCCTAAATCCACTTCCGTGCTCATTAGGACGTATTCGACGATTGGATTAATTACTTACTAGGTCTCATAATCCTAATCTCGAATTCTATTAATTCTTGTTCCCTATAGGTTGCACCGATCTCCTACTCACTCTCGTGCAATACTCGACCGATGATCCCAATTCAAGTTCTAAAACGCTAATCGCCGCTAGGCCTCAACACGTTTAACTAGTCGATCACGCTAGCATATAATCGACACAATGAAAACAGAATTGGAAAACAATAATTGAATTAAAGGAGAGAGAGTTACATTACATGAACACTATGCCGCCATGGGTGGCTTCATCGATCCCTTAGACAAGAGGATTAGTTCCTCATGTCCGTAACAACGACACACGTACAATCGGAAATCATCCTAAGACTAAGAATTAAGAGAAGAGAAGAGGAGACGCAGCCCCAGAATAAGGATTACAAAAGATCTCCAATCAGTTCTGATCCAAAAAGTCCTCTTTTTCTGTTCTGATCTGCTCTATTTATAAGGAGGCCACGCGTCACGGCCGTGATAGACATCACGGCCAGGCCGTGACGGCTTCTGTTTCTGGCGCACTTCTGGAATTTGAACTCTCGCGACGTGAAGGATGTCTCGCGACGCGATCCCTCTTGTCACGGCCCGTGATGTGAATCACGGCTAGGCCGTGATGGTCTCTGACTTGTGTGGATTTTTGGTCACGACCGTGATACACATCACGGCTAGGCCGTGATGATCTCTGACTTCCAAGTCTTCAAACTCTCGCGGGGCGAGCTTCCTCTCACGGGGCGAGAATCTCCAGAATGGCAATCTCCACTCTTTCTTGACTTTCCTTAATTCTCAGAGCTTCACTTATTGACCTGAAAACAACACAAGCAACCACAAGCGTAATTCTATTCAAAAGAAGCTAAAAACTACACAAAAGACGCAAAACGAGTCAAAGTCCAACTTAGGAACAAAACAAGGCAAATTTGGGCGAAAACGAGAGTGAACTCGACTAATTGGCACATAAACCCTAGTTTATCTAGTCATAAAACTAGATAAGCCAGAGGCTTATCAGAGGGAACTAGTTGTAGTTTTGTTTTGTCTTGTCTTGTTTCTTTTCTTTTAGCTCTTGAATAAATTGTGTTGAGTCTTTGTTGGCAAGTTTGCTGGATTTTGATTGACTTTGCACAGATTGATTGCATGATTGATGTGATGATTCCCCCTAGGCTGAAAAATTTTTGTTTTTGAAAAGTTGATTCCCATGTGAAATTGAAAACTGAACTTTGAGATTTTGTTATGATGGCATGGTTTATGATAAGTTTGGGGTGATAGGGAAGCACACACTAGGGATAGAATCTCTGTCAAACAATTTGCAAAAATTGTCCAGGTGAGGATTTGAGCCTCTAACATGTTTTTGACTGTGTGAACTCACTTTCAAGTTGCACTTTCCTGAATTTGCTTGAATCTCTTTATGGTTTGCATGATTATGTGTTTGCATAAGTTGATTTAGGCGTTTTCTTTGTAAATAACTACTTAGCCTAAAAATAACCAATTCCTAATGCATGTTCCTTAGTTAGCCCCATTGAGCCTGATTAGCCTATTATTTCTCGATAACCCTATGTTATGAGCTCAAAATCTGGAAAACCATGTTAACCCGATCTTAGGATTAGGAGAGCATGGAATCTTAGAAAGAGAATGGGTGCAAGAAACTAAGTTTGGGGTGGCTGCAAGGTGTAATATGTTGGTTGGGATTGAGAAAAAAAATATAATAAAAAGGTTGGAGCCAAAGGCTTGTAGAAAAAAAATGAATGAAAAAAAAGGGGAAAAAGAAAAAAAAAGAAATAAAAGGTACAAAAATTTCAAAAAGGATATTGAAATAAAAGAGGCTGTAGTCACCCAAGGCAATTGGAAAGATGAATGAGAAAAGGAACTTGAGTGGAATTTCAATGTTTTGAAGTGTTTCATGCTCTCTTAGTTCCTAGGGTCTTCAGCCTAGTACCTTTGTATATCCTACCCTTAGCCAGGCCCCATTACAATCCATAAAAGACCTTTTGATGTTGCATGCATGTTTTCTGTGGGAATCATTTGGAGATGAAAATCAAATTTATGGGAAGTGTTCTTGAAAAGTGAAACTGAGTGCAATGTTGATAGCCTGACACAAACTGAGCGATTGAGTGAACACTAAATGCCCTTGTGAGGAAGGCAGTTGTTTGAATTTGGTGATCTCCCTCTTGTGTGTAACTTGGATCCCCTGCTTAGATTAATGATTGTTTGAATGATGAAATTCTCAATTGTTTAGAATGAATGATTGTGGGGATTGCTTTCCTTGAAAGGGGGGGACATTGAAGAAAACTGTTTTGATGTATTGCTTGAATTTATGCAAGGTTGATTGAATCTTTTAAGCTTGCCAGTTCTTGAGTCTTTTTGATTTTTGAGTCTTAGTTTGCTTGGGGACAAGCAAAGTTTAAGTTTGGGGTATTTTGATAAGCCTCTGGTTCATCTAGTTTTATGGCTAGTATGACCAGGGTTTTGTGCAAATTATATCCTATTTTCACCCAAATTAGATTAGATTGTCCTCAAGCAAGGTTTTGAGTCTCTAAGGTAGTTTTAGGTTAAATTAGCCAGTTTTGAGTCAAATAATGCACTTATAGCTATTTCTTTGTTTTCAGGTTAAGTAGAAGTTGAGAGAATAAAGAAACAGGGGATTCGCCTCGCGAGAGTTTTTCTCGCCTCGCGAACCTGAAAGCCAGCAGAACAGTGAAAATGACATCCTCTCTGGTTCGCCCCGCGAACAGCACCTCGCCTCGCGACCCTGAAGGATGACTGTTCCAGAAATATGCAAGTTCTCGGGGTCGCCTCGCGAATAACTTCTTCGCCTCGCGATAATGGAAGTCAGAAAGAATCACGGTTGGCCCCTGATGTTCATAACGGGCGTAATAAGAAGACTCTTCAGTTCTTCGCCCCGCGAGAAGTTCTTCGCCTCGCGAGAAGACCAAACGTTGCTGACTCTTCATGATATTCGCCTCGCGAATGATGTCTCTCCTCGCGAGTGGGCTAAATTTCTGAAGAAGTATAAAAGGCTGTTCTGGGCAGATTGAAAAGACTTTTACTTTTCCATTGTTTTTACCTTTTTCTGTGTGTTTTCGTTTTTCCATGGAGAACTAAGTTTCTAGGATTAATCTATTGTAATCGATTTCCAATACACTTGAGGTTCTTGTATTTCCTGTTTTGTATGCTTTTCCCTTGTCAATGCCATGCTATATATTTCTGTTTGCTTAATTCATGAGTATATTGTGTAGTGTTGATTTATTTTCGGTGATATCATGTTCCTATAATTAATCGCGTTTGCTTAATTCGCGTGTGTACGTTTCGTGTTCGCTTAGTTCACGAAGGGCTTAACCCCGTTTGCTTAATTCGGGAATAGGGACATATATCTGTAGTAGTGGTTTCGCTTGTAAATTGTTGCTACAACCGGGAGGGGATTAGAATCTGCTTAGGGCTTGGAAATTTCATGAACCTATGATAGTTGGGAAATCGAGAACAATAGATTAATCGTCTTTAGCTATTGATAATCTTTTCAACTGCTCTGTTTTCATTGCTGTGTTTCATTTTGTTTCTTATTTGCATTCCAATCCAACCCCCCCCAAAACTGATTTTTGTGATAAATAACACTTCAGGAGTCCTTGTGAGACGACATCCGAGTTGTCGCCCTACACTACAGTTTTAAAAACCGCTCGTTCTTTTTGGCGCGTGCGCGACAACGCGACCAACGGGGTTTTATGATACTTTGATGGACGCGCTCCAAGTGCCACGTCATTCGACGGATAATTATGATACCTCACTGGACGGGCTTTTCTGATACTTTAATGGACGCAAGTTTCTTTCTCTTTCGTTTTGGACGTGCGCTTTAAACATTTGCGATGGACGTGAGCTTCAATCACTATGGTGTTGGACGTGCGTTTCAATCACTGCGTTGGACGTGAGCTTCAATCACTATAGTGTTGGACGGATGATTCTATTTCTTAATCTGCACACTCGATAGATAGGTTAGCAACCAATATGAAGGTTAATTAAATCATTAACCAATGTTTAGTTCTCATCAAAACTTAGGGAAATGCACATCAGACATTTTAGAGACTTAACAATCTCCCCCTTTTTGATGATGACAAACATTGAGATGATTTAATGAACCTCAGAAAATATCAACAAAGAAAATAGCATATATAGACAGGTTGAAATTTTCTTAAGTGAACAGGTCATATCATATTCATTCTCCCATTCTATTTCTCCTATTCTCCCATTTTCATTTCTCCCATTCTCCCTATTCATTTCTCCCTTTCTCCCCCTTTTGTCAACATCAAAAAGGGTTATCAAGTTTTATTTATGAGATATGTTCAAGGCAAGATAACATGTTAAGAAAATCATAGTAATGCAGCAAGCATATTAGACATATTCCACTTAAATTATTGTATCATTACTCCCCCTGAACTAATGCTTAGTTGAAAGAACATGTATATAGGAGTAATGACAGATTTAGCATAGACTCGTTAACATTCATACATGTCATTCAACAATGCAATGCATGTTTAGATTATCTCTAATAAATAAAAACCTTTCTTCTGCGAGAGGTTTGGTGAAAATATCAGCCCATTGATTTTCAGTTTTAACAAACTTAATATAAAAGATGCCTTTTTGAACATAATGCCTAATGAAATGATGTTTGATTTCAATATGCTTAGCCTTAGAATGCTGAATTGGATTTTTAGTTAAGCATATAGTACTGGAATTATCACACCATACAGATATGTTATGTTCATAAATAGAGTAATCCTCTAGTTGATGTTTTACCCATAAGAGTTGAGAGCAGCAACTAGCAGCAGAGATGTATTCTGCTTCAGCAGTAGACAAGGCAATGGTTGTCTGCCTCTTGCTTGACCATGAGACTAAACTTGCTCCAACGAAGTGACATCCTCCACTGGTGCTTTTTATTTTTATTCTGTCTCCAGCAAAATCAGCATCACAATATCCCACTAATCTGTATTCTTTTGATCTTACATACAGCAAACTAAGATTAGTAGTTCCAAGCAAATATCTAAATATTCATTTTACAGCCTTAAGATTAGATTCTCTAGGATCAGATTGGAATCTAGCACACATACAAACACTAAATTGAATGTCAGGTCTGCTTGAAGTTAAGTACAGTAGGGAGTCAATCATACCTCTGTAGACAGTTTGATATACCTTTTTACCTTCATCATCTTTGCTTAGTTTTGCATTGGGTTGCATAGGGGTTTTCATGAGCTTTACATTTTCCATTTTGTATTTCTTGAGTATCTCCTTGGTATATTTTTGTTGATGAATGTAAATTCCATCACTTGTTTACTTGATTTGTAATCCAAGGAAGAACTTCAATTCTCCCATCATGCTCATCTCAAATTCAGCTTGCATTAGACTTGAAAATTCCTTGCACAACTTTTCATTAGTTGCTCCAAAAATAATATCATCAACATATATTTGAACTATAATAAAGTTCTCTTTAGAGCATTTTTTAAACAGAGTAGTGTCTACTTGTCCTCTAGTAAAACCATTAGGCATGAGAAAAGAACTGAGTCTATCATACCATGCTCTAGGTGCTTGTTTCAAACCATATAATGCCTTTTTAAGTTTGAAAACGTGATCTGGTTTATCAGTATCCTCAAAACTAGGGGGTTGTTTAAAATACACTTCTTCTTCAATTATACCATTTAGAAAAGCACTTTTTACATCCATTTGAAATAGGGTAATTTGGTGTTGTGCAACATATGACATTAAAATGCGTATGGCTTCTATTCTATCTACAGGTGCAAAGGTTTTAGTATAATCAATAACTTCTTGTTGGTTATAGCCTTGAGCTACTAACCTTGCCTTATTTATAACAACTTTACCATTTTCATCCAGTGTGTTTCTGAAGACCCATCTTGTTCCAATAATCGACTTGTTTTTAGGCTTAGAGACAAGAGTCCAGACATCATTTCTGGTGAACTGGTTAAGTTCTTCTTGCATAGCAAGAATCCAGCTTTCATCCTCAAGAGCTTCTTCAATGCGTTTAGGCTCCAAATCTGAAATAAAGGCCACATTGCTTGATTCTCTTAATGTGGATCTGGTTCTTACTCCTTCAGAAGGATTTCCAATAATAAGATCCTTAGGATGATGAGTGTTGAATTTCCAATCCATTTTGAGATCATCATGAAGATCTTGACTTGTCTGCTGGCTCGTTTGTTCCACTTGTCTTTCAGCCTCAAGAACAGGTTCTGTTTTGGTTAGATCGAGTTGTTGACTTTCTGGTTTGTTTATATCAAGACCTGCAAGATCATCTTCTAGATCTGATAGTTCTTTATCAGTATTTAATCCATCATTGAATTTAACATGAACAGATTCTTCAATAATACAAGTTCTTGAATTGTAAACTCTAAAAGCCATGGACTTTTCAGAATAGCCTACGAAAATACCTTTATCTACCTTAGAATCAAACTTTCCAAGATTATCTCTGGTATTCAGAATATAACATTCACATCCAAAAGCATGAAAATAAGATATGTTGGGGCTTTTTCCTTTCCACAATTCATAAGGAGTCCTTTTTAGAAAAGGCCTAATAAGTATTCTGTTTTGTACATAGCAAGCAGTGTTTACGACTTTCCGCCCCTGAAGTACTTAGGGAGATTATTTTCATTGAGCATATATCTAGCCATCTCTTGCAGAGATCTGTTCTTTCTCTCCACCACTCCATTTTGCTGTGGAGTTCTAGGTGCAGAGAAATTGTGAGAGATTCCATTCTCCTCCCAGAACTGTCTAAACTACTCATTTTCAAATTCTCCCCCATGATCACTTCTAAGGGTAGAAATACAGAAACCCTGCTCATTTTGTACTCTTTTGCAGAATACTGAGAAAGCCTTAAAGGTCTCATCCTTGTGTGTTAGGAAGAGTACCCATGTGTATCTAGAATAGTCATCAACTATGACAAATCCATATTTTCTTCCAGCCAGGCTGGCAACACTAACTGGTCCAAACAGATCCATGTGTAACAACTGAAGAGGTCTAGAGGTTGATACTTGATTTTTAGATTTGAAACTTGATTTTATCTATTTACCTCTCTGACATGCATCACACAAGACATCTTAATTTCTTAAAGCTAATATCAGGCATTCCTCTCACGAGATTATTCCTTTTTAATTCAGAAATTAGTTTCATATTAGCATGTCCTAGTTTCTTATGCCATAACCATCTCTCATCCTCTTTAGACATCAGACAGGTTACACTTTGATCTGAGAGATCAGACAGTTCAATCTTATAAAGATTTTGTTGCCTTTTAGCTGAAAAGAAGGTTTTGCCACTACAGTCTTTAACTATGCATACATCCTTGGTAAAGGAAACATCAAAACCACTATCACATAATTGACTTATGCTAAGCAGGTTGTGTCTTAATCCTTTAACCAAGAGAACATTAGATATAGAGGGAAGAGGGGATTTACCACCAATAGTACCAATTCCTATAACCTTCCCTTTCTGATTCCCTCCGAAGGCAACGTGTCCTCCTTTCTTAAGTTGGAGGTCTAGGAACATAGACCTTTCTTCTGTCATATGTCGCGATCAGCCACTGTCCAGGTACCAGCAGTGGTGTTTTCTTTGTCTTGTTGAGGACATCCGCAACAATGATTATTTGATCTTTAGGTACCCATATTTTTCTGGGTCCTTTTCTGTTAGTTCTAGGAGTCTGTGAGGACTTCCTTCTCTTCTTATGGATACACTTAGACATAACATGCCCAGTTTTTCCACAGAAGTTACAAATAGGTGTTGATTTGGTTACAGTTGACTTAACAAATACTTTAGAAGCTTTAGTTGATACTTTATGATGTGTCTGATGGACATACCCAATACCTTCTTTGTTAAGAGAGTGCTTCTGACTACCAAGTAGCTTAGTCAGATTGTCTCGAATATTAACAAATTTGGCAAAATCAGAAGTGAGCTCTTCCACTTTCTGTTGAAGTTTTTCAACTTCTTCAGATGGTGATGTTTCACTTGAGATCTTAGCTTCATTAGACTTTTCAGTCTTCAGCTCACTGTTTTCTTTAGCCAGCTTCTCGCACTCTTGAGATTTCTGTTTATGCTCACTGGTGAGCTTTACATACTCTCTCTTGAGGGATTTGAAGGCTTTAGATAAGCAGTTGGATTCCTCCATCAACTCCTCATAGGCATCAAGTAATTCCTCATAGTCAGGATGTACCTCTTCGTCAGAGTCTGAGTCAGTGTTGGCCATCAAACAGAGATTGGCTTCTTCCTCTGTTTCTTCATCATAAGATGTTGACTCCAGATCCTCCCAAGTAGCCATCATTCCTTTCTTCTTCTTCTTGAAGAATTTCTTAAAAGGGGCCCTCTTGAGTTGAGGACATTCAGCCTTGAAGTGACCGGGCTTCTTGCACTCATAGCAAACAATTGGACTTTTGTCTGTTGAGGTGGATTCTTTGAAGTTCTTGTCCTTGTTGAACCTTCTGAATGGCCTATCCTTCTTGAATTTCTTTTTCTGTAGGAGAGCTTTATCTTCCTGGTCAGGAGAGACAATTCTTCATCACTATAAGAATCCTCGAGTTCTGATAGGTCAGCATCACTGGATGACTCATCTGCCTTCAGAGCCTTGGATCCTTTTGCTGAATTTTGATCAGCTTTCAGAGCAATTGACTTGCCCTTCTTTGGTGCAGCTTCATCTTCAAGTTCTTGCTCATGAACAGCGAGTGTTCCAAGAAGTTTATCCATAGTCAAGGTAGTGAGATCCTTGGCTTGGGAGATAGCAGTGACCAAAGGTCTCCATTGTTTAGGTAGACTTCTCAGAATCTTACCAACCTTCTCAGCATTGGTATAGACTTTACCAAGAGATTTTAAACTGTTGATGATAGTTTGAAATCTTCCTATCATCTGAGCAACAGATTCTCCTTCCTCCATGATGAACAGTTCATACTTTCTAACAAGTATGGCAATCTTTGACTCTTTGACTTTTGCTGTTCCTTCATGTGTGGCAGCTAAGGTGTCCCATATTTATTTTGCAGAGTCACAGGCTCATACCTTCTCAAACTCCTCCAGACTGAGAGCACAAATGATGCTGTATCTGGCTTTGTGGTTCAGCTCCCATTTTGATTTTTCTGCAGTAGTCCATTGAGCTTTTGATTTGTCAGTGTTATCATCATTCTTGGGAATGAATGGACCATCTGTGATGACATCCCAAAGATCAGAGTTTGTGGATAGAATGAACCATTGAAATCTATCCTTCCAGTAGTTGTAGTTTTCTCCATTGAAGTAAGGAGGTTTGGTTAGGGAAGCTCCTTCAGTCTGATGACTTCCACTTGAACTACCTCCAGCCGTCATGTCTATTCTTCAGGACCTTTTACTTCTACACTGTTAGATGCTCAACCCAGAGGCTGAGCTCTGATACCAACTGAAATAGACAACTATAAACACGAGAAGGGGGGTTGAATTGTGTTTATCAGAATTTAAGCAAAGCTGAAATCTTTTCGCAAATAGAAAGCTAGCTTTGGACAAGTGGAAGAATACAGGATGGATGGGTGACTATTGCAAACACACCACTTGACAGACGCAAGAAAAACTAAAGCAATTAAAGAGTTTAAGGGAAAAGAGATTGACACGGTGATTTATCCTGGTTCACTCTTCAAATCAAAGAGCTACGTCTAGTCCTTGGCAGCGCCAAGATTTATCCACTATAACTGATAAGGTTACAGACTTAAGTATTATTTGCACACCTAACCTCTTCTGGATCAAGACAAGTATTGTTTTCACACCTAGCCTCTTCAGGCTCAAGACAAGTATTGTTTTCACACCTAGCCTCTTTAGGCTCACTTAGGTTTGTTTGAGAGATTGGGTTTGTAAAAATACAACTTCTCACAAGCAGATCTTTCACTAACACTCAAAGAGTGGTTTAAATGTGAAGTCTAGGAAAGTCTGCGTAATAACTTCAAATGTTTGAAGAATACAGAATAAAAGAATAAAAGAATTAATGAGCAGAGTAATGGCGTTTTAATGCAGTGTGTATTCTCTTTTTCTTCATCTTCAATGACTTCTGTATTTATAGTCTTCAAGCATTTAGGATCCGTTAGAGACATTCACTCAGATGTTGGCTTCAAGCAGAACTTCATTAAATACAATAGAGTCGTTCTGAGCACCCATTGATGCAATAGAGTCGTTCTGAGCACCCATTAATGCAATAGGAACGTTGGTTGTACTCTAACATGTAGGATCATGGCTTTATGCATCGAGATACAGCCATGTCAGAGTTGGGCAGAGAGCTTTTTGTACTTTGCTGAGTACACTCCCCTTTTTGTGGAATAAAGCATGTTGGAAGCATTCTTTTAGATTATCCAAGGTTGCTTGAGAGAGTAGTCTTCTGACTTTTCTTGATAATCGTGAAACTGAGTATGAGAGAAGGCTTCAAGTCTCTTTCTGATTCTTGAACTAAGATTCTGATAATCCTTATAGAATTCGCGTTCATAAGATAAGTGCTTCCATCTTGAAAATAATCATGTCTATCTAGTCATTTGAGTTTTCATTCGGGCTAGTAGATGAGCTCTATATTAAGGACTCGGCAAGTCCAAAGACTAGTGGACGAGCACTTTTGTCACCTTTAGTGGACGAGCACTTCTGTTACTCTAGTGGACGAGAGCTTCTGTCACCTTTAGTGGACGAGAGCCTTTGTTACTTTAGTGGACGAGAGCCTCTGTTACTTTACTGGACGGGAGTCTCAGTTATTCTGGTGGCCGAGAGTCTCAGTTACTCTGGTGGACGAGAGTCTCATTTACTCTAGTGGACGAGAGTCTCAGTTACTCTAATGGACGAGAGTCTCAGTTACTCTAGTGGACGAGAGTCTTTTGCCACGTTATTGGACGAGCCATTCTGATACCTTAGTGGACGCGCTATTCTGATACTTTAATGGACGAGCTCCAAGTGCCACGTCATTGGACGGATAATTCTGATACCTCACTGGACGGGCTTTTTTGATACTTTGATGGACGCGCTCCAAGTGCCACGTGATATCGTGCGATGCACGTGCGATCCTGGAAGTGTACCGGAGTCGTCACCAAGTAATAAAAAGATATCGATCCCACAGAGACCGTGATCTCAAATCGCAACTAATTATCAAATCGACTAAACTGGACTATAGAAAGATTTTGAAAAAGGTTTTTATATTTGAAATAGAGATAACTTAGAAAATCAGATAAGGAATGCAATCAAGTAAAACAGAAAGTAAATCAATTTATGGTT
Source organism: Sophora flavescens (assembly GCA_030762895.1). NCBI lineage: Eukaryota > Viridiplantae > Streptophyta > Magnoliopsida > Fabales > Fabaceae > Sophora > Sophora flavescens. The sequence continues at coordinate 31,612,889 of CM061063.1, forward strand.
TTTCAGATCTAAATGGATTCCTAGGAATTGGGTTACCAACAAGATCGTTTATGTTACTAAATTGATTATCCCTTGTTAATTATTGAAATTGACTTGAAGGTGAATTTATCCTCAAATAGTTAATGCTCCCTCTCGGGTTACAAAAACCGTGCTCAATTAAACCAACCCCTACTCTCGTGGTAGTCGAATTTAGATTGGACCCTTTACGTTTCGTGACAATTCGTTAATCCTCGAAAGACAGCTTCTAACTCTCATGATTTCAATCCTAAGTCTGATTCTATAGATCTGATACCTAAGTTCACCGCTAGGTTCCTCCTTAGAATATCTACGACACGTAAATAAGTGCGCACCATATTTACGAGTAATTAAAACACTAGAAATCAGATCTAAAGAAAAAACGCAATTAACAAAGATAAAACATCAATTTATCATCATAAACAAACCTTGGGCATAGCCCCAATCCCTAGAAATTAAACTACTACTCAAGCCTTGCCATGGTGATGACAAGCTTGGTTAACAACAACATGAAAATAAAACTAAGAGAAGGGAAGAGGGAGAAGAAGAAAGATCCTAAGTTCTAGCCTAAGAGTGGCAGCCAAAAGTCCTTAGCCCGATGCCATATTTATAGATTAGGGAAGTTTGAATCCTAATCAAACACAAATCAGATCCAAATCAGTTGCTTCTGATCCAAGTAATGCACGTCGCGGCCGTAGAAGTTCAAGTTCATGAACCTTGAGAGATCCAAGAAGCTCTTCCAGAGAGAGTGTATTCAGGTTTTTGGCTTCTTGAATAGCAATTACTTTGGGTCTCCATTTCTTGGATAGAGATCTGAGACTATTGGTGATGGTTTGGAATCTTCCAAACATTTGGTCTATTGTTTCATGTTCACCCATCTTGAATAGCTCACACTGATGAACCAGCATGCTGATCTTTGATTCCTTAACTTGTGAGGAACCCTCATGAGCTAGGGCAAGAGTATCCCAAATTTCTTTAGCAGTATTGTAGCAGTGCACTTTGTCATGTTCAAATCTGGATATAGCACACATGAGATAGTGCTTAGCCTTCAGATTCAGCTGATGTTGGTTTTTCTGCTCTTGAGTCCATTGGGCTCTAGGAACAGCAGCTCCAGCTTCATCTCTTGGTTCAGTGTAGCCAGTTTCAATCAGCTCCCAAATATCTACATTTTGTTCATCTAAGAAGGCCATCATTCTATTCTTCCAGTAGTCATAATTTGTTCCATCAAAGAGAGGCGGTCTGTTGATAGCTTGTCCTTCTGCATCCATGGTTGTTGGATCGTACTCCCTCAGCACTTGTTAGATGCTCAACCCTTTCGAGACTGAGCTCTGATACCAACTCAAGTTGACACAGGAAAACACAATAAAGGGGGGGTGGGGGGTTGAATTGTGTTTGTTAATAATTTTCGAAAACAACCTTTAAAACAATTTTTGCAGACAAGGAGATTAGAATCAGAAGCAATCACAAAGAAATATATCCTTTTTTTAAAAAAAACTTTAACAAAAGCAATATCAAAACCCCTCAGTTAGTAAGAAACAAATAAAGCTATAAGAGTTAAGGAGTAGAAGATTCACACAAGATGTTTTATCATGGTTCACTCTCTTCCAACCAAGAGCTACGTCCAGTCCCTTCTACTTGAAGGTTTTTCTCCACTATTTCCCAAATAGATTACAACCAAGTATTCAACACCTCTCCAGGCTACAAGTATTTCTTTCTTACCAAGCCTCTTCAGGTTCTAACTCTAACAAAGAGATTTAACGTTTGATTTTCTTAACTCACTGTGTGAGTATGAAAGTTTAAGATCAAATGAATATTTTCACAATATTCAAACTAAGGAATACGGACTCTTGCTTTTGAAGGAATATTAGAATGAATGATTATTGATTGGCAAAAGTTGAGCTAGCAAGGTTGTGCCGGCAAGAGTGTTTCTTCAGTATCTCAGGTCTTCTATTTATAGTGACCTTCTTCTTCACTTGTATTTCTTCAACAGTTATTTTGAATAATCCCTTTTAGAGATAGCATTCAATGCATGATATCCGTTGTGACTGATAGCTTGATTGTGACAAGCTGAATAGTACTCTTGGTTATCGAGGTAGCATGAAATTGGAAGCTCACTGCTCTAAGTATTGCAACTTGAGAACTTGTTGTTCCTCCTTTGTGTACAATGCAGCTTTTTCAGTCATAAATTTATCATCGTACAGATTGTTTTGCAGTATCTCATTGTATGATTCTGCTTTTTGCATTTCTTGATGGTACTATGTTTCTTTTACAACAAGGTAAAACATTAAAGCAGATAAAACAAATGTGAAGAACAAATATTCTATTGAAATAAATATCAATCATTTGAAATAAATTCAAGAGATTCGGATTGCATTTATTTATTCAAAGATGGAGCTCATCTACTTAAAAACTCTGTCTACTTAGTTATATGTGAGACCAAGTCTGTTTCAACAAATTATTTTGCTCGTCCGATGACGTGGCATATCCTCTCGTCTATCAAGTCTTTGGACTTTCTATACCTCAATGAGTTATAAAGATCTCCGTCTGGTGACGTGACAGATAGAACTCGTCTACCTGATTAATTTATTTTTCAGTTCATTCAATTTTACCAATTTCTTTCGTCTGCTTACGTGGTAATCTAGACACGTTTACTATCAAGTCTTTGGACTTGCTGTATCTAAGAAGTATATTTTGATTTCAGTCTAGTAAGCATTTAAAGCCTCGTCTACTTAAGAAAACCAGTCTACTCAAATAAATAAATATATAACTTTTACCAAAACATTGAACTACTGGTCTACAAGGGTGGACGCATATTTTTCAATGAAAACTTATCCCAAGTTTCTATTACGTATAATTAAATATTCCTACATAACTGAAAGCACATGTTAGATCTCAACTAACATTTTCCCAAGCAAATTTAATCCTTTTGTTAACATCAAAACGTAGAGATTATTTAGTCCAAAACCACTTTGGTTCCAACAAAACACACCACTTGATAAACGGAAAAGAAAACTAAAGCAAATAAAGAGTTTATAAGGAAAGAGAGGTTGACACAGTTATTTATCCTGGTTCACTCTTTAAAGCAAAGAGCTACGTCCAGTCCTTGGCAGCACCAAGTTTTATCCACTATAACTGATCAGGTTATAGACTCCAAGCATTGTTTGCACACCTAGCCTCTTTAGGCTCCTAGACAAGTATTCTTTACACACCTAGCCTCTTCAGGCTCACTCAGATTTGTTTGAGAAATTTGGTTTGTAATAAATACAACTTCAGACAAACAGATCTTTCACTAACACTCAGAGAGTGGTTTAAATGTAAAGCTTAGGAAAGTCTGCGTAATAACTTCTAATGATTGAAGAATACAGAATGAAATAATGAAGATATTAATGCACAGAGTAATGGCTCTTTTAAATGCTATGAGTGTTCTCTTTTCATCTTCAATGACTTCTGTATTTATAGTCTTCAAGCATTTAAGATCCGTTAGAGACATTCCTTCAGATGTTGGCTTCAAGCAGAACTTCATTAAATGCAATAGAGTCATTCTGGGCATCCATTAATGCAATAGGAACGTTGGTTGTACTCTAACTTGTAGGGTCTTGACTTTATGCAATGTGAATCAGCCATATCAGAGTTTTGCAGAGAGTTTTTTGTACTTTGCTAAGTACAATTCTCTTTTTGTGTAAAGACCAGAGGTACTAGGGAATAAAGCTCGTTGGAAGCATTCTTTAACTGGTCTTTAGTTCTGATATCCTAGGTTGCTTGAGAGAGTGACTTCTGATTTTTCTTGATAAGAGTGAGACCAAGTAGGAGAGAAGGATTCGAGTCTCTTTCTGATAGGACAACTCACAAAATCTTGTTAGGTCCTTGGTTCTTCAACGAGTAACCTCGGATGATTGTAGGAACTCGTAGAGAGACAGGTTGAAAACGTCTCTTGAAAGAAGTCAATAATCCTAGTCAGCAGACGTGTTGGCTTTTGCTTATCCAGATAGGTAGTCATCTATATGAGCAGACAGATGATTCTTACTGTTTTGATCTGCATACTAGATAGACAGGTTAGCAACCAATATGACGGTTAATTAAATCATTAACCAATGTTTAGTTCTCATCAAAACTTTAGGGAAATGCACATCAGACATTTTAGAGACTTAACAGGAATAGCCTGGATCACAGATCTAACAAGCCCTTCTCTACCGACCATAGATTTTTTTTTATAGGCAAATGTTAGTGGTTAGTTATTATGTTAGTTTTTTCTCCTTTGCCAAGGTTTGAACCTTGAACCTCCAACTCCTTTTACCCTTAGCTCATACCAATGTTTAGTTCTCATCAAAACTTTAGGGAAATGCACATCAGACATTTTAGAGACTTAACAATTTCCCCTTTTTTAATGATGACAAACTTTGAGATGATTTAATGAACCTCAGAAAATATCAACAAATGAAAGTAGCATATATCTGACAGGTTGAAATTTTCTTAATCAGACCGGCTTGATCATATGTTCTAGTTAACTTAGTCACACAAATCAAAATAAGAGGATCGAACCATTTCTTCTGACTCTTTTTCAAATTTAATAAATATCGGTTGATCGTGTATTTCACTATAGTTCTATGATTCCGAGTATCATTTCCTATTTGATACCTTTGAATTCCATATTCGAAGTTGCGATCGAATCGATTCAATACATTTCTTATGTACCCATAGGTGCTATATTGGATTTGAACCAGATTTCGGAACAATCTATATTGATTGACTGCCTCCATTATGTTGTTGCTAGCAAATACCACTATTTTTGGTTTTGGATCTTCGAAATCATTCCCGCAAGAGGTCCGGACCCATTTTTTTATGATCCTTTAATAAAAAGATTAATTCTCTATATATTTGACGTGTTTTACTTTGAAATTATCAAAGAAATCTTACTTGCGATTTATCAGAGCAATTATAGCAACTATCAGAACATACTTTGATCATATCATGTTCATATATTATTTTCTTATTAAGATCATATCATATATCACATTTCTCCTATTCTCAAATATCACATTTCTCCCATTCTCCCCTTTTTGTCAACATCAAAAAGGAATAAACTTTGAAAGCATTAAAGAAATAAAGGAGAAATTTATTTTATTCATCATGAACGTTTACAAGTACAAGGTAGTCTATATACAAAGAAACCAAAAACTACCTAGATTGACTAATTAACAAAAATAAAGCAGTAACCTTTTGCTCTAAGAGCAGCCTAGCTCGCCTTTCTTCATCTAACTATCTTCTTAAATCTTCTACTTGTGTTTGAAGCAGATGAAAGTCTTGTAACGCCATTGTCTGAGAAGTGGAGGCTTCTGTAGACAGACTTAAGAAAGAGACAGACAAAGAAGAGTGCCAAGGTAAGGCTAAAACTGGGGGTGCCTTAGGTATGGATAGGGGAGAGGTGATGGAAGGGAAGAAAAGTTCGTGGATAATTTGAAGGGCATAGAAAGGAAGAAAGACGAATTTGAAGAGAAGACTGATTCTGACAAAGTCAGTATCAGGTGAAGGAAACACACAGGAAAGTCTCTCGGACAGAGACAGTTTGGTGATGGTTATTGGGATAGGTGGGGAAAGAGGTGTTTGAGCTAAAACATAGTGAGGGAGAGGTAATAAAGAATCAATATGGCAGAAAAAAGAATTAGATCATGTGACTAACATAAAGAAATACCTAGATATACGGGGTAACATCACAACAGAAGCCGGATAGTGAGTTCCAGCAAATGTTCTAATGAAGACAACAATAGGTGGGTAGAAGAAAAGTTCTCTACAGGGGCTAAGAATATGAGGTGGAGGAGAAGGAATGACAGAGACGTGTGAGATACTTGAAAATAAAAGAGATTGCAGATCAGACACAAAGAGTCTCGATGATATGCCAGTTTGTTATTTGGGAGCAGAGTCCCTGTGAACAACTGTGTACTGACATTCATCAGGTATGATAGTGAAAGATGATTTTTGAGTTTGTAAAGAGGAGACAGGTGAGGGATGAGGAGATTCTACAGAAAGGGGTTGGACAAGAAGGGCAGACGGAGAAGAGGCATATAGGGTGATGATACCTTGATGTAAGGGGGAAGGGAATGAAGGAGATGTCTGCTCTTCAGATATCTTCAACTTCTTATTAGAATGAGACACTTGGTCATTCTCTGGTACAACTGTATGAGCTCCTCCAGACAGGTCTTATGCAGGCACTTCGGTCTTTGCAGGCACAGCGTAACTAGATCTTCTCTTTTTGGGAATGATTCCCAAAATGAAAGTCTTATTTGGTTCTTCCAGAACTTGTTCTGTCTGATCCCCTTGAGCAGATGCTTTCTCTTTGCTAGGCTTAGACTCAACTTGTCTAACCTTGGCAAAGGTCTTCACCAGCTTCATTTCCTTGCTGGGATGAGCTGGTATAGCAATGGTTCTTCAGCTTCACTCACCTTCCTCTTTGGTGAGGTTCTCCTCAGTTTGAACCTCAAAGATTCAACTGTCTCAACAGTTTCTTCAGATGTTGAGGATTGTTGCAGCTCTGGAATTTGGTCTTGTCTGACCACCTTTCCAGATGACTTGAACAGTCTATCAGAAATAGGGACTTCAGATTCATCAGTGGAAACCACTGGTTCTTTTTCTTTCTGTTCAACAGCAGGTTTCTTCTTTTGCTTCTTCTTCTTGCTGTCTTCCTCCTCATCAGCAAGAGGGATTCCCTCGATATCCATCATAGACAGTATCTTCCTATCTATGGGCAGTGACATGTCCACAAAATGAACATCACTGGGAACAAACAGCTTGTTCCTAAAGCTCCTTGTTAGCATCATCCCATAAGGATAGGTTTGCACATTAGTCCTCTTGATCAGAGTCTCCATGTACATATATACGAGGTCGTTGATGTCCACCTTGATTTTGTGGATCAAGTGGTATAGAGCAAATCTGTCCATCTTGGTCACACTGTCTCGTGAGCCTTTCCTTGGCATCACGCACTCCAACATCAATTTGTGTAGGAATCTGCAGTCAGCCACCATGTTGATGGGTTTAGGGTTCACAGGTTTGGGAACACCATAGATGACAATGTTGACATTGTCAACTCCCACTTCAGTTTCCCAGTTGGGTGTGAGGTCAGCTCCGATTCTCGGGCACTTTGTGACAAGCTCCAGAGAGCTAATGGGGAAGAGAAGGGTTCTATCCCCCATTTCAGTCTTAAAGCTCTTGGTTCCGTTGAGCCTGTTGGTGACAACCACAACATTTCTCCAGAAGGTTTGAAGTAGCTTGGGGTGAACGAGCTCCTTGATGTCGAAGAAAGGAGTCCACTTGGAGTACTCCAACTCTTCAGTGACATCTATACCTAGCTTCTTCATCTTTTGAAGATCAACAATCTTTCCCGGAATAATCTTTTCCATCTCAGTAACCTTGAGATTGTATTTCTCAGCAATTTCCTTTATAGAGAGACGCTTGGATGATGCCATTTTTTAGAGAAGACGGTTCTAGGGTTTCGATAGAGAAGAGGGTTTGAAAGATGAGAAGACAAAGATTTTGGAATTTTGAAAGCGTAAAGATTGAGCCTTTCTGATCCTCTGCCTTTTATAGACATATAGGAGAGAGACAAAAAAATTAAATCAAAACGGTACGATTCGTATGGGGAACAATAGCGCCTACTTAAGACATAATGAAAATAGGGTTTCGAGATATATAAACTAATGTGCACATGATTAGCTTCAAATAAGGGAATGACATTAATTAATTAATAACCATTTCAACAAAACTATTGAGTTCTAGCATAGTGACACAGCAGAGTCAGACAGGTAAGCATAGACAGGTTAACACTCAGACATGTCATTCAACAATGCAATGCATGTTAAGATTATCTCTAATAAATAAAAACCTTTCTTCTGCTAGGGGTTTAGTGAAAATAATCCCTTATTTCTGAACATAATCCCTAATAAAATGATGTTTGATTTCAATATGCTTAGCCTTAGAATGCTGAATTGGATTTTTAGATAAGCATACAGCACTGAAATTATCACACCATACAGAAATGTTATGTTCATAAATAGAGTAATCCTCATGTTGATGTTTTACCCATAAGAGTTGAGAGCAGCAACTAGCAGCTGAGATGTATTCTGCTTCAGCAGTAGACAGGGCAATAGTTGTCTGCCTCTTGCTTGACCATGAGACTAAGCTTGCTCCAATGAAGTGACATCCTCCGCTGGTGATTTTTCTTTCTATTCCGTCTCCAGCAAAATCAGCATCACAATATCCCACTAATTTGTATTCTTTTGATCTTAAATACAGCAAACCAAGATTAGTAGTCCCAAGCAAATATCTAAATATTCTTTTAACAGTCTTAAGATGAGATTCTCTAGGATCATATTGGAATCTAGCACACCTACAAACACTAAATTGATTGTTAGGTCTGCTTGAAGTTAAGTACAGTAGAGAGCCAATCATACCTCTGAAGACAGTTTGATCTACCTTTTTACCTTCATCATCTTTGCTTAGTTTTGCATTGGGTTGCATAGGGGTTTTCATGAGCTTAGCATTTTCCATTTTGTATTTCTTGAGTATTTCCTTGGTATACTTGTGTTGATGAATGTAAATTCCATCACTTGTCTGCTTGAATTGTAAGCCAAGGAAGAACTTCAATTCTCCCATCATGCTCATCTCAAATTCAGCTTGCATTAGATTTGAAAATTCCTTGCACAACTTTTCATTAGTTGCTCAAAAATGATATCATCAACATATATTTGAACTATAATAAAGTTCTCTTTAGTGCATTTCTTGAACATAGTAGTGTCCACTTGTCCTCTAGAAAAACTATTATGCATGAGAAAGGAACTAAGCCTATAATACCATGCTCTAGGTGCTTGTTTCAAACCATATAATGCCTTTTTAAGTTTGAAAATGTGATCTGGTTTATCAGTATCCTCAAAACCAAGGGGTTGTTTAACATACTTCTTCTTTAATTATACCATTTAGAAAATCACTTTTTTCATCCATTTGAAACAGGGTGATTTGGTGTTGTGCAGTATATGACATTAAGATGCGTATAACTTCTATTCTAGATACAGGTGCAAACGTTTCAGTATAGTCAATACATTCTTGCTGGTTATAGCCTTGAGCTACTAACATTGCCTTATTTCTGACAACTTTACCATCTTCATCCAATTTCTTTTTGAAGACCCATCTTGTTCCAATAATAGACTTGATTTTAGGCTTAGAGACAAGAGTCCAGACATCATTTCTGGTGAACTGGTTGAGTTCTTCTTGCATTGCAAGAATCCAGCTTTCATCCTCAAGAGCTTCTTCAATGCGTTTTGGCTCCAATTCTGATATAAAAGCCATTTTGCTTGATTCTCTTAACGTGGATCTAGTTCTTACTCCTTCAGAAGGATTTCCAATAATAAGATCCTTAGGGTGATGAGTGTTGAACTTCCAATCCCTTTCTAGATCATCATGAAGATGTTGACTTGTCTACTGACTCGCCTGTTGACTAGTCTGCTGACTTGTCTGCTCCACTTGTCTGTCAGCCTCAAGCACAGGTTCTGTCTTAGTCAGATCGGGTTGTTAAATTTCTGGATTGTTTATATCAAGACCTGCAAGATCATCTTCTAGATATGATAGTTCTTTATCAGTCTGTAGTCCATCATTGAATTTAACATGAATAGATTCTTCAATGACACGGGTTTGTGAATTATAAACTCTAGAAGTTTTAGACATTTCAGAATATCCTACGAAAATACCTTTATCTATCTTAGAATCAAACTTTCAAGATTATCTTTGGTATTCATAATAAAACATTCACATCCAAAAGCATGAAAATAAGATATGTTGGGGCTTTTTCTTTTCCACAATTCATAAGGAGTCTTCTTTAGAAAAGGCCTAATAATTATTCTGTTTTGTACGTAACAAGCAGTGTTTACAGCTTCTGCCCAGAAGTACTTCGGGAGATTATTTTCATTGAGCATAGATCTAGCCATCTCTTGCAGAGATCTGATCTTTCTCTCAACCACTCCATTTTGCTATGGAGTTCTAGGTGCAGAGAAATTGTGAGGGATTCCATTCTCCTCACAGAACTGTCTAAACTGCTCATTTTCAAATTCTCCCCCATGATTCTTCTAAGCGTAGAAATACAGAAACCCTGCTCATTTTGTACTCTTTTGCAGAATACTGAGAAAGCCTTAAAAGATTCATCCTTGTGTGTTGGGAAAAGTACCCATGTGAATCTAGAATAGTCCTCAACTATGACAAATCCATATTTTCTTCCAGCCAGGCTGGCAACACTAACTGGTCCAAACAGATCCATGTGTAACAACTGAAGAGGTCGAGAGGTTGATACTTGGTGTTTAGATTTGAAACTTGATTTTATCTGTTTACCTCTCTGACATGCATCACATAAGACATCTTTCTTAAAACTAATATCAGGCAATCCTCTCACAAGGTTATTCCTTTTTAATTTAGAAATTAGTTTCATACTAGCATGTCCTACATAGATATAACCTCAAGATCCGTTTGCATCAATATTGCATCAAGATTGGTAGGGCAATAACTACTCATTTGCATGATATATATCAAACTACCATGTTACAAAACAATTCACACGCTACAAAATTTTATAATTTGGTTCTTTATTCTATCAATCATTTGCTACAAATTCTTCTAAATGGCACCCACTCATAATATGGTTGTAATCTCTCTTTTTTTAAATGAATTTGCTTATTCTCTTAATTTATTTTCCTATCAAGTTCTTTGAAGACCATCTTTCTTGCTCATTTGATTATCTCTCATATCAGGTAATCATCTCTTCGAAAATTATCTCAGCTTCTTGTTGGATGATGACATCGAAGATGATGATCATTCATATAATGATAGTGGTACTAACACCACTAGTGGAGACGATAGTGAGGTGCAAACTCGTCCCAAACGATCAGAGGATATTCTGCATTTTAAAGCAGAGAATGACATGATTTGTAGGCAGTTTCCTGTCAAGGAGACTCACGTAGTTGTTTTTGTGGGCTTTGTAGTTTTTTCTCAATTTGCTTCAAGGGCGATTTTGATGTCTAGCAAAACATCAAAACTAAGGGTGCGTTTGATTTTCAAAAATTTAGGGAATTGGACATCACAAAAATTTTTGTTCCCTGTTTGGTCTGAAAAATGGTCAGGGAACAAGACAAAAAAGGGGCGAGGGACAGGACAAAAACCCAAAATTTTATCCCCCACCAAACCATGGGACAAAAAGTTGTCCCATGGACAGGCTAACAAAAGACAAAATTATCCTTACATCTCTCCCCTCTCTCTCTCTCTCCCCTCTATCTCTCCTTTCTCTCTCTCCCCCTCTCCTCTTTATCTATTTCTCTCTCCTCTCTCTATACATAATTATACAAAATTATATATTGTATATTTATATATTAAATAATATATATTATAAAGGGTATTCCGGTAAATTTAATATTATTTTGTTTGTAATGTCCATTATCCATCAAATAATGTATAAGACAAAAAATTATCTTGTAACTCAAAGATTTGTCCTATACGGTACAAATCATACGCACCCTAAGTAGGATAGCGATACATGTGAATGATCTTGAGTGAAGTATTGGTGAAAACTGCTGACATCATGTTTTGAGTTATCGAGTAGTCTATGGTTTCTAGACCATTACTCAATTTATAGTTTGACATTTTTACCATGAGCTGCAACATAAACCCGCATGAGATTTGTTTTATATAAATACAAAGAACCTTTTTTCAATTTTTTTTATGAAATGCTACCTGTTAAAGAAGTTTGGGGGTTAGTTTTTGTTGTAGTTAATCCAAAACATAGATTGTTAGTTAGTTAGAGTATAAGTATCAGTTAGTTAGTTAGTTTGTAACTAACTCAGTTTTGAAGTCACAAGGGCATGTACAAGCTCTATAAAAGAATGCATATGTGTAACTGAAAGATAGATCATAATATACAATCATCAATCACTCTCCCTCTCTCAGAATTTTTCCTATTGTTCTGTCCTCTACATTCTGTTTTTCATATTCTCAAGTTGCAGTGTGTGTGTGATTCTCCCCAACAAATTGGTATCAGAGCAAGAAGATAAGGGGCATGTGAGTGTTACCATTGCTGTGATCATAGCAGCAAATGGAAGCAGTAGTTTCATGTCTAATCTACCAATTCTTGATGGCAAGAATTGGGATTATTGGTCTGTGAGGATGGAAGCCATTCTTGGCTATCAAGAACTCTTGGAGACAGTCAAAAGAGGAGTCTCGGAGAGGGATGATGATGCAGTTAAGAAGAAGGATTATAAAGCAAAATGTCTATTCCATCAATGTATGGATCTTGCAAGCTTCCAGAAAATTTCAAATGCAAAGACAGCCAAGGAAGCTTGGGACACACTTCAGAAGCTCTATGTGGGTGCTAAGAGGACCAAGAAGGTCAAGTTGCAGTCCCTGAGAAGACAGTTTGATCAGCTGTTGATGACTGACCAAGAATCTGTTTCTGATTTCTTTGACAGGCTCTTGGTCATAGTGAATTCAATGAGAACCTGTGGGGAGACTATCACAGATCAACAGATGGTTGAGAAGGTGTTAAGGTCACTCTCTGTGAAGTTTGACCATATAGTAGTTGCAATCGAAGAAGCCAAAGATGTGGAGGACATGAAACTCGAGGAACTGCAGAATTCCTTGGAGGCTCATGAGCTGAAGTTGAATGAAAGAAAGAAGTGCGGGCGGGGCGGCGATGAGAGCAAGCACTGCAAGCTCAAGTCTCCAAGAAATGGGGAGTAGATAGAGGGAAATGGAAGAAAGGCAAAAGAAATTATGGCAGAACAAGTAAAGAAGGATGGTCTTCGAGCCAATATCATTCCAAGAATGGTGATAATGCTGATTTCCCTAGCAGGAATGGGAGAGGAGGTCCAAGCAGAGGTAGAGGTGGCAAGAAAGTTCAAGATAGAAGGAAAGTCCAATGCTTCAATTGTGAGAAGTGGGGACACTTTGCATCAGAATGCTGGCATGGCAAAGGAAAAGGGAAGCAGTTCAAAGATAGTGAAGAAGAGACAAATGTTGCTCAGGATGAGGATTCAGATGAAGATCAGGTTCTGCTGGTTGCAACCAATGATGTGAATCCTCACAGTGAAGCTTGGTACCTTGATACAGGGTGCTCGAACCACATGACTGGCCACAAGGAGTGGTTGAGGGACTTTGATTCCAGCAGAAAGGCAAAGATCAGGCTTGCGAGATAGTAGAACACTTGCAATGAAGGTGTTGGTACCATTGTGATCAAAAGAAAGGATGGCAAGACAAAGACTCATTGAAAGTGTGTTGTTTGTGCCTGGGATGAAATGCAACCTGATGAGTGTTGGGCAGCTAGTTGAGAAAGGATTCTCAGTCACAATGAAGCATGATTCATTGGAATTATATGATCCAAATCAGATATTGGTTCTAAGGTCTCCCCTCTCCAAGAACAGAACTTTCCAAGCCAACATCAACACAGCTGAGATGCAGTGTTTTCAGGCAACTATGACAGACCAAGAAAGCTGGCTTTGGCACTTGAGGTTTGGTCACTTAAACTTTATAAGTCTAAAACAATTGGTTGTAGATGAGATGGTGATAGGACTTCCAAAGATAGTTATACCTGAAAAAGTATGTGAGGTTTACTTTGCTGGAAAACAGTCCAGAAATACTTTTGCTACATATCTACCTATGAGAGCAACTGATGTGTTGAATGTGATTCACTCAGATGTTTGTGGTCCTCTTGAGGTCCCCTCATTAGGTGGAAATAAGTATTTTGTGACCTTTGTTGATGAATTCAGCAGAATGCAGTGGCTCTAGTTGATAAAGAACAAAAGTGAGGTGTTTAAGGTCTTCCAGAAATTCAAAGCTCTCACTGAAAGGCAAAGTGGGAAGGTGATCAAGGTGCTAAGGACAGATGGTGGAGGTGAGTACACATCAAAAGAGTTTGAGGATTTCCTTGAAAAGTGTGGTATCCAACATGAGGTTACAGCCCCCTATACTCCTCAGCATAATGGCTTGGCTGAAAGGAGAAACAGAACTGTGTTGAACATGGCCAGAAGCATGATGAAATAGAAGCAGCTACCACATTCTTTTTGGGGTGAAGCAGTCACCACAGCAGCCTATTTGTTAAATAGGTGTCCTACTAAGAGACTCAATCAGAAGGTTCCTGAAGAATGCTGGTCTGGCAGGAAACCAATGGTGAGTCACTTAAAAATATTTGGCTCTTTATGTTTCAAGCATGTGCCTGATGCTAGAAGGAAAAAGTTGCAAGATAAAAGTGAGCCAATGATCTTAGTAGGATATCACATAACTGGTGCATATAGATTGTATGATCCACTGAAACAGAAAATTGAAGTTAGTAGAGATGTGTATGTTGATGAAACTGAGTCATGGGATTGGAATGAGCAAAAAGGTAGTTTCAATCCTGTGATTCCAGTATTAATTGAGGAAGAGTCTGTAGTGGATGAGCAGGAATTGATCACTGAAGCATCTCAAGGAACAAGGCCACAGAGACAAAGGCAAAGGCCAGGCAGATTTGATGATTTTGATATGTTACCCGACAAAGCGGTAACATCCGAGGGTGAATTAGTTCACTTTGCTCTTCCGCGGATGCAGAACCAGTGAACTTTGAAGAAGCCATGACTGAACAGAACTGGAAAGCAGCAATGATTGATGAACTTAATGCCATTGAGAGGAATCACACGTGGGAATTGGTTGACAAGCCAATAGATAAAAGGCCAATTGATGTGAAATGGATTTTCAAACTGAAATTGAATCCTGATGGCTCTATTGATAAGCACAAGGCAAGATTGGTTGCTAGAGGTTTCTTGTAGAAACATGGAGTTGATTACTCATAAGTCTTTGCACCAATGGCAAGGTTAGAAACTGTAAGGCTAGTAGTGGCCTTGGCAAGCAACAAAGGATGGTCCCTATGCCATATGGATGTGAAATCAGCATTCCTAAATGGACCACTTGAAGAAACAGTGTATGTAACTCAGTCACCAGGTTTTGAGATTAAAGGGAAAGAAGACATGGTTTACAAGCTAAACAAGGCCCTCTATGGCCTTAAGCAAGCCCCTCGGGCCTGGAATAAAAGAATAGATGCATTCCTACTGCAGCATGAGTTTGCTAAATGCTCAGTTGAGTATGGTGTGTATGTGAAAGTAAAGAAAAAGGCAAGCCTGCTGATCATTTGTCTGTATGTTGATGACCTCCTTGTGACTGGAAACGACTCCACAGAAATTGAGTGTTTTAAAGCACTAATGATGGCTGAATTTGAGATGACAGACTTGGGAAAGTTGTCATATTTCCTTGGAATGGAGTTTGCCACTACTCCAAGAGGAATTGTGCTGCACCAACAGAAGTATGCTGCTGAGATACTTGAGAGATTCAGCATGACAGACTGTAACTCTGCAACAACACCTGCAGAGGCAAATCCAAAGCTGGAAGTAACTGAAACAGAAGAAGGAGTAGATGCGACTTTGTTCAAGCAACTAGTTAGCTCCTTGAGGTATCTCTGTAATAGCAGACCCGACTTGTGCTTCTCAATTGGTTTCATCAGCCGATTCATGAACCAACCAAAGAAGTCACATATGCTAGCTGCCAAGAGAATCCTGAGATATGTGAAAGGAACTGTGAGGTTTGGTGTGCTGTTTCCTGGCAAGTCAGCTCATCAAATGGTTGATTTGTTAGGATACTCGGATTTAGATTGGTGTGGAGACAGGGTGTACAGAAGGAGTACAACAGGATACTTGTTCAAGTTTCTTGGTGCACCAATCTCTTGGTGCTCTAAGAAACAGCCTGTGGTGGCCTTGTCTTCGTGTAAGGCTGAGTACATAGCTGGCTCATATGCTGCCTACCAAGCTATCTAGTTAGATTCCTTGCTTAATGAACTAAAGATTAAAGTGGAGAAACCTATCAAGCTGTTAATCGATAACAAGTCAGCTATCAATTTAGCTAGAAATCCAGTCTCTCATGGAAAGAGCAAACACATTGAGACAAGATTCCACTTCCTTAGGGAACAAGTCAACAAGAGAATGCTTGAGGTCACACACTGCTCTACAGAAATTCAAGTTGCTGATATATTGACTAAGCCAATTAAACTTGACAGGTTTGTAAAACTCAGAAGTGAGTTGGGAGTTGTATCATATGAATGTTTGGATTAAAGGGGAGTGTTGTAGTTAATCCAAAACATAGATTGTTAGTTAGTTAGAGTATAAGTATCAGTTAGTTAGTTAGTTTGTAACTAACTCAGTTTTGAAGTCACAAGGGCATGTACAAGCTCTATAAAAGAATGCATACGTGTAACTGAAAGATAGATCATAATATACAATCATTAATCACTCTCCCTCTCTCAGAATTTTTCCTATTGTTCTGCCCTCTACATTCTGTTTTTCATATTCTAAAGTTGCAGTGTGTGTGTGATTCTCCCCAACAGTTTTTAATATCCTTTTTACACCGTTTTTTAGTGATTCGACATGAAGCTGAGACCGATCATTGATGTATCTAGGTCATTGTTTAGTTTTTGTGTTGTTCTCCAATCATTCACTTATAATCCATAAATTACCAGAGTTTGCATGAATTGTATATCATGTATATAAGTTTATTTTGTTTTTTTTTTCTATTCATAATATTAATTTCACTGTGTCTATTTCATCTGAATGGTTATCTGTATTCAGGAAACTTCTCTATTATATGCGTATATTTTCTGTCAGAAACTTTTTCAAAATTTCATTGCGCTTTCAGGATGAAAACGGGAATAAGATGATAAATGAGTATATTCGTGAATGCAAGATTGGTTCCGGTAGCTACGGGAAAGTAGTAAGAGGGGGCATTCATTGTACTATCTTGTCTCTCTCAATGAAAACAGTTCTCCTGAGTCTCTTTCCTTAAATGCATCAATATTAGGAAATATATCCACAGGCGAAGAAAAGAAATTGAGAGAAAGTATGAACGTGAAATTGATAGGATGAGTGAATTGATTATAAAGAGATTAAGCCTTTATATAGGCTAATGATCTAGCAACTAACTATCAACTAACTAATCATATCTCCAATAGCCCCCTGCAAGCTGGAACTGCGGATTAGCAAATCCAGCTTGGGGTGTACAACATAATGCAAGAAAAAGAAAGAACAATGAATGAAAATTACAAATGTATAAGCCTAATTACATTGGCTAATCAAGAAAAGTCTAACAATGATATAGTAACGACCGAAGTTCATAGATCTGAGAAGTCTTCAACCTTCTTTTGGGCTTCGTCGATCTTCTTTCAGTGTTTCCCTGACATTCGTTCCAAAAGTAAATGAATCTTGACAGAATGAATATTGGCAAGAGAATGAAATTTATATATCAAATGAGCTGACTTGTTGGAATTAACATCAGTCAAGAGTTGCTCCAAAATGGGCTATTTAGCCTCCAACTATCAATAATGAGTCGACTCGTTAGAATTAACATTAGTCAAAAGTCGCTCTAAAATGGGCTTGTTAAGCCTCATGAATTTCAATGCCAATTTTATGCAAAATGCTTAACCACCATCATGGGCAGAAGCAAGAAAATATTATGAATGTTTAACCACAAAGGCTTACTTGCAGCAATATTAAAAATATGATAATGTGCAACACTAACCACTTGAAAAAATCTTCATGATATCAACAAATCATCAAGAAATGCAATAAAGAAAATGCATTATTCAAGAAACTGAAATTTAGTTCCCTGGGCTTCTCCATTAGAGGATTTACGAGAAAGGCGGTCATTTCATCCTCGATATGCTTCCATTCAAACCAGGCTTTATCCTCAGAACTCTGAATGTATGCTACCTTGTCTGCTACATTTCCTTTTCACCAACAAAATCTCTTCCTCGGACATCACCAAGTATACCTGCATGGAAAACAATTCTTTTGGAAATTCTGTCTTCTTTCTCATCTATCTCCATGGTTGGTCTAACTTCCAAGATTTTTCTAGGAACTTGTTGGCTAACATCCCATCCTTCAATGGAACCATCTTCTGCCAAAGCATAAAGATAGTTGTTCTTGAACACAATGTCAAGATAATAGCGCTTAGCATCAGAGAGTTTAACCCACGTTGAAGACATACACAAGGCAAGCTTACAGTGGCAACCATATATTATGGCAAGAATGTAGTTGTTAGGAGAGGAAGAATGCATCAATGCAGCTTTGACAATGAAGTTTTTCCTCAAGTATCGGATAAAATAGGATTGTGTGACAGGGTTCAAGAATGCAGGAGGAAAGGGTGGAAGGTGAATGCAAGAGTGGCAAAAGAAGGATTTAGAAGAAGGGGTGCTACGTTTGTGTCTAAAAGCACAAGCCAACCATGAGAAGAACCAACACACCATGCACCAGCAAAGTTCTTGAACATGTTGTTCCACTCATAGCGCTTGTTGTTGAACACACTGAGAATGCTACGGTGATTTGAGTTACCATCATCATCAAGATCAGCATCAGTTTGTTGAATGCTAGGAAGGATGGCATAAGGAACTGAAAGGTGCTGCTGGAGAATGTTTTGGTTATTTGGTTTGTCTCCCGGTAGCTATGGCGGGATCATTGGATCCCGCAGCTCCTGTGTTCGACGTTGCCATAACGGAATCAATCAAATCCTTAACCTTTTCCAAAAATCTTGGAAGCCCAGAAGAGAATTGAGGACGATGATCACAAAGAAACAGAAAATGAAAGAATTAAGGAATGTTGATTTTGAGTTTTCTTTGGGTAAAATGAAAATGAAGAAAAATGAATAATATTAAGAAAGAGCGGCGGAAAGTTTTCTCTCATGGTAGTTGACATCGCTCTGATACCATATTAGAAAATATGACATCCATTGGAGGAGAAAAGAAATTGAGAGAAAGTATGAATGTGAAATTGATAGAATGGGTGAATTGATTACAAAGAGATTAAGCCTTTATATAGGCTAATGATCTAGGAACTAACTATCAACTAACTAATGATATCTCCAACTAACTATATCTCCAATAGGCCCTCTATCGAAGCTCTGTCGATGGAAATCATTATGCAATAAAGGTAAATAAACTTTTTGGTGTGGGTAGGTAGATAACTGCATAATATTATAAACCATACGGGCATAGTTTTTGTTACAGGGCTGTAATGAGTAATGCGTTCTAATAGTTGTCAAGATAAAGGTGCAATTGGTCATTTATTGAGCTGAAATATTTTGAACTGCAGGCCTTTCACAAGTCTCATTTACTGAAGCTTCGAGTTGCACCCTCAGAAACTGCCATGACTGATGTTCTACGCGAGGTATATTTCTTTTGTATATCTCCAGCTATTTCTTAATCAGCTGGAAATGTGATTAAATGTGGATATATCAGATTATGTTAAATACATAATTTATTCCCTAGCGCCTGCCACATTATGTGTACTCTTGTGGCTTTTACATTTATCCGTGATTCTGTTTACATAATAACATCCATTTAGGCCACTTTTAGAAGGTAGAAACATTTTTTCTTTTGACAACTTTGCGCATTCCATTCTCTTTTTAAAAGAATAAATGTTTGCCAAGGTTTTGCATCTTATTTTGTCTCCTGGTTTGTGCATTTATGATATATTACATTTTCTAACTGGATTGTTTTAGCTGTTGTGCTACTATCCCTGCAGTTGGTTAAAGACATGAATACTTTCGTTTCAGATACTCATTATGAAAATGCTGGAACATCCTAATATAGTCAATCTCATTGAGGTGATTGATGACGGATGTAGAAGTGATCCGACTTTGTCATGAGGGCAACTGGGCAACTGTCATGAGCTAGGATTTTATGGTTCCCCCCTGGAAAATGTATAATGTATCTTATATTTTTGCCTAATTATTGTTTTTGACTTGCCCACATGCACACTTATTGATAGAGATGTGGTGACATTACAAAAGCATTAGGATATTCCTAGGAACTAATGTGGAGCCCGTAATTGGTTCAATTTGCAGGATGATAATGATGAGCTTCGTAGATCACATGGCACTCCTGTTTTCACTGCTCCAGAATGTATTTTAGGTACAATCTATTTTCAAGCTTGTAAGATACTTTTGCTGTTTGGAGGTCCATGTTCTCACTGGTGTTTTGTACCTGTTGATGTTTCAGGTCTTACCTATCATGGTAAAGCTGCAAACACTTGGGCAGTAGGAATTACTTTATACTGGTATGATATTGGGTGAATACCCTTTTCTTGGAGACACACTTCAAGATACATATGACAGAGTAAGATACACACACAAACACAGATGCATACATATGTATTACCTTTTTCCTCTCTGATATTATACTTAGTTCTCCATGTTACTTGTTTTAAGCCTATAACACAAATCTCAGCATACTGTTTTCTTCCTGATCCAGATAGTCAATAATCCTATAGTACTCCCAAATGATATGAACCCGCAGTTAAAGAACTTAATAGAAGGACTACTTTTCAAAGGTACACGACATTCGTCATTTTTGTCTTATCCCACTTAAAGGAACATGACTGTATATTCTTTGTTAATTGTAATGATGATATTCAATATCTGGGTTGTATTTTACAGACCCAAGACTAAGGATGACATTGGGTGATGTTGAGGAGCATAGCTAAATTATTGGAGATGATGGGCCTGAATACATGTGTTGGTGCAAAAGGTAGAGCTTTTGGAAAGAGAAGATATTGATCAGAGCAATATGCTTGCTTGATCTATTCGGACTAAAGTTATCCCTACATTGGATTTGTTTATACATAGTGGAAAAGCCCAGATATTATTTTTCCCGTTTTGACTCTTGGCTGGTATGTTATGATCATAGAGCTAGTATTGAAGGAATCTTTGAATTCAAGAAAATATGGCTCATGCAGTCGACATGATGAGCAAAAAATGGAGGTTTAATTTTTTTTTGTGTGTGAAAGAATTTGGTGTCTTCTGACTTAGAGAGGTCTTGTATCCGACTGTACACGCATACAGATGAGTTTTGAGTTCAAGCTTCTAGACATGGATACTGAATTTAAAGTTAAATCCAGTATGTTTATGTATGCACCATAGTGTTTTGTTTTGGTTAAAAGATTTTGGAGATACATAAGATTCATGGGTTTTGATTATTAAAATTTATAATTTTTTAAGGACTTTTCTCTCAAGGTGCATTCTTGCCAACTGCCATGTCCCCAACTCATCCATGATTAACTGTTTTCAAATGAGTTATGATATTTAAACATCGAATTTCAGATACCGTATGTGATACTGTATGTGTTTATCTTTATCTCTTATTTTTTTCATCTTTTTTTGTATACATGCATCCCTAAAATACATCAAAAAAACAAAAGGACATCATATAGTGTCCCAAATTTGGTGCTCAAATATACTTTGTCTTTTCAAATTCTTGAAACGGTTTTGTGCTTCCATGGTGGGTGGTCTGTTTGGCATGATGGATGGAGAGAAAGGAAAAGAAAAATAATATAGATAAGAAAATAAAGGAAAAGAAAGAAGAGATAAGGAGTTGTCGCTTCATTGTTTGTTATTTTTTAATGGAAAAGATAGGATGTGTACCCTTTCTTGATTTATCAAGGAAAAAAGATTATTATTTGTCTTTTTTGTTGCATCAATTATTAAGGTTGGTCCTTTGCGTGTACCTCATCCTAGCCAAGTTTTGTTCATCCTCAAAAACAGACAACAACGCATCGTTTTCATAATTATATTTTGACTTGCAATTTCAACATGTTTAACTAAATTAATCAAACTCTCCACGCCCGTCTCTCTGGCTGGAGCCAGTAGTCAGCCAGTGCATGGAAGAAATTCCGTACAATTGGAAGAAAAGGCAAGAGGAAATTGCTTTTGAGTTGTTGAAGCTGCACAATCATAGAAAAGCTTGATAGAAGAAGATGCAGAAGACTGCATAACAGAAGAAGATGATGCAAGTCTGATCTGGGAAGAAAACTTGTTGAAGCTGCACAATCATAGAAAAGCTTGATAGAAGAAGATGCAGAAGACTGCATAACAGAAGAAGATGATGCAAGTCTGATCTGGGAAGAAAACTCAGTTCTTCATTTTCACAATATTGAAGGATTACAAAAGATGAAAAAGCTCCTAAAGTTCAACTGAACTTATACTACATGAAAGCAAGATAACTTAGAGTACAAGCTAGCTAACAAACTAACTAACAAACTTAACTAACAAACTACCAAAACAACTAACTTAACTATATTAACTACCAGCTGGAAATGGGCTGCAACACCCCCCCTCAAGCTGGAGTGTGTATGTCTAACATGCCCAGCTTGGAATGAAGCTGCTGGAAAGGACCTTTTGCCAATGGCTTGGTGAGGATGTCTGCTACTTGTGAATGAGTGGAAATGGGAAGAAGATGTAAAGCACCACTCTGTATCTTGTCCCTGACTATGTGACAGTCAATTTCTATGTGCTTCGTATGTTCATGAAATACAGGGTTGGCAGCAATGTGTAGAGCTGATTGATTATCACAAAACACCACAGCTGGTTCAGTATTGGAAATGCCGAGATCCTTCAGTAAGTAAATAAGCCATTGAGCTTCACATGTTGCTTGGGCAAGGGCTCTATACTCTGCCTCATATGAGGATCTAGACATAGTGGATTGCTTCTTACTTTTCCAAGAAATCAATGAAGCACCAAGGAAGAAGCAATAGCCTGTTATAGATCTCCTTGTGTCAGGACAAGTTGCCCAGTCAGAATCACTGAATCCCTTCAATTGAACTTCTGAATTTGATGGAAAGAAGAGACCTTGTCCTGGTGAACCTTTGACATACCTCAAAATTCTAAGGGCTGCTTGATGATGCTCCACAGTTGGGGCATCGAAAATCGACTCAAACTGGCCGACAAAGATATGAAATATCGGGTCTTGTATGTGTCAAATAAAGCAGCCTTCCAATAAGTCTTCTGTAACCAGTAATGTCAGTGTGAGCAGCTCCAGAATTTTTGTGGAGTTTGGACTTGCAATCCATTGGAGTAGTGCTTGGTTTTGCTGCCAGCAAACCAGTGTCTTGAAGTAAGTCCAGAGCATATTTCCTCTGTGATAAGCAGATCCCTCTTTGTGATCTTGCAACTTCCAGTCCCAAAAAATACTTGAGAGGACCGAGGTCCTTGATGCTAAACCTGCGATCTAACAGTTGTTTTATAGATTCAATCTCACTCAAATCTGTACCAGTTAGAACTAGATCATCCACATAAACCAGAATTGATGTAAAACCAGTATTGGCAGTTTTTGTGAACAATGAGTAATCTGATTTTGATTGAACATAACCTGAACTGAGTAGAACTTCTGTTAACTTGGCATTCCATTGGCGGCTGGCTTGCTTAAGTCCATAGATCGACTTATCAAGTCTGCAGACTAGTGAGGGATCTGAAATCTTCAAGCCTGGAGGAGGAGACATGTAAACTTCTTCTTTCAGATCACCATGAAGAAATGCTGTGTTAACAGCCAACTGATGCAAATGCCATTTTTTAATGGCTGCAAGAGATAATAGCACTCTAATGGTTGTCATCTTTGCTACTGGACTGAAGGTTTCGAGAAAATCAATGCCCTCAGTTTGGCTATATCCCTTTGCCACTAGCCTGGCTTTATGTCTTTCCACTGAGCCATCAGCTTTGTGTTTTATCTTGAAAACCCACTTACAACCAACTGGTTGTTTCCCAGCAGGTAAAGGTGTGAGTGTCCATGTTTGGTTTCTTTCCAATGCCAAAAGTTCAGCATTAATGGCATTCTTCCAACAATCATGAATCACAGCTTCTGCATAAGTGTTAGGCTCAATGCTAGAGGCAATGGTTAAGGCAAAATGTTTATGGGATTGGGACAGTTTATTGTATGAGAGGAAGTTGGAAATAGGGTACCTGATCTTTGAGGAAGCTGGTGTACAAGATGAGCTGGCCAGTGTGCAATGATAGTCTTTCAAGTATGAGGGCCTTTTTCTGTTCCTACTAGACTATCTGATGGGAGGTTGATGCACCATTTCATTTGTCTCGGGCTCTTGATGTATATCAGTGTGTGTATTTGATGGGGGTGCAGAGTTATTGAGGTGATCATTTGAGGCAGTGTCAAGTGATGATGTATGGATATTTGTAGGATTGTGAACTTGATTTTGTAACTGTGGTGGTTCAAAGGGAAAATTTAAAAATGTGTCCTTGATATGAGTAGGTAGTACAGGTTCACAAATCTGGTTACTTGTCGTGTTTTCATGAGCAGAAGGTGCATATGGAAAAATTCCTTCATAGAAGTGCACATTCCTTGAAATCAAAGTCTCTCTGCTTTTAAGATCAAACAGTACAAAGCCTTTAGTTCCTTGCTTGAAACCTAAGAAAATGCACTTTCTAGCTCTAGGATCTAGCTTTTTTCTGTGAGCTTGTAAGGTGCCAGCATAACTTAGACAACCAAAGACCTTTAATGAAGAGAAACCAGGATGCTTGTTGTACAATGTATGATATGGTGAATGGTTTTGCAAAAAGGCTGAGGGTTGTCTGTTTATCAGATGTGTGGCATGTGAGACAGCAAAATTCCAAAAACATTTTGGTAGTGATGCTTGAAACAAGAGAGCTCTAGCCACCTCTAAAATGTGTTGGTGCTTCCTTTCCACTATCCCATTTTGTTGGGGGGTTTCAACACAGGTGGTTTGATGCTCTATCCCTCTAGATTGATAGAAATCAGGGAGAATAAACTCTTTACCATTATCTGATCTAATACATCTAGTCTTGGTGTTAAACTGTGTTTCTGTCATGGCTATGAAATTTCGCAAGTGCACTGATGCTTCTGCTTTTGTTTTCATTAGGACAAGCCAAGTATATCTAGAAAAATCATCCACTATTGTAAGAAAATATTTGTGGCCAAACATGGAAGGAATTGAAATGGGACCCCATATATCTACATGTATTATTTCAAAGGGAGAATTAGTCTTGCTAATTCTATTACAAAAAGGTAAATGTTTCTGTTTTGCCAAATGGCAGACTTCACAATGTTTATGATTCTGTGAAAAACTAATAGAAGGGTGTGTTTTTCTCATGTGAACTAACTTCTCATGTGAGGGGTGTCCAAGTCTTTGGTGCCAAAGAGGAATATCAGAAGTTGCAGCCTTGACAGCATTCACAGTAGGACAGGCAGAAACCAACACACTTGAAGGAGTCATTGCATACAGTCCTTGCTGAATCTTAGCTACACCAATCGTCCTCAAGGAACAGCTGTTCTTGATCTGGCACATTGAATCAGAAAAGATCAGTTTACAAGATAAAGAATTTATAAGTTTGGACACTGATATGAGATTGAAGTTAAAAGATGGAATGTATAAGACATTAGAAACATAAAAATCATTGGAAAAGAGGACTGTGCCAGAGATGGCTGCTGTAACTTGATTACCATCTGGTAATCTAACAGGAATTGGTTTTATCATTTTGAAAGTTTGGAATTCTGACAAGGAGTAACACACATGATCAGTTGCTCCTGTGTCAAGAATCCAGCATCTTGGTTTTGAAAAATCATTCAAGGCACATATGGTACCTGATGGTCTATGAATGGGATGATTTGGTTTAGAAGTTATCTGATTGGTTGCATGAAACTGTGATTGAGATGATTGCTGCAACAAAGCCATTAAAGCCTTGTGTTGGTCAGAGGTCAAGGTCAAGCCTGAACCCTCACTCCTTTCCTTTTGAGAATGATGCGTGTGGTGAGAAACTATGCTTCTGTTATCATCTTCAGAAGCCACATCTTCATCAACAATGTAATTATTGACAGCACTGTTCTTGAAATAATTTGGAGGGTATCCATGCTTTTTGTATCATGTATCAACTGTATGACCAGAGTTGTGACAAAAAGTGCACATCTTTGTGCCACCTCTGCCTCCATTGGTTCTGCCAGACTGATATCTGCCATTTCTACCTCTAGACTTTCCTCTCCCTGTCTGACCTTGATCTCTAGTAGTTGCCAGGACTTTATGATCATCAAGAATGTTTCCATTCATTTGCCTTTCTTACTGAATTAGCATTGAAAAGGCTTCATCAACATCAGGGAGAGGCTTCATAAGAATAATTTGTGACTTAACTGCACCATACTGCTCATTTAATCCTTTGAGGAATCGGATCACATAGTCCGTGTCTCTATAAGATTCTGCTATAGCAAAAAGATTACAAGTACAAACTGCTCCACATATACAAGAGGGGATTGGTCTATAATTTTGCATTTCTTGCCATAGACCTTTTAGTTGAGTAAAATAAGATGTAATTGTTCTATCACCTTGTTTACACATGTATATTTCTTCTTGTAAATCAGAAATTCTAAAAATGTCTCCTTGGTAATACCTTTTCTTTAATGCATTCCACACTTCATAGGCTGTGTCAATCCACAAAACAGTGTCAAGAATTGCAGGATCAATGGAGTTGTGAAACCAGGAGAGCACCATCGTGTTGCACTTATCCCATGGCACGAACATCACATCATGTGGCTCAGGTTTTACAATTTCTTCATTGACGAAATCCAACTTGTTTTTGGATTTGAGAGCAATTGTCATTGATCTTGACCAAGTATGAAAATTGATGTCACTTTCTTGGAGGCGAGTCGAAACAAGAGAGCTGCCTGTGTTCTCATTCGGGTTTACATAGTATACATTGAAAGGATCCATGACTGTGATTGCAAAATTGCAGACTCAGAGCCTAGGAATCTTTACAAATTCAAGAAACAAGGAGAATCCGGTTCAAGAAACCAGAAGAATTGGGGGAAGGATATGGAGAAGAAAGAGCTTTCAAACAAGGGAAAGCTGAGAAAGAAAAATCAATGGAGACAGATCAAGTGTTCGCAGCAGGGTTTGATCAACTGATACCATGTTGAAGCTGCACAATCATAGAAAAGCTTGATAGAAGAAGATGCAGAAGACTGCATAACAGAAGAAGATGATGCAAGTCTGATCTGGGAAGAAAACTTGTTGAAGCTGCACAATCATAGAAAAGCTTGATAGAAGAAGATGCAGAAGACTGCATAACAGAAGAAGATGATGCAAGTCTGATCTGGGAAGAAAACTCAGTTCTTCATTTTCACAATATTGAAGGATTACAAAAGATGAAAAAGCTCCTAAAATTCAACTGAACTTATACTACATGAAAGCAAGATAACTTAGAGTACAAGCTAGCTAACAAACTAACTAACAAACTTAACTAACAAACTACCAAAACAACTAACTTAACTATATTAACTACCAGCTGGAAATGGGCTGCAACATGAGTTCTGAAGTGAAGTCCGGAAATTGGAAAACGGGGGAAATGCAATTTGATGTTACAAGTAAAGTCAGTGTTGTAAAAATTGGATAGGACTAGCAGTCGAACGAGTTTGATAGTGAACTAGACCACCTACCAGTCCAGTCATGATAACGAAATGATATTGGATAATATTAATCGGTGTCGTAAGTCTTTAGATTAGCCCGTTCGAACTAATCAAAGAAGAATGATATCCTCCAACCGATAATCAGGGACTAATCTTGTTTGAGATGTAACGAAATGAGTTTTGTCTCTCTCAATAAAATTTGTCATATACATAATCAAACTCCTAACATAAGTTTAAGGAACTTTGTTATATACCAACTGTGTTATATCTTATTGGTTAACAAGATTGTAGGTTTAACTATCGCTAGTTCACCCCTAAAAAGAGTTAGGAGCCTCCTAAAGTCAACCAACATTTTTTCACTGAATAATAAAAACTATTTTGTTTGTTGAAAGCCTCATCTCGATAACCTTGGAACTTTTCTCCAAAGGAATTCGAACTTTTCTCTAACAGGGAGATAAGGTATCATTGAAAAATAATGTTGGCATATAAGATATAAGTGATTTTTTTTCGGTTGACTATAAGATATATATAATCCATGCACCCTAAAACTTTTTTTTTTTTGGGATCCATCCCTGCTTACAAAGCAAGAAATATTATCAGTACTTACAGATAATTTATCACATAGAAGAAGAGGAATAAAAAGGAGGTAAAATAATCCAACTTCAAGGTCTCATATCAAGTCCCACTATAAAGGACAAAATGAAAGCATCAAACAAAGTTCTAAACATAAAAAGTAAAGTACAATTCTTGCTCACATAAAATGTTTAGAGCAAAACAAGAAACTATAGTCTGCATGAAATTTTAGACACCCATTAGCATGACCAAGTTAAACTGGCCGCAGGAATGATCACAATTACAGAACAATCACTCCAACTCCCTAAGATCTGGTAACTCATGATTTAGAGGGGACTCCCACTGCTCCTCTTGAGGGGGCCTCATGTTGTACCTTTGAAACTGCCAAATCATAGAGAATTGAAACTGTGACTGAGATCAAATTATGTAAGTGCTAAACACTAGAACAAGTGTACTGATAATTGATATGCACATGCAGCATCAACAATATGAAATTGTTTTAGGTCTTGCAATTACAAAATTTAATTAAAGTGCTATAATTTATAGCATTAATATGTTGAAATACCAAGAGGGGAAGATATTTGCACCAATCATGTGACATATGTGCGCTATATGAACCATTCTGGTTTGCTTGGTTGTATACTTGTTGTATAGATGTGTCCTCTAACTTGTATAGTTGTATAGTTGTGAGAGGGGAAACAAATTACACTTGTGTTATTTGAATATCAAAAAATGGACAACATTCGACAACGGATAATGATGTTCAAAATCATGGTTAATGACGTGTTGAACTTGATTAATGGGTACACTAATTAAGATGAGTAACTCATTAACCATTCAGTAAGCTATATCAACCATGATTTTGTACATCATCAACCATTAACCAAGTTGTTAGTTAACAGACATCATCTACTAAATGTGTGCCCATTTACTAAGGCTATGTTTGGAAGTTTTTAGGGAGATAAAGTTGACTGGTTAATGATGGAGTGGTTAGTAATTGAGTGAACTGAAAAGACAAGAGCATATAGCTCCATTATTTGGAAGTTTAACGAGGCACGTGGAAGAAAATCTCAAATCTCCAATTTGGAGGGTATGAAAATAAGAGGGTTTGGATGGAGAGGAGTGGTTTTGATTACCATCGTAAATCATCTCACTCCATTAATGAATAAACTCTCAAACAATGGGTTAATGGATCTATACCAATTCACTCTATTACTAACCATCTCATTTTTTTAATATCCGAATAACCTTATTGACCAAACAATGTGCAATACACCCATCCAGGAGGACCCTAAACCCAATGTCTTGTATTGTTTATACTCACATGAGAAGTGTAGTAATTGATAGTATATTGCTACTCAATTAGAGCCCACTTTGCATATTTACTGAAAGTGAAGTGTGCCTTTTTCCAAATAAATGTAGGGGAAAAAATTCCAAATAAATAAGGTCAGTTGTGACGTTTACAGCTATGTTACAAGAAGATCGTAAAAAAAACCAAAAAAAATTATGTTCCAAGAAATTGTCACATAGACAATTTAATCCAAAACAAAGATATGCTCATGTGATTTGTACAAGGGAAAATACCACGATCATGAGATGTATTCGTTCATATTTGGAAAGAGGGGGAAAAAAAGATATCCAAATCTAAATATTTGTAAAGAGATTCCTTAGAGACAAACAAAAGTGGCTAAAGTTGAAGATAATAAGATATCAGGCAATCAAGCAGTCTTTGATTCATGTTTACACTAATCAAGCTTGCAAAAATGATATTATGATATGTAGGTTTTTTGACTTGCATGATAATATAAAGTAGTGCAAGTTGAAAAGTATTATCCTGTAGGGGGTCAGTCATACATATAATATACGACTTCAAAATTGTACATTGTATGTACGACTTCGCTTTT
Source organism: Sophora flavescens (assembly GCA_030762895.1). Classification (NCBI taxonomy): domain Eukaryota; kingdom Viridiplantae; phylum Streptophyta; class Magnoliopsida; order Fabales; family Fabaceae; genus Sophora; species Sophora flavescens. The sequence goes on from CM061063.1 coordinate 31,642,664, forward strand.
AAATTTTTTGAATCAAATATTAAAAGACGTACTTGTCATGTACGACTTGTCGGACTTTGATTACAACTTCAGAGTTGTACATTACATGTATGACTTACCCTGCAGGGAAATATTTGTTAACTTGCACTACTTTGACAATTTCAGCATGACATCATGCAAGTAAAAAAAAAGTGATATGGAAGTTAGAGATATTAGATGCTTATTTACCTTCAATTTGAGCACACTTATTACAGGAAATGCACCTAGTAAAGAAACATAACGATCTAGTTGCGTTCCACATCCATGAGGAATTAACAACTCCAAATGCTTCACATTCCAAAATTGAGGTATAAGTCCTTGAAGAAATGACTGCATAGGGCTCACCACATGAAATATATTGTTAACTAAAAGAAAATGACACATAAAGTAAAACAAAAGATAAATGCAATTACTGACCAGATCACGCACACGTAGTTCTAATTTCAGAACAAGTATCTTAGAGAGTATTCAAAAGAGTTTAATATCATCCATGTGTTCTTGCACATAATAACTACTATACACTCCGCCAAAGGAAGCTTCCTGGAGTCTGGGCATGTAATCCAAGTCAAAGATTATGCAACCTCCAGAGTATCTGAATGTGATGAGATTCTCAGCACAAATGTGAAAATGTCGAGTGATGCATTCAACCAACTCCAAATGTTTCAACCTCAGACCTTGATCCCAAACTCTCAAGTTTGTAAGGAGCAACGATTGTTTGACAAACAATATCTCAAGTAATGGGCAAGAAGCTAGAAAATATTCAATAACCTCACCACTCACATCCACAGAAGACAAACGTAAGACACACAGTGACCTCATTTGAACACTGGTTGCTGATAAGACATTTCGAAGGTTGCAACTTATCCCAAAGAATGGTCCTAAGAAATGATATGAAAAATCAAGGTCAAGCATTTTCACATTTTTCTCAGCTGCAAACTTAATGCAATCAGCTAGCCTTGCAGGGTTACCCAAATCCATGCAGATTCTCAGTCCTTGCAATGATGGGGTTTTCAGTGATGTCAACACATGTTCTAAACTCCCCATGAAACTCTCCCACTCAGATACAAAGGTGGTGCAGTTTCTCAAAAGTGGGATTTGTTGTCTATTCATTTGGAGAGTCTTGAGTGAATGATCAAAG